>OX457081.1:26526795-27126795 GCA_949752815.1 Conops quadrifasciatus | reverse complement strand
AAATCGAATTCAACTGAACTGAACTGATTTGCTTTTCATTGCTTATAATCGATTCTCATAAAACTATAATAATGAGAAAGAACACCCGAAAGCAAGCGATAAAAGCGAGCAGAGGAGAAGAAGAAGAAGAAGAAGGGAGAACGAAATAGTTACCTGCAGCTTTGCATTCTTTCTACGTACCTACCTACAACTTCAGCGACGCGTCGCTCGTTAGCCGTCGTCTCTAGTCTCTATTTATGTATCGTAGAAACGAGACGCAGAAGCCAGTTTATCTGCGGCCTTAAAATTCATAACGACAGCGCACTCTTAAGGAGAAGAAGAACCTTTTTAATTGATACCCTGAAGTTACCCGGATTTGCTTTGCATCACAAACCTGGTGTTGCATTAAAAATGCAGGACCACGGCGGCCGCCGAAGTCATCAGCTTAACAGGCGATGCTGGGCCGTGATGTCCAGGCAACAACGTACACAACGTACAAGCGGAACATGCTGTATTGCGTGAAATAATGTTGTCGGTCGGTGAGCACAGCTCCTCACCATGCACGCCACGCCGGCCAGAGCCACTGCGGACTAATGAAACTCTGGCGCGACATGTCGCTCAGCAATTATGCCACTCGAATTCTCATTAAACTTCTGCAACAACCGGTTCCTTCTCTCTGTCATTTTAAGAGCATGAAAAGTGTGCATTGCTTTGAGAGTGATTATTACGATAGTGACGCTGGTCAATATCGTTTACAGATAACTCCTCTATCTGACAGGTTGCAGGAAGAGGGCGAGATCTAGAAGAAAAAGAGCTTTATGACCGACAGAATTCTGCAAGGTATACTGCAGAGACAACAAAGACTCTTTAAAGAGTCTTTTCTTGTTGGCGAGAGAGACATAAAACTGTCACCAGCCACCGAAAATTAGGAACGCCGGCACGCAAACTAATTTTTCATAAATTTAATTACGTGAAAATACTCCGTTTATTTAACCTAAACGAGTTGAGCTGCCAGATGGGTGCGGCGCGCCCAAAAATCCTCACACAGTGGCCAGTTTTCGATGAAAATCGTGGAAATGGTAACTGTTTTTTAGGCATACCGGCATTGGAGAATGCTTGGCTAATTTTTTCCCCCTTTTTTTTAAGCTGCTTCTATTAAAATCGTCAACTAAACCCATCGTGCGCCGATGGCTTCTTCGCCACCATATCGTGCAAAGAGGTCTGTTAACGCAAATTAAGATTATCAAAAGAATTAAAATTATGTTTTATGGTCGATGTAAGTAAATACAAGCCGTAGAAGGTCCTTGGAAGCTATCGAATTATTAATGAAACTGTCATATAAATTAGAATTAATTTAGTAACACATCAAGCGGTATCAGAACTTTATAAAAAAGACAAGCCAAGAGAAGAAAGAAAATATTTAATATTTCTTTAAATTTTCACTGTAAAAGAAGACTGAAGATGGACACCATCGACTGTGCCTAACATTAACGCAATCTTCACTCCTTAATTGATTACTATTCGCGGTACTACAAGGATTCGTTCGTTTGCAAGACAGCTTTCTCCTTTTGATTAAGGCCTCCTCGTCTGCTTGGCGAGCGAGTAGGTGCGAATATTCGGAAAGAGCAAATAGCTAAAGACTATCATTATCCACAAATTGTGCCAAATTCGTTTTTAATTGCCGTAATTGTTAACACACACACACACACACAATTAAAATAACACAGAAGCGTGAGAAAAACATAAAAAAGAAATGAAAACAACAAAACGTTTTGTTTGTAATCATTTGTTATTCTGTTTTCAGCGTTTTGAGTGCAACCTTTTCGCTCATTTAAGGAAATTATTACCAAGCAATAAAGGCCAACGAAGCAACAACAGCGACTGTTTCAACAACAACAGAAATAATAACACATGTTTTCTTCAAAAGAAAAACCAAAAAAAAAAAACAAAAAAAACTAATAAAACAGAAGGAACAAACCGATTGAAAATGAATAAAATAAAAAAGCACAACAGAAACAACAATTTAAAGAACCGCCAAAAAGCATGCTACAAAAAAAATGCAGCAGCTCGAAAATTATACTGCAAAAAGAGAAAACATAAGAAAGAGAGCAACTAATTTAAACTGTGCGCGAAGCACAAACCGACACACACACACGAAACACACTCACACACACACATTTATGTAGGCAATGATATTTTAATTTCCTCTCTCTTGAGCAAAAGAGTCTGTGTGTGCGCGTTTGCCGCGTTTCCATCCGTACACAAGAACGAATGTAGCGTCGCAGCTGTGGGTGCGTGCCCCAACCGCAGGATGACCGCATCGTGCCGGCTTTTCCGTCCCTATGTGGCCTATACAAAGCGTGTAATTAAATGTAGTTCAGAGAGCTTTGGAGTACGGTCGACGGATACGCGAGAGGCGAGATGAAATGTTGCTAATTCTTAATTTTTAACAGCTTTCGCGGACTGCTTCGCTAACTGTATAAATTTGCTGATTTCTATTCAATGGTAGTCGTTAATATTTTTGTTGTTGTTGTTGTTTTGTCTGTTTTTTTGTTATTTTGTCGCCTGCATTGGCGGCAATCATGGCCACCGGGCCCGGTTCTGTGCGGCATTGCGTTCATTCATTATGGTAAAATTAAGCTTTTGCGGCTGAAAGTCGCTCGTTCATTTGGTGTCACGCCGACTGGATTTGTTTCATGAATTTAATTTTCCGATGTCGCAAATGTAGCAAATTACGAGCCGAAAGTGTTTTGCCGGCCACTATTTATGACCATGCTAAAGTATTTTATGCTATTTGTTAAGGATTTTGGTGTAATGAGGGAGGATCAAAGCCAAAATACCAACTGAATTCGATAACCGTGAAACTATAGCAGATAACCGCTTTAGTCGCACTATTTCGTCCACTGAGAATACAAATGAACATTTTAAACGTACATATTGCTGCAGGGTTTAATTCGTTTCGAAGAATTCATACGTTTTCACGTTTCCGTTTCATTTCAGATAATTAAACGCGAAATCCATCATCTACTGCCAATAACAACGTCGCCCTCAGCAACACATCACCCAGCATCAGGCCTATCTATCAACGGCAGCGCTAACCGACAACAATGCTGTCCTCTTCCGCCGCCACGAAAGCCTCGACGAAAGCGCCACTCGTCCAGCACTCAACGTGGCTCGTGGCTCTCGTCGTCTGGGCCGCACATGCCATGCAGGTGACAACTGGCAGTGCTGGCGCGAGCCCATTGTCGTCCGCGTCCGCGTCCGCGTCCTCGTCATATGTCACTTTTCACAATCAACGCTTCGCTATGGAACCGCAGGACCAGACGGCCGTGGTGGGGGCGCGCGTGACGTTGCCGTGCCGTGTCATCAATAAGCAAGGGCTGCTGCAGTGGACCAAGGACGACTTCGGGCTGGGCACCTCCCGCGATCTGGGCGGCTTCGAACGGTACTCGATGGTGGGCAGCGACGAAGAGGGCGACTACTCGCTCGACATATATCCGGTGATGTTGGACGACGATGCGCGCTATCAGTGTCAAGTGAGTCCTGGGCCCGAAGGGCAGCCGGCAATTCGTTCCACGTTTGCCACACTCACCGTTCTGGTGCCACCGGAGGCACCGAAAATCACACAGGGCGATGTCATTTACACCACGGAGGACCGCAAAGTGGATATCGAATGCGTTTCGGTGGGAGGAAAGCCGCCCTCAGAGGTAATAGACATTATTCTAAATGACTCAAAATACCCAAAAACTGGAAAAAATATCCAAAAATTGCTCTTTTTGCTCCGGTGTTGTCCTTGCAGATTACCTGGATTGATGGTCTCGGCAATGTTATAACCGACAACATCGACTATACGGTCATCCCACTGCCCGATCTCCGGCGCTACACTGCGAAGTCAGTCCTGCATCTCACGCCGAAGAAGGCCCATCACAACACTAACTTCACGTGCCAGGCTCAGAACACGGCCGACCGAACGTACCGCTCTGCGAGGATACGTGTCGAGGTCAGTGCAGTAATGAAACATATTGATCCCTAAATTCATGGGATTCAAGGAATATGCGGAATAAATGTGCTCTCCGTTCTCCCCAACCCTTCAGAACTGCAATAATCTATAGCCCTCTCTTCTCTTCTCTTCTATTCTCTTCTCTACTCTTCTCTTCTCTTTCCTTTAACAGGTTAAGTACGCCCCCAAAGTTAAGGTTAATGTTATTGGAGGCCTCTCGTCGGCCGGCCGTATACCCGAATACGCTCCGGTGCGTTTGGAGTGTAGAGCAGATGCCAATCCGTCGGATGTTCGTTATCGCTGGTACATCAACGAGGAGCCGATCAATGGCGGCCAAAAAACCGAAATGGTAAATTTGCCACAAAAGCCTTACTTCTCACTGCTTCCCATCGTCCTTCTGCCTGGCTTTTGTTAGTATCGTGAGTTTCGAAAAATTAACCATGATGATTATCCATTCGAGATTTGTGGTAACGGTTTTCGAGTGTAAACTGAAGCTGAAAGGGCGTGAGATACTCGTATTTTAGAAATGTAGAAATTCCCGTTTTGTGATTGAGAGTCGAGAGCTTCCATCGACTTCGATTCGATTCTTCTGTTCTCTCGCTGTTCGCCTCTGTCAGCGTTAGATTTTAGAATTTTTAAAATTCTCAGGTGTAGAAAAGAAATTACTGCCATTTACGACACCGCTTACGAGATGATGACTACTAGAAATAGTTATTTGCAGTTATCTAATAATGGCATTCGTCACCGTCCACGTTTCTTTCATGTCATTTTAGGTTATACGCAACGTAACGCGCAAGTTTCACGATGCCATCGTTAAGTGCGAAGTCCAGAACGCGGTGGGCAAGAGTGAGGACAGCGAGACGCTGGATATCAGTTGTAAGTATTGCCACATCGTACAGAGACGACGTTGGTTAGTTAGTTACTCGGAGTGAGCAGGAAGTTAATTGTCGTTGCTGCTTTTTCCTTTGTTCTGCCGCAACCAGATGCGCCCAGTTTCAAACAACGTCCGCAATCGATTGAGGCAGACGTCGGCAGCTTGGTCACTTTGAATTGTGAGGTCGATGGAAATCCCGTGCCGGATATTGTCTGGATCCAGCATCCCATTGATAGAGTAAGAGTCTAATTATCATTACTACGTTCTATTTTGCGCAAGATTTTCTTTTTTATTATTGGTTATTAATCATCATAATTTGTTTAGATTTTTGGATTAAAGCGTTATGGATTTCGACACAAATTCGTAATTAATTTTTGGGATTTGTTATGTCATTTTGAATAGACATTAGATTCGATTAGATTGCCTCTAATCAATTGAATCAACGGAAAGGAAATAAAATTTGAATAAAAAACATTTTTAAAAGCGAATTTCTGATCTATTTTTATCTTTTAAAACATCTGCTATATTAAATTTATATTATTTATTATTTATTTATAATTTATTTATTATTTATAATTATTTAACATATTTTCATATTCGCACTTCTTGCCAAATTTCAATAAACTATGGCCAATATTTTAAAAATATTTTGTATACAAAAATAAATACTAAAAATATAATATTAAATTTATATTATTTATAATTTATTTATTATTTATAATTGATTAACATAATTCGCACTATGTAATTTTCAAATTCAATTTCAATAAAGTATGGCCAATATTTTGAAAATATTTTGTACAAAAAAGAAAAATAAATTTTATAATAAAAATGTTTTTATTTATTAATAGAATACATATATTCTGATGATGAAAATACTGCATATATTTTTAAATTTTCTTCTATTTTTGTGCTCTTCTTCTTCTTCTTCTTCTTCTTCTTCGAACAGGTTGTCGGCGTTAGTCCGAATCTGACATTCAGCGTCACCAACGAAACTGCCGGCCGCTATTACTGCAAGGCCAACGTGCCCGGCTATCCGGAAATATCCGCCGATGCTTACGTCTATTTGAAGGGCTCGCCGGCCATCTCGTCATCGCGCTTCCAGTATGGCCTGATTGGCGATACGGCGCGAATCGAATGCTTTGCCACATCGGTGCCGCGGGCCCGTCACGTGTCCTGGACGTACAATGGCCACGAAATTAGCTCGGAATCGGGTCACGATTACTCGATACTCGTGGACGCCATACCGGGCGGCGTCAAGTCGACGCTCATCATACGCGACAGCCAGTCGTATCATTACGGCAAATACAATTGCACCGTTGTCAACGATTACGGCAACGACGTCGCCGAAATCAATTTACAGGCACAAAGTAAGTACATACATACATACTTATTTGAAAGAGAATGATTAAAAAGAGATAGTTGAGTGTGTGCAAACGGTACAACGACATGCTAAAAAGCAAGAGAAAGAAAGATTTGGGTATGATTGCCTGAAAGCGCAATGAAGAGTGCGCGGAGAAGCAGATTTTATTAAACACAATCACGAAATTTTTTGTGTTGAGTTGGCAACTCGTGGAAGGTAGAGAAAATAGCCGATTGCTATGCTCGTGTTTTCATTTTAACACCACGATGAGAGCAATGTATACGCTTTTCGTTTAACGTCTCTTCGCAGTCAGGTTGGCCGAGCGGTCTAAGGCGCCAGATTTAAGCTCTGGTTCCCGAGAGGGAGCGTGGGTTCGAAACCCACACCTGACAAACTTTTTTTTTTTATCATTTTTTTAACTTTATTAATTTAATTTTTTCTTTTTTTAAGTTTTTTCCGTATTTATTTTAATTTTTCGTTCGACCACGACGAAATGCCAGATGGATTTCTGGATTTTATTAATTTATTTTCGCCAATTTTTTAATTAAATATAATCTATTAAATACCATTAAATAACATTAAATTAATGTACAAAAATAAATTTGTAATTAAAATAAAAATGAGACATAAATTTTTCAATTACGCAATTAAAAACACTTAAATTATGAGAGAAGAATTTATTGTTCTTAGTCTTGAATTTATTTCTATAAAATCTAGCTATGAATTTAAAAAAATTTGATTTAAAAAAATATAAAATGAAAGTATTGTATAATTATTGTTATTATTATTAAACTTTAACTTTAGTTATTTTATAGTTTTGATTTCAATAAAAATATGAAATCAACTGTTTCAATGATTGTGGCCTTTTGCATCATTTAAAATAAATTCTCTCTTTCAATTGCAGAAAGTGTTCCATTGCTGATGACCATCGTTGGCGGCATCTCCGCCGTCGCAATTCTCATGATACTCACCATTCTGGTCATCATTTATTTCAAGTGCAAGAAACGGGCCAAGCTTCCGCCCGCCGACGTCATCAGCGAACATCAAATAACGAAAAGCGGCGTTGGCGCCGAGAAGATGGAGCCCGGCGATCGTACCTCCAACTACAGTGATCTCAAGGTCGACATTTCGGGCGGCTACGTGCCCTACGGCGACTACAGCACACACTACAGCCCCCCGCCGCAGTACCTCACCACCTGCTCCGGCAAATCGAATGGCAGCTCAACCATTCTGCACAACAACCATCAGAACCACTTGCAGCAGCAGCAGCAACAGCAGCAACAGCAGCAGCAACAACAACAACAGCAACAACAACAGCAGCAGCATCAACACCACCACCAGCAACAGCAACAACAACAACAACAACAACAACAACAAAGCTTACCCATGACTTTTTTGAGCAACGGTGGC
The DNA here is from genome assembly GCA_949752815.1 of Conops quadrifasciatus. NCBI lineage: Eukaryota > Metazoa > Arthropoda > Insecta > Diptera > Conopidae > Conops > Conops quadrifasciatus. The sequence continues at coordinate 27,119,169 of OX457081.1, read as the reverse complement.
GGCAGTTCTCTCACAGGCAGTGTCATCGGTTCGCGCGACATACGCCAGGACAACGGACTGCCCAGCCTGCAGTCCACCACGGCATCGGTGGTCAGCTCTTCGCCGAATGGCAGCTGCAGCAACAACAGCACAGCGACCCACGTGGTGCCCAGTTCGATGGCTCTGGCGGTGGATCCACGCTACAGCGCCATCTACGGCAACCCGTATCTGCGAACGTCCAATGCGTCGCTTTTGCCGCCGCCCACCGCGGTCTAGGGCGACACAATCAAGAGCATTTTAAAGGTAGAATAAGTTAAAGCTAGTGCGTTTTTGCATTAGTAACTAAAGTCATTTAAGTTGAATTTTGGAAAAGCAGGCGCCCACAAAACTAAACTAAAAATTAAGACTGATCTCGAAAATTAAAAGACATTCGAAATATTGGAGAAGATAAACTGAAAGGATCAAAGCAAATTTATCCATTTTTTGAAGAACTACGAGTATATCCAAGCACTTTCTAGCCCAGTTCAAAAGAACTCGTTCGCGTGTCTTTTGGAATCTAGGAAGTAATATTTCAACTTATTTCTACAATATTTCGGCTTCACTTTAAACCTTACAGGAAGACAGAGTCCGTCTCTAGCATTCAGGAGAAACTCCTCCCGTATAAATAAACAACCGAAAATTCTCTCGCATTTAGAGAATGCATGAACCGTGTACTGCTGAAGCGGTTTAAGTCTTCGATACCTTTTCAAACAGCTACGATCATTACACCACACCAACAATGGAACGAAATGTTATCGTTATCATGAACGTCAAATTTCGTCTGCTGTAGTTACGCGGTTGACATAGACTCAAGCCTCATTGCAGCAAAATTTTAATAAATTACTAAACTGAGAGAATTACACAAAAATTTGTTGAAACCAAAAAAACCTACTGAGGACAAAATTAATTGATTAAACTAATAATTTTTAAGTTATAGATTATAAAAGATTATAAAAGAATTTAATTCGTATTTAACTTAGGAAGCAGCCTCAAAACGTGTTGTAATTGAGATCAATTATAGTGTAAGCCATTTGTGTACATCCTAGCAACAACGAACATACACACATACGTACAATACATAATGCAGACAGTGCTATAATCAACTTGCTATAAATTTGCTACAAAAGTTTCAATGAATTATTAGATAAATAATTCAAGAGGTAAACTAAAATGCTAAGACTAATAAGTTTTATAGCAAGAATCAGTTAAAATAAAAGGGCAAAAACGGATAAGTTGCCAACATATTAGGTACCAACATGTATGAAACGGGGGGCCGTCAACTTCTTGTGGGCAGTAGAATGTAATTACTTTTAATTAGAATTAATTTAGGTTTAGAGAAAAAACCAATATTACGTACCTGATAGCTTTGTAAGAGCCACACGATAAAAAAAAGTCAAAAAAATTACAAAAAAAAAATCAAATTAAATAAAACAAACAAAAAAAAACCAGAAATAATACTCCACTAAATGCAAATTTACATATATCTATATATTTACTAAGATAATATAAGCTTTCTAAGCTTTCTTTTAGTGTCTTAAATGTCGAAATTTAGATTCTAATCCATAAAACCGTTGTATTGAAGCCTTTAATAAAAAAACATCTCTGAAACTCAATTTCTGAGCATTTTGCATCGAATCGTGCAAAATCAAAGTCTTTTGTATGAAATTTACATTACATTACAATTTAAGTAAATCGTAGTATGTAATGCAAAAGTCTTACTATTATTTTCTACTGTATTTTAAGCTGTTAAGTCGCATGCTTCGAACGCGTTTCAGTTTCATCGAAGTTACTTCTTCGCCACATTAGACCTATATAGCTATGGATCGGCGCACGTATGTCCCACATGAATATGCTCTATATAGTATCTAATATTCGCGAACATACAAACGAGTATATGCGTATATACATATATGTATTTTTAGCAGAGACAATAGTTATATTTTTATAATGTTTTATAGTGCTGCTGCTTTGCGTAAAGAAACTAAACCGATAATGAATGTATGTAACTACTTAAAAGATTATACTAACAAATTCTCTTTATGTAAGTGGTGTGTACTCAAGCGTACGTTTGAGTTAATTAAGAAAAAATAAACCAAAAATAAAAAAAAACTGCTAAGCGTTTAATTTCCTTCTGGGGGGAGGGGGGGGGGGGGGGGGGGGTGAGTATGGAATACTTTTGGGTGCATGTGCGATCCATGTCATGGCATTCTGAGTGTCATGTTTAAAAAGTGGACAATTTGTAGGTATTAAGCTTTAAAGCCGATTACATAATGCAACGGCACTATTGGCCCTACCGGAACCGTGACAATAACCTAAGATTGTGTTACCAACAGTGCTCAACAGAAAGTGCCCATTTTCCGCTAAACGGAGTCAGTCGCACAAAGAACATATTTCACGTGCTATACAAGATATCACGTCCTTCTTGTGCGTTGCGACGGCGGGCGTTCGTTGGGTGCGGTAGTAAGGATAATATTAATTCCTCTCTTCGTAAACCGTCGTTGCTATTCTGGCTATGACCTGGTCCCTCAAGGATGATTCGATGTGCAGCAAATGAAATGTACGCAAAGAAACACTCCCTCGTTTTCCATTAAACAATACCGCGCAAGTATGCCATACTGTTATGTGTTTGCTGATGGGGCCGAACTGTACTGTAGCGTATGCCGTCTACTCTAATGGAACTGAGAATAAGCCACCCTTCACTCATCCATTATATACGCGTCCTTAAGAAGGAGCAAGAAAGTATTGCAAATTATTTAATAAAAACGGTTTTCACAATAATCTACGTCTTTTTTATCATTTCTAATAAAAGTTATTCTTTTACACTTTAAACAATCATCATAATAAGCCTGAAGTATAGTTTTTGTAAGAGAAAAATCTGGATATTCGCCATTTCTTCTTCAGAAGACACTGGCGTTAAGTTCAAATTAGCCGGTTTGGGCTCCAGAAACTCATTAAAACCCCTTAAAATCATAGCAATTATCTATAATTAGGCATAATCTACCGTAATACTACTCGTACTTTCATCGAAATACGCAAAACTGGTTTAGCTTTTTCAGTATAATTTTGAAAATTTATCACAATGGTTTTCGAGGTCTTAGACGGAAGCAGTAGCAAAAGAGAGTACTTTTGCTGAGTAGCTCTACTTGCTTTTAATTAATAGCTTTAAGGTAGAGTCAGTCAGTCCCCTCATGTAGCTCCTCCCCCCCCCCCCTCCTCTCCATCACGCCAGCACCCCTTTTTCACACAAAAACAAGCTGCATTCGTACAAATAAAGCAATCAACCACGTTTGGGATGAGTTGTTTTTCGAAGGGAGTGTCTACCACCACCCCCCCCCCCCCCCCACCAGACTCATGTAATGCAATTAGAGACCTCAATGGTACTCGCCTCACCCACCCAAGACTGTTCCTTCCTGTGTAAAGCCATAACACCAACAAAAACAACACAACAAAGCACTGACAAACAAGAAATCTACAATACTCTTCCCGTATGGGTTTTTGGGTCTTTGCTTCTGTCTGATTATCGGATTACAATCACCCTTAAAATTATTCGTTGTCCTTGTGGAACGTTGTATAAAAACAACAGTCCGACATTGAGGAAAAAATACTCACCGACTGAATTTATATGCAAGATATCATTACTACTAACGTCACCGCAAACCGATAGACGCTCACCACGTTGGTACGACGGTACTACGGAACGTTGGGGTTGATGCATTGCAGCACTAAACTACTAGAAATACTCGAACTTATGTAAAGATAGCCAAAAACTGAAAGTTGGTGGAAGGCAAAATAATATACGTAATGCGGTGAACGGAAGGGACGACAAGCTTTTTGTATTTAGTCTTAGTTAGTAAGAGGGCGGCACCTTATTCCTGGAAACCTTAGAGTAGAGAACAGACGGGCTGAGTAGACGCCATATTTTCGGAAAAATACAATTATCATTAGGGTCGGATGGTAATACTAGATGGATAGCAAATATACCGAAAGACGTGAAAGGACCTTGCGACGGCAAAGGACAGACGTTTTCATTGCAAATTATTTGCATCAATTCTTAATTTTGTTAAATTTGTTAAAATTTATTATGATTTAAAGTTTGAATATTTTTTTAAACTCCACGCAATATTTTTCCTTTCATGTTGAGTGGCGGCTGGGTTTTTTTCTGGGTTTCCGTTAATGCAACTATTTTTTCCATTTTTGCTATTTTTGCTTCTACAATATTTTTTGCTCTTTTTATTTTATTATATGTAGTAAGAAATATGATTTGTTAATGGAATGAAAAAAGTTCATTCAGCCTTTTTCGAAGTATCGACAATTTTTTTCCTATTGCATAATGTGAATACAGTACATTGCATGAAAGGAAAGCAACCGCAGGCACGCGATTTTTAAATTTATCTGCCTGCATGTCATGCCGTCCACCGATCGACACACGGTAAAGGCACGAGGCAGACGTTTGTGGTTGTTGCTAGTTGTGTGGCTGGAAAAGTATCGCACTCGTACTCGTACATTAAATTAGTCATCGCATGTCCTGGGCATTTTGTCACTTGTCGCCCACTCGAGGAACCAGAGAGGCAGGGTCGCTCTGTTTCCATGCCAAACTGGAATTTTGTTTTCAACGCAATAGTAGCAGCAATAATTTAATAAAATGCAGCAATGCGGCATTAAGCAACGTGAGTAAGGAAAGGGCAAGTAAAAACTATGAATGTAGCCGCTGAGCAATCGAATTAATCCTGTATTCTGAGCCGCAGTTAGAGCTTTTGTCTTCATATTGACAATATATTGAACAAATTTTATACCATTCATAAATTTTGTTTTCGAAATAGAATGAAATAGAATACTTCTTCGATCCGAACATATTAATGACATTTTGAAAATAAAAATAAACCGCTGCGTTATGCAAAATCGCTCAGAAAAAAGTCAGTCGCTTGCCGCTTGCGACGCGCAGTGTAGATTGAACCTTAGTTTAAATAGGTTCCACATAAAATCTTCAATATATGTCTAAAAATATGCAAAGATTTATTTCGGCTTACCTTGTGTTTTGACCAATCATTTAACCAAGTTCTCGTTTTTAATAATTTCTACATGAAAATTATGGCTGACAATTTTAAATACTACGAGTATTATTATTACTACGTATTATTATTACGAGTAGTATTATTTATTACTACGAGTATTAAATAAATCACTTCGAATTTTTAAAGCTCTGGATAAGATAAGATATATCGATAAGATAAGATATCGATATCATTTGCACATGCAAAATAGAACATATTCGCCCATAATATCATAATATTATGCTACGTTGCATAATTTTAGGAGCCACAGAATTAAGAATTGAGCTATTAATTTCAATTTGTAACAGATTTTGAGGTTTAAAAGGCCCGATTAGCACTTAACCGGACATTGTAAAATTGGTTCTTAAAAGCATAAAATTGTATGGTTTTATTATAAACACACAAACATAAATTTATAAGTTATATATTTTTCTTAGATTTACCTTCAGAGGCTGATGTTTCGAAAGTGATTTTATTTTAAATGCTAAATAATTAAAATTCGGCAAAAATTTTTATTATTTTATAATAAAGGTAAGGTTCAAAATTTCAAGAGAAACTTTTGAAGGTTCAGAAATTCAATCGCTTCGCCATCAGGTTTAAAGTGAAAGTTAGATTCTGTGAGAACACCAAAGAAGCGTTCAACAATGGAGCAAATGGTACGTTGTATGATTTATGCTGACTTTGCAGAAGTTCGGGGAGAAACTAACTTCATTAAGCAATTTTTAATGATTTTTTTTTGGTATGGAATAAAAAAATACGTGAAGGCATTAAAGAACACTACAAAGCACAATCAATAATTCACAAACAAGTACCAAAAACAAACAAAATATGAATACGTATTACGCACCCAGGCTATAGTAAGCTGGTGCCATAATTAATAAATACAATACATGTCGACATAAAAAAGTCCTAAAAATTATATTCATAATTGTTCAAGCACGTGACAATAAAACATTAGGCGAAGATTAAGGTTGTTATTGCCTTTCCTTTCAACGCCTTTGAAAGCTTTCTAAAATTAATAAATATTCTTAGGTTATAGAAACCATCTTCCTGAATTTCAGAAAATGTTTTGTTTATTTAAGAATAAATTTATTACAATTGAAAGAATCAGACATTTGTAATACTCGTAATTTTAATGATTTTTCATTATATTAAAATGTCGTTCATGTTATGTTTATCCTAATGCTTCCTTAAGACTTTACTTGATGGCATTCCAAAAGCGTTAAGCCTCAACGAATCGAGTTCTTTTATTCTGCTTCTGCTTCTTATTCTTGTTTTTTTTGCCTGTTTTTTGATTTTTGTTGCCGCGTTTCTTGTTGCCGCGCTTCCTTTTTCCACCGCCGCCCTTGTTGCTGAGCACCACTTTCTGGCCGCCCTGAAACAAGTCTTTGTATTTAAGAGGAATTCGCACGACAATGGTTTGCCCTCTAGAGGCGCCTTTGCGCTTCAAGTTGATTCGAAACGGCTTAGCCGGCGTGCCGTTGACCTTTGCCTTATCGGCGGCAGCACCGTACTCTTGAGCCAAGGCCGACTGAAGAGCTGCTGTTTGCATGGCGGCTGTATCTTCATCAAAGTCAGCATTGCTATCCTCAGCGTAACCATCATCGTCATCGCTGTCATCGCTGTCATCGCCGTCATCGTCATTTGAGGCTCTATTGGTGGGCGCACCATCATCCGGTCCGGTTGGAGCATTGTCTTCCGGTTCAGTGGTAACGGTACCAGTGGCCGACGGTACAGTGCCACTCGATGTTGTAGTGACTGTGGGCGATGTGGTCTCCGAGCCTCCGCCCGTAATGATTATTATGGGCGTTTGCGGTGTTTGTTTGTTACCGAACAGGTTGTCGAAATTCAGGAATTTTTTCGAAAATAACCGACCACTGGCCGAATCCGCTGCTGCTGCTCTACTTTTGGCCACAACATCTGCCTGCTCTTCAGCGCTATCGGCTTTGCGGTGCTCAGCAATCATTTCGCCATCGCCATCGCCATCGCGGTCGCGTTGGTGTTTGGCGTCGGTTCCCAGGAGTTTTGCGCTTACGCGTTGCCTGAAGAGCGTAAAGGCATTACCTATTTCAAGTGGATTGAATACTATTAAATAAATTACTAAAAACATTTGTTTATACAAATTGAAAACCTTTTACTGCTTCCGGTAAAGGCTCTGCTCGACACCAGATCATCAGAGTACACACCAGGATCAAAGTAAAGTCACAACGCATTTCTTCCGCCTTTGCTGGAACACCCGCCGAGGAAGAACTCTGGCCGTATGAATCGCTAGAACGAAGCCGATCGACTTTTATACTGACTTTGCAAAAGATTTTGTGTAAAAAACGAGCCTCATTAAACGACTCGGTTTTTCTATTGTAAGAGAGGACCTTGACAAGAGAGTAGAAGAGAGAGTTGAAAGCTACAAAAATACATTTCTAGAAAGCTAGAAAGTGAAGAGAGCACTCTACTCGTTCATGCCGTTCTCAACCAACAAAGAGAAAGAAAGAACATGCTTTTTTCGATCTAATCAAACGATTAGTTTGTGATTTTATTTGTATTATTGATGGATTGATGGATTGACAATTGAAATATGACTCACAAAAGAGCTGCTAAAGAGGTTAAGACCATTCTTTCTATTCCAAAAGAGTACCTAAATTTGAATCACTTTGACGGGCTTGGGCGGATTTTGCGAACCACGCCTTCTTGCACCATTCAACAAGTAGACGCGCACGTTTTTGGGTCTGTTGACACGACGTCGTTTACTCTGCGATCCTCTGCGCCGTTTACCGCCATTTTGTAGGAGCTGCGTACGGTTTCCTTTGCGTCGACGGCGTACAATTACGCGGTTGGCACGATCCGACTCGCTGCGATCCGCTTCATCCGCCGCAGGATGCGACAAAGCAATTAAATTCTCTTCGGGAATGGCCTCAAGCACCGCCCGAGGCACCAAGAGAAACGAGTTACCTGAGTCTTCATCGACAATTTTCTCAAAATGCAAGTCGACGGATTCTTGTGGCAATTGCGACGGTTTGACACTTTTTCTTGAATTCTGAGAACTCGGCCTATGGACTTGTATTTCATCCGGCTCACTTTCTTCACTTTCATCCTTCTCTACTTCCTCCACCTCTTCCTGATCATCGGCATCATCATCATCATCGTCATCATTGTCATTTTCGCCTTCATCCTCTGCGCTCTCGTCATTGTCATAATCGTCATCGATAACGGCGAAGTTAACCTCCGGGTTAACTTCGGCGCTAAAGCGTGGTATTTCGAGAAAGAAATATGGATTCAAAGCCACCGAACTCTTTTCCGCTGTAATCTGGCGTTTTGTATTAGCATTTGTTTCTGTGAAAAAAAAAAGAGTAGAAAGTTGTAGTAAAGATTATGTGAAGCATGAGGAGAAGGTGCACCGACCAGAAGAGGCCAGCGTCATGCTCAACAGCATTATCAATAGCAAAACTTTAAACATCTTTCCCAGAATATTTTATAAAAGACGCGTTCCTCAATTATTTTCGCGCCAACTGACGATAGTCCAAGAAGTTAGAAAAGTTGGACTAGACTGTACGAAGCCATGAGGTGCTCCCGTTTTTATGCAAAAACCCATGAAATCAAACCCATGAAAAAAAGTCTTCTCACAAACAAATTTTTTATAAACTTTCCGTTCAGAGACAAACGGACAAAAGAGTTGAAGTTCTTGAGTTAAAGAAAAGCAAGCAGAACAGAAGTTCATTGATCGTCAAAGCTAAGTTAGAACACAATCAAATTCTTCAAAGACACTCGAAGGATCGGCAAGAATGAAGGGTTCCACTTCTTCATCGTTCCTCTCATTAATTTGTCCTCTCGCCGCCACCGCCACCGTCACCGTCACCGCATCGCATCCGACCATCGTACACGCATAATGATGAGAATTGATTTTGGCCAACCTCTTCAGAAGCAACAGCGTAGCGTGACTTGCGTTCATGATCTTCAACTACTTGGCTTCAGCGGCAAGTCATGCCAAGTCAGGCCATGGTCGGTCGGTCGGTCAAAGCAGGGACCGACACTAAATCTGTAATTCGTCATTCAGCGGTCATTCAACTGGCAGAGAAATCTTCAATTAATAATTCTTAATTTATGCGCGGTTTATGCGCACTTTGTTGAAGCATTCCGTGTGTTCGTGTGTGTTGGTTTTTTTTTTAAAAAGTCTCTTCAAAAAGTAGCTGTAAATTTCAGCAGCATGAACTTTTTTTCCAAAATAACGTTAATTAATTAATCCAATCCAATCCAATCCAATCCACACAAGTTGAGAGTTCAACGGTCGTTGGTGTTGGCTGAAATTAATAGCCTTCTAATTTTTGTGGTTCTTCTTCTTCTTCTTTACTTGTTTAAAGTTGGAAAATTTGGCTAATTTTAAAATCTACGAATTTCATAAAAGCGTGATGATTTCCAATCGCTTGGAAATAATGATCATTATGCCCCGCAGGCCTTAATTCTCGAATTATTGTGCAAAGCGCAAATGCTTGAATTTACAACAACAACAAGTTGCCGCTTACGTTGATCCTACCGTGGTGACTTTCTGTCAATATTGACCGCACATGAAAGCAGCATTCGCTGTGATTGTTGTTGTTGTTGTTGTTTTAGTAAATAATTGACAAAACTGGTCAACATGAGTGTAATGATATCCATTAGCATAATTTTATCTCATTAAACCATGTTTACATTTTATGAAAAATCACGAAGAAGGTATTTTAATTTATGCAAAGAAAGAACCACAAATTCTTTAGTTTTTATGCAAAATACCGCTCTTTATTTACTTTCTCAAAATAATAGAGGAAATATTTGAAATTGTTAACCGAAAAATGGGTGGTAGCATCGTCACCAAACTGTCCACAAATGAAGCCTTAATAAAGTATAATTTTTTTTAAGCAAAATCCAGCCGGCAGCTTTTTCTCACAGCATCATGAGGCCTGCCAAAGGATGGCATGTGTCAAATAAGGTACGTCGTGCAGAAGAAGTGTGTCCTTCACGGCACAACAAATCCACAAAGGCGCAACACAACATCTTAAATTACAAAATAAATAAAACCTTCGCAATCCACGTCGCCAGTAGCCAGCGTAGCGACTCTCCACAACGGTAGCCGTGGACGGCGCTGGAAATGAACTAGACCGCAGCATCCCGAATGGTCGCCGGCGCTGCACCGCTGCATTCGCTGTGTGTGGTATTTGTCCACGTGCAGAGAAACCGGAACCAAAGCAAACAATGGCAAAGGCCTCGCCGGGCGGCTTGTGCTCGCGGGAGAGTTGATGTCATGAGGCAGTCATGTGACCAGTTCACCGAACTATATATTCGAATTTATCCGTTTGTTTCCTTTTGGTTTTCAGTGTATTTCATTGCGCTACGTTTCCGGTACAGAATGTCCGAGAATCAGTGGATTGAGGCCACGTAGAGGCCACGTAGAGGCCACGTAGAGGCCACGTCATTGCAAAGAGAAGAAAACAACAGAAAAACAAAGAGACACCTGAAATATTTGCTTCCACTGAGATGCCTTTCGATGTTCCTTGCGGCGCTCAGAGTCGGCACTCGCCACTCGGCGATGGCAAAGCAAAGTTTCGATTCAGTGACCACATAGATCTAAATGCAAGTGGTTGGCCCAATCCGTATGATGTTGCCGTTACCGTCCATCAATTTGTTGTTGCTTCGCCTTCCTACGAAAACAATTCGTAGTGAAACCTTGCACTTTTTATGTCTACGGCCCGGACATTTATTGACCTTTGGTTTTTTCATCCGAACATAAAGAAGTGCCATTTTCGGAGAATTCAATCCTCTCGAATTGTAAAAAGAATGTGCATACATAGAACACTAATACACTGGTACTTACTAAAACACACACACACACACCACAATGCTTTTGCAAGCAATTCGCAACGCTTTGACAGACCGACAGACAGACTCAAAAGAAACAAATTGTTCTCAAAATTTTTTCTATGTTTTAAAAAGGTCGAAACGGAAACGAAAACGGATTTCAGTCGACTTTTTTAATCAATAATAAATTCTATTTCTGGCATTTCCTGGCATCTCCTTTTGGCGTTAAAGCCACAGACAGAAAAACAGCTCGCTCGGTGCAGCTCCTTCTCCGTCTCTCTCTCTTCAGCTCTTAAATACTTGAAATGTACGTATATGTACTTATTCTTAGAGCTGAAAAACTCCTGGGTTTTGTTTTCGCTTCCGCTTTTATTACATAAAGCGGTTGGTTGCGCTGTTTCCTATTCTTTGCTCGTTCTTCGCTATTGTTCGTGTGAATAATGCGCGCGGCAGCTCCTTGAGATATCTCCTTTCATGGAGAACAGTTTTCCGTTGTTCTTGTTGCCGTTGTTGTTGTTGTTGTTGTTGTTGCAGTTCAGTGAATGAACATGCATTTGGTTATGTCTGTCGTGTCGTCTTGGCAGAGAAGGAAGGAAAAAGATAACGCTAAAGGCCGCACACAAGAATCAGCCGGCAACTTGTCCTTTAGCATTTATAATGGCTTTCTTTTGTTCTGTTCGGGGGGCGGGGGCAGCAACCCGGGGTGCAGGTAAAGTTATTAGATTACAAGCTCTTCTTTAAATATCGTATAAAAGGTAGGTACAGTCGCCATCATTTTTGAAATATTGTTATGAGTATTCCTTTTAAAGTTTTACAGGGGGTCATATCTAAGGGGGGCAGGGGGTCACATCATATAAATCTCTCTTCTCTTTCAAATGAATTCTTTTGTGGCTGAAAATAATATTAGTTCTTTCTTGACATGACCAAGACCACCTGAAATGTGTTTAATTTTTAACTTCAAAGAAGTAAAATATGTAAAGATCCTTCCTTTGCTTCTCGCTAGAGCTTTAGGCGTTCGACGTTCGACGTACACGTCGTCGACGCTAACAAATCCAAGTTCCGCCGCGCTGTACGCTCACGCCATCATTCGTTTTCTCTATGGTCACGCGATGCTGATGCCCGAGGATTGAAGTCGTCCAGCCTGCCTGCAGTTCGAGTCGCGCGCGACACTGCGTGAAGCCGTAACTCCTGCTGGGCTGAGTGCGCGCCAGTGTAGGTACTGCCAATGCCGAGGGCGCTGAATTTAATTTCGCGTGAAATCGCTTTGCTCGATATTGCATGCGACTTGGAAATTGTACACGAGACCGAGACCACCGCTCGCCCGACTGACTTCACGCGACTCCATCTGGCTGTGAAAATTAACTGCTCGATTTTGTGCCACATCGAAACCATATCGAGGACTAGAACAATGTTATTGAACAACAGCCTGAGCGGATTATATTCATGGTATTCATGAAGCGCCCGCCGAATCACGAACGAATTCGAAATGGTTCGAAGCTGTCGAAGGGCATCAGCATCGGTCCTGTTGCACTGAGCACAGAGTGAACTCGCTGCGACACCCTGGATCGGGTACAGCCGCGTGGACGACGGATAGACGTGGACACGTCTCTTACTCTTATCAGGAAATTCAGCAGACATGCAGGCCTGATCAGTGGCACACTCTCTTCATACAGGATGCGCATCCGCCCATAAACCATAAGAGTGCTCGCGTTAAACCAAAATATTTACCTTCGGGATGACACGAAGAAAGGAAACATGAAATTAATCCTGCTGCCAGTTGGCGCCTCTCGGCACCGACTGCCTGGGCAGGCCTGGGCCTGTTGTGCGAGTAAGTTATGCCTTTCTATTGTTGTTGTTGTTGTTGTTGTTGTTGTTGTTGTTGTTTGGGTGGTGGCGGTGGCGGTTTTTATTAGCGGCGGCTTAATTGTCGGTTTCCGTTGCGGTTGCAGTTGCTCCACACGCGCGACTGCACACACCCACACACACACACCCACACACACACACACACCCACACACACACTGAATGGACTAATGATTTTCGTTGCTCAATTACTTTGTGTGGCTGATTTTGCGTTGGTCTCTGCGGCGTTTCGGCATCGGTCTGAGATGCGGTCTGCGCTGCTTCAGGTTGTTGCATTTTCGGCACCAACGACGAACAAGTTTCTTGTTTTTTCAACAACATTTTCAAGTCGAAGTGGCAGCTCTTAAATTTCCATTTCAAACTTGGTATTTATTGTTGCAATATAGTTTATATACATATATTGTTACGACTTCACAATGAACAACTTCGGTTGACATTGCTTAACACTTTCTCTCCTCTGCTCTCCTCTCTTCACGCAGTTCATTCATTCAATGCTCGTAAAACTTTTGCCATTCCCGGCGACTCTTTCGCACCGAAGCTTGTTTGCAATTTCGTCGATGGCGTCGATGGCATCGGTGGCCTCTTCGTCTTCAAACACATCCGAATTCACAGCTGTTCTGATCCATTTAGTGTTAAGTTTTCGAAAGTTTATAAAGTAAAACAAAGACGAGAAGAGACGACATCTGCCGCCTCAATCCTCAAAGGAGACGCCACGACGTCGTCCTTCTGCAGAGAGTGAATTTCGAAGGCATCGTAGTCAATATTACGACCAAGTTGAAAATTTATTGCCTTCAAAGCATACGAAGAAATCATCAGAATAGTACTCAAAAACAAGAGACGCAATAGAGTTGCCATCTCCAAGCAGCAACAACAATTACGACACACTCCAGTACTCATTCCTCACACACTTCAACACATCATTATTCGCAAAAGTAGTCGAGCACAGAAGCTAAGAAGATGCAAATCATTTCGAGTGAGTCCAGCGATGCATTCAACAGTCGTAGAGATACAAAATAATTTACCGTCCACAAATTTGTCAAGATAAATTGGTAAAAAGTTGGTGTTCTGTGGCAGTGCCAACATATGCCGCCCAACAAATGCCGTTTGTGAGCACCGAACTTGTTTTCTTATCGAGACAGACTGAGCGCAAACAAGCGTTCAAGCGCAGAAGAAGAGCGTTGAGTACACTGAAAAAAAACAGCCAACTCCGGCTGCAAGAATAATTGTAATAATTTAGGATTTTATTTATTTTTTTTTAATAATTTTAAAAAATATATAATAATATATTTAACAAATTTTCTGCCGTATTCTTCAGGCAAAGTTTTAACTAAAGAATTTTTACTAATTTTTAACAAAGTTTTAACTACGGCTTTATTTAACTCGTGATTTGTGAAATTTTAGAGTCCAAATATTCTGCAGAGAATTCATCACGGCAGCCATCAATGGTTTAAGGTACAAACGAGTCCGGTTCCCGAACGATTATTGTCCTTTTTCCCGCATTGCTAAATTTCTTAACTATAAAATTTGTGTCCTTCGGTATGAATTGTAATCCTTTGTACTTATGAGTATATGATACTTCAGCTGCGTCATCCTTTCCCCTTCAACTTTTTTTCTTGCTTCTGGTTCTTCCTTTTCTTCCTGGTTCTTATACTTCTTCTTCTTCTTGTTTGCTGCTCTGCTGCTTTTAAATCGGAGTTTGTTTTTAATGAAGTTTTAAAGTAATGAAAATATGTTCCATTTTCTTTACTCCCTAGAGAGTGTCGTCGTCGCAGGAACGAACAGGAAAACCAGGAAAAACCAACAACAACAACAACTAAGATGTTGTACAGCCCAAAAAAAAAAAAACAAAATTGTCATGCTGGCAAATTTGTTTTCTTAATGGGCGAAACTTTTGTGCTACGAATACGCAAGACTTTGTTTGCATGCGTTCGTGCGAGTGTGTGCTTGCCAACAAATCCAACCCGCAGGCCCGAAATTCATTGATGACAAATCGTCAAACCGTCCTGAAGGAAGCAATGTCGAAAATGTACATACATTTTAAAGTGTTGGATAAATTGAAAAACGGGCAAACGACAAAAATGCCTTTACTAACCGGAATCATTCCAGTTCTGTCGGATCATTTCGTCAACAACGACCGTGTACCGGCATCTAACCATCTCGGCCTTTGTGACGACATTGAACACAATTTGACTGCATTTGTATGAAAGTGTCATCAAGAAATGACACAGAAATGTCGTCGGTTATTCCTGAATGCTTTCTTAAAGAAAACGAGGACGCTACACGTCTGTGCGTTGGTTTGAGTGTACAAAATGAAGGATATGAGTTCGTACGTATTTGTAAATTTGAGGCAATTGAAGCCATTTTTGTATATTTGAGAATAAACGACGATGTTTGGCGGAAGGAAGTGAAGAGCAACAGCACAAACGTGGCAGAGGAAATGACAAAAAGAGAAAGAGCAGAGCATAGACACAGACATACAACAGGTGGAAAAAGATTGCTAACAGCAAGAAAAGCAAATGTAAATAATAACGCGACCAAATTTGTATAAAAAACAGCAGGAAAAACAGCAAGAAACAACAACAACAATACGAAAATATCACAACAATGGATTAGTAAAGCTCGCTGGCGCTGGCGCTGGCGCTGGGAGGGTTAAGACATGTCGTGGGCATGTCAGGGGCAAAGATCGAGGGCGTGATGTTCTGTCAAGGATGAAAACCGTTCAACCTGGCAAACTTCGCTCTTGAAATCTTCGTGTTACATTAAAAGCTTTATATACTTAAAAATTTAATTTAACCTCATCACAGCAAAAACGACACGACGGTAAGCCCCTTGAGACTCGTTAAGCGGCGCCGAATCTCCTTAACGTCAACGGCTTTAGCCGGTGACGCGGAAAGAGTAAAACAAAATCAATATTTGCTCAAAAATTAGGTGGATTATTAAGTTAATAACTTAATGTTAAAGTGTCATAAGTGGAACGTAGTATATACAATTATGAAGGTAAATAACAGAGGAATTAAGTGTGATTTAATAAAAGGGGCTTTCAGAGCCCCCTTTGAAGCCTTTCTAATTGCAAAAGGCGGCGTTTTTCAGTGTTGAAAACCCCCCCCCCCCCTCCCCCTTCAGGCCATTCAGGCAAATCGCTTAAATTTATTATAGAATTTAAAGGGAATAAATAGAATTTTTATAGAAATCAAACGAATTTTGCAAGATTTTGCAAACTTTGTGTAACCTTATTATGAAAGCAGTCTCATTATATTTTCGAATATTTTCAGTCTCGAATATTTTCTGTCGAGAAATATCGATAAGGTGAAATCTTTTGCGTTATTTATTTTTGTCTTGTGGTCACTCGGAATTCTCTTAACATTTCATAACATCAAGCATTTGTTAAATCACGTTTATAGTAAGTCTGGGACACCAATCAACCCATCTCAACCCTTCTTAACTACGCCCCTGCATCAAAAACTCGCTCCATAAAATTAATTAGCAACACTGGCGCGCATTGTGCTGCGTCTTAAATATTAAAGCACAAAAGTATGCAGCAAAAATGAAGCAGAAAATGCCAAAAGCCGCAAAGAAAATCTTTCTCTGGCGGCGGGTGAAGGCGGTGAGAGTGATGATGATGATGATGATGATGATGATGATGGTGCTCGATGGTGCACAAAAAGCAGCAAAAGAGGAAAATATGAAAAGCCCTGCGGCGATATCTGCGGCGAATGGACAGACGACACGCATGCACGCACACACACACACACGATATTCCTTCCCTCGAACTCTAAACCATTTAAGATCGAAAATATGCAAATACTTTGAATACTTGCGATAAAATCCAGGGCAAAACTAATTAGTCAACTTTGCCTGAGTCTGCTGCTACTGCCGTCACCGCCGTCGAGTCGTTACGTTTCGCTCACTCACGATCCTGGCGATGCGGCTTATCTTTTCGGTCTTAATTCGCGTTGGGGCACTCGAGGCTGCAGCGTACGTTCAACGTTTCTGAAAAGAGCTAAAATTTCGGTTTCGCGGCGAAGAGAGGAATAATTGTGAACTAGCCCACACTCATTAAGACCTTGATTCTCAGAACTTGGGGACATTTCCGAAAGGTTTTCAAGTTATTAAATTCTTTTCGCCGCTAAAATAAGACGAAGAAGCAGAAACAATAATTTATACGCCGGCAGTCGAGTAAAGAACTCAACTCTAGTACCTTCGAGTCAAGCGTCTGAAGACGTACATAGGTGTAGGCTTGTGCGTAGGTGTGTGTGCTCACAATATCCGCTTAAACGGAGCCACACTCACTCGCTATACTCGACTCCCTTCGGAGTTGTTGGGCCCCATCGCAATTTTAGCCCGCTTTCTTTCAATAGTTTTTATTACATGCACGCTACACCGGAAATGAACGCTTCGGCGAACAGTGTCTGCCTTTTCTTCGAACCCTGGAAGCCTTTAGAAAGTATTAACTTGAACTTGCAAAAGGTTGATTTTTCGTCCTTACCGTACGCTTTTGGTACCGACGAAAAAGAGGAAAAGTGAGTATTTTGGTACGATACTCACAAAATCGAAATGATTGTAGGGCACTCTTGTGGTGAAGCCTTTTCCCTGTTTCGGAGTGCGGCGCTTTCTGCACACTTTTGCTCGCTGCCTGCGCCTGCCTGCACCCTTTTCCTCCGTTGCATTAAGGTTTTCTACTCGTTTGTGCCCGCAGAGGGCAGAGGATTAAAGCGTAAAAGAAATGGTATTTCTTTTTTTTTTCATGGTACCACGCAAATCCTCTGACAGTCTTGATGAGGCCTCATGGTGTTGCCAACATGGCATTTTGACTAACTTAACAAAGCGGCTTGGGGCGGTGATGGCAGAGGGTGGCAGTGGGTGGCACTTATTGCGCGTTATTTTTTCCAAAAGAAAATATGAACAATCCATGGAAAAGGCTCAAGAAAAATAATGCAATGCAGTTTGCAATCAAACATATTTTTTTATACTCAAGAATTTTCAATTTTTTAGGCGATATTCAAGACAGTAAAAGGTTGACTCTGATGTAAGAAGCCCACCCTGTAACTTTTGTCATAAAACATTTAAACCTAAAACCTCAATAAAGCTTATTATTAATTTTTATTTAACATAAATAATGTGCCGAGTTTAATCCGGCGTATAAAATATTTACATACATAAATTCAACAAAGTACTCGATTTCCTCTTGGCTCTCTCTGTATACTACTCGTATCGCATTGAGTTCGGTTGATATGATATTTTTGAAGAGCTTCAGGTACATTTCCGACTTTTCTGCTTCTTTTTCATTTCATGTTTTCGGCAAAAGCACTAACGTTTCCGAAAGGAGAACGAATATACATATATTTCGTTCGAATCGAGACGATGTTTCCGCAGGACGCAGGGACGCAGGACGCCATGAATACGACTACCAGAAAAACACGAGCAATAATAATAATTCGATTTTGTTGGGCTTTGTCGAAGTGGCCGTTTCGTTGTGTTAAAGGCGGCAAGAGAAGCCAGCAGGAGAGATGCAGCCTGAACAGGCCGCTACCTCGTCAAGTGTACGACATTGTAAATGTTGTCATGCTCGTGTTTTTCAGTTCCGGTTACCTGCCAAAGAGAAAGGGATAATCGGAAAGCAGGCATTTTCAGCCACTTTGGCATTCTTCAAAGAATACCAAAAGCAACTTTTCGAAGGCGCTCTTTAATTTTTAAAGGATTAAGTACAAGCAGACTCAGAGAAGAAAATAAATAACGCTAAGTGTTCATGGCTTCTTCACCACAAATTACTTAGTTTTTTAAAAAATACCTAAATTATTATAAAAAGTTTTTGTCGTTGCGGGCTAATATATGTTTAAAATTCTTGGAAATATTTTTGCTCAAATTCCTTTAGATTTTATATTCGTCTATTTTACGTATTATTGGCGCATGGGTTGGTGTAAAAGTCCACCGCGAATCATCCATCAAGTAACGACAGCCCATCATGACCTCCTTCTGACCTCCATCACTTGTAGTGACAAACCGCCCTGTCCCGGGCGCCATGAGCTCCAGCTACGCCCCTGGTGATGTGCTTACTCGTATGTACTCGTACCTGCATCGACATTATTAATAGCTTTTCCACCTTCTCTTCCTCTGGCCGCCGACACTCTGATGAAGAAACGTAGAAGCCTTCGTTCGAATGCATTATGATTACCCAACACACCCCTTCTGGATACCCACCCGTTCGGGAGAGGGCAGCACGCCGGAAGGTTGTTGGCACAACTTTGGGAAAAGTTTGCAGGTACATGGTACATGTCGAGCGACGTTGGTGCACTAAAATTCGGATTGAAAATATTGCCGAATGCACGACTGCGAACCGTGCTAGTGCAGTAATTGATAAAATAAATTGGCCGGATTGGGAGGCGGCGAGGGGTGAGGGGGCGAGGGGCGAGGGGCGCGCTAATGTGCTTCGGCCGCACGGCAAGAGTGAGCAAATTGAACAAGTCAGTCGACAGCACCGCAGAATTTAGACGGAAGGTGCTTGCGGCGAACACAAAGCTCGCTTCCTGCCTGCAACATGTTGGATCGGTGACGGCGACGGCGACGGCGACGGTCGGTCGGTCGGACGATTGGTGTGGTCTTTGGGGTGGTTGGGTGGCGCTTGGGCGTCGCTGGAGCGCGTGTGATGTATTCGGAACAACGAACGTTCGAGGAATTACATGCCTTTTGTGCAGAGGCTTTGAAGGTACTTAGTTGTGAAGACAAATTGCCAGGGCGGAAGATTATGGGTATTGAAATGTTAGCAATAATAAACTTTTAATGAATCCCAAAAATTTATTTCGTTAAAATTTATTGCAACGAACATATTGCAAATAATTATAAAATTGAATTTCGCGCAATGGGATAATATTTTACCAATTTTTTACAATGAGAAAATTTGGGTTTTTTTTAAAGTGTTGCCTTTTGCTTTGCTTTTGGGTTTCGATAAGGATGCAAATTCGTTGGGGAGGTTCCAGGGCTAGGAGGTCACTAAAAATTGCTTGCTTTGACTTTTCCCCTTACTTTTCTCTTTGCTTCTCTTCGCCCGCAGGAAGATGCACACAATCGCTGCAAAGCACCGTTACCATCGCCGTTACCAACGACAATCAAACAAATGAAAATCAATTACAAAACAGGCCTGTTGATGTTAAAGTTGAAATAACTTTAGATTTCTTGTACCCAGTCGGACTGCTTCAAATGGTACGTTGCGAGCACCAGGACCGACTGACTCCGATCCGATCCGAACACTCCAAAGAAATGAATTGTCAGAAAAAGCAATTTGAAAATGTTGAAGCAGCAACGAACGGCAGGCAGCTCGAATGCAACTTCAACATGCCAAATATGCTTTGCATACTTCTAGGCCGAATAAAATAAAGAGCTAGTGGCAGCCTCCGTCCTGGTCGCCCCTAAAAATCCATGTGTGTACACGTTTCCAGGCGAATTTTTTATATGCGTTTGCGTACCATTAGAAGTAATCAAGCGTTTAAAAACCACAAACATTCGCACACACACACACACACACACACACACACACACACAAAAGCACACAAATATGCATATGGTTACCCATAGCTGACACATCAACCAAGCAACAGCCCAACGGCGTTGGTCTGGGAGTGCCACATGCGGCCCCAGAACGCAGCAAATGCTGCCAAATCGATCGATCGACAAACGTTCAAACAGACAGACTGACTGACTGACTAACTGACTGACTAAAAGTTTCATTGGCAGCCAAAGTGTTAAGTGATTTTGAAGCGGCTGCATTTGAATGAAACCGATGGTGAAAATGGAAACGTGGAAAGAAGAGTAGGCCGGCGAGGCGAGAGAGGGAGAGAGAGAGGGCCGTAGCCTAATCCTGCCGTACAAAAAAGGATTAAGCAAGAGTGCGTGAATATGAGCGCGTCTGCAATTGTATGTCGGTCTGTGTGTCTGTGTCTGCGTCAGGGTCCGTCCGAAAGGGTGCATGCCGTTGTAGCCTTTATGGTGCAGGCATAAATCACGGTGCCGGTGACATAATGAACGGTACCAGGAGCAGGTTCCAGGCTTCGTTCGTGGGCACGTGGACAAATAAAAGAAAAGCCAATGGAAACAACAACAACAGCAACAACTGCAGCAACAACAACAACGACAACAACAACAAGAGCAGCAATATTAAATTCAATGCGACCACACAATACGAAAATTTGGCAACACTGCAATATAAATTATTTACTTAATTGGCAACAAATGTACCTGATGAGCCAAAATTAGTTGGAATTTGTCGGGATTCAATAAAGACCAACGCCAGTAACAACAACAACAGCAGCAACAATGAGATACACAAAGTGGACCGGATGTGTCTAAACCGAACTGTTGCTGTCTAAAGGCTGTGTTGTTAGTGCTAGTATGCTTTGAATACACAAACTCTTGTAAATGAATGATATTTTGGGCTTTATGTGTTTTGCGCTTTGCCGCAGCCACACGCCGAAACATTAAAATAATCAACCAAACGAGGTTTGATCTAAATAAATTCAACAATTTCTAAATAGTGCTAAAAAAAGTGCTAGCGTTTTTAGCAACAGCTTCCGGCACTCTATAGAATCTAATAACCTTAAAGTGGAATCTTAAAAAAGGTTCCACTCTACTCTTTGTACTTTGGACTTTGGCAAAGATTTTCCTTAAAGCGAATTGTCTAAATTTTAGACTCTAAAGAAATTCCGTCAGTCTATTGGCTTTTGCAGCACACGTCCGTGGAAGTTATGCAACGGAATCAATTAATTCCGCCGCAAAGAACAAGCTCACCTTATTACAAATCTGGTCCTACAATCGTTCGCAAATAAAATCGATCGTTTCTGAACCAGCGAGCGACGAAGTTACTCTGGCAACGCCGTAGCGCTCATTCATTCATTCATTTATCATTCATGGCTGCAGAACTTTTCAGCCTACACAATGACGGCAACGGTTGGCAACGTTTGGCAACGTCGACATGCCAACCGTATTGGCCAATGTTGTTGCATTTGGCAACGCCAATTCTGCCGCTCCATTCTTCATATGGACAATATGCTGGCTGCAAAAGAACGCGCAACGCGATCCTTTGGGGACCACATTTGGTCATCATGTCGGCCGATATCGGGCGGGCTGGCTGCGCAATACTTAAGCCGTGTCTGACGCGCGATGTACAAATATCACGATGCCGAATGGACGAAAACTACTGTTTGCTGTTGATTGCTTTGGTGATGCGGTGCATGGTTCATGAAATTTACACCAGCTAACTTTGTTTAATGTGTTCAGAGACAGAGGGACAAAGATAAGGAGAGAGAGGTTGCTGTTATTGTAACCACGACATTCAGCATGACGTTTGCCATGTTCTGAAGAGTGACGGCCCAAATGCGATGGGTTCGAGCTCGCTTGCGCTTATGCCGGAGCGCCTAAAAACCTATTGTTGCTTCTTTCTTTTACAGATTAATTCAACGCTCGTTTTGTAAGCAACGCATCTTTGCTAATCTTTGCTCACTTTTCCATACTTTGTACGCCCGAAAGGCTTTATGTACCGTCGCCTACGAGAATGACAAACGTGAGCCGTTATCTCACGAGCAGAGCCCACAACATCGTAAAGGAAATTGCTCTGCAGCCATTCGCTGCCGCATCGTGCGTGCATGCTCACCGTCCTTCCGTCCGTCCGTCTGTCCACCTATCATTCCAACCGGCCCTGAGTCCACGCGCGTCCGTCCGCATTTTCGTCTAAGTCTATGTTTATGTCATTGCATGCCGTTCATGCACATGTTGCGTCAATCCATGAATGCCTGAAGTCCGCCCACACTCGGCGAAGTGGTCGCCGCCCGCTCTCTCCACCCTTCTTCGGCAAATGCAAAGTCGTTTCGTGTACGATATTTGCGAAGCCGTTGTTATTCTTCCGCTTGTTTATTCGTGTCATTGTTTGCAACAAATTTGCATCTTCATTCTGCCTTCATCCGTCGCGTCGCGCCGCGCCGCAACGCTTGAGAGCACGGCTGCTTCGGCTGTAGCCAGACGGATGGACAGGATGCACAACTTTGTTGATCCTACACCGGCTGTTGTTTAAGGAACGCATGGAAAAAATGCCATGGCATACTTTCCGACGATGAAGCTTGTACGCTGATTTCGATAAGCTCCGCCAGAGCATCGTTGCAGCATGTCTTCTGGACGTCACCCGGCTTTGACACGGCAGGTGAGACGGCAGGTGAGACGGCAGGTGAGCCGAGCCGTTTCAGAGCAGTTTCGTGTACATGAAAAGCAGTTGTCGCCGGCGTGTAGACATGACTAAACATGTTCCATTTAACGGAAGGAATTTCCAGCGCGAAATTGCTTTTCCAATCGCAGCCGAAATCAGATAATGGTTATTTCGTAAATATCTACACACAATTTAAGAGAAACTATTTCGAGTTTTAGGAAATTTCTAAACATTTGAAATCGTATTTTCAGAAGAAATCTTAAATTTTTTATTTTAGTTTTCTACGCTCAACCAAGCTTAAAATATTTCCGCTCCACGCTAATGCCGTGACGCCAAAAGCTGGGCATGGCCGGCCCACAAAAGGGTCAACTACGGAATAGAATCGAATGCAGCCGTTTGCCGTGTGTCAATGTGTGTCTATGTGTGTGTGTGTGTTAACAGCAGCGCACTTGATTTATCAGGTTCGAAGCCATTAATCATGACTGCGACAAGTTAGCCGGCAGAGACCATATGGGGCATATGGGGCACACCAAAAAAATGTCCACCAACTCGGAACAAACAAGACAGTGACGTTTCTATTTACAAAAGAGCTGCAGGAAGCGGTGAAGGAGCCGTCAGCATTCCTCATTTCTCACTCATGCACTCGAGTATACTCGTTGTGGCTGCACAGCTGCAGAGCTGCAGAGGAGCAGGAGGAGTGGGGCCAGGTTGGACTTTAGACTAAATTTGGTATACAAAATGTTGATGACTACGCCTCTGCATAGTTTACAGAGCATTGTTCAATAACTGTTAGCGACGGAAAGCCTCAGCACTGCGACAATTGAAATATTATTGATTCGCAGCACCCAATACGGAATTACCTTATCGAAGGGTGGGGAAAAGGGTGGTGGGGGGGGGGGGTACAGTACCCCCTTCCCCCGATAAATTGTCAAGGAATTTCTTGTCGTCTGCTTCCAATTCCAAAAGCTTCGCCGCTCGAAAGTGTTGAAGCATTTATTATTTCAACTGTTATCCAACACTGTACACGTCAGCAGGCGCCCAACCCTTTGCTCGCACTCTCATGCATACTGCAAGCTGCACGCCGTGCACATAAATTCACGTGCTCAGAGAGCACACCATGAGTCGTCGTCCGCCAAGTGGTGGCTGCATGCCGCTAGGTAAGGCATGCCAGAAGGGGCCGCGCGAACAACAAGTACGGATAGCGACAGCCACGAAGCAGCGAGGAACAGTTTGGCGTAATTTTGGCAATTAAAATCTTAATTTAATTATTAACTGCATCGCTACACACGGCGTGTTTGCATACACTCGCGCCGTAGTCACCCCGGGAGGGGGGGGGGGGGCAGGTAATCGCTTTAATCTCAAGGGTTTGGATTTCAATCTTTCCCTCCAAATTTTACAACAAAAAAGGAAGACAACATACTCGATAAAGTTCTACAAAATCTTCTATTCTTCGGAAGCAACAAAGTTGTTGCAACCGAGAAGAGTATGAGCCCTAAAAGTAGAAGACTCTCCGTCTACGAAGGAATTGCAAGGCTTTTCCAATCCTTTTGCAAGGATTGCAAAGTTTTTTGCAATGAAATTTAATCTATCAAAATCTTATAAAAAACCTGAATTTTGTTTGAAATTGATTTTATCATCTACTTTTATCGAACTTTAACGTTACGAAAATTGTAGAAGAAGGGTACGGAGGAGGACGGAAACAGACCGACCACGACTTCCGATCCTTCCGAACAAACAAACGACATAATCATCATCATCATCATCGACAGACAAGTAGCGACAGTTGGAGTTCGATGGAATTCGCCAAGAAAGAAGACAAAGCGACGACGGTCAACCGTTGCTCAATCGTCCACTCGCTTTTCCCTTCCACCCGTCGCCCTCCACCCTTGCACCCGGGAGGAGCTCCGAACTTTGTTTCATAGGATTACGTCCTTTATCTCGTTTCCAGTTCATTGGATCGCAAAACAGTCGCGTTCACTTTAATTGGCCTGAGCATGAACTGTGGCGGTGGTGGTGGTGGTGGTGGCGCGGCGTGGGGGAGGAGTGGCACCAGGCGCTTGAATGGACGTGAGACAAACAGAGAGAGAGAGAGAGCAATCGATGAGGACAAACAGGACTAACAAGAGAATAGAGTATCCTGGCATACCTACTCGTAAAGCAAGGTTCGGATGCCTGATCAGGGGTTAAGACGGAGGGCGACATGTCGCCGGTGAATACTGAGGGCTCAATGTTAACAACGTACCTTATGACTAAGCCTCTCTCAAATGAACTCTTATCCTTCTCGTTTATACTGCTATAAAATAACGAGATCAGCAAACTGTATCGCTTTTATTATGACTTTTTATTGCAATCTTTTAGGCTTCTTCGGTAAGAGTTAAGAAAGATAAAATCTATCTATCTTTCAAGCCGACAATTACAAAACGACTGAATCGAAGTAAACTGAAATAATATGTTTTTTCGAAAGAAGGCCAACAAATATTGAATAAAAAGAAGATTTAACATTCAAAAGCGCATAAAATCTTTGCAGTTTATTTTCCATTTTCTTTGGAGGTGAAAGATTTTATTCTTTAAAAGGAACATTATGACTTGCTTCGTGACATTTGACATTGCTTAATGAACCTAACTTCATTTCTGGCACCATAAAAATATCATCAAAATATAATTGATACAATAATATTCCATTTGAGGCTGTTCCTCTGAAAGTATGATGCCCGTAGACCAGATGGCGCTAACAGGCGTGCCACATTGACGAGAGATTAAAAAAGGCTCAAATATCATCTTTAGACAGGCTGACGATGTCCATCTAAACTGGTGCCGAATAACTTCTAAACTGACGTCAGCTTGTTGTTATTTCTCAAGTTATTTATGTTATATTTTCGTTGTATTTTCGTTGTTGTTGTTGTTGTTGTTGTTGTCATCGTTTGTGTTAGACTTGTAGCTGTCTCTTATTAATCGATAGAGACATGCAAACAGTCTGTCCTCTCTGTCGATTTAACCCATAAACGCACTTAGCAGCTGAATTGACCATGAAATGGACTTGTTGATGAGGCCAGCAAGACTCTTCACGTGTGTGTGTTTATGTGCGTGTGTGTGCCATGTGTGTGTGAACTTTTTTCGGTTAGGTGGCGAGTAGCGGTGTATTTGGGCGTGTATAACGCTTACAATTGATTTATAATGGAAAAAAGGCTTTTATGGTTTGTCAGCAATAAAAAATATATTAATAAAAATACAAAAGCGTGACACTGACAGAGAAAAGCGCCAGTCAGCAGACGAAAGTTTTCGAGTTGTCAACGGAAATATTCATTAACGAAAATAGCATCGAATATGTCTAATAGATTTGGCAGGCATTAATTCTGGTATAGAAAATTAAATCCATATGAAATATAGATTTATTCACATAAACTCAACGATAAATTAAAATCCAAACCATTAACCATTCTTTAGTTAAGAAAATGTTTATCAACAAAAAAACAAAATTTATCGGTGTCGAACCGATCTTGAATCTTGGTCTGTCCGTCCAACGAAAGTCCAACGAAAGTCCAACGCGAGAAAGCGGCGGGTGTGGCCGATTAATATTAATTAGCCTTTATGGACAATAATAATAAGTTCGTGTGATTGCTATGATAAACGAAGCCTGAAACGAAGAAGTGTCACAACAAACAGTGAACGACGCAACAGTAAATCGTACAATAGATATCGGTACCAATCGATATCAGCAGCAAGATTATCGAGAAGGCGGTCGCCACGACCACAAACGTTTATCAAAATTTAATTTCTTACTTCATAAAATTTGCGGGCATTATTTTTAGTTTTCTTAACTTTTTTAGTTTGCATTTTAACTTCTATGTGGCCGACAACAACTACAGCTACCGCCACAAAACGAGAACGAGAACAACAACAACAACAACAACAACAACAACCTCATTCGCCACCAATTAAATTGACTACGAAGCTGTAAACGTACAAAGTTCGCAAGAAGTGAAAAACTTATTAAGAAACATCCTCGGAGAAATAAAAAGCGAAATTAAAAGAAAGAATGGAGCTGAAAAGAGCTGAAAATTAATCAGATGGCGAGCGGAAACGCCACTGCCCACAATAAAATCTTCATCTTGCAAGAATCTGGCAAAGCAGATTTTTCGTTTTCTCTTTTTTTGGTTATATCATCCCCTCCCCCTTCGTCAACGCTACGTAATTTTCTACAATTAAGATGTACAAAGTAATGCCGGTAAAAGTATAAAAATTAATCTCTGAAATTAACCAAATAAACCGTGGCTGCTGGCAACTCTGTTTCTCCAAATATAACCGGAATCTTTACGATACTTCGAGCGCAAACTTGCGACGGATGACTTTGCGGCAATCAGCCGCAAATTATGTCAGACAAAACTTGTAAACTTATTAAAGCGAGACGCGGTGGCAGAGATGACGGCAGAGTGGCGGCAGAGTGGCGGCAGAGTGGCGGCAGAGTGGCGGCAGAGTGGCGGCAACGTGCCAACGTCTGCGCAGGGCGCCAGGGCGCAGAAAAAGGTGGCGGAAGGCTGAGATAAGAACGCCAATGCTTGTTGCTCACTGCAATGGAAGCCAAAACTTGGTGGCAGAAATGTACTGAGAGGGCGTGTGTGCGGGTAATTCCACGAGCACACACGTCGCCCCCTTCCCCCCCCCCCCCTCCCGGCTAGCACGCTAACAGAGAAATACTCGTAGTAGATAGGTAGATGTCTGCAATGCTTATTCTTCACACGCCAGAACTTCTCTTCGGTACCTGAAGAATCCTCTTGCTCTTGCTGTGGCTTATTTTCGCCGCTCCAGACCACGTTTTCGACGATACGGCAAAACTAACTTCACCACAAACCAAAGTGAAATCTGATCGCGAGATTTTAACTTGCAAGATTCACGGCTAAACGAGGCCGGCGAAAAGATTTCCGTCAGGATGTCCGGCTTGTGCGGGCCATGTTGGTATTGGATTTAATACTTGGTGTGTACAGATAGCCAAAAATATTACGAACAAATTCTCGGTGTAAAAAAATGCGGGGGGAGGAGCTCAAAAGTACTCAGTTTGACCGAGTGTTCAGTTATCAATGTATGTACATATGTACTGTTTACTATTTTTTTCAGCAGAATTTTTTCTTCACTGTACACATTAAATTTGACGTATTAAATAGGAGCAAAAAAACAACACCAACGACAACAACAACAACAGCATCAGCAAAAGCGACAAAAACTGCATCCAAGCCTTCCTTGTAGTAAAAGGATACAACAACAACAACAACAACAACAACAACAACATCAACAACAACAAGAACAACGACGAAGCTGAAACTGAAACCACAAAATTGTGGTCACTGCACAGTACACACTATTGCCGCATGGGGCCGAACACAAACACATCAGCGCGACCATAAGCGCAGTAACATACCAACATAGACCAACACACACACACACAAACCGCAAGTAAGCTCATACCATCCCATTCTCACATTCTCGCAAACAAGAGATTGCACTCGCAATCAGCAGCAACATTTCTTCCTTTGAGTCGGTCAAAGAACGGTGACAAAAGACAATGAAGTTATAGGAAAAATCCTTTATTTTAAAAGACATCTGCCCGAAAGCATCAATTGAAGAGAAATAGTATGTATATTTGAGTATTACGAGTATTTAAAGTCCGAAAACGAAGCCAAACTCTCGAGATGTCCAGACAAGAATGTGCCCGCCGATCGGGCGTTATCGAAAATATTGATTAAAATACATTTTTAAATTACTCACAGCATGCAATAATGTTGCAAAATATATGCAGCTTTGCAAATAATGTTGCAAAATATATGCCAGTTTGCAATAATGTTGCAAAATATATGCCACTTTGAAATAATGTTGCAAAATATATGCCAGTTTGCAATAATGTTGCAAAATATATGCAGCTTTGCAAATAATGTTGCAAAATATATGCAGCTTTGCAAATAATGTTGCAAAATATATGCCACTTTGCAATAATGTTGCAAAATATATGCAGCTTTGCAAATAATGTTGCAAAATATATGCCAGTTTGCAATAATGTTGCAAAATATATGCAGCTTTGCAAATAATGTTGCAAAATATATGCCACTTTGCAATAATATGCAAAGTTTTATGCACAAAAATTCTAAAAAAGTAAGCCATTTGTACTCCATGCATTCTAATAGTATAATTACGACGCATTAATCAGATTCGAGGTATGCATTATTATTTATGCATTTAAACTGAGTTAAGCTATTTAGTAAATCAAAATACGCGTCTTTTTATACACAATTTTCAATAACCATTCATTAAATCTGAAAGAAAAAAGTTCTTTTTCTTCCTTTACTTTATGGTACACTAAAAAATCAATCACGCATCGCCATCATTAGATACTCAATAGCAAATTTTTTTCTGAGTGCAGGCAGGTACTCTTTATACCCAATTAATTAATAAGTTCTTAAATTTTTAACCTCAAGTAATGATTACGAAGGGTGATGATAATATTTTAATGGAACCAATAAAATTTAGCAGCAACAACAACAACAACAATGCATGAAAAGAAAATGGCAGCCACAAATTGTTATATTGCGTGCGAGGAAAATGAAAAATAAATACTCGTATGACAACAAAAAAGGCACTAACTACCATTAATAATAGAAACAACAACAACAACAACAACAACAACAACAACAAATCAGGTTTCTTACTATTGCCAACATATTAACATATTGAGAGAATCTTAAGGCTTCAACACGAAAAATGTATAGATCTATTCAGTTTCTCTTTTGTGTTTATGCCACGCTTTACTCGCTACATATACATAAGAGTAGGTACTCGCTGGAATATCTTCGTCGAAAGCTAAAGACGAGTTAATGTAGAGCAACAACCGCGTGTCTACACTTCTACCAGACGCTGCATAATTCTAAGCGATTAAACTACTCCGTCGCCAATTATTTAAAGAGTAACCATAATTTCTGGGGTCAAAGATTGCCCCCGCTTTGTTGGACCGCTGCCGCGCTGCCGGCAAGACAAACGCTGTCGGCGCACACAAGCAGTTGTTCGCCATTCTATTGTTTCCTTGAGCTTTGGGCACTTGCAGAACGTGCTAATTATTGCCGCCACTCAGACCGGCCGCCGGCAACCGTTTGCTCTGCTGCTGCGGCCTCCCATTATCGCTTGTTAACAACTGTGCAATGCTGCAGCACTCTGTGGCAACAGTTGCGAACAGTTTGCAACTGCTGAATAAATACACAAAGTTTCTTAGTTAGGAAGGGCCAGAGAGACAAAGCAAGAACGAGAAAAATTGTCACAAAAGGCATAGCAAAAACGAACAATAAAGATAAAATAAATATCTTTGACAAAATACAATCCAATTTCATTTAATTTTTACTTACTTTGAACGGATTCTTTACCAACGGAGTGAGTGCATTCATTCGAGAAGTGAATCCTCAGCAAAAATTTCTTTGAATAAATCGCGAAAAGTACGAACGACGAGCGACGAGCGACGCCCGCTGCTGCAACGCTCAAGATTTTAACATTTTCCGTATCTTGAGATGTTTCTGGCGAAAGTGATTATTTTTTAATGAAGTTCAAGAAATTCTCCTCTTCCACTATTCTTTCCTCTGCCGAACTGATGATCCGCGTGATTGTTATCTTTTTAGTGGAACCGTTAGAAGTTCTTAATTTTTTATTGCTGCTTTTTTACGCGAAATTTTTTTTGATTGTTCGACTTAAGTAGATTTTTATTACAGTTTGGCAGCAGTGCTCGTGCCCTGGACTCGGCGAGCAAAAAATGGAACAGTAAAAATTATTATTATTATTATTATTATTATGGAGGAAGAAGTAAAAAAAAATCCACAAAAAATGCCATGTCAGCAGTTTCGTGTAACAAGAACAAATTCAATATTCCGCGCAAATCGTGCGTACCAAAAGAAATTGTCAATTTTATGAAGTCCAGAACCCCTCCCCGCCCACCCGTCCAGCGGACGGTAAGGAAAGCTCAATTAAAAAGTTTCTGTTGGCAGAATCAAGTCAAATGAAAACTTAACAAAGCGTAACATTTTCATCTACTTTCGTCGGCCGAAATGCCAAAAAAAACAGCAAAAAGAATACCCAAGAAAAAAAAAAGACCGCGAGCCTAGAAAAAGTTGGTGACAGCACCGGACAACCCAGAAAGATGTTTAAGCGGGAGCACTTGAGAAGTGCTTCTGAAACTGACACTGAGAAGACCTATTGGAAAGAGAAATCTTCAATTAGCTGCAGTTTCTGCCCGCTTCCGCTATTCCTTGGATTTATAAGGATTAATTTAGTGCAAACTAATAGTATTAAATTCCAAGAAAAACAGAAATAACTGTTCCTTCTCAAGCAGTTCTGAAATAGCAAATAACCCAAGCCCTTTTTTCCCTTTCTGCCTCTCAACCAAGAAATAAAAAGAGATCGGAGATCGGCCTATATATTGAGCATGGAGCCCATAAAGTCCGTCAGACTTCGACTTTGAAGTTCTGAACTGTCAAATCGAGTTAAATGTAATGTGCTTTCTTACGAACATCGGCCCATAAGCAACGCATCCGTCAAAGTCGAGTTTAACTTTTCGACTGCGTCAGCCCATTTGACAGCAGTTGGTTAACATTTTAGTACAATAAATTGAATGAAGTCGACGTTTTCATTGGGCCATAGCTATACGTTGACGTTGAAGTCGAAGTCAATGTCGCATTCTGACGTACTCTATGGGCCGGAGCCATTAAGAAGGCGTTTTAAGAAGACGTTTGAAGCGATTCGCTTTTAATCCCGCTATTTTTTTGTGGTCATTTCTTTAATTTGAATTTTTTTTCTCTCAATCTCTCTTTTTTTGTGCCTTTCTATAACTATCGCAAGAAAAGTGAATAAGAAAAGGAAAAAGGAAGGAACCTATCAAAGATCTAACTCCGTCCAGTCGGAGAAAGTTAATTTTCTTGTTCTCTAAGCTGTCGTCAATCGTCCCATTTTTTTTTTTTCTAAGAAAAAAGAAGCCAAGCACTGAAATGAAAGCAAATTCCGTAAAAACTGCAAACTCACAGTTTCTCTTTTCTTCGCTCTCTCAGAAGTTGAGAGAAACTTGACAACTTTACACTATAATGCATTTAAAGAGCAAGCAGAAAAAATGTTATTGTTTGGCAAATGGATTTTTTGTTTATTTGCGCACCTCGATTTTCTGGGCTGGACTTTTGTTTCGCAAAAATATTTTTTTAAGCAGTATCCAACAACCACAACAACAACAAAAAGAAGAGAGAATAAATAGTGGTGTCGTTAAAAAGAGCAAAGACAAGAAACTACAATGTGAACAACAGGCGACGTGGTCGGCATTCGTATACCCTACACCTACACGTAGCGGTCCAAGCAATAATAAAAAGTCGCGGCCAATTCTTGTTTTAGTGACTTTAAAATTAAATGGAGATTTTAGGAAAATTAAAAGAAGCTGTTAAGATGATAATGCATCCTTATTTTCAAAAATACATAAAATTACGTAAAAATACATTATACACATACCTACTATATATGTACATATTATAATAAAAAGTTCCCTGATGGCGGACCGTGGCTGTCTTTGTGGGTTAACTTTCTTTGAAATGGTAAACTCGGGAATAGAATATGAGCTGGTATATCGAACCGCAAGCTACAAAATGCATTTTATATATCGTATAACGGGTGCGCCATCTTATGTCGGTATGTAAACATTGAATAACTTTAACATTTATCAACCGCTTGACTTGAGTAAACATGTTTTTTGAAAAGTTACTTCAGTACAATTTTCAAATTAACCAATTAATTAACCATGAATCGCTTTACACCGAAACAATGCACCGAAATAGTAACTCTGTATATTGAATATAGTCGTGCATATCATCGAAAATCGAGCGTGGCCAAGAAACAACGTGGCCAACAACAACAACACTATTCGTCGTTTGCTGTCGAATTCCAAGACATTCTAATAAACTGGTTGAAGCGGTAAGACAGAGTGTTGGCCACATGTGTCGTATCGTCATCGTGCACAGCACTTTGACGTTAGTGACCACCACCTTGCGGCGTCACCACCGAAACAACGAGCTAAACAACTTAACCCTTCCGATGTAGAGGCATGAAGAGAAAATGGCAGGCAAAAGGATTGTTTAAAGCTGTTTTAGTGTTAACAAATAAAGACTGGTGCGTTGTTTCGCCGCCATTTGGCTTCTACAAGAGTCCACAAAATCTACTCCTAGAATTTTTGAGTTTTATTCTTTGAAAATCTTCTGATTTTCTTGTTCAGTGCCTTTTATCCTCAGAATAAGTTTAAGTATGTCAAACGTTACTGTATCCTTTGTACATTATTTTTCTCTTTATACACAGTATTTTCGCTGCATTCTCTTTGTTAAACTAAAAATTAATAAAAAAACAGTACAGAGGTGTCACGGTCTCTCGACTGATCCGGCTCTACGTGCTTTTGTGACTGCCCCTGCTGCATGTTAATCCGAAATAACCGAAAAAGCACTGCTCGAAAATAGCAAAATAGTCTCAAAACCTTTTGCAGCAGCTTGACACTCTTCGTTCTACCAGCCGCCCCCTTCCAACCCCTATTAAACATTATAAGCGATACCGCCCTACCGATGTGGCGGTGCTGTAGCAAACTTTTAAATGTACCGGGCACATGCGAGTATGCTCGTAATTCGTACGTTTTTACCGCAGCAGAAACACCTGAAAGTGCCCTGAGAAGCAGCAACAATGGCAGCAATAACAACTACAGCAGCGACAAATGCAGTAAATACAAATACAACAGTTTCTTTCTGGAAAAAATATAAACTAATCCTTAAAACCTGCGAAAAAGAAACAAAAACGAGCTATGAGAACCAACCGGAAATACCGGTTCAGCAATAAATGTACACATACGAGTATGTTTATGTCGAGAACTTACACATACATATATGTATATTGTGTGCATTGGCATATGTTCGTAGTGTGTGTGCAAGCGTTAAAACAGATCTCAACTAGCGCAACGTGAACGATGGCGATGGCGATGGCGACGGCCGCTGGCATTTGTACGCTGCAACACTTTGGCGTCTTTGCGTCAGGATAGGATTAAGGAAGGTTAGCAGCTTATTGGAATCCTGTGCTATGGCCCGTAGCGGATGACCATGCTGCCAAGTCGGCACTGAAAGCCAGTCGAGCATGCACTAGACCAGCAGCAGCGGCACCAACAACAGCAGCTTTAGCTATTAAGCATGTGCGTGGGCGAATGTTATAGCGAGCTGCGACAATGTTGCTTCGTGCGCGAAAATCGTTACACCTAAAAGGTCGCAATCATTTGGCGGAAGTCGAAGAAGAAGAAGAAAGGAAAAAACAACCAACAACACGACAACTACTTCGTGGGCGATTAAAGCATTTAACCTTTTCGGGAATGACGAAACAGTTTTTTTATAATTTTTATAACAGAATAATAAAAATTTCTGTTAGAATTTAGGAAAAATATTTTTGAAAATTTAAACTGAAAAATGTACTGCAGAAAATTAAATTGAGCATAATTTATTGAATTATGATGGAAGAAGGTACGAGTATCTGGTCCCTACAAAACTGCTTGTAGGGCATCTGCCATAATTAATCGACCGGCACAATTTATTGCTGCACTGTAGGTTATGTCTTCTTTCATCGAGAATGTGCAAAAACTTTTCACATGTCTTTGCAGTTGCTTTTTTTTTGTTATTACAAACACAAACACGCACACACACACACACACACACACACACATTCTCAAATCTCGAAAAGCTTTGCAAAGGATTCTCTTCATTTATTTGCGGTTTTTCAAGTCTTTCAGCGGCTTATGAGCGCCTGTTTATCGTGTAGAAAACACGTAAACAGAGAGAAAAAGAGATGATAAAATATGGACCGATTCTATCTGCCTTTTCTGCCTCTCCTTTTCTGGCACAATTAATGGGTCGCTGGGATTGTTATGGTTGTTGTTGTGGTTTGGGTCAAATGCGGTTACTTGATGGTTGCCACATATTCGCACTCAAACTCACACCCTTTACACACACACACACACACACACACACATGACCCCCCTCGTGGGCAAGTTGTTTATTTCTGTCAAGCCACAAACGCAGCCACAGACACGGTCGAGAGAGCACACGTCTTCCTTCCTTGTCATCGGCTTCTTCAGCGCTTTCGCGTCCTTGTGTTTTCGTGCGATCGTTGTGGCACTGCCGAAGACCTGCCATAAGAGTCCGAGAGGAAGCGTAAAAGAGATGGACAGTGTGTCGTCTGGCCAATGTATGCGTAACCCTGTCAATAAGTATGCAAAGGCTTATCTGCTGAATTATTCTTGACCACCAATATTTATATTGTATATTTCAGATGCTTGCTTTGTGCACTTTAAGCGAACAAAAGTACATTTCCTGTCAACGCCGGAAATTCGAATTAAGGTCGAGTTTTTTTTTTTTTGATAATTTGTAATTTTCTATTGCTAAAAGTTTCATGAAGAATTTCAAACTATCATGTCTTCAAGCAGCATTATGTCAATATTAAAATAAATCCAACAGACGGAGGTCATTCTTCAGTTCATCGCAAATTTACTGAAAGAGTCGAGCGTAAACGTTGACCGCTCGAAGAGTCGACCGCTTGAAACAGTTGCAAATCGGTTCACGTTCTCCCACATTTGCTGCCCTTCAGCATAACGTACATGCTGTTACGTTAAAGTATGAAAAAGCATGAAATGATTATCGCTTCTTCTCTACTTCTCTGGTTCTTCTTCCATCACTAACATCAAAGATTATCTCTCATGCTCCAGAGCTGAAACAATTGAAGAATTTTTTCATATAAAATTCATGAAATTCTGAATCATTCTCGACGCTTTAAGTTTCTGACCCTTTTTAAGTTTTGAAAGTGGTTTGTTTGTTCAATGATTCTTATGATTACACAGTGTTGTTGGTATTTTTATAGTCTAACCATAGATCCATTGCGCATTTAACTCGAGGTCTTTTTTAGGAAATACCACAGAAAGCTTTGCAAATATATTCTCTTAGGCCAATAGCAAATAATTCGGTCTGATATTCTTCTCCAATGAGAAAGACCAAGATTCATAAGGAATAAGGAATAGTTCACCAGAGGAATAAATCACCAGAGAGAAATACTATGCTTTTCTTTTTAAGTGTGTTGCCTTTCCATTGAAAATTCTGAAAATTCTCACTTGCCGCTCAGTGAAGAGTTCATTGAGTACTCGCGCTGGAATTCAGCGACTCGTTCGAATTCGAAGAGTAAATTCTAACTACAGTGAGGATAAATGAACTGGAGAGAGCGTTGCACTCCTTTTTAGTCGCGCACTCTTTCTCTCTTTGACTGTGGTGAATAAGCGTTAGCTGTAGTAATTGCTGAACTCAGAGAGGCTGAGAGGCATTTTCTCAGGCTGCGGAATAATTGTATGTACTAAAAATATGGCACCTGCGTAATGTCAATGAGAATAATACGAGTATTGTCACTTGACCGTACGAAGCGTGCCAGTACGTTCTGGCTTGTCGATTTATAAAACAGTAAAATTCTGACGTTTTTCTATTCTCCAACAGTAGATCCGTACCGTAGCTTTACGTGGAGGGTGAGAATCGTTCCATGACCTTCTCACTTTGAAAATACTTAGACCGAAAAGAAGGTCTGAGACTTACTTAAAATGCAGTAAAAAGGATTATCTAAATGTATTGAATTTGTCAGAACGACAACCAAAAACTGTTGATTATATTGCAGAAAGTAAATTTCAAACATTTGCAAATTAACGAAAAATATTCCTTACATTTTCCTCTACTTCTTCTATCAAAACACAATGATTTTCATACGGTTTTTAGAATTATAGAAGGATCTGCTATGATACTACACATTTCTGTATCTATCCATCCTTCCTCGCTCTCATTTAACCATAACTCATTTCTCATACAATATTTATAGTTATCGTTTATTTTACTCTGAGGAGTCATAATATCAGCAACGGCAATAGCACACAATCTTCTCGTTCTTACGAAAGAAAGAAAGAAAGGAAGAAGTGCTTCATCCTGAAGGTTCTGCGTCTGCATCTGAAGGAAGGTCCGCTCCTCGGAAGTTTACTTCGAGAATGGACTGTTTCTCTGTATCTCTGTATCTCTGCTGTTGTTTACTTTCGTCGGCTTGCAACTCAATTCAAGAAATAATTAAATAAAGAACTTCAACAGCAGCGCAGCATCTTTCACAGAAAACTTTAGTGTTTGACCCGGTAGTACTTTTTCATTCCTATTTTTTCCTTTTTTTCCTTACAAAAACATACATTTTCTTTACTTTTCTTTGCTTTACTTTTAGTTCGACGCGTTCAATTGAGTTCAATTTTTAAATTAATTAATTACTTAATGCCATTTATATAACGTTCTTTATGCGCTTCGCAAAACTTGTTTAGAAATTGTAAGCGTATCGACATCTAATATCGTTTAATTGAACCCCAAAGTGATTAAGTTTTCGTAATTAGATTTCACATTTCTTCATTCAATTCGTCGACGCAACTAGAAATTCTTGCACTTGGGCAAAATACTCGTAATCTCGGATTTTCATTCATTTTCTGGTACAAACAGGGTGAGTATGCTACTCATAGTCTCATGAGTATGCACGGAGTATGCAACAGTTTTCAATAATTCCATTTGCAACGCATTACGCTTTACTTACTTAACATACAATATAATCGGCTTTCAGTATTTTACAAATTAATCTCTTTATTACTGAAATACTCACTCTTGCAATAACAACAACAACTATAACAACAACAACAACAACTATAACAACAACAACAACAACAGAACAGATTACATATTTACAAATATATAAAATCAATAAAGTATGCTGTTCGAGCTTAAGTTCTTAACGTACTTAGAACATATTGACTGTGTTGAGTGTAAGTCGTCAGGCGTGATGACTTTTCGAGGGCACTGGCTTGTCATTTTTTATTGCTTAAGCCTGGCGCCCGTATCTCAAATACCATACGTTAAATTAACTCCGCAAGTTTATGCTGGCACTTTTTTTTTTTTTGCACCTCAAAATGGGTGCAAAAGTCGGAAAGAAAGCATCAACACATCTCTTTCAGAACATTCTTTTTTAGAACATTTCAGCAAAATATTCACCTAAAATATGCACAACTCGTATTTCTTAACATCAAACAAACAACAACAACTTTTAAAAACAAAAGCGTATCCGAAAAGTTATAAAAAACACGAGAACTTGTAGCATCTCGTGTTGGCTTTAAATTTTTATGCTTGCGAAAACATTTGCCAAACAGCGGTAATAAATGTTACTCCGTAGAGCACGGCATACCCTGGCGTGCCCTTACGGCTACCGGGCGCGTTGTAAATACTAAGCCTTTTGTCTGAAGGCGTACAAAATGAGAGAGAACACGAGCAGCAATATTCTGACCTTTCGAGTGAGCGTTGGAGTTACCGTTGGGGTAGCGTTGGCATTTCAGCCCACGCCACACCCACACACACGCTCGCCCAAATAACACATTAAAACTGATGCCAACTCTCTGTTGATTTAAACGCAACCACGTAATTTTAATTTACATTTTACCGGCCGCTTTGTCCGTCAGTCAGTTCGTCCTGACTGAGGTTGGCCGAATCGAGGAGCAGGCAAATCAAATGCTCAGTGGCCAGTTTCACACCTTCTGCACCATTGGATTTGTGGGTAAAAGGTGGAAGGGGGGGCGGGGGGGTGGTCATTGCGGTGACTTTGCATGCAAGCGGCTTTTTGGAATGAGAGCAGGGCAAAACTCAGCAGCAGACACATTCATTCTTACTTTGTATCTGAGCAGGCATAAACCAACTTTCGGCAAAACACGTTGTTGTTGTTTTTGTTGTTGTTGCTGTTTTGTTGTTGTTGTTGTTGTTGTTGTTTTTGTTGTTGTTGCTGTTTTGTTGTTGTTGTTGTTGTTGTTTTGTTGTTATTGTTGTTGTTGTTGTTGTTGTTGTGGTTGTTGTCGTCGCTGCTGTTCTGTTGTTGTTGTTGTTGCTGTTTTGTTGTTGTTGTTGTTGTTTTGTTGTTATTGTTGTTGTTGTTGTTGTTGTTGTTGTTGTTGTTGTTGTTGTTGTTGTTGTTGTTGTTGTTGTTGTTGTTGTTGTTGTGGTTGTTGTCGTCGCTGCTGTTCTGTTGTTGTTGTTGTGGTTGTTGTCGTCGCTGCTGTTTTGTTGTTGTTGTTGTTGTCGCCGTCGTCGTCGTCGGCGTCGTCGCTGCTGCTGCTGCTGTTGTTGTTGTTGTTGTTGTTGTTGTTGTTGCTTTTTAGGAAACCGTAGGGCAGTACATAAAGTTACGTGTTAGTGGCATCGAAACTTCGAACAGCATAAAAAACTTAATCGAATGCAATTTCACAAAAAAAAGGGTGTATGAGAGGATTAGAGTTTTGTGCAGTTTTAAAAATTCAAAAAGGATGCTA
The DNA here is from genome assembly GCA_949752815.1 of Conops quadrifasciatus. Classification (NCBI taxonomy): domain Eukaryota; kingdom Metazoa; phylum Arthropoda; class Insecta; order Diptera; family Conopidae; genus Conops; species Conops quadrifasciatus. Next base: position 27,079,810 of record OX457081.1, on the reverse strand, counting down.
ACGAAAATGCTAACGAAAAATCTCACTCCTGGCGAGTGAGAAAATCAATCGCATGAAGTCTACCGAAACGGGCCAGCCCAGCCCATTGATGGAATTTGCCACGTTTGTCTACTTTCAACAATACTCTGGTGGCAACGATGGTCGCCAACGCTCTGAGCTGAGTTCGGTGAGAATGTGGCGAGACCAGATTTTTGTTGAAGGCGCCGCAAGCAACGCTTTGCCAAATTTCTCACCTCGTCGGACACAGCCGGTGATGCCGCAACGGTTGGAAGCAAATTGAAAATTGCTGCTGACTGCAGCAAATGCAGAGAAAATGACACTCACAGACACACTCACACACACACACACACGGACAGGCAGCATGCAAACTTCTATGCCAATCCATGATATCAGTCAGAATACATGTACACACACACACACGCACACACGCAGATTCCTGATTACAAAATGCTTAACGGCTTCTTGCTCAAAATCAGCAAAGTGCTCATCATGACACTGATGATGATCACGATGATCACTCTGGCGGCAGCATCATCATCCTCATCACAGCATCAACAACAGCACCGTCTGCATCAACTAGCTTTGATAAAAGACGTCAGAGAAAAACACTCAAAAAAACACTCAATGCTTTTGCTTGTTCTTGTTCTTTTACTTTACAAAGCTTTAAATTCGTTCGTCCTTTGAATGAGGATGCATTTCGTTACAATGCTTTGCGCTTTCTGAGACTTAGCATTTCTCAAGCCAACGCTGCTTGTGCCGCCTTCGAAACTTCTATGCGGCAGAAGATGTGACGCTTACGAAACTTCGAAACAACCAAGCAGCTGTTAATGGAAGAGGAAAAACTGGAAAAAACTCTTTTGTCAAATGTTTTTCGGTTTTTGTTGGTTTTGTTTGTGATTTCAGCTCTTTTACCGTCTTCCAGAAGTCGGAAAATAATGCTAAAATGTACCCCAAAAGCAATAGCTTTTATAGGTTTATATTTAGCAGCCAAATCGACTGAGACTCCACAGACAGAGAGAGAGAGAGAGAGAGAGTGAGAGAGAGCAGGCGAGAGCAGGGTGATTTCGTAGGCCAGTACGTGACATCATTTCGTTCATATTTTTGATGCTAGAAAATGTCCTGGCTCGAGATAGGCATGCTTAAAGAATGCACACCGTATTTCGTGACGCTCTCTCTCTCTCTCTCTCTCTCTCTCTTACCCTCTCATCGACTGCTTATCTTTGGCAGCATCAGCAAACATCTTTTCCAGCGCTCTTCAAGCGAGAGAAGTTGTCGTATCGACTCACTTAACACGTAAACCGAACACCAGCACCACCACCACCGAAAACAACAACAACAACAACAACAACAACAACAACAACAACTTTATAAACATCAAAAGTAAATTTCTTTGAAAGAAGTCAACGAACTCTTTTGCGAATTTAGAAATAAAACATTTTGCCGGCAACACAGTTCTTGATGATTTTCCCAACAAAGGGACCGACCGACCCCTTCACGCAAAGCCTGCCCCTCGAAAAAGTCTTTAAAACATATTTGTTGTTGTTGTTGTTGTTGTTGTTGTTATTGCTGTCATGCACCCTCTTTATTCTCCATCCAACATCTGTAATCTTGAAAACTCTGATGAATGTTCATCAGAGAATAGAATTGTGTGTGTGTGTGTGTGTGTGTGTTTTTTTTTTTGGTCAGCAAAAGACACTCTTAAAGCCACGTTCATCTCTTCAGCATCCAAAACCTTTTTAGTCTCATTTCATCATTCAGAATTCTTTTAGAAAAAACATAGGAAGAAAAAAGTCAAGGAATTACTAAAAAGTTGCTATGAAAAAAAGTCGTTATGAAAAACGGGCTTTTTTACTTCAGAAATTAATTCATCGTCTAAATAAATCGGTTTTCTTAGCGACCAGACCAAGGCCGATCTCGATGTGGCAAATCAAATGTTATCATAGATCACTTGAATCGACCAAGACGGCGCATTTTTCTCTTTAAATATCGATGAAACATTAAGAATTTAATCGTCATAAATGCTCACACATACATACGCGCTTGCTTGCCGCGTGTGACCTGGTTTACTTTACTAAATGGCAACAAGAATGGTTTTTATCGTTCCGATGGTGGTGCCAGAGTTAGCCTTGATTCGATGCTTGAGCCAATTCGTAGGCATCATCAGTCAGTCATGCCTACGGTCTTGTGAGAACGTCGCAAAAGTCGTGCCCTCACGCTCTGCAGCTGTTTGTTGGTGAACGGGCGAATGGGGCGGAGAGCCGCTGACGGCCAAAAGGGAATAATCGTTCTCGGACGCAACACAATCAGTTATCGATTCTTACCGATTCGATGCGATACGGTTCGAGGTAAACAGAAGCAGGCAAGATGTGCCACTTCATCGTGTGTGTGTGTGTGTGTGTGCGGCATATCCGCACAGTTTATGTTTGTGTGCCAACAGAGAAAACATAACAAATTGGTGTACATATACATACACACATACATACATACATATATAAAAATACATCTGTGCACCTGTTAAGAAAGGCACGCAGTGAACAACATTCGCTCTCGCGAAGATGAAAAAGGAAACGGAACAGGAAGAGGAAGAGGAAAAGGCTTTTAATGTTGATTTACAGTTGCATTTCCTTTTTAAACTTTTCTTCTTCTTCTTCTTCTTCTTCTTCTTCTTCGTCATGGTAAACAGCACTTCTTCCTGTTTTTTATAGTCGCTGCTTTTGTTGCTGCTTCTGATTTTAAAAGGTTAACTTGTTATTGTCTGCAATTATTTATTGCAAATAAAACCGTTTAAATTGTTCGAATTGGCGCCAAAACGTTGAAGAGATCGATAACAATGGTTAATACATTTCACCGGAAGGCCTGACCTTTGCTAAAATGCTAAAGGAAATTTTAAATAAACCAAAAGAAAATTAAATTTAATAAATTTTGCTCTTCCAAAAATATCCTCCAAAAAAAAAAAGGAGTCATAATCGTGCATTATCCTTTACTGCTTCTTTTTGTGGTTTGATTTTGGCATCATAAAAGCCATCAGATCTCTTATAAAAAGCCCGAAAACCCGTTAAGCTCGAAAAAAGGAAGTAGGAACAAGAGAACGGCAAGGAAAGGACTCTTCCTGTCGTAGACCAAAATCCCTGAAGAATCAACACAAAAGAAAGTGTGCACAAAATTTGCTTTATACAAATTTCACATTCTCTCTCCAGCTCTCAAACTCTCTAAATCGTCTGGTCCTCACAGTCCTCATCACACTCGAACACTTACTCTCGCTCTCATAATTTTCCCCCCTTTTTTTCTTCATTAATTTTATAACTCAACACAACCGAGAAACAGCTGTCATTAAAAATGAAACGCGCTCATTAAGCGCCATCTTGCGCGCATTCAAGCAACGTAGAGGATTAACGTCAATCAAAAAGTGTCAGCTGCTTTTTGAACCCGAAATATTATAACCACAAAATCGAGTGCTTTTATACATACCTACATACACACACATACACAGCTATATACAATTATCTGTACACATACATTATGTACTTATATTCAATATAACATAATGGTTGCAAAGAGAAGTAAAGACTTTATATAAACCGATTGGCTTAAGCCGAAAACTTAATTATTCTTCTTCTTCTTCTTCTTCTTCTTCTTCTTCTTGGAGTCATTTAAGTCGTCAAAGCCTTCACAAATTATTGCCGTAAATAAACTTTATTCAAGCTTCAGAAACTGAAAAAGTTTTTTATCAGCGCCCACGAAGTTTTTTACTCTAACGCGCCGCGTACTTTAAAACTTGAAAACACCTATTTTTTTTTTTTTTTTTTTTTTTTTTTTTGTGATAAGTCCAGAAGACTGATAACACTCGTAGAAGAAGAAGCAGTACATACTTGATTTGTCACTTGATCTGCTTTTTTTCTCTTTCTGAAATTTAGGCATTGCTGAATAACCGCCCGAGAGCCGCAGGGCAAAGACGTAGCAAAGAGTCTCGTCAGTGAAATATTTCGAGCTGATGGAATGAATACATTCGTGGTCCCTGGCAAATTCGTTCGCTTTAATTGCTGCTGAAAACTGTGCAAATCGAGTAAAAGGGCAACAACAATCGGCAAGTGGCAAATGATCCATGCTCATCCGACCGTCGGTCGCTCGAGCTTTGCAAATATACGAGTATACATATTCGATCTGGTCCACCCTCACACGTGTTCACCCCGAAATCACTTAAAGCATTGTATCCTTGAATGCAGCAACAGCGACAACAGCGATTACCATTCAACGGTCTCGATGATGATAATGATGATGATGATGATGCTGATGATGCTGAGGAGCTTCCTCTGCTCCGCCCTGAACTCCAACGGGTCCAAGCGAATTGCGCACGAAAGCTATTTAATCAACGTTTGGAATTGCTGCCAGCAATAGCGAAGAGGCCGGGATGAGCGGGGCGGAAGAGAGGTGCCATTATTATTGCAACTTATCTCTGATTCTCATCCAATTGGAACTGTTGGAAGAAAGGAAGGGAGGAAGGGAGGAAGGAAGGAAGCGTCTCCTTACATTCATCCAACCTTTGTATTCAAGCGCTGGCTGCTTTTTAAATAAATTCACTCCGCACAAAAAACTAAACGCCGCCGAAGAACTCAGACTATCGACACCGACACCGGCACCAACCAACGAGTGGAGACCATCAGAAATTCTCTTTCATCAGAGACCATCAGAGGATGTCTTCACCGGCACCGATGAATAGTACGTGTAGAGTGTATAAAGGGTCTCGTAGAGGAGACCAACGGGACAGACAGATAGCATCAAATCGACCGCTGCCGCTGCCGCTGCTGCTGCCGCTGCTTTTGCCTTTAATCGAAAGGTTTATTACGAATTATTACATTTCCATAAAAGAGAATATTCGTACAGCATCCTTGCCTCGATTTTCATTTCTATGGGAGCCCAGTCAACGCCCGGCGGTTCTTTCTCGTCCCAAATTTACATTCAGATTCGAAGCAAATGTAAAACGAATTATCGGCAATTGCTCTTCTCGGATAACGAGGCCATTTTGCCCTTTGCTTATGTTTAACCTAGCCGAGAATTTCATAAACTTAAAAGCCTGAGCTGCCAGCTCGCCCTGTATAGATGGATGGCTGGACTACCCACCGAGGCCACGCGACAAGATTTGGCCCAACTGATACCAACTTCGGGTTAGCATTTTTAAGTTATGCTGATTCGAACGAAGCAAGACCCAGACCAACATTGCAGATTTTCAATGTAATTAAAGACTGAGATTCTCAGCTACGAGTATAGTATAAACCGTGTAGAATGCTTTTCTAGTTCGACAAATTAATATTAGATAAAAGCCAGAAACAAATTTCTACAACTTCATGAATACTTTATGCATGCGGTCAGGTCATCTGGTAACTTTATGACTTTGAAACCTTGTCCAGAGCGCTTAGCGTATCGCTTTGTAATGTAAGGAAAGTTTTAGCATAGAGCCTTAAAGTGTAAGCCCACCGCTTACCGTGTATGGACATTCCCAGCTCCTTGATGATGAATTTGCTATTTCGTATTATGTATCGTCTATTATTCTCGGCCATCATTAGCCACTTGAGATGAATATCTTTGCCGCCTCAGGCCATCATTTTTGCAGGCCATGAAAACCGTTGCTGCAGCTCATAAACAAGGCATGCCTTCTGCATAAATCAACCAGACCGACGGTGGCGAGGACCTGGTGGTCGACCACTGGCGATAACCACAGCCCGTTTGCGGCAATGTCAACATTTCTTAATCAAACTAAGTGTTGTGCCAGTTCGGACTTCGGTCATTATTTATTTCGATTTGAATTTGGGCCGACGGAGACAACGGCCTGCACACGTCACTCGGTACGTCTCTCGGTGGCGTCGTGGCAGAAATGCACATCCTGCAAAGACCGGACTGCAGCTGTTGCTGCCGCACTGAAGATAAGCAGTTGCTCTAATTTGGGATCATTGAGTTTGCCATTTCGTCGTAATTGTTTGAAATTCGTTTTGCATTGAAGCAGTGACGGGTGGAGGGGGCGGTCGTCGCCACTACCAGCCTTGTCAAACCCTGGAGAGAGAGAGAGAGAGAGGCCCATCTGTGCCTTTTGTCTTCTGAGCTTCTGGCAATACTGGGCCGCCCTTTAAAATTATCTGCTTTGAAATGGTTTTAAAACGATATAATCGCATGCTTTTGCTGGAAGCTCGTTTGATATCTTTTAATGCCGGCTTCGTTTAATCTGTCTGCCTTTGCTTCGCTTTGAAATGCCGGAAGCTGTCTGAAGAGACGTAAATATTAAATTCCTTCTGGTTCATTTAATTCTTGTCAGATGTCCTGGCCTTAAAGCGACAGGACAATCTTAACTTTGTATGCGACCTCTTGCTGCTTCGGGTATCCTTAATGGCAGCACTAAGTGTTACTGCTTAAAGACAATAAAGACAACAACTGCCAGGTCGCGTCGCGTCGGCCGTCGGCCGTATGCCGGCAAAAAATAAGTGTCAGTGTAAATGCCAGCATAATTAAGCAAGCGTTTAACGGAATTGGAACAAAAGTCGCGTTAAAAGCACGCGATCCGTTAAAAGCAGGGTGTCAAGCTCGAGGGGACGGGTAGGGGAGGGGGGGGGACCTTATCTAAACCAGTCGCTCGCTATCTTTGACATTTTGACAACTAAGAAGCCGATTTGTCATTAACACTTTGGAAGTGTGAGGCAGGTTTTTTCTTTCTTTGCTCTTACGAGCAGCCTCACAACGCCTAACGCCCCCCACAAGCTCAGGCAGGCTGCCGCCCACCGCCTGGTGACGTTGATGTAGGCCCAGAAAGCGTTAAAGGTGTCTTGAACGGCAAGAGAGCCCTACTTTTGTCCTTCTTCGCTTTCTCTGGCGTCTTTTCTGCGTTGCCGAAAGTCAATTCGCCGTCGACGACTTACTTCAGCCTTGAGAAAACTTCGAATTAAAAGACGGCGGCGAAGTTTTCTTAGCGTTTAAAGGAAATTGTATGTCAAACGATGTCCTGACCCACAAAAGCAACAAAGCTGCCATCTGAAATTGGCCATTTTCTCTGTAGGCCTGAAAGCCAAAGTGCTTAAGAGTAAGGAAGCAATTATTAAAAATGACAATATTACTGGATCTATACTAAATAATAGCCCAGCCAAGTGTAAGTAGACAGCTTCCGGTCAACATCGAGCTTTCGTCCTCTTTGTAACCATTAACCCTTGATTATTCCTGCAAAGGTATCGTAAGTAATTCTGTTGGATGTGAGTACATTATAAAGTAATAAAGGCCGGGGAGGAGGGGAGAGGCATATTCCAAAGTCATCAAAGGAGTTAATTGGAAACACAGAATCAAGACAAGACATCCTTCTTCCTCTACAAATAGGAAGAAAGCAGTATACGAAAGGATGGGGGGGAAAAGAGCAAACAGAAGGAGAAGGCTTTATTGAGGAACAGTGTCTACCGAGAAGTGTCTACCGAGATGTGTCTACAGAGAAAATGGCCAAATTGTAAAGACCAAAGATCTTTGCCAGAGATCTTCTGCATACTCGTAGCAAAGAAAACTTCAAAAAAGTCATTTTCTTCTTCTTCAAAGTGCAAAATTTCCAGAACCTTTTATCTTTTACTATTGCTTAAGATCTTAAGTGTCGCTTTATACACATTTGCAGTGAATCAAAAGGGTCAAATGGGCTTCACTCTCGTCGTTTTGCTCTTCAGAGACGATACTCCACAAGGAGTTACCGCCATAACCTTAGCCCCGCACTTTTGAAACCAAAAGCAAACCAAGCTAACCCATTTTGCACCCACTTTGCAACCACTTTCTGGTAAAAGTAGGGCAGATGCTGAAGGGTAGGTAGGAGGGTGGAGGTGGAGCTGAAAGTGTTATTAAAAGGGATGCCCGAAAAGAATCGAAGACGATTCTAACTAAGGACATTTTTTCATTCGGAGGAATTTGCAAAAAAGGAGCATGAAGTTGCAAAAAATCGACAAAGAAGCAGCTTGTCTTTAGCATCGCAAGTGACGTGACGATGGCGCCTATTCCCTTTGACAAGTCCTGCCAGCCCGTCCGCCTCTTTTCATTGTCACTTGTTTACTTTTCGAGAAAGTTGGCGCTTTTAAGCGTCTTTCAATCTGTGTTTTCATATTCTTTTTCTCAACACTTTTGATTGTTTTTCTGCTGCTTTTTTCGGTTTCGGTTTTGGTTTTTAATTTTCTTAGAAAAGTTTTTGTTTGGCGATATTGTTGTTGTTGTTGTTGTTGTTGTTGTTGTTGTTGTTGTTGCTGTTGTTGCTGTTGTTGTTGCCCTGACGCAGCGCTGCGTCTTTGCTTCTGCCACAATTTGGTCGAAAAGCAACTAGTTTTGCTGCAGCGTTTTTTGCTCGGTTGCTTTTAGTTCGGTGTCACTTTGTCCTTAGACGCCTGAAAGGGTGAAGAAGGGTGAAGAGGCGATGGAAGTGGCGAATTTTTCTCTCTGTTCATGTAGAACTTTTCTGTGAAGAACTTTATTGTAAAGCGTTGTGTTGCTGTGAGGCAAAAAGAGGCAACAAATTGAGGCAAAAAGACGTTGTAAAAGCACGTGAAGAAAGGGTTGCGTTTTAAACGTACTAAGACTGTTTAAATTACAAGTATTGTACGGTGCGAAGTCAAATATTTGTGCTGAAAATTAAAGCCAAATTGAATTTTTGGTGAAAAAAGTTGTTCGAGTGAACGTTCTTCAAAAATTTCACGCCCATTTACTTTGTACCACTAACAAACAAAAATGCTATGGCGAGAATTCTCGATAAAACGGGCTTCAAATACGGGCTCTGCAATAAAATATTATAGCAATCTTATCGTAGATGCTGCTTCTTCTTCTTCTTCTTCTTCTTCTTCTTCTTCCAACGAGATAAGCCGCCTACCTGTACCTGTCCCATATGCCTTGCCATGTCCTGCATGTTTTCCTCCATGCTCCATGCTTTATTGGCGTTTGCCATACATTTCTCCGGGGCGTATGCACGCGGACGCAGATGTATGTATTTGTGAATTTGTTATTTCGTTTGTATGGTCTTTCTTATAAATGCTTCTTCGTATACTTCTTGTGGATACAGGAGGTGGACACGAGGTCCTCGTTCGCTTCGTTTCAATTTAATTCTCTAGCATAAAATTTAATGTCTGTCGTCTTTGGTCGTGTACGTGTACGTGTACGGGCGTACATGCTTGTATATGGGTGTGGTTGTATGTGTGTGTGTGTGTGTTTGTGTGTGTGATCACGTAGTGACTCCATGTTCATTGAATTTTACTATAGTGATTAAAAATAAATAAAATTCATTGCCATTTTCGGCATAGTTTTCAACAAATTCAAGCAGAGACATTTTATTATAACTATTTTAGTGCCCAGAGCAAATTATTTTCAATGTTACATCAATGGTCATCTATAAATACACGCACACACGTACATATATAAGCTGACAAAAGGACTGTCGTTCTCAATTCTCAAGAATATACAGGGTGCGCCATCTTTTATGTCGGTATGTGACTAATTGGCCGTTTTTTAAGCGACGTGGACGCTCTGACGACAATGTTCTTTGAGTCTATTTTACTTTATACGGAAACAAGTGAAAATCATGCTTCAAAATGTGCCGCAAGGTGGTGCCACTGACACCAAAATGCTGAGCACGGTGACGTGCAAGACACATGTGGGCCACGCTCTCTCTTACCGCTTCAACCAGTTCATTGGAACACGACTTAGGCGTTGATATACGGCATGTAGACACTGTTCCGTGCTCCACAAAATTCGACACCAAACGACGAATAGTGTTGTTAGACGGTGCTTCTTGGCCACGATTAATTGGCGACAATATGCACGACTATTTACAATGTACACCTTCAGTATTTCGGCGCATTGTTTCGCGGCGAAGTTATCCATGGTTAAAATTGTAATGAACTGATTTTTCAAAAACATGTCAATAATCAAGTCAATCGGTTGATAAATGTAAAAGTTATTCAATGTTTACATAACGACATAAAAGATGGCGCATCCGTTCTTTATAAGCAAAAGGTTATAGAAATGTCGTAAGGTTGGCCAGATTCCTGAAAACCGGTACCGAAAACTAAGAATTACAAAAAATACTAAACACACTTGTATTGAGTATTGAGAACAAGAGTCTTTTTGTCAACGTTTTGTGGCCGCCTCAGCGGTACACTCTGTATGGTCTAAAGTGTGGCTCTAAAGTGTGTACATTTGTACTTATTGGTATATAAACTTTTTTTCAGAGATTCAGAGAGAGGAAGGGCCTCCCTATGGCCCGTATTACAAAAATTTAAATATCTTAAACTGTTTGTTGTAGGAAAATTACAACATATTTGCATTTGTCTTCATGTATTTGCTTACCTTCAGTTACAAACATTTTGCTTTTTCTCAGATTTTATATTGATTATTTATTTATTTATTTATTTATTTATTTATTTTGGGAGCAAAATTAGTCATAATTATTGTACTATGTGGCATATATTCGTACAATAGATAAGATCTATTAAATCTGAAATCTACTCAGAAACAAATCATCGCGCAATTGTCATTAATTAATTGCTTGATTACTTGATTATCGAAAGGCCTGCAGAAATGGTTGCTGTGCATTCAGAAGTGGTTACTTTAACTGCACTGAGATAACTCGTCCTTCTGCCAACTTCGCCATACAGCAGGCTTTTTGTTCACTTCCGCTTCCGCTTCCTCTTCCTTCATGCTCTGAATTACGACTAACTGCAATGCGTGACCGCAATGCGCACTGCGGAGGACTGCGGAGGACTGCGGAGGACTGCGGAGGACGAAGAACTCAGGCGTCCTTCATGCTGCAACGACGAGTACAAGGCGCTGCCGTTATCAATGAGCGGCATCTCGCCTGATTGCGATTCTGCTGTGGCGGAGATGCCGATAATTTTCTTAATTAACATTTGATTTATTGATAGAGCATGCCGGCGGCAGAGTCGAGCGTACATGTGTGCGTGTGTGTGTGTGTGTGTGTGTGTGTGCCTGTAAGCGTATGCAAATAATTAATCGTAAATCGCTTGATTATAAACGCTTTATATAAATTCAATCAATTCAATACATTCAAAACTTCTTTGAGCGCTTCAAAGACAAAGAAATAATACTGCCTTCAGAAACATTTCGCCCACAGAAACTCAATTGAACCTCGCTTCTTAAATTCGGTCTCTTTTTGAGCGATTATTCGCTGTGGTTGTTGTTAATGTCTACTGCTGCATTAAACGTAACTAAACTATTGTAAAAAAATGGTAAGAAGTTTTTCGCCGGCGAATGCGGCCGGCCTTTAGGTAAAGCCAACTCAAGCGTTTCATGTTCGCAAATTAAATTTTATTGTTCGTCTCAATTCGCCGCAATTCGCCGAAATTCGCCGCAATTCGTGTTGCTAAAGAGATGGATTCATTTTATGTTTGAGCAGAGAATTTATTTATTACAAAAGAAATTCGTCCAACGCACAAAGTATGCATGAACAAACAAACAAACAAACAAACCAAAAACCGAGAAATGAACGAAATGATGGACAGACGGATGCACGGAAGGACGAATGTTGTTTCTTTATGTGGCAAAAGCTGTATTAACTGCCAAGGCCTCCCAAGCAGCCACGCCCATTCCTGCGCGGGGGGGGGGTGTATTTTCCATCTTTATGGTTGGCACAAAAGAAAAACATTTCACTGATTCTTGCTCTTGCTCTCGCTCTTGTTCTTGTTCAGTTTCTCGTTTCTCATTTCTCGTTTATTTGTTCGTTGCTCGGTTAACCGAAGCTGAAAATTGTTTTGTTTCTGCCCAAAATGAAATAAATGAATGATGAAATGGATGCAATGATGGAATGCATTTCAGAAATTGCCCAGAAACGAAGGAGACGGCTTTCTCTGGGCCATCGTAGAGTTCATTCCTAACAGCCCAAAGCCGTTTTTGTGCCGCCTGTCTTGAGCTCACCGAGTTGCTCGACATTTCTCGATGCTTCTGTTTGTTCCTGCGAAGACACAGAAGCTGACAGAAGCTGACAAAAGCTGAAATCTATGAAAATGAAAATCATTATTTTAGTTAATCCTTTGCATCCTTTGCATCCATCCGTTAATGGAAAACTGCAGCGACGCCAAAAAAAATACCTAAATAATCTTCTGCCTCAGTTCGTCTGCCTGAGCCTGAGTTGGTTTCGCTCAAAATGTGCCAACAAAAGATGAGACTCGTGCCAAAAGCAGCGCACACCAGCACCCCCACCGCTACCATCCACTGCTTCGTCTTCTTCTTCTTCTTCTTCCGCCTGCAGTAGTACCGACTGTGTTGGCAATTGCCACAGAATTTAAAAAGCATTGAATTTTTTAAAATTATTCACGAAACGCTAAAGGTATCCACTTCTGCTCTAATTAGTTCTGCGTAGCGCCATGGCGCCATGGCGACGGCCGGCTTCATGGATGGTAGCCTGGTAGCCTGGCTACCCGCGTAGCCAAATGGAATACGTGCCGGCAGCGGCGGGCGGCGGCAGCCACCGCTTCAAAGAAACAGTTGTTCGATGGTGCAGGAAGAAAGAGTGCCTCAAGGGTACATCATTCCGTCATTCCGCAAGAAAACAGCTTCATTTAGTCGTGAATAAAATGGTTTGCAGCAATTTTTCGAAACTTTGTTTCGCTTCTGTCGCGCGAAGCGTAAACGATGGGCTCGGCTCGGCTTCAAAAAAAGTACGCTTCAAAGTAATGTAGGTATGTATGTTCAGGCATTTAATTTGCAATAAAAAGCATAAACTTTTTTGGGTTGTTTACACACTTTTTCGAATGGCTCAAATGGCTCAAATCAATCGAAAGCTCTTGCACAATGCTTAACATTTCGCCTCAGCTTCTCTTGAAATATGTACTCTCCAGGTTTATTATTTCCTTCCAACTTAATTCATTCGTAGACAATCAGATGGCATCTTTGGGTGTGTGTGTGTGTGTGTGTGTGTGTTTGTGTGTGTTTGTGTGTACGTGTAGAGATTAGTTGAGTGTTTATTGCCTCCATTTAGATGCATCTGCGTGCATTTATTGCTCGGTCCGACCGTTCCGAGTTTATCTCAATTGTTGTTGATCGTATTTTAATCTAATCCGTCTGCCAACACATAAACAACAACAACAACAACACCCATACGAGTATACAAGTGCCAGTCTGTGGCTGCCGGTGTACACGCACACACTCAAATACATTCGGCCACAGTATGTTAATTAATTTCCATGCGATTTGTTGGCTTGAGTGTCTCTGACTTTCATAATCTTGCGTGTTTGCGCCTCTCTCCCTCTCTCTCTCTTTCTCTCTCTCTCTCTCTCCTTGTGTTGTCTTTATCTTGCCCCTTCACCCCCCCCCCCCTCCCCCCTTAACCGACGCCTTCTGTTCATTCTGCTCAAAATCATTCGTCTTCATCAGCACCGCGCCGCCACACAATATATTGTTGTACGACTTGTGATGATTCACAAGACGTATGTAAATCGTCTTCTCCTCCTCCTCCCCTCCTTCCCCTCCCCTGCACTCCTTCTCTCCCCCCTCCCCCCGTCTTTGGTTCTGGACCTTTATTGTACCATGCAAATGCGAATTATCAGTCAATTGTTGTTCTCAGCTCATCAACTCACCATCAACTCACCATCATCATCGTCGAGCTTGTGCTGCACACAACAACAACAACAAAAACAATGTCTGCCAATCATCCGGTTGGACTTTACTCAATGGACTCTTGGCCGTACTAAGTGCAAATGTAAATATTTTGTCAAACACGTCACAGAGTCAGTTGTCGTCATCACACACGTGAACAGGCGGGCTGCAATAGCAATAGCTGCGACAACAGCAACAACAACAACAACAACAACACCTTCTTGTTACACCATTAAGAAAAAGTGTAAGTTATATTGTTGTCAATTAAATTGAACTTTGGCACGTACAATGGGCCTAAAATTATGCCACAATAATTTAAATCAGTTTAAGACTACGTGGAAAGGACTATCGAAGGACGAAAGGACTATGTATGTACGTCAAACGCAAATACAGCCGACAGTTGGTGCAATTTTATGGATTTAAATTAATTTTTAATCTCCATCAAATAATTGACTGCCAGACAGCGCACCGGAAAAAACATGAACCGAGCGTGCAAATGAAAAAATGTAGAAAAAGTGTAGGTATGTATGTGTGTATGTATGTATGTGAAGAGAGCATAATGTGAAAACGACGAAGAAGATTCGAAAATGAAAAATAATCAGAAAAAACTTTAAGAATGTACCATAAAAGTGTGGGAAAAAGTCGAAAATTTTTAAACATTTTATTTCTGTGTGTGCAGGCCTTTAACAATTCTACATTCTGCGAGTGTGTGTGTGTGTCGCAATGATTTTTTAAATTTCTAAGGGCATACATACATACATACATACATCGTATTTATAAGTCAAGTAAGTAAATGAGTTACTTCATTGCACAAAAGTTGTCTGGAAATCTTTTAGATTTTTTTTTTTCAAAATAGCGGCGAATGTCAGGAAAAGGTACCTCTGTTCGTAGCACCGAAGTACGGGATTACCAGCCAAAACCGCGGCATTACCACTCGAGCCGCGAGGCCACCAGCGTAAGACAATAACAATGAGGATAGCAAAAAGTGGAAAAAGAGAGTGGGAGAGAGCGGGAGAGCGGCAGAGCGGACGAGAGCGATTAAAAAACGGAACCAAGTATGCCAAAGAAAAGAAAAAGATCAAAGAGAAAGGAGTTTGCCAAAAAAAAAAGGGAGGAAAACAGCAAAAGCCATTTGCTTTCAACCGCCTGCTTGCTCGCCTACTCCTTCGGCTTCTCCCTCCCTTTTCCACCTCCCCCTCCCACTACCCCTCCCTCTTCTCCGCCTTCCCTTTTATTCTGTCAAAACAAAGCTGTTTAACTCAAAGCACAGAAAAAATCAGGAAATTAAATTAAATAAAACAGAGAACGGCACTTTGCAGAAACATTTGCAAAAGCAGAAAAAGGGAAGTGGTGGGAGGGGGAGGGGGAGGGGGAGGGGGAGGCAGTGGCAGCACGTACGTTATGTTACAAAAAAAAAAGTTGAAATCACCAACTCACACACAAACACCAACAAACAGTGTACACAAAGAATTTGTGCTTTTGCAAAAATTGTTACACGCTCGCGCCACGACACGACTAACAGCCGGCAATATTCGCCGGTGACCACGGATTAGAGTGGTCCTACAACAAAGCAGAGCCACAACAATTTCCAGGCAACTCCTTCAATTAGGATTATAAATTTTAAGCCGCACCAGACTCGGCTGCAATAATACTGATGGAGCACAAAATAATGTTCACAAATCCATCAGCACACGCCAATAAAGGGGACGAAGTAAGGCGAAGAAGAAGAAGAAGGTGGAAGGGTGTGTAATCGGCCGAATGGAAGAGCCGAAATGACTACCGTTTTCTGGAATCAAAAAGGCGTAATAGTCATTGCAGGAAGTCCTTTCATGACAATAAAGCACCATCAAAAACGTACGCTTGAATCGGTAATATTAAAATATTAATTAGGTCATTAAGGTAAAAATACCTTAATTATAAATGAAATTATAAATACCGAAATAAATTAAGGTTCAAAATTATTATTATTATATTAATTATTATATTAGGTATTAATTAAGAATTTGCAACAATAAATAACCATAAGCCTTTTCTAGGATCTGTGTAGGATCTTTCGAAAATTTTAAAAATTGTACACTGCCTGCTTTTGTTGACGTTGCGGACTAATTAGGCCGCACGGATTAAAATTTCCAACCTGCTGCAATAAATAAAAAAATATAAAACCATTTTAATTAAATATTATTATGAATTTTTTTTTTCTCTCGTTACTCGAACAATCAAGCAAGAGCCCAGGGGGCGGGGGGGTAGCCCTCAAGGAAATGGTGGCCATCACAAGTTCATTTCCTGCAAGCCTGACAAAGCGGCTGTGCTGCATCCTCACACCGGAAGCGCGTCAACCTCAAAGCTCGAGCCGTGATTTTTTTATCCGTTTTTAAGCTTCGCTGCTTGTCAGCCGAGTGTTGGTGTTGTTTTGTGCGGTGTTGTTCGGTGTTGTTGTCGTTGTTGTTGTATTTTACACCTGAGCAAAGCAAACGCTGTCTGGTGGCAACACCAGAAACAGCAGCAGCAGCAGCATCAGAACATCATCGCCTACGGCAATGACAAGAAATAGAAAACAAAATACAACAAATAAAACAACAACAATAATGCCGCCGTCAACAACAATTAACAAACAACAAAAACATAACAACAGCAGTTTTACGCCCAGAGAAAAATGAACAAAAAAAAAGGATTATTTTCGCCAAGTGTCGCGCGTTGGTGCGAACACTGGGGACTGTGACAGTGTGTGTGTGTGTGTGTGTGTGTGGTGTCGACGACGACGGCAGCAACAGTAGTCTTAACAACAGAGCAGGACGATGACAATGACATTTACCGACGTATCCTGCCGAGAAAGCATCCCGCGGTGAAAAAATTGAGAGGTGGCAACTTTTAATGCGCCAAAGTGTGAGAGCGAGAGAAAGAAGCTGTTTCTTTTTCGCTCGCTTAGAAAAATTATTTTTACGAAAGCGAGGAAAATTGCTTTCTCGGAGTTAAAAGATGCCAGCCAAAGCGCTCAGCGGCGCGGCGCGGCGCGTCGCCTCGTTGTTGTTGTTGTTGTTGTTGTTGTTGTTGAAGGCTGCAGCTTGCAAAAGAAAAAAAGAAAAAGAAACAAAGAAAGAAAAAAACGAACGAAAGAGAAAAAATTACTTAAAACTTTAACAAAACAAAACCGAAGAAGTTCGTTTAAGGTTTTTACGAGGCTGAAAAACCAACCAACAACAAAAACAACCACCCCAAACGACAATCCCAACAACAACAACAACAACAGTAAGAGAACGCCCTGATCACTTTTGATCACTTCCGTTTTGTCCTAAAAAAATGGCTGACGATCAGTGCTTAATTTTTTGAATTTTTTTAACAACATAAAATGTTTATAAAACCATAAAATTTTTGAAAAATGTTTGAAAAGTGTTTTAGAAAAAAAGTTTTGAATTGAATTTTCACGAGGTCACGAGTTTTCGTTTGTTTTTGTCAATGGACGAAAAGGAAATTGCTTTTGAGCACAAAATTAAGCACAATAAAAATAGTTTCGTTTCTCTAAAGTTGTTTCTGCATCTCTACTCGTAACACAAAAGATCCTTAAAGTGATGAGCTCAGCACTAGCTAGCTTTTTGATGAATAGTAAAAAAAGGGGGGGGGGGGTGTTTTTTTCAGAAAAAGATTTACGCTTCCGGTTTGAAGGAGATTTGGGTAGAACCAACCCATTTCAAACCAAGAACAAAACTACACAAAACGACACAACAAAGGACTGACTACAGCTCGGTAATTTTGAACAAAGCACGCGAACAGCAACGCACAACAACAACACAACGCAACATTGTAGTGTGCGCACAACAAATAATGCTGTTCTTAGCATAATTTGCATACACTAACAAGGCTTAGTATGCTCCAACAGGAGTCTCATCGTCGCCCCCGCCCCCTCCCCTCCCTCGACACTTCTTAATGCGTGTCTTGTGCTGCCAGGCAGCTCCAATGTTTTATTAATTGTTGAGCGTGGCAACATTTTATATTTCTATTCACTACCACTCATTCTAACAATGTTATCTACAAACACACACACACACACACGCGCGCACACACACGCGCACACACACATAAACACACGCACTAACACGTTTGAAGATTGCTTGTAGTTTGTGCTGGCAAGAATTATTTTCATTTCCGGTCGTTTATTAGAAACAAGATGCTGCACATGCTTGTTTGATGGCATGTGTGTGCGCTGGTGTGCGTGTGCTGATGTGCGTGTATGCCTAATAGTGTTATAGAGTGCAAAAAGTGCAAAAAGTTGGTGCAACTGAAGCTAATGCAAAATCCGTTGCGAATCCGTCAACGATGAGGAAGAAGGCGTATTTTAGAAACAGCAAAGAAGGAAGGAAGGAAGGAAGGAAGCTGCACCAGCGGCTTAATTAGTTTTACTAACATATGTACGGACGAAAACACTCACAGTGGCACAGGCATACATACGAGTGTGTACCGACCATGTCTTCATAATATAATGAATCTACTCAGATTCATTCACACTTAGGTACATAAAAACCTACCATCTTGTCACAGAGACCGTTCGCCATTCAGTCTGTCTGTCTGTCTGTCTGTCTGTCAATGCATCACACGTACTTCCTGGTAGCTTACATTGTTTCTCCTTACAACAACAACAACAACACACACAAACACAAACAAACAATTAAAGCTAGTTTGTGTGCATGTGGTGAAGGTATGAAGGCATGTACCATAAGAAATCACTAAAAAAAAACCGTTACGAAAGTGTGAGAAGATGAATGAAAAAAAAAATATCATTGAAGCCGGAAGTGGAGCCTGCTCAAAACAGTCCTCTTGTCGCATGTTAACGTACTATGTTACAAAATTTCGATTTTATAATATAAACATATTAATAATTCAATTAAAAAATATTAATTATTAATTATTAAATTGTAAATATTAAAAATTAGGCGCTTTTAAAAATTGTTTAAAAAATCAGTGTTTAATAAAAATTTCTAAATTACGATGATTTATGATTTATAGCAAGAAAAAATCGAAATTTGTTAAAAAAATTTGTTAAAATTGCGCATCCGTTCATGATGAACCAAAGTTTGGCTGACCATTCGAAGCTCCCGTTCGAATAAAAGAACTTTGCGGCTTAAAAGAAACTTCCGAAAACAAGAAAGAACGGATAAAACGAAGTCCTTCCTTTATTCTATTGCGTATAACTTTCAACACATATAGTAAATTCATAATTCATGCAGTAAATAACAAATAAAACCGCTGCGTCGAAACCTCTTTCCCATAAATCTCATTCGTTCGCTTACGT
Organism: Conops quadrifasciatus; assembly: GCA_949752815.1. Taxonomy (NCBI): domain Eukaryota; kingdom Metazoa; phylum Arthropoda; class Insecta; order Diptera; family Conopidae; genus Conops; species Conops quadrifasciatus. The sequence goes on along the minus strand of OX457081.1, from coordinate 27,060,927 downwards.
TGCCGCCACACATTCCTCTTCCTCGAAGCAACATCCATGAATTGTTGCTTGCTTCAGGACGACGTGTCTTATCTATCGGGCGGTTTTTTGTTATTTGTTTTTGTTATTTTGCTGTTGTTCTTATTTTTATTGTACGATAATTGTCGATTTTTTAAGTGCGTGGAATGATTTTGTCAGACGCACAAGCGCCGCAACCAACCATCTTCTTGCGCAACATCTCCTCAACTATGTACCTGCGAAAGACGCCTGATATCTTTCATCATTTTTTTTTGTTATTCTACTACGTGTGTGCGTATGTGTGTACTACTACGTATGTGTGTGTGCGTGTGCCTTATTTTACTCTGTACAATAATTCGGGAATATTCTCTGTGCTTGCATATTATCTACTTGTATTATGCCGGAAAATCCATGATGAAGGCAAGGCCTTAACCCTAATGGTCCCTAATGGTATGTCTGTAGTATCATCTGCAGTAATCTGCGATTTACCGTTTTGCAAATAAAATAAATACACTCTTGCCATGATAATATTGTTTCTATACGTTTTTAATGATTACAAAATCGCTTCAGCGATTTTTTCAGAAACCCAAAACTAGCATTTCGGTGCTCCGTTTTTCGGGCTTGTTAGGGTTAAGAGAAACAAAATAGCAAAATGCTGGTAAATTGCATCAATGATATTTTACAGTGCATTTTACCAGCTAGCTTGTGTGTCTTCATCGCCTTCACCTTCGCCTCCTCTCATCTACCACAACCATCATCTTTAACGGTCCTTTAGGCTTGTGTGTATGTATGTATGTATGTGTTGTGTGTATGTGTTTCTCTCAATGTACTTAATTTTATTTAAGGATTATGAAGAAAATAATTCCAAGCCACAAACGCCACAAGAATACTTTCGGAGTTCATTAATTTTTAGTGAAATCTGGAAAGGTGTACCGATGGAAGGGAGGGAAGGATGAAGGGAGGGACGGAGGGACGCAGGCAGGCAGGCAGGGTGGTAGAGAGGGATGGTATGTTGTATTCAGCAATTCCATCGCTTTGAAAAGCAGAAAATTGAAATTATTTCAATTTGGCAAAATTATTCAAGCAAAGACAACCATAATTTATTAACAAATTCTCAAATGCTGCAGGATTTTTATACTATTCAAAGAAATAAAACAACGTCTAAAGGAATTTTAAGGAATTTCATTAAAAACATAAAAAAAATCAATTTTTATTAAGACTTTAGTTTTGGTGTAAATAATTAAAATTCGATGATAACATCAATAGATTAATAGATTAAGCCACTTTTCAATAGGATTAACGCTTTATATATTGTATATTGTATTATTAACTTTATATATAGATATTTAATATAGAATATATAGTATAGGAAATTAAGTGCATAAAAATTTAATGGAAAATCGTTAAAATTCTCATCAAAACGAGACCATTCATGGTAAAACTGTAATCTTGATGAAAACATTAAAGCATGCCAGCGCCTGCTGAAGCTGATATTTTCTGCGATTTTTTGTAGTTTATGCTGCACACTAAAATTTAAAGGACATAAAGGCAAAGTGCAGATCCAATTTCGATCAAAGAAACCCACATTCATTCAAAAATAATATTGTACATAGCCTGAAATGCTCTTTTTTCCGCCTAGTTCAAGATAGAATATCCAGATAAGACTTTTAGATTTTTTCCATCATGAAATTCTTAAACGAGTTCTGCATTCTGGCTATAAGATTATACTGTTTCTCGTTAGCTGTCGCTGCTGCTTGGCCGCGCTTTTTAAAGGCTTACACTCGATAAATGTAAAAGAGTGTTTATTATTTGCATATTCTTCTCGAAAGAAACCATATTTGCCATACAACGCAACCAAAATAAAAACAAAAATAACAAAAACAAACAACAACAACAATATAATTACTTTATATGCGAAAATTGCAACAGAGAGAATTTTATACTTTTTATTTTATTTTATTTTATCATCAACATTTTCGAAATAATTATCGTTGAGTAAATATTTTGCAAAGCCTTGCACTTTTTTGCTATGCTCTTTTTTTTTTTCTTTCTGTTGTTCAATTGTTGTTGTTGCCGCCATTCATTGCAAAGTGCTTGCAAGTCTTCAGCGTGAGATGTCGCCCTCTTCCGCAGCAACCCCTACAATGACGGTACACACATACACACATACACGCATACGTATGTATGTACAAAGATATCGTAACAGGTATCGTAACAGGATACAGGCGGCCGTCAAGCGTCGCGGCGGCTGGTACTCGCGCGACCTACACGAAGGATAATTCAATTTTCATGTCGCATGAAATACTGTTGCTCTTGATGCTGCCGCCGCTGTTGTTGTTGCAGCTGCTGTGGCGGCCGTTGCCAACAGCTACTCTTTCAGTGTACACGAACTACCCCCAACTGTGCTACCCTTCCCCCCCCCCCCTCCACCCTGATCCTTTTTCATTCCGTTATTATGTTGCACATTTTATGGATATATTTCTTCTTTTTCTTCTGTTCGCCACCGAGCTACTGAAAAGCTCAGTGTTTCTTGCTCTGTCTTGCAGAAAGTTGTTGGAGCGAGAAGTGATAGGAATGGAAATTGCTATTGCGCGAAAGTCGCCAATAAAATGGCGACATAAAGCTGAACAGCGCGAGTCTGGCCTGCTGCACAGCCATAAAAATTTCTAATTTTCAAAAATAATGTTGATTAAATCCGCTCTCTTTGCTCTCACAGTGCATTGCGGCCTGTTCGGGACCGTTGCTCGTACTCGTTCCTAGAAAACGAAGTTGTCAACACTTGCTGCGAGTACAGCCATAAAATTGTTCCATAAATAAGCGCCCCTAATACAGCCGCCGCCACCGCCGCCACCGCCGCCGCCGCTGCCCCTGCCACGCCTAAGTCGTTTTTTTACGTCGCTAACCAAAATTGATGTGTCTCGTTCTAAACAGAACAGAACAGAAGTCTTCATGGGCCATTGTTTTTCGGTGCTGGTTGGACACTATTCGATTGACGGCTGCCTCTGAACTGCTGACGACGTATGAAATAAAAAAGGTCATGATTTTAATTCGAAAATTTTTATGGGCATTTTTTTGGTTTCTCGAAAATACGATAAAAAAAGGAAGAAAAACATTATTGACGACTTTAACGAGCTGGAATATACGAATTGCATACTTTTGGGCGCAGTCGACTTTTTGGCAAATTTGACACAACCGCGGCCTGAAAAACCATTGGCACAATCATAAAGTTGTCAAAAATCATGGAGTGAGCGAGCGCTGATGAAACTTGAAATGAAATGAGAAATGCATGAAATTTCGCGGAGTCCATTGCAAACGCCGACCGATGTCAACCGAAAAGTATTAACTGTGGACACTTAATACAGAAAGTATGTATTCCTTTCTTAATTTCATGACAACTCTTCCCATAAATTCAAAAAAATTCACGACTAACAACAAATTGTGAACAATTTGGATAAAAAAGGAGAAAAGTTATACAAACACAAAGAGTAAGTATAGTTTATACTGTCTAATGGCCGAGGCCCAGTCAACGCGGCAAGAGCAACGAATAAGTTGATCACGTGGTGATCTTATGAGAGGCGTCAAACGATTCGATTTTTTTTTTAACTTCTTTTTTTTATTTTATTTTTTTTTTTTATATTTTTTTTTATTTTTTTTTTTTTAATTTTTTTTTTAATTTTTTTTTTGTTTTTCCGATTCGGTTTTTTTTTAATGTTTTTTTTTAACTTTTTTTTACAATTTATTTTTTTATTTTTTTTTTTTTTTAATTTTTTAATTTTGTTTTTATTTTTTTTCATGTTTTTTCGATTCGATTTTTTCGATTCGATTTTGTTTTTAGGTTTTTTTGAACTTTTTTTTAATTTTTTTTTTATTTTTTAATTTTGTTTTTTTATTTTTTTTTTATGTTTTTTCGATTCGATTTTTTTCGATCCGATTTTTTTCGATTCGATTTTTTTTTTATGTTTTTTTTTTTTGAACTTTTTTTTTAAATTTTTTTTAATTTTTTTTTTTTTTTTTAGTTTTTAATTTTTTTTTTTTTTTTTCGTTACACGTAATCAAATAATTCGTTGCTATTGCGTTATTGACTAAGCCTCGGCCCCATTATTCCTTCTTTAACTACCAGTATCATTAACCAACCAACAGCCAACTTACCAATCAACAGGCTTTAATTGAACCTCTTCAGCACTGCACCACTTCATTGTGGTCGCTTGTAAACTGGCCATTGGAGACAGGACAGCACATAAACACATCGTCACACACGCACGCACGCACCTGATTTCCGATGGACCGACCGCACGAAAACGAACGCGCAAGGAAATTAATTGCAATAAATTACCACGCCTCGCATTCATCAATGGCTGATATCCATTCAACACACGATATTTACTGCAAGCATCATCAGTCCTCACGAATACTGCCAATGAATACAGGACGAACGAAAAGCTTGTTGTTGTTGTTGGTGTTTTCGTTGCTTCGTTAAATTAACAAACAGTGAGGAATTCGGCGAAAACGCTTCTGGCGAACGCTCGACAAACAATGGCCGCGACAAAATCGGAAGACGTGAGTACTATATCATGTACGAGTATGTCCACATACCGACCGTCACATCAAATGGAATGCTACGGCATACGCGAAATGATTATTGCACTTCTCTCGCCGTTACCGCGTAAATCCACGAAAGGGGTTAGGAAGAGAGAAGAGTGTAACATTGAAATGCTTCTCGGCAAACATCTTGTCACACACACACACACACACACACATACTTATGCAAGTGGTCAAAATTAACAATAAAAACACACGTTTCTTGTTTAATAGTTTAATTTTTTCTTCGCTTGCAAGTTTATGATTATAATTCAGATTAGCTTTTACCTGAGCGCTATACTAAATCTTCACTACATTCTTTCGTTTGTAACGCATTAAAAGTGGCGTAGTTTAGAATAGAAAAGTATATATAGCAAAGTATATATTCTGACTCAGAAAAATAAAATCTTCAGAATTCATTTAGCCCTGTCCTTTAAAGGGCTCCGGCCGCTAAGAAGATTCTCAAGTTAAATTTTCAAGTTGTCATGTCTCTGATCAAAAGTTGTAGCACACTAAAGACATACAATATAGTACATTCTCGATTACAAAGTGCTCCATTTTTTAAAAATTTTCGCAAGGGTCCTACTTGTACCTCATCCTCCCCCCCCCCCCCCCCCCTCCACCAACAATTGAGTTGAGGAATGACTCCATCCTTGAAATTTCTCTGCTTTTATAAGCTTCTCTGTTCAGCTTTCGTTGCTCATTCGTTTTGTCAACGACACGAACGTGTTGTACTTTTCACGCCACTTTTGCTGCCGCTGCCGTCGCCCCCACCCCTTCGCTTGATCGACGAACGTTTATTTCTTCCGCAAATAAAACGTAACGTTAAATAAATATAAATTTCAAATTATTTCCAATATTTTTCAGTTTTTCGCTGTTGCTGCTGACGCTGTCGCAGTTGCACCATTTCGCCAATATTGTATTTATTCTTGTTGCTGTTGCTGTTGCGGTTGTTGTTGCTGTTGCGGTTGTTGTTGTTGCGTTCGGTTGACTGCTCGGTTGGTTGGTGGTTGGTGGTTGATGGTTTTTATTGATATTATTGTATTTTTCTTTGCTCCTCGCCGCGAGTGTGCCATTTTGCGGGCGAATGTCATAAATTGGTTCGGCGGCTGATGGTTTCCCATGCGAGAAATTGAAATGTGTTTCTAGAAATAACATGTGTTTTTTGCGCTTGTTTTTCTACAATACGTTGCGCGAGGAGATGAAAAATATGACCGAACAATCGGAATCGCTTAACCTCAAAAACGATTTATTGAAACTGTTTAATTGGAAATCAATATTTGTGAGAGTACGTACGTGGCGGAGCTATGTGCGTGCTGTACACACACACACACACATACATACATATACATATGTATTTATGTAAGCATTATTGATGTGTACATGAAATGTATACTAGTGCTCGACCGTTACGTAATTGGCATAACCTGAAGCAAATTACAAACACCGTCAACGATTGCCAATTAAATTATTAGAGAGCGCCAACAAAAATGACGACAACAGCAACAACAACAACAACAACAATACGAACTACATTAAGGAGACTCCAAGAACATCACAGAGGTAATGGGTCGGCGCGACCAGAAACAGGTGCATAAAATAAATACATAATAAAATAAAGGGTGTTTTTTTAAGCCCGATAGCACTTCAAATGGTAAAAAATGACACAAAAAATTTAATTTTAATAAAATTGTTTAATTCACTCGAAAGATCTAGACATGGCATTAACACTTGAAAATGATTTCGGGCTTATGGCCACCGCGGCTGTTCTTGACGTAGTGCATTCTGGACATCCAATTTTGAGTAATTTTTTCGAGTACTGCTAGCCGTACGTCACACATAACACGGATAATGTCTGCCTTCAAGGCGTCAATTGTTGCTGGTTTATCAGCGTAAACCACTGACCTCACGTGACCCCACAGGAATTAATCGAGAGGTGTCAAATCGCACGACCTGGAGGGAGGCCAATTGACAGGTCCATTTCTCGAAATCAACTTTTTCGCCAAATTTTGATTTCAATAAGTCGATGGTTGCCGTCGCCGTATGGCAGGTAGCGCCATCCTGTTGGAACCACATTTCGTCTGGATCAATGTCATCCATATTTTCAAACAAAAAATCATTAATGGTGGTGCGGTAACGATCTCAATTGACTGTAACGTGAGCTCCGGCCTCATTTTTTGAAGAAATAAGGTCCAATAATGCCACCAGCAAGTAAACTGCACCAAACGGTGCATTTTTCTGGATGCAATAAAGTCTCTTGTGTAGAGTCTCTTGTGGATTCGTCACACTCTATATGCGACAATTTTGCACTAAATGTGCGCCATAAAATTCACGAAGTCGTCTATAAGTTGCTCGAATCGACGACTGATTTTCAAAGTAAATTTAGATAATTTGGTAGCGTTGTTTAAGCGTGAGTTTATTCATGATGATTTGCCAGACTATACTGAACATAAATGGCAGCAAGAGCAGTCAGAAGGACAGCTTGTATTAACAGTTGTCCCTATCGAAAGTTCTATCTAAGCTAAAAAAACACATGTTATAGCGAAAATTAATCTTCAGAGTGAAAAACCGATGCTTTTATTTGACCGCAAATTTTATCGAAGGTATTATTTCGCTTAAATTTTAGGAGAAAAACAAATAAATGCCCAATTATTTTAGTACAATTTATTTACTCAACTTTTGCACTTTTGTACTTTTGCAATTTCAATTTTGCTATTCTTTATTTATTCGTTATTTAAGGCAATTTTTACGAATCTTCGAGAAAGCTGCAAATAAATAGCAAAATCCATGTTCTCTTAAAAGCTAAAGCAACTTTTCGTTCATCAGCTGATGACCTGATGACCTCTTGTTGCCGTCCAAGGGGAGGGCTACTCTCTTTAAAGGGTCCTCTGTGTAATGAAGTTTCATTTGCCAGTCATTAAAGATGATAAAATAGTGGCATAAGTAACCTCTTGCATACGCAACCTCGTAGAAGCGATAGATACAGCCACCCGCAGACCATTTGTAACCCTGGAGAAGAGTTTTATTTTTTAGCTACTCGGGTTTTTGTACCCCTCGTTTTTGTTTTTTTTGTTTCCTTTGGTCCATCATCATCTATCTCGTGCTACCTTTCTCTATGTTACTCATCAATATTTAATGGCACGCAGTTTTTATTCTGCAGCTATACGAACGCAGTTTTGATGGCGACACTTTGTCTTTCCTTAAACTCACACTCTTTTTTTTTTCTCTTACACTCTTTCTCCCTCCTTCTGTATCTTGCCCTTTGTGTACCTTTGGTTACCCTTTGGGTTGGGTTGTTCCTCGGGGTGTGAGAAAGGAAAAATTTATTTACTCGGAAGAAATGTGAACTGATTCGTGGCATAAAAAATGCCCTCATTTGTTTCGAAGTGGCTTTCGGAAGACAAAAAAACTGTGAACCGCCGCGGAGTCAGCTATAAAAGCACCTAAATGTGTGACCCGCAATCAGAGCAAAAGGAGCAAAGGACCGGCGAAAGGGTCGACCGGCAAACCCATCGCCCGTGGAAAGAATGGAGAGGATGCGCAGCAAAAAACACTGGCAGTTTTTCATTTCATGCGAGTACTCGCTTGTGAATGAACTCATATATCATGGATACAGTTCGTTGTTGTCGTTGTTGTTGTTGTTGTTGCTGATAATACAATTGTTGTTCTTGTGGGTAGTGCCCGTTGAGGAATTTTTTCTGTTTTAACACAATTCCCAAATGGAATATAGTGTGTGTGTGTGTGTGTGTGTGTGTGTGTGTGTGTGTGTGTGCGACATGGCATAAAATATATCCGGCCGCCTGCGAAGTGTTTAACCTCTGTTGCCGGCGGATGGGCCCGGCCCGGCCGCTGAAATACGGACTTCTCTCGCGACAGCAAACAAATGCACTTAAAAATTTTGCCACACACACACACACACTAAGAATGCCCAAATGGCAGATGAGTTCCGCAAAAAATGTGATCATGTTATCGCACTCGCACACACACATACCACTACACTCGTACGTACGACGAGTATGTATAAAATAAATGTTTGAATTTGCACTTGAAATGGAAACATTAAAAAGCTTGGATTTATTGACTAAAGGTGACTTCATTTATGTCAGTTTGTGGATATATATATTGTATATATGTGTGTGTGTGTGTGTGTGCGTTATAAAAACCATTATAGACTAAGTATTTTGTTGTTTTATTGCGTGGTTTTTTTGGGGGCGGCGCGCTTAATGAAGGCTCGATGAAAAACGTCGTTAGAATAAATGACGAGCTTTCACTTTTGTTTTGTTGTATCGGCGGTGTTTTTGGTGCCGTTTTAAAACAACGACCAACGCCCATTTGTATGTTATTCATTAGAAAATTTATGACGACTTATGTAACCGGATTCTCTCTCTCTGCAAAGCACAATAACTACGAGTTAATGCGAGTATGTCGAGCTGTTAATAAAGCGCATTTTGTGAATTGTTTAAAACCAAGCGGCGACATTCTGAAGGGACTTTTTGGGATTTTTGGAGTAAAAACCGAGTGCAACGTTCAAAATTACAAATACCACAAGTACCACATACACACACACACGCACATCACATCACAGGCGTCTGCAAAATACACACACTTACACAAACACACACACACACAAATTATTTCACTTTATAGCATTATTTTCTATGATCCACAAGAGCCAAGTTTATTGTTGTTGTTGTTGTTGTTGTTGTTGTTTGACTTTTGTTGTAGTTGTTTGACTTTTGTTGTTGTTGTTGTTGTTGTTGTTGTTGTTGTTGTTGTTGTTGTTGTTGTTGTTGTTGTTGTTGTTGTTGTTGTTGTTGTTGTTTGACTTTTTGTTGTTGTTGTTGTTGTTGTTGTTGTTGTTGTTGTTGTTGTTGCTATCGTTGTTGTCGTCGTCATGGCGTTTGCTCTTGCTGTTGCTGTTACTGTTTTTGCCATCACGGTCCGCCCCATTTGGGCCAAGTTGGAGAATTTCGACTGTGTTATGACAAATTTACTATTTTCTCTCCGGATTGTACTAGATTAAATCTTAATCCTTTATATCCACTTCAACGCACACACACACACACACGCGCACTCGCTTCACCACTTTTGAAGCAACAAATTTTTATAGTTTTCTCTGCAACACTCTCACGTCAGGCGCACACACCCACACACACACACACACACACACACACATGGAATGAAGGAAATATATGTATATTTTTTTGAAAACTTCTTGGAATGTTGTGAGAAAATGGCAAGGGCATGCTCACCAACGAGGTATGGTTGTTGGTTGGTTGGTTGAGAGCGTCTTGAGTAGAATTTGTGGTTACGCAGCAGTTCACTCGACCGCAATTCATGTTATTATAGTTGCGAATGTATGCAGACACACACACACACCGACACCGACACCTCCACCACCACAATAAAAGGGCAAATACAAATAATATCCAAGCAAGCTGGCAAACAGTTTCGCACTCAGTATATTATATTAATAAAGTCAGAGTCAAGAGCGTTAAATTTATTGCGCTTGCATGCTTTTGTTGCAGATTTCTGGTGCTTAGTTTCTGTTGTTCGGGCTCCTGCAGGACGACGAACATACATACATATGTTTTCCATCTTCCATCTTCCGTGTTCTTCGACTTCTCTCTCATAAAATTCACACCGGACGGTTCGGTTCAAGTCAACAATTCAAGCTTGTATTGAACTTGCTACAGCAACGCCAATCGACCAACCGCCTTGACTTTTAACCGTCCGAAGTGTGGCACTCTATATATTTCGGTCCAGCAGTTTTGATGATGGCACAATAACGAACAATTCGAGTACTTTGCTTCTAAAGCAAGTCTTGCTTTTGCTAAACAGCTTCGATGAAGTGACAATTTGGCAGTCGTTAGGACCTCTCACGGCTCCGCGGCAGTGCGGATCAGAAGTCTGCTGATGCGCCGTGGCCATCGCGCTGCTTCAGTTTTGTCAAAGTTTACAATTTTATACACTCTTAATTATAATTTAATTGACACAATTTCATTGAAGTGTCAATTGCATTGTCCCATTTCGCAGCTCTCGAAGCTGATGATGCGGAGCAGGAGGGCGCCGATAGCACTTGGGGCTGGTTTTGTGAGGAAGCTATTTTCTATACACAATTTTCGTATCATTTTTAGCCACTTTTTTAGCCACTTCCTGCTCACTTTTCAGCTCGTTGCGTCCTCGTGAAGTTGGCAAGCTTCACCGATTGTATCCGGTATTTGTGCTAGTATTGCCAACACCGTAATAATGCTGAGACTCCACTGGAACAAAAAGAAGAAGAAGATGAGCACGGTCTTTTCGAGTTCGAGTTTCTAACTCCGTTGAACACTTTGCAATTTGTATGCAGATTTTCTTTGTCGCCAGTTCTCGACTCTCTGGCGATCGCGGCGCCACTCTGTCGTCATCTTCTTCTTCTTCTTCAACTATCGTCCTTGAAAACTCCGTTTTAGTCGTCTGCTGGCTTTTTCCTTCACTCAAAGGATTTTCTTTAAAAATTTAAAAACCAACTAAGCGCGCTTTTTCCAATCCGGTTTTTTTCTTACTATTTTCACTGAAGCTCACTTCAATCTCACTCAATATTATCCATCCTTTGCCGAAGATAAAAAATTAATTAAAACGTTGCCGCGATTGCGAAGCTGCTGCTGGAGGTTCCGCTTTTTACACCCTCGTTATCGTCCTCACTTCAGTTCGCTGTGCTTACTCTTGTTATTTCTGGGATCGAATCGAAGCTTAATTTTGTTATTTCAGGCACTTTCATCAGTCGAGTCGAAACGAGAGAGGCCATAAAAAACAGCGCCACTAAATGGCGTTTGCGTTTATGGGCCGCGCTTGCTACCGCGCTGGCCGTCGCGGCGCCTACAATTCAAACGTTGCGGCTTTGGTTCGATGGAGCGAAGTGTATCCGTTTCGGTGTTATCTGTGTTTTACAATTTGCCCGTGCTCAATCTTGTTCCCTCTCTCTTTCTTTCTCTCTATCTCTGTGCTTAACTAAACTCAATTAAAATCGAAGCTCTGAATCGTTTTCGTCTGGCGAAGATGGAATGAATTCGATTCGAGTACATTTACGACAACGCGATCACAGAACACAGAACGCTTATTGATGGCGGTGCAAAAATAAAAACAGAATTTTTAAATTAAGTACAAATAATTAAATGGCTCTTCTTTTCGTCCTTCTCGTCGACGCCTTGGCGTCTACTTTCTCCAAACGTTGCCAGCTTTATTTTCCTGATTTCAGCGCTCACCTTTTTTTTTGTGGCATAGAAATCTCTTAGAGAAATTGTTCCTGCTTCACTTAGAATTTTAGAGATTCTTTTGTTCTCGGTGTTGCTTTTCTTCTTCTTCTTCTTCTTCTTCTTCTTCTTCTTCTTTTTGTTCCTTCTCTTTCCATTTCGTAATGTGTACCTCTTTGTACAGTTATGGGCTTGTTTTTTATAACCGACAAAAGCCTATTTTTCAACATGCCTGCGAACATGCACAAGGGCTGAGCAGCACTTCCGCATGCCACTTGCCAACAAATGTTTTACACAACAACAATAGCAACAACAACAACAACACACTGACTCTTTACGCCAACGTTCTTCTGTAACAGTTTAAAACTGAGACAACATTTAAAATGTTGTTTTTTTAAGAGCAACTCAAAGCGCTCAAAGCGCTCTACATTAGTCTTCCGGGAAGGGAGAGGAGGATGGTGGGGATGGTGGGGCTGGTGATGTTATATGGTTAGTATAGCCGTAGCCAAGGCGGGCATTAATGAATGAATGAACGGGCACTAGAAAGTGTCTAACTGTGTTTTTCTACATTAAGAAAACATGCAGAGGCCGTCTGCACTAAACTACAGTGTTGCTTCAAAAGTACACGCCATCCTTTAACCGGTTACTTAAGCGGTTTCCTTAGAACAGAAAATACGTTTACTTTACTATACTATGTGTCATACTACAGAAAGATAAAACGATTTATGAAAACTATTGCTTTCCAACACAATACTTGGGTGCGCCATCTCTTATGTCGGTATGTGATTGTTTGGCCTTATTCCAAGCCGACGTGGTCACTCTGTCGGCAATATTCTGTGAGTCAATTGCACTTTGTGCGGAAGCAAATGTAAATCATTCTTGAAAATACGCCGCAAGATGGTTCCACTGATGCCAAAATGCTGCGAGCGCGGTGACGATGGGGCACAAGTGTTCTCGGCAACACCACTCCCTCTTAGCGTTTCAACCAGTTCATTGGAACGTCTTGGGCCTTGATGAGCGGCATATTAAATTCGACACCTCAGAATTCGACACCAAGTGATGACAAATGGTTCAAAAGACGCTGTTTCTTGGCCACGAAATTCGATCAACGAATTTCGGCACGTTGCTTCGGAGTAAAGTGATTCATGGTTAAAATTGTACTAAATTGACGTTTCAAAAACAGGTCAATAATCAAGACAATCGTTTGATAAATGTTAAAGTTATTCAATGTTTACATAGCGACATAAAAGATGGCGCACCCTTTATTTCTATCAATCAGAAGGATTGTACCGGTGTACCGTCAACACTTGTTTCTGTCCGCCCGCATGAAAGCACGCGGCCGTTGTGTGGCTTTGTACGATTTTTGTGTAGAACATTTCTACTTAGTGTTGTTGTCGCTATTGTTGTTGTTGTTTCTTTTGTATTCTACTCGCCGACTGCATTCTTCCCGCCGGAAAATGTTTTCAGTCTAAACTAGTCTAAACTGACAGCTTGACGCGAGTACGAGCACGAGTTTGGCTTTTGTTTTTGTGTTTTATAATTTTTGACAACCTGTTAAGGGTCCCTTTGCTCGGTTTTAATGCGCTCGCTGGAAGATGTTGGCTTTGTTGGTTGGGCATAAGCCGGTGCCTGAGCCGGAGCCTGAGCCGGAGCGGCCGCCACAAAAGGCAACAACAACTGGAATTTTTCGAGCCTCTACTCGTTGTTGTTGTTGTTGTTGTTTTTAATTCCTTCTGGCTTAGTCTACTCCAGACGGCAACGACTGCTGCTGCTGCTGTCAAGTTGGTGTGAAAAATTCTCATCATTAGCAAAAGTTTCTTTCAGGCTTTCGCTGTATTTGTTGTTGTTGTTGTTGTTGTTGTTGTTAGCTGTCTAATTGTGGGTTTGAGCTTTTCTTCTCATCTCTCCCTCCCTCCCTCTTTGTGTTCCTTCCGCAAAGTTTTCTAACAAATTGAAATACGCGCTGATTGCATGCGTCATGAATGGCGGAAAATTTGCTTGTTTTTCACGACGCTCAAAGCATTGACGCCGAAGCAGAGGCGGTGTTACTTCGAAGCCCCCAAAAGCCGGCCAACTATGTATGTATGTATGTATGTACCTCCACTGCACTCCGCCATCGAGCGGCCTTCAATCGCTCATCAGCAACATTCGCACGTTTTCAATATTCAGAATTCAGCCCACACAAAAAATCCAACAAAAAAAAAAAAAAAAACAATCTGTCAAAAATACACTTTTTTGACGGCAACTCTCTTTTTTGGCTGCCTACGCCACAGAGAGAGACTTCGAGAGAGACTACGAGAGAGACGCGATTGAGAGGTTGGTGGAAAAAAATAACTGGCTTCGGTGGAGCATGCACTATAGCTACAACAACAACAACAACAACAACAGCACCAGCAGCAATGTTAGAGTGAAAAGTGTGCCTTTGGTTAAAATAAGAGCGGAAGAGTGGCGGCGGGAGCAACAGGCACACAGGTCTTTACCGTTGTGAAGGAGTTAAATGAAAAAGAATGTGGGGGAGGGGGAGGGGTGTGGGGGTCGCAAGGGTCGCCTGTCGAAATAGAAAAAGTTTTCTAAAAATATTCCAAATCAACACTTTAGCACAAAAGCTGCATTCTTACAGCAGGCCGCACAGGACGCACAGGACGCACCCGGCTGTAACGGATTCCGTCACAAATCGAAAAATCAAAATCGATTTTTAGACGAATATTTTTATCTACATATATTGCATAATTTTTAGGAAACGGCCAGCAGCAGCAACAACAACAACAACAACTACGAGTATTATGCTACTATGCCGCCTGCTTTGGAAGAGAAATAATGTTTTTCGCAACTCTTTTGCATTCTTCGCGTTGTTCGTTTTTCAAATGGTCTGATTTGTGCCGCAGCACGTAGACGGACGGACGGACGGACGGACGGACGGACGTGCTTTGGCGTGAGGACCGGCAAGAGGTGACGTTGGTGGCATCGGGGACGTTGCTGGAAGTGAGGAAGGAGCCGAGAAGGTTACTTTCTGGGCAGAAATCGAACGTTTGTTGATTTAAATTTTCGAATCATATCATCGTTTCCAGAAGCGTGCACACACGCGTGCACACACGTACACACACCCACGTACACACATTCAAACACATGCAGGCGTAGTAAGCGAGGCGTGCGTTTTGCAATGAATTTTCGATGCCGATCATTTTGATGTTGATTTTGTGTCTCTTTTCTTTTTTCTTCAATTCGAATTCGATTCGATTCGCTGATGGCGATTCGATTGGAACTGAATCATTTCCATAAACTTGATGAAATGAAATTCCATCAAAGTTTATCAAATTTTAGCGGGACAAAAAAAATTGAAAAATCGCTATGAGGAGCTGCGGCTGCTGCGCAGACATCGCGACAACACAACAACAACTCAACGTTCGAAAAAAGTAACATCAGAACATCTCAGAAAAAATTCAAAATACGAAAAATTGTTCCCACGATTTTGCGTTTTATTTTATAAAAACTCGATCATTTCGTACAGATTTTGACACTTCTGTGAGATTATGAAGTGTCTCTTCTTCGCCTCTTCTTCTTCGCCAACCAACAATTTCGCCCATACAAAAATTGCAACAAAGAAAGCTCAAAAAAATGAAAACTTTGTCATAACATTTTTCTTACAAAAACATTAATGACAACAAACGATGAAGATACCAAAATACCAAAAAGTCCAATAATTTTTCCAAATTCTAAACATTCATTAAGTATACATTCTCTATATCTAGATCCTTGGTGACATCAACTGCAACTGCAATAACAACAAAGAGGACGTGGCCGGAAATTAATTAGTCGAAAATAAGAGAAAATCCGGAGCGAGGGGAGGGTTAGGTACGAGTAAGTCTCTCCCGGCTCCCGAGGTCTCTCCCGGTTTCCAGAACGAGAATACATACGTGCGCTCGCTAACCTTATCAGAGAGTCTGTCTGCGCTCCGGTGACTCTTTTCGAGCAAAGTTTTTGAGTTATTAACAAAACTTGTCACTGACGGTCTAGAAAGTTAGAAAAGCGCTTGTGGAGAAGAAGAAATTGAGCGTGATCGGAAGGATCGCAGGAAGCGGGGCGGGGGAGATCCTTTTTTCTTAAGATTTATTTGCTTTTAGCTTTGGTCAAGGTTAGCGCCGCAGAAGAAGCAAGTTTATGAACAAGTTGCGGGCATGTCTTTTTCACAAGAAGACACGACGACACGTACGCATTATGGAGAAAATTTATTAAGTGCATTTTTTTGTAGATTCTTCAGCAGTTACGAAGACATGAGAGACAATGAGAGTCAGGAGAATTTTGCAGTGCGCAAATACTAAAGAAGTGTTAAAAAATAAAGGCTAAAGGTTTTGGGAATTTCCATAAGATTAGTTAGACATGCCCAAAAAGCTAACCACCGAAAGAGCTCTTCTTCTTCTTCTTCCTCTTCTTTGTCCAGCCTAACCAATAAAAGGCATTTTAAGTTCACAATCTTAATTGCAATTTTAAAAAGTGTATTGGTCCAAAAGAGAAATGGTCCGAAGCCTAAAATTTCTTGTTCGGTAACAAAGCAAATCCATGTTGGTGTATCCATTGAGAATCAAAGTGTTTTTATTTATGACCTAGAAACTCCGAAGGGTAGCTCGTAAATCAAACTTTCCAAATTTTCATTTCTGACCTCAACTTTCTCGGCGAATCAATTCACAATTTAACAACTTAATTCATCTGAGGATTAGTATTGTAGGCCTATCCTTACGAAGGCTTCTTCATTCAGACTTCATTCATGCCCTTCGACCATTTCATTCCATTCCAAAACACACAAACGGTCATGCGGTCCTTCCATTTTTCATTGTTCTTCATTTCTCATCAGAAATGGTCCACAAAAGGTTCTCATCAGCATGACATGCTGAGTTTTCACAAAAACGATTAAACGGCCCATAAATGTTTTTGTGTTGGGAGCATTGAAAAATCACCCAAATCACTTTGGCCAATTGAAGAAGAAATTGAGCGTGATCGGAAGGATCGCAGGAAGCGGGGCGGGGGAGATCCTTTTTTCTTAAGATTTATTTGCTTTTAGCTTTGGTCAAGGTTAGCGCCGCAGAAGAAGCAAGTTTATGAACAAGTTGCGGGCATGTCTTTTTCACAAGAAGACACGACGACACGTACGCATTATGGAGAAAATTTATTAAGTGCATTTTTTTGTAGATTCTTCAGCAGTTACGAAGACATGAGAGACAATGAGAGTCAGGAGAATTTTGCAGTGCGCAAATACTAAAGAAGTGTTAAAAAATAAAGGCTAAAGGTTTTGGGAATTTCCATAAGATTAGTTAGACATGCCCAAAAAGCTAACCACCGAAAGAGCTCTTCTTCTTCTTCTTCCTCTTCTTTGTCCAGCCTAACCAATAAAAGGCATTTTAAGTTCACAATCTTAATTGCAATTTTAAAAAGTGTATTGGTCCAAAAGAGAAATGGTCCGAAGCCTAAAATTTCTTGTTCGGTAACAAAGCAAATCCATGTTGGTGTATCCATTGAGAATCAAAGTGTTTTTATTTATGACCTAGAAACTCCGAAGGGTAGCTCGTAAATCAAACTTTCCAAATTTTCATTTCTGACCTCAACTTTCTCGGCGAATCAATTCACAATTTAACAACTTAATTCATCTGAGGATTAGTATTGTAGGCCTATCCTTACGAAGGCTTCTTCATTCAGACTTCATTCATGCCCTTCGACCATTTCATTCCATTCCAAAACACACAAACGGTCATGCGGTCCTTCCATTTTTCATTGTTCTTCATTTCTCATCAGAAATGGTCCACAAAAGGTTCTCATCAGCATGACATGCTGAGTTTTCACAAAAACGATTAAACGGCCCATAAATGTTTTTGTGTTGGGAGCATTGAAAAATCACCCAAATCACTTTGGCCAATTGGGCTTACAGTAGTCTCTAATTGCCAAAATTTCGACTGAATATTTCAGTGAACACTTTGGATGAATTATTTTCTACTCATCAAACGAAAACGTAGCCGAAAGACGGAGGAGGATGGATGACTTTTTCGGTTGACAGGTCAATCATTATTATTACTTTAAACAAGGGTTGCTTGGGTTGAAGGCAAAAAAAAATGGCTTTTTAGATTTTCGACAGATTTTCGACAGATTTTCGACAGCAATCGTTAGCGCAAACATTTCGAAAATGGAGGAGTACGCGTTTCATTTGTGTGTCCATCGAACGACAACAACAATAATAATAAAAACAAAACGGAAACATAAAACGAACGAAGTACTCTTCAGGGAAGTACAGGAGGCACCTGCTGTAATCCAGGTGCGTCTACACCACCTTGTGTTCTTCTCTGCTGCATTGTAAAATTAATCTTATTTAATTTCAGATTTTGTTCTAATTGAACAAAGGCTCGTTTACTAAGGCTCGTTCAGGCACTAAACCAGACTCAGAAAGTTTTAAATATGCTTTTTATTATTGTATTTTTATTATACTGCTAAAATATATCCATTAATTTTACAATTTGTTACACTTTGAGTAATAAAAAAGGATAAACGGCAGGTTGGCACTAAAGGGCGGCGGAATAAATATTGTAAACAAAACTTTGATTTATTAATTTTTGTAAGCAGCTTTTACAAAAGGCTTAACATTTTGGAAAATTTACTGTTTTCAAGCGAATACACACCTACCACTCGTTAATCCTAGAAAGAAGAATAGAAATGTATAAAGTTTAAGGGCGCCTCCAGGCTAATGAACTTAATAATTTCAAAGAATTTTGCTTGATGATAAGTACCTACATACGTACCGCAGTATAAAAGTTCTCTGGGGCTACTGAAGGCGAAGTTTTAGACGGATTCAGAATTCAAGTCTCAGATTTCAAAATCTCAAATATTGCAAAATACTCGTATTATGTTTCAATGACTTCTGACTTCTAACATTCTTCGCTTTTTTGCTGAAATAAGAGGCCATTAGGAATTTTTTTTCCCCTTCGGAATTTCCACCGTTCATCGTCTTTGTCGTCTCTTTCTTTCTTACTACATCAACTATTTGCAACTTTTGCAAAGCATCAATTAATTAAAATTTGTTTTAACGACAAACATTTATCCTTGTAACAATAAAAGCCCGGAGAAATAACTTCGCGCTTGGTTTGATGTTTAGATTTTCTTCAGCCCTTCTTCAGCCTTAAGTCCTTTTCTTCAGTCCTTCCCGGCAACCTGACGGCAAAGCTTCAGAGAATTAGAAGTCTGTAAAACATTTGATGTTAGTCCTCCTTTACCACCCACCACCCACTCACTCTCTCTGTCTCTGGTGAAACATAAGGATGGACATCATTGTTGGGTCACTTCTAAACTTACTCGTGTTGTTGTTGTTGTTGTTGTTGCTGATGTGGTTAGTTGTATAAAATCTTGTTCATTTTATGATAGCTATTGAAGGAAGTCGTTGGCTTCTTCTTTCTCTACGGTTCTTCTCTTTAATTAGATTCTCAAAAGAAACCCAAGAAACCGAAGAAACCGCATATTTTCTTAAATTCTGAGCTGTACAAACTTTACTAGAATAGAATATGTTCGAGGAGAAGCCGTAGCATCAGCAGTAACAACAACAACGCCAACAAATAAGCCAAAGTAATTGCACAAAAATGTAACAAAGAAAGTTTGAAATATTTTTCATTTACTGACGGGGGCGGTTACATACAGGCATGGCTTGGAATTTGAGAAATAAACAACAAAAGCCACAACAACATTGATTGTGATGTCGGTTGGATGTTCGCTGAAAAAGTTCAATGTTCGAGCTGCATTTTCGTATGTTGTTGTTTGTGTTTTTTTTTTTTTTTGTTTTTGAACATTGTTTATCCGGTTAATTTCTTTTTTCGTTTACAAAGTATTATACTCGTATTTTTTGCAACGTCATGGATCGTTACGCGCGATGATTTTTACATCATTTTGCTCCTTCGAAGTGATGGAAAATTGTGATAGAGTGAAAATTGCTTTCTTTAATAACATAATTCAGACATAGTTGAGTCTTGCTTTTCTTGTAATTTTTCATGCTTCCTTTTCTTTATTCATATATTTTCAATTTTATCTCAAAGAATTGGTTTTTCTTGGTCTCTGACCGTTACTGATTTTAATTAAAGCATACACCATATACAAACCTCAACTAAACACACAAAACAGACACACACACACGTGTATATTTACAAAATTCTTATAAAATCTGTATAACTGTATAGTCAGTGCGAACGTGCCGAATTTGTTCGTTAAGGACGGAATGGAATATTGAAAAAGTGACCGAGAAAATTGGTTGATTTTGGCATCGTAATTCAAAAAACTTTGAAATTATTGAATATCTTAAAAGTTATTGAAGTAAATCCACACGAACATATCGCTCGCTCTTCATCAGGTTTTTTAGCATTATGCATCATCACTCGATTTCAACCTTTCTTTTTTGCTGGCGGCAGGAACTGTAGCGACAAACTGAAATCACTAAAGTTTCCGTTAGTGCCTCAAATTGAAAGAGACAAGTTTGTCGGAAACGCACGCTGGGTGTTCGCGAAGAGAGAACACACCGCACTGTATGTAAACCCTCCCGAGAAACACTTTTGTGTAATGAATCGTCGGATGTGCGCTGTACAATGTGATTACAGCGAGACGTGACACGCACTCCGAAATCATAAACTGCTGGAAACTGTCGTAACTTTAATGATGGCCGCCGTGTCTCACACATTTCTGGCATCATTTCAATCATCTGAAAAAGTTCTCGAAACGAAAAAGAAAAAGTTTACAACAAGCAGTAAAACTTTCGAGAGCTCTCTCTCTCTCTCTCTCTCTCTCTCTCTCTCTCTCTCTCTCTCTCTCTCTCTGTACAACAACAAAACAGTTTGTGAGTTTTCATGCGTGAGTCTCCAGCTGATTTTTCACCAACGCACAATGGAACCGGAGTGGAAGCGTAAAATGTGGCCAAAGGGCAAAATTTTTAAAATTCCAAAAATCGGCACCCTGTTTTTTTTAGACTGTACTTATTATATAATCCACCTCATAAACCGCCACCATCCATTCTATTAAAGAAAAGAAGGCTAAAAGACCTTTTTAAGAAAACCTATTCAAGAAAAGAAGGCTAAAAGACCTTTTATTCTTGCTAAAAGGTCCAAAAGGTGCAAACAGCAAATGTTCCAAAGAATGAGAGGCAAAAAAAGTCTTCAAGAAAAAAAGGGGACGCATCTGAAATTCCAAAAAGGCATTAAGTAACTGTAGACAATTCTATTGAGAAGGCTTCAAGTTCTATTCAACAACGAACAACGAAAACTTTTCGTTAGAAACGTCTTGTTGTCAGCGTTTAGGAGCTTATTTATTGACGTAAGGTTTTAAAAAAAAACTCCACCCAAACCTTTTTTGTCACTTTCTCTCAAAAATCTCAAGATGGCCATAAATTTTCTTAAAAACTCAATTCGAAAAGCACATCTAGCAATGGTTTTTTAACTAACTTCGCCTACAAAGGTATAAACGCAGTTATATTTTAACCTAATTTTAACCCAATTTTAAGTTCTTAAGAACTTTTTTTTTTGCCACATTTTCCGATTGCATGACCACAGTGCATCAATCTGCCGCAAAAGAAAAACAAATTTACCGTTTTTGAAGTCTTTGACGGTGCAATTTTACACCACCGTCACCCCAGACGGGTACATTGCGGTGAGGCCAGCCTTCCGAGGGCCTTCTTGACCCTCCAACACCCGGCACCGCACCGTTTTCAATGCAGGAGACACAAAAGAAACGCGAGAAGTAATTAACTAATGCAGTCAGACGTGACAATCGCTTTGTAATTCAGGTGACTGATTAATATAAATTACCTTCAATTTGATATTTTTCCTGTGTATTTTTGTTTTCAGTTCAACTGTAGCAACATCGCGGAGACCGACAGCAATATCGTTTCATTCGCGGCGCGCCGACTCAGGCGAACGGAAACGGAAATTAATTTGTTAAGAAAGCAACGGAGACGGCTACATTACCAAGCGGCCAAGCGGCACAACGGCATACGAAATGAGTCCTTTGATCACAAAAGAGTGAAAAGAGAGTGCATTTTTCTATTCTTTTCTGCATTTACTTTCACTTTTTATAATTTGCATTCGACTTTTGAAAGGAACTTGTATTTTAATTGAGATTATTTATCCATGTTTGTTATTCTTGTTCTCAATGTCGCTGCTAATATTTCAATAACATTTACTGCCATTAAAGCTAATTTAATTACACTTCATGCGTTTTTAATTGACTAAACACGTGTCGATGTAGTGCAGTGCAACCTCGCAACAGTGTAGTGCAACCTCGCTCGGCAGGTTGTGGGTGAGCGAATGACTCTCTTGTGTTTGACTCTCTCCCAATTTATTTGAAGTACATTCAGTTTTTTTTCATCTCATTTTTTGAGCATTCAAAATTTCATTGTTTCATTGTTTGCTGCATCGTGAGAATGTGAAGCCATAAGCTTTGTAGTCACGATCGACATCAAATCGTGTACCTACATACAGTTGAACGAATATGTCCGAACTATTTTGAATGCGTGCATTTGTGCATGAGCATGTGTGTGTGTTCTTTGTGTGTTGATTAATTTCTGTCAATATTTTTTCGTGAAATGCTTTCGAGCATTTAAGCTTATGTTATTTAAATTAAGCCTTCTGCTCTGCACAATTAAAATGTTGTCAATGAATTTAGTGCTAGCTTTATAAATGACACAGTATCAGTTGTTGTTGTTGTTGTTTTTGTTGTTGTTGTTGTTGTGGTGGTTGCGGTGTTGTTGTTCTTTTTTTTTTGCTATTTCTATAGTTGGTTAATGTTAGTGTTACCGTTTTTATAGCTGTTGTGGTCGTTGTTGTTGCGGTTATTTAAGCTGTTGTTACCTTCCAAATGATGATTTAACATGCTTCAGTGACACACAGTATAAAAAAAGTGCCATTTTCCATCTCGTTCTTGCAATTTCTTCGACGCATTCTAAAATTTACACAGTAATCCTTTGGCGCTACAACCACAAAGCTGCAAACAGCAGCAAAAGCAAGAAAATAGCAGCACTTCGCAATAGAACTGAGAGACATACGCGTACCTGCCCCACCCACCCCTCCGCCAGCCCATATTCGCCCCTGCGTAATGACCCACTTCGACTAATAAACAAATAAATGGCAAAGTATCCGTTTCATGTTTAAAAAGCGGGAGCAGCAATAAAAGCCAACAACCCGGCCCATGTATGCCATTCACCAACCCTTGCTCCCTACCTACCGCCCTCTCTCGGTCCACTCCTCCTGTATTTGCCATTCCTTTTTTGTTCTTCTGTTTCTTGCCTTTTCATTTTTCTATTGAGCTCTCTCCAGCGCGGGCTGAATCTTTTTTCTTTGCTGTGTGACACTTCAAGAGACTTCACATAAACACACACACACACAGCCACCCACAAAAACACACACACCTTCAAAGTGTTTGTCGTGTACAGAATGTGTGGGTGTGTGCGGTATTCAAATGGAATTCTTTAGCAAAATTTATTTGCACTTTAATAGCACCACGTCGCCCCATTTGTTGCTCAGTCACCGAGAGCGACAAAGGGGCAAGCTAGATTCTGGCTGCGAGTAGAATTCTCATATCCGTTTCCGGTGTTGATAGCAGCGGAATTTCGGTCCTCTACCAATTTTTCCTCCGCATTTCATTTTATTCATGATTTTCACACTACCCTCCGCCCTCCTTCTTGTCCTACAACGCTTTATTTTGGTCACGTTTAATTTGTTTTGTTTACTCTTCAACCCCAAAAATGTCATGAAAAGGTCCGAGAAAGGAACACCGAGAATTAGAGAAAGAGTGAAATAGCGTAAGCAAAGAGACCAGAAAGAGCAAAAAAAAAACCCCAGAGCTCTAAATGTCAGAATAAAATTGACAATTCATTTTTGTCGGTGTGGTTGTCGTTGTTGTTGTGATTGTGGTTATCACGCTGCTATGCGTGATCATCATCGTCGAGTTTGTGAGAACTCAATGAAGTACCTCGACAGACCGCTCAGATGAAATCATGAAACAATTCATCATTTGAATTTCACCGATATTTTTTTTCATCAAATTATTTAGCGCAGAAAAATAAATACTTTTTGATTCTTTTTTTTTATTACTCTGCTTGTGATTCACATTCAGTTTAAGGCCACTAAAGATAGAAAAGAGCCCAACGAAAGAGATATAGGGCACGTAAGCAGTGAAGTAATTTTTTGTTTGTTCATCCTTAAAATTATATCATATTTTTTCGACCATCATATGTAGCTCTTCCTTGGAAAAATAAATTAAAAAGAATTAAATAAAATCATCACGTGTTGAAGAATTCAAGTTGAAGAATTTCTTAACTTCGTTCACCCCTCCTTCGTTTTCCGACAGTGCTGGAAAAAATCCAAAAAAAATTGGTCTTTCATTGTTCCCGAGACTAACCCTCAAAATCATTTCTTACCCACAGAAACCCAACAGCGACAACAACAACAACAACACGAAAACAAAGTCGTTCAGTTGCGAATGACTGAAAAACAATATAAACAATATAATAACAAAGAACAGGAAGAGCAACAACCAAAACAAACAATAAAACTTAACCCAAAAAAAAGCAATTTTAGAGACAAAGCAAAAGCATAAATAAAATAAACAGTAGCTGCTATATCAACAAACACCGCCTAAAATATTGTAGAACAACACTAACACATTAACACTACCAGAAACAGCAACAACAACAACAATAACAACAGTTGAAGAAAATATTAAAGAAGAAGAAAAACTTGTGAAAAACTTGTATAAAAGCTTAGCTCGAAAAAGCTAAATTAAACTTGTGTAAAAGACGTCTACCCTTCTTAACGAAAACGAAAAAATGTGGCGCGGTAACAAATTGTTGACCTTGGCTAAAAGAACGTCGCGCAATAACTCTCAGCCTCACCTAAGTGAAGCCTCACCCCCGAGAAGGCAGCCGGCAGCAGACAGCCGGCAGCCGGCAGCCAACCCGCTGCCGAATCTTGAAGGCTCAGGCACTACGGCGTGCCAGAAGCTACTTCGTCTAATTAAAGCCAACGAAAAATGTTAATCAAATATTTTTGGTCATAAAACATTTGGTCTGAAAACAAAAAGCCTTAATGGAATGGATATTTACAAAATTAAAGCTATAATGTTAGCAATTATTATAATAATAACAACAGCAACCACCGCGCGAAAGAGAACCTAAAAGAGTAGGGTTAAAAACGAATAACCGAATAAAACGAAATAAACGAATAATAGAATAAAAGGGACAAAAGGAAAAAGCTTAAAGAAATTAAGAATCAATTAGAGACAAATGTATGAAAAAATATGATGTAGAAAAAATAAGAGGTAAAATTGGAGGAAGGGGAGGGTATATGAACTACCCCAAAATGTAGCGTGTTCTTTGCTTCTAAAGCAATTATAGATTATATAACATTTTTCCAAAGCGTTGTTATTTTTCGAAAAAGCTAAATTAATTGTTATTGAGAAAAAGAAAATAATAAAAAGTTTTTGCTCAAACAAAGCTTTTTATAATAAAAACGCTGCTATAAGAGCATCTAAGATATTTACAAACAAAAAGTCTTTGAGAACTCATCAAAGAAAAATAAAAGAAATTACATTTATCGACAAATAAATCGATCAAATCGATGGAACTATTGAATCGAACGAACCATTACTCGCTGGTATGCCATTAAGCTTGGAGAGCTTTGTTGTCCTCGACTCAACAGCGTCGGGTCCTCGGAATGGAATCCTAATTCAATTTGTTAGAAGGGCATCAACAGTCGTTAAAATTAATCTACTAATGGAATGGCATGTACGTGCCGGCGTACGCATGACGGCCACCATCCAGCCCATTTCATGGCATTCGCTACAAGTACTTGGTAATGAACCAACAGACCACCACTCATTCGTTCCATCATACGCTCACTTCACGTCACATCAATGAACCCAGAACCCAAAGGAACAAACACACACGCATAACGCCGGCATTTCAATTAGCTCATCGATTATCCCTGCGATATCGATCGAAAACGTATTCGTCAGCTAACATTACAAGTTCTTAAGTGGAATTAGATTCGGATTTTAGAGGATTCGTTCGTTCGTTCATTTGTTCATCCGTTCATTCGTTTGTTCATTCGTTCTTTCCTCCGTTCGTTTCTTCTAGCAAATTTCTCTGCGTTTGAATGAAGATCCCGCGGTTTAAGTCAAATTGCATGATGCTCTCTTCTATTGCAAGCAAAGCGATGTTTACTCTACAGCAAACAAAATGGTTGCGTGCGATTGAGAGGCTAAAAATGTTAGCGAAGGGAAGAGACTTTACAGAGACTCAAAGCAGCGAATGCTCTCTGCTCTTTTGTCAAAAACTAGTTGCGTTCAATGTTCTCACATTAATAATTGCTCTCTGTATGCTCGCATGATAATAACTGATGTGTCCGTCCTTGTCCTTCTTCTTCTCTTCTTCTGTGCTACAACACGCGAGGTTAAACATGTAGAATCGTTGTTGTATTCTGTTATTTATACAGTTTCATAACGCATGAAGAAGATAATTACAAGCTTGTGCGTCCGTCCCTCCCTTCGCGCCACCCTCTCTCAGACACACACACTGCTGTCAAGTGCATTTTATTGCGACAGCAGTCCTTATTCCTTAATATGTATCATTACAGCAAGTCCTCTTAAACTCTTCTAAAGGGCACAACCTTGCATTTGAATAATAACGACAACGACGACAAGAGCAACAACAACAACACCAGCAGCAACGGAATTACTCTGAAGAAGCAATTGAGTACTCAGCAACGCGTAGCAAAAAAAAAACGCGAGGGAACGAAACGCAATGAGAAAAAATGTGATATTATAATGTACATAATTGCAATCCGTGAAGCACCGTAAACTAAAAGCTCTCTCTGCCGCAAGAGAGAAAGAAAAAACAAAAAAAAACAAAAAGGCTTTAATTTTAATGAGACGGAAGGAGCTTCTGCTTCTCTGCTTATTTCGCACATTGTTCTTAGCATACGCTTTTAGAAACTGTAGGTACCGGCGGCGTTGCTTCGTCCAATATCCAGCCATCCTTGTTGCTATGATCCTTTCGCCTGGGTTTGGTAATTACTTTAAAGTGAAGAAGAAGTATTTATTCGAGAATGTGGCAATAAACGGCTGGCCGTATTGCGTTGTCGTGACCGTGGCAAAGCCATTTTCAGTTCAATTATTTCTGTTTTCACGGACGTGCGTGGCTGCAGGGCTAGCAAAGGGTTAGTTTTGCAAGGGGCAAAGCAACAACTGAACAAAATCCAGTCCACCTGCGGCCACTTTGCACATACTCGCAGATTGTGCTCAAAGCACAGTCCTCGATGTTTGTCCAAAAAAAAAAAAAAAACACACTTACGTGATGGACCGCCCAACACAGCCCAACTCACAGCCGGTTTTGTGGCATTCCTCGGGCATTTAAGCGGGCAACAATGTGCAATCTTTCATCTCACACACACCTACATATCGAAGGAGCACCAAAATGCAAGACAACTGAATACATATAGCATGTATGTAAGTATGTATATTTGGTTTTTACTTTTTTACTCTTGCTTTCTGAATGTGGCTTAAAAGGGCCTGTGTGTATGCGTACAAATGCATGAATAAGCAAAATAACACTATGAGAATTTGCGCAAAAGCTTTAGAAATCTTTTTTTCCTATCATATATTGCATAATTAAAGGGACAAAAGGTCAATCGATGGCAATCTCTCTTCGTCCTCTCTAAAATGTCTCAATGTTCGAGTGCAAGCGTGCAAATGTGACGTTTTCAAAGGATGCAAGGTTGCAAATTAGAGCAACCGTAAGTGCTGCAAAAGAGCAGAAAGAGGTTCAAAGCTTTCAACCACTTTACACTTTTTTCAATTCTGGTTGGTTTTTCAATTATAATTTAAACATTACTAAACATTATTCAATTTTTAAAAACCTTTGTTGGTCGTGGCAAGCCTGCTTTCTTTTACAGAAGTATTCTGAGTGTCACTAACTATTGAAATCGTCTCTATTTGTATTGCAAACAACAACAAAAATCGTCTCTTTATACTCGTAGAATTGTAATATGTATATTAAATACCATTTGAAGTTATAGCTTCCGCTCTCAGTTCTTTTGTCGGCATTTCCGTTCGGCCTTTCTTTTTATTTAAAGTGTTTTTTTTTTTTTTGTTAATCTGAAAGCTGTTCTTTTCTGTTTTAGACTAAATGGTTTTTTAAATTGTAGTTTTACACACATTTCCACGCATACTAGTAACATTCGTATGAGTACGAGTGCATGCATATACACATACTACATACATACATTGCACTAATCCATCCTCATCCGGCTGAGCATGTTTTTAAACTTATCTTTTGATAGTATGTATGTCAAACTGTGAATGCGCCACAAGATATCGCTTTTTCTGGAAGTTGTTGTTTGTGTTGTTGTGATGCTGTGCTTGTTAGTGATGCAACCGTTTTTGTAAAGCTAGTCACGAACTTTCAAAAGATTTAGCAACGAACATTGCACTGCTTACTTCTACCCTTTCTCTCTCGCTCTCTCCCCTTTTTTCTTTCACTTCGAATCGTCCTCCCATCCTTCGTTTTTAAAGCCTTCTCCACGGTCACTCCCACTTTGGTTATATTTTTTGTAAGTAAGGGGCAGGCTTGACAGTCCTCATCTCATGAAAACGCTTTAGCAGAAAGTCTTATTGAAGTTCCTTTTCAATGGACGCTTAATTTCCTATTTAAAATCATTACTAGGCGTCCAATAACAGACCAATTCAGTCCACTGCAGATGTCTATATAATCCTCTATTCTTGAATATCTCGAAGGTGAAAATTACTCTTTGAATTGAAATCATTTCATATTTTATTTGTTTTACTCAATCGATTTAAACTAAGGCTTACAAAAGGCTAAGACTACATATTAATTTGCAATTATACAAAATTAAAAATTGTAAATAATTAAGTAAAATACTAAAAATGTTTAATACTATAATTGTAATATATTGTCTTTAAAAATTAATTTATTCTACTCAATCGATTTAAACTAAGGCTTATAAAAGGCTAAGAATTCATAATAATTTGCAATTAGATAGAATTGAAAATTGTAAATAATTGAGTAAAATACTCCCAAAAATTTTTAGTTGTCGTATAAAATAAAATTTGTAGTAAAAAGTTCATAATTTCGGATAAATATATAACAGCAAAAAATATACATAAAATAAAGTATAGAAATAATAAAGTAAAATAATACTAAAATTGTATCAACAGGCACCTAATAGTACGTTTTTTTCCGACTGACACTTAAAACTTTTAAAACATTAAAAATCATTTAACAAATTTTTCATTTTCAGCAACAACAATAACTATGACTAATTAATTACTCTTTCATCGCCGTCAATCAAACTTATGATTGCATCCAGTTAACAATAAATAATCAGACCGTTTGCGGCAAAAAGTTGACGAAAACCGTAAACTAAAAAAAAAACAAAAGCTGCAGAATTCATTCCAATTTTATTATATAACATTATTTTTGTTTTTGTTGTTTTTCTAACTTCTTTATCATCGATAAATCGGTTCGACGGTTTGAGAGTTCGAATACGAAAAAAATAAAACATTAAAAAATTTATCTATAGATTTGCGAAAGCGTAAATTTTTAAGCGAAAGCGTAAAAAAAGCGCATCACATTTTTTGTGCAAAAAAGCCTTTGGCAATGGCGTCGCCGCAAAACGGCTATCAACGGCACAGGATGTTATTGGCCGAACAGGATGATGGCCGCCGAACTAGATAATTAATATTCAACACCTTTGCCATACATTTTTGCTTCTTCAATTATTCCATTCGTTGGAATGGAATTGATTTCGCAGCAATCAATCAATCAATAATTTACAAGTATTTACGCTTAAAATCGATTTTAATTGATGGATGAGGAAAATCCATCGCAGCCGCGACACCGAACAATCTCTGTTTTTAAAATTCCAACAACACAAAATTTAAAATTCCAACAACACCTTCAACAACAACAACAACATCTTCTTTAGCCATGCGCAGCTCCTTCAGCCTTTCTGCTGCTGTTGCTGCTGCTGCTGCTGCTGCTGTCATGTGACGCTTCTCGGCAGAAACATCTTCAGACGGTCACTCAGGGCAGAAAGAAACAAATAATGAAACTTTCGAGTACGAGTATTCACTTATGTGTAACCAAGCACTCAAGATCCTTCTCTGCCCTTTCTCTATCTCTCTCTCTCTATCTCTCTCTCTTTGGCAGCAACATTTTTCCACAAAGGTTACCTTGTCTGTACACTTTGCTGTGCGTACTAACAACAACAACAAACTATAATGGGACTAACAATAACCATATTCTGAATGCACGTCTTTTCTTTCGGTCTTTCTCTTCTTATGTTTTCTTCTTTTTTTTTTTTCGTCCTTTGTTCGCCTCAAGCATTTAAAAGCTGAGCGAGCGCTCTTCGTACTGCCAGCAACACAAAAGCAAAACGGAATAAAGTATCAAATTTGGAAAGTCAGTCTAGTCCTTCTACAACTCTTCCGCTTCAATTTCTTCTACAGCGCTTTTCTACGACAACAACAACAACAATAGCTATATAGCTAAGGTGGTTAGCGGACAGTGCACGGCAGGAAGGAAGGAAGGAAGGAAGGAAACTTTTATACTCCTGCTGCAGAACTTTGCAATTTATTGTCCCTTTTGTGCCATAAGCTGGTTAGCATCTATAAGAACAAAAGCGGAGACGAACAGACGATAAAGTCGAACAACTCTAAGCAACCGAAGGAGCAGAGCGCTGAGCGCTGAAGGAGCAGAGCAGTAAACGCAGAGGAAGAACAACGCCACACAACAACAACAACAACTATGAAGGAAGAGTGTAAGTGTAAGAATAAGTAAGAAGTAAAAGTTGCAAAGCATACCAAGTCCTAAATAAAAGCAGAAAACTTCTCACTCTCTCAATGCTCAATCCGAATCCGGCTCCGACACCGACATCGATATCAACACCAACACCAACACCGTTACCGACTCCAAAACCTACCAACATAAGTTACGAAATTTTCAGTCTACCTCTAGAAAGACAATATTTTAAATAAAGGTCTGTTTCCTTCTTTGCTAACCACTCACAGGAAGTGACTGTGGCTGTGACTGCGACTATGACTGTCCTAAATTTGTACTTAGCTGAACTTCGTCCATGCCAGAAAGTACACAGAAAGTACACTTCAGAAGCCTTCGATAGTTCGATACGCTACGAACGTTCCGGCGGAAGAGGTTCCGACACTTCCGATTTCACAGGCGGTTTTTGCTGTCGACAAGATAACGCCCACTTTTGTGTGGATAATGTCAACCGAACTAGCTACAGACAAACGCCGAATATTCCAAGGAGAATGGAGAAATAAACGCATTCCTGTGTGTCCTGATCAAAAATGCTCTCGTATATGGATGGCACAACTTTGCGCAAAAGATTATACGAAGGAGATAATAAACTTCGAGAGAAAATTATAAAAGTTACACGTTTTCACCCGAGATCAGAGCTACCATAAATCGTGAGATCTTTACACTCTCTGCATTCACACTCTCTTCCTCTCTCTCGCCGGAATGAGAGCTCGCCGGAAAGTCGACAAAGCATTCTATCATATAACGAGTAGATTGTATCCACTTCGAGAAATAAAAGTTTAACGAGGACACGAATTGTTGTCTGTGCCAGGCAAGATGATGACGTAGAGAGGGAGAGTGAGAGCGAGAGCGAGAGCGAGCTACCTGCTGCGTTCCCAAAAGCTCGATTTAAAGAAAAAAAACACCAAGTATTCACTTTTATGCGAAGTTGAGTCACGTGGTCGTGAATACTACGTGGCAAATTGTCGTCGTGGTGAGACAAAGTTGTTGTTGTTGTTGCAATTTTATGACCCTCACTAGATTTTACATATTTTACGAGCACTTATGCTCCAGCTCATGCCATTCGTGAAAGATACCAAACACACACAAAAAGTTTTGAATCAATGGAAGAGCGTATAAAACGAATAGAAGATAAACACACACACACACACACACACAGGCACTAACAAGTATTAGAGAAAATACATAATATCTGCAGTTGTAGCTGCTTTAAGGGACCGCGAAGGGACCTCGGTTTTGGATTTGGAACGCCCACGGAAAAATATTTAAGAATGCCATTTTTTGCCATTCAAAAATTATAACAATCTCGTAAGATCTAGAAAATTCTAATTCAAACGAACTCAAATTAAAAACGAATACAAACGAACATCACAGACTGCTCAAAACTGTCATCAAACTGTCAAAAAAGTCATCTCATCATGGAGTTGGAGAAAAATCAACAAAAAGAATAGAAAAAGTGATAACAAAAATTGTCAAAGGCAAACAAGATTAAAGACCAAAAGCGAAACGAATGATTTCCAGAACTCTCCTCTCGTCACCAGTTGACTCCAGCGTTGGGTGAGCGTTGGTAACCCTACAACGATTGTACTCGAGCCATCGAGTCGTAACAAAAAGCAAAACCCAAATCATTACTCGGCTCAACTTGAACATTTTACGAGTTAGCAAACTCGAAAGTGCTTGCTCGCCGCTGGACGAAACCTTAGTAGTTCGTGCAGACTGACATTGTCTAAGAGACCCAACGCATGCTTACCATGCGTTTATTGTGCCATTCCCAGCCCACAGCAGATGGGCTTATTCTCGTCGTCTTCGTCTTCGCCCGCACTCACTGACTTTCTTTGACTACAAATTGTTTCTTTGTGGCCTCTTTGCATTCTGCTGCGATGTTCTTCCGTGACGGCAGCCGCAACCGTGGCCTATGCTGACATTTCAGACTACTGCATTCCAGACTGCTTCGTTCGAGTCGTGACGACAAGGAACTGCCATCAAAAGGTAAGTTATCACCGTGTAATGAAAGCGTTAACGATTCCAAACAAATAGTACGGCAAATTCTTTTTTACACGTTGATACGTTGTTTAAAATTGTGTAATGCAAAATTATTTCTTCTTATTAATGGCTCCTTAATAAGTGGTCAATTAAATGTGAGAACCGTTTGAGATAAGCGTCGATAAAAACGTTCGATACTGAGTAAGCAAAGTAATGAAAGAGGAGACGACTGAGACTGTTTTGAATGACGTAAAGTTATCGTAATGTATCATAATGAGTCAAAGATCTTGGGAGAGAACCTTTGAAAACTTCAGCTGTTGGGCTCTTCACAGTTTCGAATGCAAATACAACGTTACCAGACCACCTAACACACTAATTCACCACAAGTGGCTTGAAGGTGGTCGTTCTCTCCAACCGTTATCACCACCAGTCATTCCAACCTTTTGCGAATTCCTTTGTGTCCGCTGAAGACGTCTCAAACTGCCGACGGCTTGATATATCGATCGGCTTCTGGCCATAAGTCACAATAATGGAAGCGCCTGACAAGGCTAATAAATCATGCCTTGCAAACGAAAAGAAGCCGGCAAACAACAACAGCAACAACAAGAGAAGCTCGGTGACAGAGTTATTAGTGTTTTTTAAGGCGAAATGAAAAACAATGAAAAAATACTCCGTAGAATATTAGTAGCGTTGAAAGAGACAGAAGGAAGGAATTGGCAGCAAGAAAAGAAATAGAAATGATTTTTTCTTCAATTTTAATTACGTTTATTTTTATCAAAGCGATAAAAATGAGTATATTGTGAGAGCGCTAAAAAGAGATAAATAATGTCAGCTAAACCGACGAGATAACAAGAGCAAAAAAACAACCACAATCTTTAGTAAGAGTATTAGCAAACAACTCAAGCTAAGTTAAAGTATTGAGTATGAGTCAAACTCATCTGCACGCGACCCCTAATCCCAAGACACCTACTCCAATCCGTCCGTCCGTCCGTCCGTCTGTTCATCCGTCTGTCGCGTAGAATCGGCCTGAGTAAGCACACATTCAGTGAGCTCAAGTCGTAGACTGCTAATTATTCCATTGCAGTCAGTCTAGAGACGAGTTTCGATCGTTGAACACGCGGAGTGCGGCAACAACGTCACCAACAACTACCACACTGCACGCCAACACATACGCACAGCAGCCGAAAGGCCAGCACAATTTAAAAAACCGTCTGCAGCGGCGGCCAAAAGACTGGCCAAAAGAAGAAAAATAGTGGATACCGCAAAATTCACAAAAACAGCAGCACCAGACGACACGTTCCATGTCCTGAGTTCGAAGAAAAAAAAAAACAAAGAATCCAATTCGGCACTCGATGCTTAGGAAAAAGTTACTTTCATAAAGTGTTACTGTTACCAATCGTCGATTGCCACTTTTGGTGTTTGGTATTTGGTGTTTGGTGTTTGATGCCGTGTGGCCAACGGCCAACCTCGTCGTTGTGTTAATTGAATGATTGAGCAGGATTTCCTTCGGCGGAAGCAGAAGTAAGAAAAAAATAACGCAGGCAGCAGTAAAGCGTGCTATTTTGCCACGAAAGTGATCCGAGTTCCAAGCAGAACTGCCCATAATTGGATTAACTGAAAAGTGCAGTGTGAAGGAAGGAGCCCCAACGGACCAACGGAGTCATTGATTCATCCTACCCTTTTGTGGTCTCTTCCGCAGACAACAAAGTTTTCAGCCGTAACGTTCAACGACGTTTCTTCTATTTGTGCCGTTTGTACGTTGCTCGTTTGTACAAATACTCGTAGCATACCGTTATAACTAATCGCCTAATCGACTAATAGTTTCTCGATCATGGGTGAAGAGGATCAAGAAGTCTTAATACGCGGTGGCAATGCTCGCTCTGCATCAGCAGAGAGTTTAAACAGTGTAAGTGTATTGCTGGCGATTTGAAAACGAAGAAGCACGCGAATAACGGAGTAGGCCGTTTACACACGATGACATATTGACGCTTAACTAACTAGACGGTGTGACCTTAGACGACCTAACCTTAGACGGTCTACCCTTAGACAGTCTGATTGTGATTTTCATTGATTCACTTTTTAGAGCTTCTGAAAGCGCATGTACATACATATTATGTACTTTATACATATGTATGTACATATATATGAAATCTTTCTTCAATTATCTGTATTTTTATTAAAATTAGTGTAAAAAATACTGTACTGTTACCGATCTTCTTTGTATAAATATTAAATTCGTTATACGGCTTTTCGCTTATTCGTTATACGGCCAACTTTACCGGAACGCATCTAGGCCGTAAAACGAGGTATGAGTGTACTCTGAATTGCATTTTATTTATTTTACTCACCGATGCAAATTTACTATAAATATCTTTCCATCCTCGCGGCCATCTTATCCGTCTTATCCATATCTTAAACGTCATACAAACGTCAAACGTTAGCCAGCACGTTAAAATTCGAAGAGAAAAAAATCAAATCAAAGTAAATAAACGATTGTTTGGCCCTGATAAACGTTCATTGAGGTGTAAGATTTAATTGTTGCTTTTGTGTTGTTGTTGTTGTTGCGGCAAGCGTTGCTTTATCCACCAACACACACACACACACTAACACAGCATACGTGCTGGCATTTGTGCTGGTATTTGTTGAAATATGTTTATCTTTTCATCTTTCGACAAAGCGACAAAGAGAAATATATCAGCACGAATGTACGAGTATGCAAATATACGTACGTTTGTATGTATGTACATGTGAATGTGTTTCGGTGTGTGCATCTGTTTGTCTACTACATCTTTTATATCAGGGCACCACACTCTTTGCAGGGCTGTTCTTAATTTGGTTTTTTTTTCTTTTTTTTTTTTTACTCTCTTCCTCTGTGCCCGCTCACTCGAACGCAAACCGTTGCCGCAGATAAGCATCGTTTGGCGCTTCCTTTTACCACACAACGAATTCGCTTCACTTGTTGTTGTTGTTGTTGTTGTTGTTGGCTTCGCCTTAAATGCTACTTTTGTGGTTTGAATGCAAACCACACACACACACACACACACACACTGCACATTTCAATGCATTCCATGGATCTTTAAAAAGTAAACCGCGGCAGAATGTTACATTTTGAATTGGTTTTCGATAAATTTTATTTTTCATTTTATAACATTTAGACTGCAACTTTCTGAAGGTCGTCACTATCCCACAGCGACCGTTATTCGTAATTAATCTGATCAAAGAATAGAAAATGTCTCTTTAACAAACGACGATCGTTGAGGTTCATGCTGTGAGCAATAAATTGATACCTCCATCACTGGCTCCACCCCTCCCCCCCCCTCCCTCCACCGTCTCTCGCACATTCATCACGCCCATTGTGGAATACATGTATGCAAACGAAAAATTTCAACTTCAACTATTTTTTGTTTCTGCTTGAATGGCTTCCAGAGCGAAAACCGCACGGCCGAATGTATTGCATTCACATTATATGGCCGTACCGTCAATAGGAAGTGTCAGCCTTAACTGTTTCGATGCATTTGTACGGCTTCATTTGTTCAACATCTTTCCATGAATATAAAACCAACAAACCGGGCGCTGTTACTCCAGCCGTTCCGACCACCTGCCGGGTTTTCGCACGACTAGGCCACCGCAAATGAAATCTTTCTCTGACCAAAGTCTACCAAAAATGATGAAATAGAATAATTTCGAATAAATAATCCATTGTAAAATGTAAATAATACTTAACATAGATGACGCTTTCGTATGCTTTATAAATTATGAGCAAGAATTTTAACTTTGGTTTGATCTTTAATCATGATTTTTTGTTCTCTAATCGCGATTTCCACACACACACACAGACAAACGGACGGAAGGACAGATTTAAGGCCTTCAAGAGTTGACATCCAGCAATGAAATACCTCTGAATATACCCTTTTCCCTTGAGATTAAGATTCAAGATTCAAGATTCAAGATTAAGATTAAGATTAAGATTTATGCTGAATATTATTCTATCCTGGTTTTTTAAGATATTTTCGAGATCGATTTAGCGTATAGAAATATGTTCAATAAAGTTAATTTGATTAAAAAATTTTCAATTTTCAGGCATTTAAAGTCTAAATTTTGGACAAGTTAATTAACATTATTGACCGAAACAATTGAGCCAAAACAATTATTTTGGTCAGTTCTAGTTAGAAAAAAACCATCGTCAGTATATGAAAATTTTCCCTCTTGCCAAATAATTCTTAATTTTTTCCATAAATGGAAAAAACTCTTTTTAAACATTTTAGAATATTTGTGAAAACAATGGTTACTATTTCTCCTGCTCCTTAAAGGTCCATCCATCCATCCCTACATCATCCCTCTTCTTTATGACTCTTTTGAAAAGTTTTATGAAATTCCTTAAGACTTTGACCATTGCTATAGGATACGATTTTCCTGAAATTCGGAAAACTTTTCTCAAAGTGCGATTAAATCTGGCCTTATGCGAATTGTGGGGAAAAACTCTGCTCCATCCTCTTTCGTTTCATTACCAAGTTACATACTTATTTAGCTGCAGGAAAAGTACCATCAATTTGCACCTTTTTGGTTATCACCAATCGCTGCACGCCGGTGTTGCCATTTCGCATTACTGGAGTTTTTGTAAAAACTCTAGTTTTGGAGAAAGGCGCGCGCGTTGCATAAAAGGATCACCGTCATCAGGAGTTTTTACGGTTACGGTCGAACAGTGTTCTGTGTTTCCAAGCCAACAAAAAGTAGACCAAAAAATACGCAAAAAATACGCAAAAACTGAAGAGCAGCAGCATTGCCATGAAATTCAAGGTTCGTAGAAGGTTCAACGGCATGAAAATGAAAACTTGAAGGGCCAAACGAAATGAAAAATCGCGTTTCCATCAACCAATTCAGAAGTTGTTGCTCTCTCTCGAGCTGTAAGTAATAAAGTCGGAAAGTGCGAAAATCGAGCCATGCTTGAAATGAAATGTTTTCCACTCAAGTTTTTACTGCTCCATGGCTCCGAATTGAGCCGCTTCTTGGTTCCGCCACTTGCCCAATTTAGGTGTTAAACTTAATCGATTTCAGTTTATACATATTTCGAAATTAAATTTTGTTTAAAATTAACATCCCCTCAATCTTTCAGAACAATCCACAACAAGAATTTGAGCTGTCATTAATAAATCAGAGTCACAGTAAGAGCTACGGAACCTTGGTACCCTCTAGCGATTCCTTGGGTAATCTCACTTATGCCTGGTACAATCTAGACGCCTTTGGTGCTGTCCATCAGCCAGGCTCAACGCGGAAGCAGCTGATAAATCGAGTGAGGAGTGTTTTTTGCAACGAACGCCACATACCGGCACCGCGAAAGCATCTGCTGAAAAATAGTAAGTCGTGTGATGCGTCATCTCAATTATCGAACTAGTCCGATAGGAGAACTTCTTATGATTACAGTTAATGGCGTGGCCTACCCCGGAGAAATGCTCGCCGTTTTGGGCAGTTCCGGAGCCGGCAAAACGACTCTACTAAATGCACTCGCTTTTCGTCCTTCGCAGGGCGTGCACATTTCAGCGTCAGCCGTGCGCATGCTGAACGGTTGTCCCGTCAGTGCTAAAGAAATCCAAGCACGCTGTGCTTACGTGCAGCAGGACGATCTATTCATAGGCTCGCTCACTGCCCGCGAACATCTCATATTTCAGGCAATGGTGCGCATGCCACGTACCATGGCCTACCGCCAGAAGGTGAAGCGAGTCGACCAGGTAATACAGGACCTGTCACTGGGCAAGTGCCAGCATACGGTGATCGGAGTACCGGGCCGTTTGAAGGGCTTATCGGGTGGCGAGCGTAAGCGGCTCGCTTTCGCCTCGGAAGCTCTGACCGATCCGCCTCTGCTTATTTGCGATGAGCCCACATCGGGCCTGGATTCCTTCATGGCCCATAGTGTCGTCCAGGTTTTGAAGAAGCTCTCACAGAAGGGAAAAACCGTGATACTGACCATCCATCAGCCGTCGTCAGAGCTCTTTGAATTGTTCGACAAACTCTTGTTGATGGCGGAGGGCAGAGTCGCTTTCCTGGGTACTCCCAATCAGGCCGTGGATTTCTTTTCATAGTAAGACTGGAAAACTATTCGAGTACTTTCCTAATCTTTTGCTAATGTCTTCGTTTAGTATTGGCGCGCAATGTCCAACCAATTATAATCCGGCCGACTTCTATGTCCAAGTACTCGCCATCGTTCCCAGCAGGGAAGAGGAGTCCAAAGAACGCATCACAAAGATTTGTGATAATTTTGCGGTGAGCAAGTAAGTTAAAAAATCATGCTCGCCCCTTTCCACGAAAGGATAACTCTTCTTCCCATCCGCCATTTTGTTAGAGTTTCGCGTGAAATGGAGCAAAACTTCAGCAAGCTGGCAACCAAACACAGTGGACCGTCTATTGAAGATGAAAGCGGTTTTACCTACAAAGCTACCTGGTGCATGCAGCTGCGTGCTGTAATATGGCGGTCTTGGCTTTCTGTGCTCAAAGAGCCGTTGCTGGTTAAAGTTCGCTTGATACAAACCACAGTAAGTTACTCAACGGACTCCTGACCACTCTCAATACGCCTCCTTTCTTCTTCCCAGATGGTTGCGATCTTGATTGGTCTGATTTTTCTGGGTCAACAACTGACGCAAGTGGGCGTTATGAATATCAACGGCGCTTTATTTCTCTTTCTAACCAACATGACATTCCAGAGTGTTTTCGCCACCATTACTGTAAGTGCCTTTGAATGGCTCGAAGTGAGACGTTTACTTTGAAATAAGTCATATGTCTTTCAGGTCTTCACTTCAGAGCTGCCCGTCTTTATGCGCGAAGCACGGAGTCGCCTCTACCGCTGTGACACATACTTTTTGGGGAAAACGCTGGCCGAATTACCGCTATTCTTGACTGTTCCATTTGTGTTCACCGCCATTGCGTATCCGTTAATCGGACTTCGTCCCGGCCTCTTGCACTTTCTCAACGCCTTGGCCTTGGTTACACTCGTCGCAAATGTGTCCACTTCGTTCGGTTATCTGATCTCTTGCACCAGTTCCTCAACTTCGATGGCTCTCTCCGTTGGTCCCCCAGTTATTATCCCGTTTTTGTTGTTTGGCGGTTTCTTTCTAAACTCGGGCTCCGTGCCGGTATATTTGAAATGGCTTTCCTACCTCTCTTGGTTTCGCTACGCCAATGAGGGCTTGCTGATCAACCAGTGGGCGGATGTAGAACCAGGAGAGATCACTTGCTCACTATCGAATACAACATGTCCGAGCTCAGGAAAGGTTATACTGGAGACTTTAAATTTTTCTGCAAATGATCTGCCCTACGATTACATTGGCTTGGTGGTGCTTATCATAGGTTTCCGAATATTTGCCTACATCGCTTTAACGATTCGTACCAAGCAAGAGGGATGACTTTGAAGTGAAAGCACATAATCAAGAGATTGTGGGAGTACTTTAAATTATGTTTTATAACTTTTGAGAAATATTAGGAAACTATTTTCAATGTTTTTATAAGTAATTAAATATATTCGGTTTATATTAAGATTAATATCAGTTCCACTGATCGAGTTCGCCCGATTCCAATGTAAAACTGATATTTATTCATTCGAGTGTAAGGTATAAAAACTATGGGAAAATAGTCTTTACCTCTATTTTATTGGCTCCAATATTTTTCCTTATTCTATAAATAAACAGAAAAGCGCTTCTTCACTTGGAAGATATGTATAAAATGTACAAGTCAAAACATCAGTTGAAAAAATATATCTCTGAAATTAAATGCTATACCAAGACCAGACAGTCTCCTTGTCCGAACGTTCTTATCTTTTAAAGTCTCATTTATTTAAAGACTTCATTTTTAACTACCCGTATTTTCACCACATAACGTTTTTTTTCTGTTACTTTGGTGGAAATCGTGAAGTTTATAAATAAATAGCGGGTTTATCACAAACATTGGAAATCGTGAAGTTTATAAATAAATAGCGGGTTTATCACAAACATTTATAAAAGACAAAAAAGGGTTTTCAGAATCATATTAAATAACATTTTATATTTTTATATATACATATTCTTGTAATCTTAAGATATATTACTATGTACATTTTACAAATGTACATTTTAAATGTATGTATGAACTTTTCCTGTTTAAACGGCTACAACGTATAAATTAAATATTTTGACGTTCTTAAGGAACTGAAAAATAGGAAGAATCACATCGAATAAACCTATTTACCTATATTTAAAATTTTTACTTATTATTTAATATAAATAATTAATATATTAATTATATATTAATTAATATAAATAATTAATTATTTCATGTTATAACTGATTTACCTTTAATACTTACTTTTTCCAACTTGACCTCTGATGCAGTGTAAGCCCAGAAAATAATTTTCACCATATTTCGAACGCGCAATCTCCATTAACAACAATTTGCCTAGATGACATTTGCTGTCAGCGTGGAAAAAGGAAAAAAGTTAAATCGAGAAGTTTTCGGTTGAGACCGGTCCCGACAATAGAAAAATAAAATAACAAACGTTAAAAAACGAATTTTCTAAGTTTTCAGTGTCCAGCAAAATCAAATTAATGTAAGCATTTGGAGATCTTACAATTTATAGATGATATGCTGCGAAGAAAATAGCGTCCTCATGTTGAATGTACATATTTGGCGTGCCTTGTTTCTAGTCGTCGTCTCTTGTTATTGTATCGCGAGGGGCTATTTTACCATGCTCTGTTAATAAGTAAACATTTGTTTTAATACAAGAATTAAGTGAGCGTATTTGTTCGGCTCTGTGTGACTAATTCCAAAGCTTCTA
The DNA here is from genome assembly GCA_949752815.1 of Conops quadrifasciatus. Classification (NCBI taxonomy): domain Eukaryota; kingdom Metazoa; phylum Arthropoda; class Insecta; order Diptera; family Conopidae; genus Conops; species Conops quadrifasciatus. The sequence continues at coordinate 27,019,481 of OX457081.1, read as the reverse complement.
CTCAACTTTTCAAGTGTCGCCGTGCGCAGCTCATTTCTTGCAAAGCGTTCGTCGAGGCTGTAGCGTACAGCTTAAGAAAAAATAATATTCCTGGGGATTATAAACAAATATTAAATCATTTTGTGAATACTGACGCCTCAAAGTCCCTACCAATCAACAACAACTAAAAATTAAATACTGCAAACGCAGTTCAACGCTTTCATTCATAAAGAGTATTTATGTGCAGTTCGCGTCGTGTTTCTTTTGTGATTACCATCTTTCTGTAATTTGACAATTTTATTGATTTTTTTTGTCCTGTAAACAAATAGTGCCCTTCAACATAACCTCCAAACAAAAAGCAGCTGATCAGCATCATCTGGCGTGTCTCTAACACTGGCCTTGTGATTCAGTTGGGATTGTGAATTTATTTAGAAATTGTCTGGAATACTCACAGTTGGACTCAATCAGGACGAGACTTGAAGTCGTAGCCGAACAAAAGGCCAAAATGGATATTAACACGCTAGTCAGTGAATGGGCGGAACTGGATGGGGAGTACACCGGGCTTGAGGTGAGTTTTTCTTAAAGTTTTTTAAGCAGCTCAATACATTGACTTCAAAGTTCAATGACCTAACTTTAAAAATTCCACGCTGCAGAATAGTTGTTGTTCCAACCATTTACAGAAGTCTGAAAACTCTGATTTTACATTTCAAAACTTATAAATTAAAAATTCAACACATTTATAGTACATACAACATGTACATGCATATGTATGTAAATTTAAAAGATTTTAATTTTAAAATAAAAAATTTTTAATTTTGTAGCAATTGCATAAAAATTTTTGCTTTTTATCTTAGGACTGCAATAGAAAATATATTGAATTCTTGGAGCAGTTGCACGATCATCAGCAAAAATGTTTCAGCGATATTAAACACCAACGGTACAGGATGAACCAAATGGAAGCCGCTCTGAAGAAGTATGTATTCCACTCAGATTTTATATGAGTTTCTTAATTCAAAGACCTGCTATTTTAGGAAATACTGTATAATAATTATCACAGAGATATTTTCATAAATTCCACTTGGCGACTGTAACACTTGTAAACACAGTCTATTATAAATAACAAAAGCAGTTGTGTCTACATTATGTCATACAAAAGTAACAATAAAAAAACATGTTTTCTGTGAAGGCTAATTTGAAAGCTTAGTTAAAAAACCTTCAAGAAGTTAATTTATAAAGATAATCTTCAACACATCATCCCCACAACAGCGAAAGTAATTCATCTCCCTTTACGTTACCCGTTACCTCTTCCCTATAGATGGAAATAAATGAACGATTGAAATAGCATTCATTTACTTAAAAACACATTCCTGTTATTATTACTTATTCCCCGAAGAATTAATGCTCTGTTCTATTATTATTAACCCACTCTACTCAAAAATAAGTCTACTTTCCCGTTGGGTACTGTTAGTGTTAAGTTTTATTTGCTGGCACTGCCTCGACGATAATCATACATAATTAATTTATCGTTATCAGAACTTGGTGGCCGAAAGACCAAACTCCAAAAGATCAATTTGAAAATGTTTGGCTAAATTGTATGTACATTGAGCATAATAATGAATTTTTTAATCGAATTATTTTGAATAGCGGATTAAATAAACCGAAGATAAAGATTAATAATAACCAATATTTTTAAATAAACAGCAAGTTTATCTCAACAGTATTTTAAAATTTGAAAGAAAAATGCTCACTGAATTGTTTTATTATATTCTCGTTGTTTATTGTCTCGTGTGATTTGTTGTCTGAGTGTAACAAATTAAAGGCGGCGTTTTAGGTAAAGAAAGGTATATATTACCGTGCAGATTTAGACCTTTTCTGCCTGCCGTCTGCCTTACGATAGAAGTTCTACGTACGATATACGTTAAATCTTAAGTAATTACTATTATTAAAACATGCCTTGCATATGCAATAAGTTGTCGAAAGAGGTCAGAAGAGAAAGAAGGAGTAAACACTCATAGTTGGTTTTTTGTTCATTATTTAATGCAAATCTGAAAAACAATTTAATGAGATATTTGATTTTTAAAACCGAGGGGAGACCTGCGGCAAAGCTTGAGTCGAGGCCAACACTTGACGAAAACAAAAAATTATTTTTGCGCCAACAATTGCAGCTACTTACCACCCCCTCTTCACCCGTTAGAACCTTCACCTTTAATGAATCAAGAGGCATCGCAATAGTTACTAACTATGAACACACACTGACCTATTTTTTAGACAACTAAATTAAGAATGACAAGCTTAAATCTTGCTTTTTGCGCACCGGTGGTTAGTGAGGGGAGGTGGGAACGGGGTACCTAAACTCCAGTAACTCCACGCAACTTGTTGATGCGGACTCGTTTGTTTTTAACCTTCACCCAGAAGAGCTAAATTGATGTAAATTAACCTAATGACGTATTGTAGCAATTTGTCGCATGTTTACAACGAAATTTGAATGAAGAGATCGTATGACGAATAGCGACAATCGCCAATTGTTACTGCATGCAGTCTATCAATTTAGCAAAGAGAATGCCATTCCTTTACTTGGTGATCATTCCAAGCACGTATATTTTAAGGCCGAATCTAAAATAAAACCGCATTACGCAGAAATAAAATTTAAATGTTAACTTCTATGGCCACGTGTTTATGCAAATAATAAAATTTAATGAAACCATCGAATTTAATTTAGACAAACGAAAACTTTGACCTTCACAGAAACAAACAATAAAAAAGTATCTAAAAGTAATTACCCTTTTATGGTCTTTTAATGTATGTATGTATGTTTATTTATACGCTGCAAAGTAATTAAATTTACGATAAAGAATTTGTGAATGCTAAAAAGGTTTATTTGGAATAATAAAAGGGTCACATAATGCAGCAAAACATTAATTTAAAATCTAACCAAAGCTTTATCTACGAACGTACTTGGCGTACTATATACAAAAATAAATTGAAATTCTTTTCTTTTAAAAAATATTTGCCATGCGATCATTAGACATCAAAGTACACCTAAAACTGTTTTTACACGGTTTTTTAACATAGGTATTTACATATTTTTTAAATATGTAAACAAAATAAACAAAAATAAACGTATTCTATTTTTACACGATTTTTCTTTTTTTATATTTACAAAAAAAATTATAATTCGAATTATTTTGAATTGAGCCTCTCCTTGTTTTTTTTTTCTTTGTTATGAACCGTTTATTTTGAAAGTGCAATAAGTCCGTTCATGTTAAAATCGAGATATCTAATATTTTCACATTACACATTGTGTCCTTTTTTTACACGATATTCTTTGGAACGTAAATACCGTATAAAAACCGGATTAGGTGGTTTTTTTTTTCTCTAAAAACATTTCTGTTCGAATTACCCGTTTTTTAAGCGTAGATTTCTCGAATGTAAGCGAGAATTTAGCATCAAATACTTATATAACATTTATTTATGTTATATTTATATAATACATATTACATTAATATATTATAAGCATTTATAGAAGCACAAAAGTTAGGAGAATTTCCGTCCTTCTGCCAAGAACACAGTTCTTAAAAGTATTAAAAACTTTTTTTTATTTTTCTACCAACTTTCTCTTAGCTATTGTGTGCGTGGTAGCTCACACTTCGCTAAATTCTCTGCCATATACCTTTCGTTTTCTTTCCATTTTTTCAGTTTGAAACCTGCTAAAACGACGGAAGAAAAGGAAAAGGTCGCTGAGCTGAATAAGAACATGCTGAAGAGAAAGGCACAGCTGCATGAAATTGAACAATCGCTGCCGAGAAAATCGGGCCTATATCTGAAGGTAAATTGGTTAAAGCAGAACGGTCTACTATTACAAAGAATGAACGCGAACCGCTGGCTGTGCGTTCTCCGATTCCACAAATGTTTAAATTCTGATTTTGGTTTAGATATTTGTGCCAAAATTTGTGCCCCCAATCTCTTTCCTTACTGTTTCTTTGACACCAGACAAAGTTTTTAATTTCATTCTTTCGGCTTCGCCGTCTCCATCCTTCTCCCTTCCGCCTTTTAGGGTTTGCTTGAGGTGCTAACTACTTGCTCGTGTCCCTTTTTTCAGATTATTCTGGGAGACGTGAACGTATCAATTCTGAACCGCAACGATAAAGTTCGCTACAAGGACGACTACGAAAAGTTTAAATTCATACTCAACGTAATCGGGCTAATAATGGCGTTCCTTAATTTGTTCTATAACTACAGGTAATAATAAACGCTGCGGGGCTTGCTGGGAAATTGCTAACACGGCCGGAGCTTTTGAATTCGGGCCAGATATCAGTTTCTCTAAAAAAAAAGAAAGATTGAATTTGGAAATAAAGAACACAAATAAAGAAGAATTTCCCTTTTGCATTCGTAGACCTCTTGAGTTGGCTTATATCTTTCTACTTGTTTGGTATTATTGTACACTGACCATACGAGAGTCAATACTGAAGGTAAATGGATCCCGCATCAAGGGCTGGTGGCGGGCCCATCACTTTATTTCGACTGTGGCGGCAGGTGTGCTGCTGGTTTGGCCGCAGGGCCGCCATTGGCAGGCCTTCCGATTGCAGTTTATGTACTTCAATGCATACATCAGTAAGTGGCTGCTGACTTGGCGTCTTCTTCTGTTCCCTGTAGCACGTTCGGGATGGCTAATTAACAATTTTCCTTCTTTCTTTATCGGCTCTCATTTTCATCGGAACTAATCAACAAGGTCTGGTGCAGTATCTACAGTTTGGCTATCAGAAAGGATTACTCTATCGCCTGAAAGCGCTGGGCGAGCGTCACAATATGGACATCACCATCGAGGGCTTCCACTCGTGGATGTGGCGCGGCTTGAGCTTTTTGCTACCATTCCTTTTCATAGGCTACACATTCCAGGCATACAATGCGTGGTCTTTGTACAGGCTGGTCACGGAGATGCCTGATGCACCGTGGCACGTAGGTATCATAATCAAACCTAATTAGTTTCATTCGGTCTTTGTTGAAGTGGGTTGTTGCTGGGGTACGGTGGGAGGGGAAGGGGGGGGGGGTAAATTTTTATGCACCTTCTAACGTACGATTATGGCTACTTTCGGCAGGTTTACGTAATGTGCGGTCTGTTTCTAATGCTCTTCGCGGGCAACACCACAACCACTATGCTTGTGGTGCCAGAGAAAATACGTGAGCGCGCCAAAGAACGTTACCGCCTGCAGAGTATGGGCAAATCGATGAAATTGGGTAAAATGATGAAGGTGCGTGATGAAAATTGTGATGTGAGAATAAATTACCGGACTGATAAAGAGTTTTTCGTGGTATTAAATTAATCGCTTTTTCGTTACACAGAATAGCATCAGCGGATCCGAAGTGACACCTCCAAGCACGCCCTCAGCAACGCAAGAACCAGCCACCGATGAGGCGGTCACGGAAGAAAAGAAGATCGCTTAAATGCTCAACGGCACAAACGTTCAAAAATGCTTTTATTAGTTTAGTTAAAACAAAAATAGCTCAAGTTTTAACACTTCGAATGCGTTGCGGTTAGAACTAAGCTGCTTTCGGAATGACGGTCATTGATTAATTTAGTTAATTTAATTAATTTGATTCATTTAAGCTAGTTAATGAAATTGTATAGGCATTTGATGTAAATTGAAAAACTACTTGCAATTAATTTAATTTATCTCTATACTCATCTAAAGAACTAATTAATGTTAGTTTACTGAACAATTTTGTTTCCTGTTGTCTTTCCTTTGTTTTCTATTAGAGCAATAGTGGAAAAATGATTATTTTTTAAAAAAAACTTTTTTCTTTCATTTAAAAAAGGGCATTTAGAAAAAAGACAAAAATAAACAGCTTTGAAAATAAGAATTTTTAACGCTTTACTTATTTGTTTTAAGGACTAGAGAGCAGAGAGATTCCATTGACGATCTCTTTTTTGGGAAATTCAAATCATTGGAGGAGACAGCACTAGCGAGTCTTAACCCTGCCCAGTAATTAAGAAGAAGGTAAATGCTACTCCTTCATTCCCTTTTTCGTTATGCGACGAATGTTCTTCAGTTCGAGGAATGGTATTAAAGAAGAGCGAGTGATTTAAAATAGCACAAAAACGGGGTTTCCGCTTAATAAAAACAGGATATCTCCAAAACCTGACGTGAAATTCTGAAGTCGGTTACAGATTTAAGGTCTCAAAACCTACAGGAAAGTCCGGCTTATGGTTTCAAATTTTGCACGTTGGTTAAATATGTATTAATATTTAATTATTCCGAAGTGATTGTCTTCTTTCGAGACAATCGAAAATTATAAATAATTTGGAATAATATTTGGATTTCTTTTCATAAGAATACCGCCGCCGCTTTCTTCTTTTTCAACTTTTCTTTCATATCAACTTTTTTGCAGTAAAGAGGATTCATATTAATATTTTCCCCAATACTCACGCTTCTTTTTTTTCATTTCCTTCTTTTCCTTCCTTCATCCCTTTCACTCTTCGTTTTAATAAATTTGCATTTGCATTATAACTCCTCCGCATCTATTCTTAAAGTTATTTCTTATCTGCTTGATATGCTTTTAAACAGTTTAGCAGTAAATTCGAATTTTCATAAATTTTTTACCACCGAAAAGTTCAAAAGCAGCCGAATCGGATCCTCTCCGCCTACGGATTTGCAAACTTTTCAGCTAGGAATCGAATTTTCTCCAAAAATAGGAAGTTTGCTAGTGGCGTTTGTGCAAGCAGCGATGGAAAAAAATCTGCGTAGAGATAATTTAATTTTTGCTTCTGTTCAGTTTTACAAAAAAAAAAATCAACGTGATAGTTTTAAAAAGCCCTTTTCTTCTCCTCCTCCTCCTCCTCCTCCTCCTCGTCGACATCAAAGTTTTTACGCTCAAGTTTTTCTTCTCACCAAAATTGGCTGGTGAGATTAAATTTATACAAGCCGAACTTTTAGGCTGCGAAGTTGTAAAGTTTTAAGCTGCAGCTTTTTATCAGACTTCTGCATGTCGCTAATACTTTCCAATTTGGATTTTCACAATGCGCGCAAGGACGGACACCATCGTGCACAATGTGTAGCAAAAAAGGTGATGTACGTAATAAAAACAATGAAATTTGGCACTGGATCAGGTTTTAATAGGATTTCATTTTCAAAATACTACAAACAACCGAACAAAGCGAACAAAAATATACAACTCGGTACTCTTAAAGGTACCGACCGACCTACTTTTTATTTTACGGTATTGCCAAACTTAAGCTCGTTTTAAAGTCTTGCCAACTTTAGGGTGTAGCATATAAATTCGTGGCCAAAGCGAAAATAATTTAATTGTAATTTGGCGCCGTGCACCGGAAAATCGTTTAACTCAGCGAAATCCTGCCTGCTGTTCCGTTTCGACTGGATGCTTGGTCACTCTCGACCGGCCGGAGTGAGGGTGGGCGGCCAGGAAATGTCTATGTATGTATGTATGTACGGTAAATGCATCATAACGAATTCTAGATTTTCAGTACCTGATATAATGGTTTAATTAAGAGCAATGATGATTCATGGAAAATAATTTTATGTACATGTGTGAGTACCCATGTGTGTGAGGTTCAGTGGTTTGGAAACCGAGGGGTTTTATTGCGAAAGTATTTTACAGGCCATACCCTCGGTTGTTTGGCAGCGCTGGGTGAAATGACTGCTATTAAAGTTTAATTAGCAGCTAGCAGCATAATTCGTTGCCACATTGCGCTCGACAATCAAGTAATGATCATGTACTTAAAACGCGAAAACCAGTAATCAGGCGATCATACTGTACGTAACAATTACGTAACAATACGTAACGATACGTAACAATTACACTGATGTGTGAGTGGGTCAGAGGATCAGAGTACAATTCACTTTCAGTATTCATTTCACTAACATACAATCAGAAAATAATACGATAATACCGCCATCCTTGAGTTAACTCGCGCAGAAAAGAATGAATGAGAAGTGATGAGTGTTGGAACGAATTTCGGTTCCAAGAATGAGGAGTGCTTTAGATAAAATGCAAGAAATATTTGTTCTATCATGAAAATTAAATGGAGCCATTAAACAAACATCTTCCCCAAAACGACTTCCACAAAGAGCTTCCGCACAGAGGATTTGAGAAAGGACAAATTGAAATCACGGCAGTGAAAAATGGTCAAGTCGAGATAAATTGAGACTGAGGCGGCGAACACATGCGGTGTTCGAATAGTGAGTGAGTGAGCACACAGCGCAATGCAATGAAGTGTGTAATAAGGCGATGAACGAACATTTCAGTCCGCTCCGTCGTCCAACGATTCACGAGGATTCATTCGATTGCCAGAATGAATGAATTGATCCGAATGTATCAATTGGTGTAGATTAGTTGGGGCACGTTGCGAAGTTTGAGCTGGAGTAAGATTGAGTAATATTTATTGAGCGGAGAAATGTGGCAGGCATGGAAAACAATTCGGAGAGAAATCACAATTCATTACAACAATGCCAGAAGCAGCTAACTTGAGAGTTTCTCGGGTTTCCTGAAATATTACCAGTTTAGCTACGAAGTGATTTAGAAGGTTGGCTAAAAAGCGTAATCATTTTCGTTGAAAAAGTTTAAGGGATTAAAGGAAAAACTTTGTGAAATTTCGGCTGTATAGGTACTTCATAGATGATGATGATGATGCTGATGATGATGAAAGCAATTCCGCAGATGCTCTTCTCAGCATTCAGGCATCATAAAGATCATACTTCTCGAATTGGTTTTGGCAAAACTGAAGAGTCTTAACGCAAACCTCATTGAAACTTTTACAAATTGCTAATTTTTCTTGCACCGCCAACAGCTAATTCCTCCTCCTCCTTCTCCTCTTCGTCCTTCTTGACTCATTAGTCGCTAAACTCAATTGTCGACTAATGGCTCTGTTGATGGCGGATTGTCTGACCACAATTGCCACAAAATTACGTACACTTTTCAAGTTGTTCCTCAAGTAGCCCGTGTCGCCCCAACGCACTATGAACTATTTATTTATTACCAAGCACTTCGGGGGTGTCGCTCTCCGGGTGACTACTCAGTGGCCCCTCGTAATGCTAAAGACCCTTTCTCTAAAACTTCATGCAATTAGAGCCCACGAAGATAATCCATTCACCAGAATCACAAATTTTAAAACTTCAGTGTTTTCAAAGTAGACGTTAAAGTCTGCAGCTGTGAACTTGCGAAATGATTCATTAGTGTACTGCATTCACTGGAACTGATGGCAAGCAGTGAAACTGTGCCATAACCCAGAAGGACAACCCATACAAACTTCTTCGGCTGTAAATGAAACTGCTGATTTTCCAATAATGAGCATCAATGCTCCAGATTTAATAGGTTATTTAAATATAAAGTTCATCATAGCAAAAGCTAAACATAACAATTTCTCAGTTCTCATTAATTGCTCTCTCTCGTGTTGCATGAATTTGTCTCGTCTCTATCAAAAACGACCCTCTGAAAAGCTACATAAAAGGACAAAGAAGAACGTAATCTTTGCTCTTTGTACGTACAAACGAGCCAACGTTAGTGACGTTTTGCAATTACGTTACTAGAGATGAAACGGCACAAAGAGCAAAACCCATGGTACCATTGCCATCAAGTCTTCTTATATACGAGCTTTATTTAGCGTAAAAGCAACAACGAGGACGCTTTTGATGTTTCTCTACATTTCTCACCAACCATGAGAGGTGACAGCCTCGCGCTCCGCAACGAAACAAGACGTTCGTACAAATACAAATACTCGCGTGTGAATGAGAGTGTTGGTTGTTTGGCCTACTTGCTTTCCGCTTTGAGGTGTTTTTTTTTTTTTTTCATTTCTTTAAGTAGCGCAGTTGATATGAGCTTCTTTTCCATTCAATATGCTCCACCGTCAGCCAGCCGCCAGCCGCCATGTTTATTTTGATGCAATGGAATATACGTACACATATGTACATATGTAGATTGTGGACGATTTTTCTATACTGCTGTCAGTCCTTTGCTCTCCCCCAACGTGGGGCGACGTTGCCAGCACAATCCCTTGCGTCGGAAGGTTCAGATAAATTGCTGGGGGATACGAATTGAGCTCTTATGGGATTTAATGGCGTGTCTTTTGGTTGTTATTATTTCGTTGCTGGATGGAGTTTGTTCGTGTTGCTCCAGCGAAGAAAGGAAAATGCCGCCGAAACTGCTTTTTGTACAATATACAACAATACATCTCGTGTTGGTGTCGTAAAAACATCATGCGAATCCGTATGTTCGAAATCAGAAAGTACCAAAAAGAACCCGAAGAAGATCAAAAGTAGCTCATAAAAATGTTTTTATATTATTTTTTTCAATGGTTGAACTTTTTAAGAATTAAGAAGAAGGCGAATTAAGAAGAAATAAGAAAAAGTTGGCACTTCTGGCGGGGCCAAGGATGATGAGAGTGCACAAACCAGGTTCAAAATTCGGTTGCATTACCTTGAGAGAAGAGAAGTAATCGGTAAATACAAAAGATCTAAGTTTCTTGATACTTAGTGAGGACCTCTTCAATGCTTACTGCCTAACAAAGAATTGTGAGGCTGAAGCCACATTGGCTGAGATTGATATTGAGACCAGGAGGTTATGGTTCTTTGAATGTGCCTTCGAAGAATTAAACTTCTTTCGAAAGAATGATTATCAAGAAACGAAATTAATGCAGTCTTTATGTACGATACTGTGATATGACCAGACCATGTTAAACTGAAATTCAAGTGAAAATATTTTTCCTGTCGCCTGATGTTCCCTTCCTGTAGTTGTAGAGTCTGTAGATCTCTCTCTTCTACGAGTATTAGACGAATAAAGTGTTTTCTATCGATTTTTTGTTAAAGCGTATGCTTTAATCAAGCGCTGTTTAATTGAACTATAATTAAAGTGTTGAAGAATGATGTCACATCAAGTATTTGTTTTATAAATTGCATTTCGATTATGTTAAATTTCAGATGAACCATTTGGCTCGCTAAAACTTATTCCACAAAATGACATAAGCTGATGTTAGTTTTAAAAGAGGGATAAAAAGAGAGAAAGAGAGATTTATTAATACATTCATTCATTCATGTGGCCTCTTATTTTCACATACGAGTATGTATGTATGTGTTTTCTTTTTTTGAATTATTGGAATAAAACTCTCTTTTCCACCACATCAACAAAACTATCGTCAACAGCAACCACCGAAGTAGCGACAACAGAGTGTGGCCTCAAATCAGTCAGAAGTCGTCATAGCAGACTTTACCTAATTTGTTGAACTCTTTGACAAATTAAGCAACATAAACTTCGCAGTCCATAATAAATAGAAGCTTCTACTGCAATGAATAGCAAAATGGCGGGAGTAAAAAATTGCTTTAGATAACGTCGAAAAGAAAATAAATGAAAAGCGCCCTGAACAGTTTTTATACTAAACGAGATATTACAAGAATATTAGTTGAAAAATCCTTTTTATTCGCTTCAGAGAAAACAGCATCTGCGTAGCAGTTGATAAACAAACCGGAAGCTGTTGCTACTGCCGCTCTTGCCGCCGCTGCCGGTCAAAAGAACTCAACGACAAAGAGCCACAAGAGCTACGTATTAGCAGCAGTGCCGGCGGCCGCAGTTGACTGGCGCAAGCTGGCGGTAGCTGTGTTCCTTCCCTTTCGACCCCGAACAGGGCCGCTCAACAGAAAGTCCATCAACCTCCATGGCAGCCATCGCGTCAGCCATCACGACACTAGTTTTTCTCTTCTGCTCAACATAATTCGAGCGTAGCCACCGACTGCTTTTGTCTCTTCAGCTGCCGTTTTTTGTAATGTCACACATGCTTTGTGTGGTCACTTGTTTGTGTGTCACTACGGTTCCAGTCACTCTGTCGTCGGTACTCATTAAGTATGATATAACATATAATGTCATGCTGACGTTTGTGATGCTCGCATGTAAGTACTTATTCAGGCGTCCAGAACGTTACTATTCACTTTTCAAAAAACTATGTTACATTTAAAAAACATACATACTTACTCTGCCGTTTGAGATTTTTTTTTTTTTATTGCTAAAGGCATCTCAGAAGGTATTAATTCATTAAAAAAAACATTTAAAAACATTTTCCTTTAGTGCTAGTTATCTTTATATTTATTTGTCTGCTAAACAACCAGAGCCATTTCCAGACGTTTCCTTTAAAAAAAAGCAGAAGAATTTGCAATAATGAAAGCACATCAGTTCGGAGCCTCCCCTCGAGTGCAGTGCTTTCAGTGTCCTTAATTTGCATTCATGTTATCCTTGTCAATTACTTTTCACGAAAATGTCCACCCAAAAAGAAGATTCTGAAGAAAGCATTTTTAATTTTCCTAAAATTTTTTAGCATCATCATCCTCATCATCACCACAAGCCACATTTCGGTGGTGCACTGCCTGCCTGCCTGCCATTCAGACCGTCACATCACATCAGGCCTGTCATCGCAGCGGTACCGTAAAGAACAAGCACAATGAAGGAGAGCAATTTGTAATTTTTCATAATAAAACATTAAAAATGCTGGATTAAAACATGGCTAGAGATCAAATGGTGTTGGTGGCTGAAGTGCAGTGCAGGAGGGCAGGCAGGAAGGCAGGCAGGCTGGCAGACAAACAGGCCATGAGACCATCTGTAAATTCAAAGGAGTCAATCGACACAATTTGTACCAGAGATTATATTTATACGGAAGGGACATTGAAAGAGATAGAGAGCGAGAGCGAGAGAGAGAGAGCGGGAAACAGAACCTTTTGTGTTTTGCAGAGTGACAAGCTGCAAATTGGTACACTCGCAGTATAAATCAATCATCTTCTCAAGAACTCACAACATCTCAATGAAATGTAAAATTTTTTCATATTTTTTTCAATGCAAGAAAAATAATATAAAATCGAAATCGAAATTTAAAAAACTTCTCCACTGAAAAGTTTAACAAAAATTAAGAACCGGGCTATTTTAGCTCTTCCTTCCAAACGCATGCTCTTTCTCGGTAACTTGCGGTTTTCGAAATGGAGTCTCGTAATATCAGCAGCATCGACACATTTTTCTGTTTCTACTCCTTCCTTCCTTGCTTTGTATGCCTTCAGCGGCCGTTCAAGCGTTTATGGCGATTTATCAGGTTAGTTTAAATAACGGCCGGCACATCAACAGGATGAACATTTATAATTGTTCGCTAAATTTGGGTCAGTGTTCGAGTATTAGAGAGATGGAAGAGAGAGATAAAGAGGGTATGTGTGAGTATGAGCATGTCAACGTGAGCAGTAAGCAATGAAAGGGATGCCGGCTGACGTTGTGTCCGTGCAGTAATGAAGAAAAACTGCTGATTCATTAAAATTATATTGTGAAGCCGGAAACTGGGGAAGGATGAGGAAAAAGCAATTGATAAAGGCAGCCATAGAAGACTTACACACATTCACAGAAAACGGTGGAAACTAATGAAATCAAAGAGCAGAGAAAGATCGGTTTAACTGCGTATGAGCATGCGTTTTTTTATCGTATTAAAGAAATGTCACGACTTGACAAAGTATAGCGCGCGAATGATCCGACAATATTAATGTACTAAAATTGCATTTAGTACATTAAAATCTCATTCTTGCCTAAAAATGTGATATGTGTTGCCGTTGAACAACGTGAACAACGGACTTAATCGGAGATTTAAGACTGACTAAACCCATAGAGACAAAAGCATGCATTTATTACCTTGATTAGTCCGCTGCTTAATTCAGTCTAACATTCGATTTGATAATTTAACTTCTTAATAAAATGTGCATTTAAAAATAGTTTATTAGCAACATTTAGTTTATTTTGCATCCTTCCGTTGCTAGAATTGTATAAATTTTTGCATTTTCTTATTTGCCACTTCTTCGTTCGCTTGAGGTCGTAATTAAAGGCATAACAAAATACGGTAATTTGTTTGTGTTTTTATGGTCAACCGAGTCAACAAAGCCAATCGACATTGCAAACAACATACTCGTGCATACTCGTACATACATATATCCGTGGGCATAGAATGGGCAGCATATGTACAGCCAACCAAACCATCAAACCATTTACCCCAACCCTTTGCTTTCGTACACTACAGCAACAACTAGTGCCTGAAATTTATTCTTTCTTCCCACTCTGGCCAACCACCCAACGTCCCTTCCCTAAAGTCGTTCTACACCCAGGATAAGACAATAACAGTTCTCTTGCCATCAGATAATTTCTCTTTTAATTTACTCTGTCCACGCTGTTGTCTTCGTATCCGGTTCGGTTGCATCTTCATCCTGTGTTACGTCTGTTGGTTAGCTCGAATCATTCCTGGAATTAATTGCCGCCCGAATCAAGCTAATAAACCAGCAAATTTACCAGCTACGCTAGTGAAAAAGCGTTCAGTGTAGCACAAGAGACGCAGAGAGACGAAGAAATCGTAAAAGAGACTCTCGAAAAAATCTCATTACCAAAGTATTAGCAGAATTGAATTTTCTTTCTGCATTTTCTCCTTCTCCTCTGAAATGCTCATCGTGTGCAACAACGCATCCTGTGCAGCGAAACTCGCAAGAACCCTCAAATAATGTAAATCTCATCTGATTCCTCGTTCTTCGATTTTTTGCTAGCTTAAATACGCGACGAGCATCGTCAAGTGCTCAAGTGTGAAATTTATTTCTTGCAGCCCTCACGAACGAACAGGTAGGTAGCTCTTGCTGCTCAGATCTCAGATACTCGTATTTCTAATCTCAAAGCACCCAAAAGCGTTACAGCAAATACCGCGCCAGGGTGTCACGAGGAAGGACAAAGTTTAAGTTTTTACCGACTTCGAGACTTCGCGCCAGAGAGTCTTAACTTGAATGAAGACCACACAAAAACCACACAAAAACACACGCGAAAGGGAGAGAGCACGGCATGTGTGTAGCTCACGATAGAAAAATACTCGTAAGAGAGAGGTTGGTGTTGGTGTTGGTGAGGAATAATGTAGCGAGTTCAACATGGAGTGGTCATAAAATTGAACGAAAAGCGCCATCCTCTCCCCGGCATAACGTGCTCAATAAAACGTTACAATATTGTATTTCTTCATCGTTGGCATAAAATGTGGATTTGTAAATGATCGATGTCGATTCAAGCGAATCGTTACTAACTGTTATTCCTTGACACGATTGGCGTCTGTAGTTACCTTCGCACTCTATTTTCAAACGCTACAGAACGCTTCACGCGAACATATTGGGCTTAAATTAAGCTCACGTCGCACAGAAAATCATAAAAGAACGTGAAATCGGGACCACGCTGGCGCTGACAACATTGGCGACAACGCTGCAAAAGGCAGAGCCACAAACACTCAATCATGCCAGAGCATGATGAAAGTCTAATGAAATTCTCTGCAATCAAGTCTCAAACGAAGCCTTAGAAAGTTTGCAATACAAACGACAGATGAACAACAAGCCAACGAATCGTTGATGGTTTTGGTTGCAAGACTAACAACAGCCGTGAAGTACCAAAAAATTACAGAAACGATGAGAACGGCGACAACGACACGACAATGGCACTGACAGCGGCAACGGAAATGGAAATGGAAATGGCAGCGCCACAACATTGTTCCTTTGATGAGCATTCATTTGGTGCAACCAACCGATGGTGGTGCTCTGCCGTAACAAACGAATACGACGAGTACGATGCGAACAACAAGAAAATTCGTTCAGCTGCAAGAAAGAACCAATGAACGAAATCGAATTCAAAATTTCAAATGGCGAACCGCATTTTGTCTTTGTGTATAGCATTCGTAAGTATGTATGTATCTATGTATGTATGCTGGCTTGTCGATAAGTCGTCGAGGCGGCGAGTTCGGTCAGAGCAACAACTGATCTGTTGATTGCATGAAAAACAAGAACAAATTCCAAAAAATTCAATTCCATTGAACAGCTAGCCGTCGTGAAGGCAACGAAGAAGAAGAAGAAGAAGAAGAAGGGAGAAGGAGAAGCCGTGTCTGAAAGATAAAAACGTACAAATAGTACCATAAAGCGAGCGCAACAATGATGAAGAAAACGTAAGAGATTGAATTTCTCTTTTGAGAAATTGAATTACAACAACAAACAAGGAGTTGCAGCAGAAGTTGTGTCCAGAAATTGTGCTTTCGTTGCTATTGACGTTGACGAGGCTGCAACAACTGCAACACTTTTGCTACAATATTCACCACAAAGTTGTTGTCGAAAGAACAACTAATGACAGTTCTTCTCTCAGTTCTTTTGAGGTACGGGGTGCATAAGAGGGCGGCCAATAATATCAAAACGCTAATAAATAAAAGCGAAAATAACGTTTCAAAAATATTGACAAACATAAACGAGACGAACAAACTTTATGATCATCAATAAAAGCGCAGTTATAATGCATTTATAGGAAAAAGTGTCAGCAAACTCAGCTCTACCATTTGAATACTGCCACCAAAAAAGGATATACTCACTCAGCTCTTGTCATACAGATATACATACATACATATGTACATACTCAGCCCTATACCGTTTGAAGAACGTTTGCGGCGCTATCAACCTCAGCAGGATATGAGCCGCCATATGCATATTCCGGTTCTGTTATTTCTTCCTTCTTCTACATACAATACCTGCATGAGCATTTACACTTTCACGTCTATTTGCGTCCTTCTTGACATTTTGAAAACCGAACAAATCGCTAAAATCCTTCCCGGAAGCTTCTGCCAAACTTTGCCAAACAGGTTGCTCCAACTCAATGCAACAGAGTTCGTTCGGAAAAAAACATACTGTCATGTCAGCCGGAATTATTTAACCTTATTTACTTTAAGTGCGGTATTTTTTCAGAAGGAAAAGGAAAAAATAAACGAGCAGGAGAACCACAAAACACTTGCGGCTTGTGCTGTTGTTGCTGTTACGGTAGCACTAACTGGGCGTAGGATCTGGTGTTTTATGGCAGCGTGCATGAATGCGGGCGACTGGGTGTTAATCTGAGTGTGGGTGTTGTCATCGCTGTCTATTTTATGGCATGTAAAACAATCTGCGATACTGTGAACCGAACAGAGTTTCGCCTCCTAACTAAATTCGCGAACATGACTCGTCAGAATTTATTGCTTTCGCTTTCATCTACCGGCAAGTTATGCTCTTTGTGCGCTGGTACTCTTTGGTGCTTTTGAGTTTAGGTTGGGGGCGATTTTGGGCACGTACATTGCCAGGCGGCCAGGCTCAAGATTATCCCCTATGCCCTGGGCCGCATTGGCACCACCGAATGAAGCTTAAAAGGCACATAATTATAACACAACAACGTTCCCTTTAAGTGCACTACTTCCCTTTTATCCATCCAGCCCTTCCAAGCCATTAGCACACTTTCACTTATTCCACCGTCTTCTGGCCGTCTTCTGTGTTGCTCTGAAAATCTTCACCGACCAATCGACCGACCAATCGACCGACCTCTAGTTCGAATTTAATTTCCGCCGCGATGTCAACGTCAAAACAAATCCACCCACTAAAGCAACAGTGTTGAATTTATGTATGTATGAATGTGCTGTCATGTCAGAACTCATCTGGTTGTTGTTGTTGTTGTTGTTGTTTCTGCTACTGTAATTTATTGAGCAATCTTAGCACGGCATAGCTTTTTGCAGTCTCAAGGTGTCAAACGCTGTGCGTGATGTCATGAATCATGAGTAAGATTCATTGAGAGCTGAAGCTTCCGTTTTGAAGTTCGCTTACGTTTCCTCTCAGTCTTCTTCTTGTCAGAATGTTTAGTCATCTGGTAAATGAGAAATCGTTAGATGTTGCAGCAGACATGAATACTCGTAACTGGGGCACGCTTTATCATTCATGACGCGAACGCGAATGATGCGACACAAATTCGCAATTAAACACAAATTGAGGTTAAATTGATATGCTTTCAAGAACAAAGAGCTGTTGGAAAGTTGGACAAAGACAAGGATAAGAAATATGCAGAGAGGAAGCATCCTCTCTACGAATTGACTCCTTGACGAAGTCAAAACAATACCTCTTGTAGCGCATATTATTATCCTCGATCAGATTTTTTAAACCAAATCTCAGGCAACGTCTTTCATACTCTTTGGAGCGTAACTGCAAGTCAACACCTAATTGTAAGTCCATGTCTGTGATCGTTTGGTCATCTGGATGAGTAACGAAGAAAGTGCTTCTTAGCCACCAACCGGCCTCTATCCACGGCCTGTCCTCTCTATAGTTCGGCAGTTGCAGCAATTATTGCCTGAAATCAACTAGAGTGCAACACATAATTAAATCAGACTATGGTCAGGTCCGTTGTGTATTAAGTCAATTCAAAATCGCTTACATGGCAAAGTGGTCGCTTGGCAGTAGGTACTGTCGAAATTAGTGCCAGCAGGAATCATATTTGTTACCTGTGCAGAAGCACTTAGACGATTTCTGTGCAAAACGCAGCCAGAGTGATGCAGAGCCATGGCAGTAATTAACTGATTATTATGCGGTTGAGGTTGCAGCATCTGCAACCCTGCAGTACAAGCAAAACTTTATACGTATAACGTAGCTCGTCGGCGTACATACATATATCGCATGCATACGAGTACATATGTATGTACATACACACTTAGTAGGTACGAGTATACTCCGAGTAGAAGGAATGATGAATCTGTGTGTTTGAAAAAGTCGTTTTTAAGTGTACTTTGAGTAATAAAAATCTGAATAATTTCATTTTGAGCACTACAAAATCACACAAAGTTTAAATTGCAAACAGCGCATCACTTTTAAATAAAATTAATAACCAAAATTATGCTGTAAGACCTTATTTACAGCTATTATTCCTTTTATTTATTAAAACCTTTTAGTCCTAAAAAGTAATAACATAAGCATAGGACCATGATAAACCGCCAGCATTGATACTAGTGTTGTACAACCCACATTTTTCCATAAGTTTTAATTGGAACGAACTAAATTTAGCATTTCTGCCGGTTAAAGTTTCAAGGGTTGAGCAAAAGAAAGTACCCGAAAGAAAAGTTGTCACGTCGAGTGATCGATTGACTATAAAAATCGGCTTATTGATGTTTCTACCTTTGCCTTTAGCACCACTACATTCTCATCCCCAGCCAAGTGACTGTGGAGACGTAATGGGGACCGTGTTCAGTCGAATACACCAACATCATCGACGTCCGTTCGGTATTTACACCAAATCTACGAGATTTATTCCCTTTGAAATCCGGCTTTTTCGGCGGCTTTTACTTTGTACTTAGTCAACTGTTGTAACAATTTGTGGTCTTTGTTTCTTTTTTGTTTTTACTTGAGTGTATTTTCTAAGCCAATTCAGAGCATCTGTTTCAGCCTTGGCAGCAGTAGAGAAACCTATAGCCTGTGCATTTGCTAAACTCAAAGTTGTTCGAATGACTCAGCAACATACAATCGTTTGTGGCAACTTTTCCAACTTCGCACGAACGAACAGATATCAAAGAAAGAAGAGAGAGAGACACTCAACTACTTCAGGTACTCGTAGTTAGTACAGAGAGTATATTCAACAGAATGCAACAACTCCACTTCACTCTAGGGCTTTTGGTCTACCATCGCAAACAGGGACACGCGAGACAACGGAAGGTCGAATACGAGGAAGCATTGAAAAAGTCACTTGTAATCCGTTTATGCATGAACTGTACATACATACATACATATGTGCATGTGTACTCGTATCTGTGTTTGGCTATGCATGCGGCATACTGGAAACACAATACCCAGAAAGTGCTGGAAGATGGACAGCGACTCTCTTCTTCTCTACTATTCGGCTATTTGTGGCAGGATTTTTTCTACTCTTTGTCCGTTCTTGCGTTCTTCAAATTCCATTTCTCTGCAGTTTTTTAATACTTCGTTACTATGTTCCTCTGCTTCTACCGCTCTTCTTGCTTCTAACGCTGTTTAGGTTGCAATTTTGTGACTTGCGAATTTTAAGTTAATGGAGAGTATTGACTTTTTGACATTATTCTGTTGCATTATCTCCACACATTGTTGCACACACTGAAAACGAAAGACGAAAGTATGTTACTGCACACTGTTTCCTTTTGAAATGTATTCGCAAAGTACGAGTTTTAAAAAAGCTAGAAGCAGCTAAAAGCGAATATTATAGTCTTCATGTTTGTCTACCTCATTCCACCTACTTCTTCTCTTCTTGGTGCTAAATGTGTCAATTTGGCAATATTTTTGATTCTACCTCTTCTCAGAGGCATTATTTATAAATCTAAAACAGCTGTTATAGATCTAAAACAGCTGTTATACACAAATATATCGTGTATAAATTCGTGAAAGTCATGAGAGTTATGGTTACTTCATTTATTTGAAAACTCTTACTTAACAAATAACAACTCGCTCGAGTTAATAAAATCCATTTTTATGGAGACAAATGATACAAGTACAAGTGTTAGCTTCGACCTGGCCAAAGCTAATTTACCCTACACCTCTAGCTCGATAATAAGGTGAAGTCCTACCGCCCACTTCTCAACAAAAAGCAACACTATATCGTATATACTCTAATGAACATATACATATATAATTACGGAAAATACGAATAATGGAAGCTCATTTGGTGAAATGAGCGAACGTAAGATAATAACTGTGCTTGTAAAGTAAACATTATCTGTCCGTAAGCTCGGTATTTGTTTGCTTCCAAAGCTTTCATTTTCGATTTTCACTGGATCCCTTCAAGATCAGAAAACCACTTCTACTCTTGGCAGTTGGTCATACTATATCTGAAAGGTGTGATCGTTACGAAAGATTACAAAAGATTTGAGGAGCTAAGAAATATAATCGATAACCGTATCGAAAAGGTTTTTAAAACAGAAATTACATTCGAATTGAATAATAATAATAATTACTTACGACATACTTCTAAAGTCTCTCGTTCTCTCTTCAGAGAAAGTAGCTTTTTCGAAGCGGAAAAATGGGTTCTAATTCAAAGAATTCACAACACCTGACAGCAAAAGGATCCGATAAAGGCTACCGTTGTATTTTCGTAGGATGTTCTATATTTTTGTGGATTGTCTCACCAACGCAGGCTGCACCAACTACGACCACAACTGAAACAATAGTAAGCTATTGTAAATAGCCAAATTTTTCAAAACCGATAAAAATTTCAGTTCTCTCTTACCAAGGTCGGTTACCCCACCGATTGAAAGAGAATATAAAGTCTTCACGGGATTGGATAAACGGATAATCGGCCACCTAGACAGTGAAACCAAGCACCTCATGACCCTGCCACGATGCGCTGCGCCCGGCAAATTCAACGATAAGTCATCCGGTCGCCCAAGACGATATTTTCTGCTATCCAGTTGGTTTCGTAAAAGGCAATTTACCTACACTATTCATAATTATCCACACAGTCTGTCCGACAACATCGTGGATTATGAAATAGCTCGTGCCTTCGCTATGTGGAGCAAAGCTATCGACTTCACTTTTACCCGAATAAAGAATGGATCGGCTGACATTAACATCAGGTACGTACTTGTGTGTTTAAAGGAACTTGTGTGTGTTTAAATTGAATTGATTTGAGGCTAATAAGTTTTTAACGTTTTTATGAACACATCAATACAGTTTTCTCAAGGGCGATCATGGCGATATAGCAGCTTTTGATGGCAGTGGAGGTGTAATCGCGCACGCAGTCCTCCCTACCGATGTTCAAAGGGGGACAGTCCACTTCGATGCTGCGGAATATTGGACCAGTGGATCAAAATCAGGGATTAATTTATTTCAAACAGCTGCTCATGAATTCGGTCACATACTGGGTCTACTTCATTCTGACGTGCGTACAGCAATAATGCGGCCCTACTATATAGATTACGATCCCAACTTTCAACTGGACCAAGACGATATTCGCAGCATCCAGTTTCTTTATAAAGTATACGATTTAGTGATTACAAGTATGGAGATGATCCAAATAGCAATAGACTTTTTTTTTCAAGCCAACATTTGTGTCCAAAAACCAAATTCAAGCTGAACCAATATTAATTTATAACATTTGATTCGTAATAAAATTAAAAAGAGAGGATTAAAACTTCAAATATTTCATAATTGTTTCCGTATGTGGGAATTAAAATTAACAAACTTGTTAATTAAATTAATTAATAAATTTACATTAATTATAAAAATTTATAATACTCGTATTATATTGTAGTATTTATCATGCAATTCTTATATGAGGACCTTATCTCTCTGCAAATTAAAAATTCATATATAAAAAGGCTTTTAAACAACTAAAAGTTGAGAAATTCCAAGAGTCCAGAAGGAAAGTCCAATAATCAGTCCAGCGAGAGTGTAAATAAACGAGATATAGTCCCCGAATTTTACGCAGAGTAAATGCTTTATAATATGTACATATATCGTATATTACATTAAAAAATACTAAACAAATTCAAGGTCAAGATTTTTGTTAATTTTAGTTGCCTTGTAATCCAAACTTTCGTCCATATATCGTATCATTTTTAAAATACATATGTTTTAAATTTTTAAAAATTTTATTTAAAAAATTAATATTTACGATATTACAAATCCAGCCGAAACACACTGTTTATACAGCTAAATTCTCAAGGTCTACCTGCTTAATCGAGCTATATGGAACACGTAATTATCGTACTTACACGTTTATAAAGAACGGCTGTATATTTAGCTACGCTCGGAAAATAAATATAAATAAATAAAAGGCTACTGCTCTTTTTCACCCCCCCCCCCCTGTTTATTTTTTGAAAAACTTCGAACTTTCGAATATTTTTTAGTGAGATTTTGTACACATTTAGTTTATTTTACTGCATTGATAAAATGCCTTCCTCTCGCATTTCCATCAAATGCTTCCCTTCGGTACACTATACTACTGTCCATGCCTCTGTCCGTCCAATTCACTGTTCCTTTCTCCAGCCAATTTTCTGACTGCTTCTCGTGTGTACCTTTTTACGTATAGCAGACAACATTGTATGGTTCCTAAGGAGTTTGTGGGTAGAGGAATTTGCAGAGCAGGACGTGTATATGTTGCAAAAAAAAATTTTTGTGATCTTTCGGTTCCCTTCTTGTTCTATTCTTCTTCTCTAACATTGTTTCTGCAGTGTCATCATTTTTTATTTTCTTTGTTTTAACAAAACAATACATACGCTCTGTCAGCAGAATTTGTTGGTGCCGTCGTTACTTCCGCTTCCGGCCGCTCAACACTACAATTATTTCCAATCGAAGTCTCCAAAACAATGACGTATGATGTATTTGATTGAAGCGCTGTGTATTCGTTCGATCGAAAACAAGCCGTTTATTCGTATGTTGTATGTATACAGATTTACAGATGTACATATACATATGTATGATGGACATGTAAATATGTACGTAAATGAGTACGAGTACATGTGTGTGACGCGGCTTTCTATATGGGCATTGTATACGTATGAATACCAAATAAGGCAGAAAACTAAAAAAACAATTAAGGACTTTCGCTAAAAAGAGAACACTTGGTTTATATTTCATGCAATCTCCTCAAGTATCAACTCCCTTCGGCCCACATTACCTCTTCTTGCTTTTTGTTTTTGTGTTAGAGAGTGTTTTTTTTCCTTAGAAATTTTAGTTGTCCTCTCGCAGAGAGCTCCTAGCATTAGCATCAACATAAACTCGTCTCATTAGCATTTTCATGGCATAATACATTCTAATTAGTTCGTTGTTCCACTTTTTTTTTTTTTTCACGGCGAGAGCAACTTGAGCCGGCGTCGTCGTTTCGCTACCTTACTCTTTCACTCTACCGCCGCAGGCACATCGATAAATATATTGTACGAGTACGTGTCTGTACTAGTGGATTTTTTCACTCCGTCTCTACGAGCCCAAAGGAGCCAACGAAATTCGAAAAACAACAACAGCAACGGCTCGCTTCTCTCTGAAGATTTAGTTTCGAAAAATCTCTTTTGTTTTCTGTTCTTAATGACGTTACATACTACGAGTATATACGACTACGATATTAAATGACCCAAATTCTGCCCTACCGTAAAATGAAACCATGATTAAATTCTTGTTTGTGTGTGTGTGTTTCTGCCTTAGTGTGATATTCTCCTGCTCGTGCCGGCATGTAACAACTCTTGAGAAAAGATTTGAAATGTAAGCTCACATTGAGATTACTGCAGCTGAAACCGAAACTGATGCCATCAAGAACGTAATGACATTTATTAAAGTAAATTAATTGTTTGATGTTGGTGTTAATTGAAACAAAAAATATTACAGAATCAGTATAGTTACATACTTTTATAGTAACTACAATTAATTCTTGTCAAATTCCATTTCAGAACAAAGAGAAACGAATAACATTATCGTCACTTAACAATCACGGACGAATGCGTTATTAATTGTTGTTATCATTTTGTCATGTCATTCTTTGAAATGCTATAAATACAAAATTGGTATACATCGCAACAGTAAAACATTATGACCTTGTTGCTCATAGTTTTAAGTTAAGAGAGCATCTTCGTCCACCGCTTTTTCTGGCAGCAAACTTGGCATTGCCGCAAGCATGAAATCTTTTGAAAACGCAGCAATGAAAGAGGTCGAAGAAGCGCAGAAGCTCTTTTGTCGTTATCCAAGTCATCGTTGTTTTTTGCTAAAGACTCACAGCATGACAAGAACTCAAAGCTGTTTGTCCGTCTAAAGCAACTGCGCGCTGAGAAGTCGAAGTTGACTTCGAGAATTAAAAGCTATCAAGTTACTCACAAACTTCATTATTTCAAATGACTTGAAATAACATAGTTTCTCCTTTTTTCCTCCTTTCGACATTCATATAATCATACTTGTATGATTATACCCATTGTCGTCCCAAAATGAAAACAATTTTAATTTTCCACAATTAAACATTAATTTTTGAATTTTAATTTTTAATTTTAAAACTTTATTTAATTTTTGTGGGAAAATAATTTTTGAGATCAAAAGCAGTCACCATTATTTTTTTTTTTTTAAAAGAAAGAAAAATTTTGAATAAATTAAGAAATATAAAAATTTAATTAAAATAAAATACTCATTTTTTTTTATTTTAATTATTGTAATTTTAGTTCATTTTCGGTCAAATATTAGCTGCGAAATACGATAATAATTCTTTTAATTTAAATTATGTTAGAATTTCATAATAACTTTTTAAAGCGTTCGAAAGTTTCTCTTCTCACACTTTCTCGTAGAGCACCGAATGCATGCAAGGAGTACATACGACGACCTTACGACCTTACTAATAGTCGTGACATTGCTGCTTCTAAAATTCAACATCGCTCATTAAGAATGTAATTATGTAAATTAATGATTGTAATAGTCGTCAACGCATTAAATCGTCGGATTATGAATAAATAAATTAAGGCAATAATTTGTAATTTAAGAATGGGATCGACTTCACTCCGATTCATATGATAAAAGCGCCGAATAATAATAATCGAGGCAATTACGCGACGTATCCACTATCCACAGAATGTCAACAAATGTTCTGAGCAATTAAGCAGCAACGGTCTTTATTTCAAATATACATATGTCGATTATAGAAATGCATAATTTTGCTATTTTGCCAACCAACCCTGCCAATTGCCATTTTTCTTTACAACCGACAAATAAACATATATTTACCCTTAGGTACTCTTATATATCCAACTCTCAGTACATGTACTGTTTTACAGTCGTATTCTGTCTGGTTAACTAAGCTCACCACATATACAAGCAAATAAGAAAATACTCGTAGTTAAGAATTAACAGCTGTTAAGAGTTCGTATTCTGGCGAAAAATTGAGAGCTGATTTCTTAACTACTTTGTTAACTAACAAGTAGGTCTTAACAGCAAACAAAATTCCATTTTAATTCTAATTCTAATTAGGCAAATATTAAAGAAATGGAAAAATACTATTACTTATTTTATTGATTTGTGAAAATAAACGAAAACAGAAAACTAAAAAGGCTTTATTATTTTGTCTTTAATTCTAAAATTCTTAAAACATGTCTTCATGTTCGTGTCTTCCATTTCGCTGTTTGATATGCAACCCAGAAAATGCTGAAAATGTCAATCAGATTATTCACCATTGGTGGTGACTTTATGCTCGTTGTTAGTTGTTACTGTATTTTGAGAATACCAAAATTAACTGAGCTTTGCAACGTCAGTAACAAGAACAGCTTAACAAATCGTTGTTAAGTTAACGACTCGAATAGCACCGACAATATAATATAATACTCGTAGCTACGCACAGGCTACATTCATCCGCATTGTTTTTATCGTCAATAATTTGTCATTAAATTTAATACAAAAACCAACCGCACGTCACTTCAATACACTTCTACGTCACTTCTATTTACTCTGGCTGTCCAAATCCCAGGAGTAATTTACTTCTGCTTTGTGCCTCCTGCTTCCGACAATCAATTTTTGCTTTTATGTACTTTTTCTTATGCTGCTCTTCTGAAATTCGAATTGATTATGTCTATAGCATTCGTAATCAATAAAATAATTTTGAATAATTTTGAGGTCCCTTGCGTCAAGCCTCTCAAAAAGAAAAGGCCTTCCGAGACATGGCTTTACGAACGTGATAATGGTAGTTGCTTGATGATTAGCACTTGCGCTTCTGTGGCTGCTGTCGATTCAATTGTAGCGATAATTCAGAATTTTCTTGTTTTTAAAAGAATTAAAATTTAAAAGAAATTTTCAAAGAATTTTAAATTTTAAATTAAAAAAATGTAATAGCGCTGTTACAGTAATAGAAATACTGATATCCACTAAACCTTCAGCTAGTAAAGCTTCTTCGCTTTTAAAGTTTTTTTAATTTTTTATCCTCTCATTTATTGCGGGTAACACCGTCTATTTACGATAAAATGTTCCATCCCAAAATTATATCCCTTATTTTCGTTAATTTTATTAAACAACTATATAAATTTTTTCAATAATTTCTTTAAGCATAAAAATGTCTAAGAAGTTTCCAAAACTTTAGTATTGTGACGACGATACATCTTGAATAATGACAATTTACTCGTCTCAGGATTATCACTACCTGCATCGTCTTTATTTTCCTGTCATCAGCGGTTTTCTCTTCCTGTAATCGCTGAAAAAATGAAGACGATCCGTTGCTGCAGAATTCATAACCATTCATAAACGATATTAAGCTTTCCTTTGCTTTTGTAAATTTGAAATTTCGCCTTTTTTTCCTTTTCCGTCAGTGCGCTCAAATTCTTTATATAATCAACGAGCAGCATATCCTCCTTATTGCTGTTGCTGTTGCTGCTTCCTTCATGTTTTGCTTGACATCAACATTTGGATGTTCATATTAAAAACTGCTAAAACTATAAGACATCTTCTAATAATATCGTACATAACATCGTACATACTGACTTTCTTTCAAAGAAGTTCTTTTGCTGCACGCAACACAACCGTAGAAAGAACACAACGGTTCAAAGAAAAGCGCCGACGCGTGCAGCATCATCAAAAAGAACAACTCCACAGACTTTTCCACTGACTTGTTTATTTTGTTAAAAAAATAGATTATTTTTTGGATTTCGTTCAGAAGACAGTGAAGCACGAAAAGCGAAAAAGCGTATCTTGTTGGCGGACGAAGGGAGGATGTTGAGACATCCTTTGGCCGTCGTCACACACCTTTTCTCTATTGCATGCAAACGTAATCCATCCTTTATTAAGTTGACATTCCAGCTTCTCAGTGAAGCGGCAGGTACCAGACCGTTTTGCCAAAGAAGAATTGCATTTTCGTTGTCTTTCATTATATCCACAAAAACTTCATGCAATTAAATAAAGTCGCTCTACTTCGCAAACAGTGCTGCTACATAAGCACACCCACACGGAAACGCGCACACACACACACACACACACACACACACACACAGCAGGAAATTACACTCGCATCCTGGAACGAAGCGATAGGAAGAAATTGGCATGGCAGCAATTTCCTTTTTTATTGTTGATGTGTTTTGAAAAAATTGGCCGCATTGCCGCGAACAGAGAGGAAAAGTGATGCTTTGTAGTAAACCTTAACACACACACACACACACACACACACACCGATTTATAGTCACGTATCGTATGTATAAATAGTCGTATGTACTATATTCTCTATAAAGGCTGCACTTCATACCTTTCGAATTCAGGTACACGAAACGGTGTCGGCAAACAAAGAGCGACAAAAGCACGCCAACGATAACCAATAATAGCAAAAATATTAGTAGCAACCAGTGGCGTATTGAAGCGGGGGCAATGAAAAGTCTGAGTTTCGTAAAAAAGTCATCTTTTTCTATTATATTTTCGCTATATAACCACTAGTTTTTCCAATAATACTAACATTCTTAAACTTTTCAACGACAAAGACTTTGGAGCCACACCCGCCCGCAACAAAACAAAAAGCTAAATGCGCCACTGACAGCAGCAGCCACTGTTACCGTCATGATATCACAGCGTTTCACCGAACAACAGAAAACATAAATACGAGATTATTGTTTTTGTGCGACACGCAGCAAATTGTCGTTACTCCTTGTAATCATTGCTTTAGCAAGAACTTTAAATATTATGCTTAAATCATCATTGCACCGATGCATTGAGGGCCTACACCACCAACAACCCTGATGAAGCTCCCACCAACTCTGCCAATATTACAACTTATGCTTTTGTTGTTGTTATTGTTGTGATTTTAAATTTAAGCTCCTTATAGTATAGTAATGTCTTTGTTGTACACAAATTCGATAGAATATTTTTTGCAATGCGTCTCTTTTTTTTCGCTTATGGTATTAGTTCTTTCGGGTCGAAAACGGATATTGTGAACTTTTTCAGGATGGTTATTAATGGTGCCGTTATAGTGGTATTGTTGGTATTACATTATATTTTCAATATAATTGTGAAATGAATCCGTGAAATGAATAAAGAAAACAATACACAATTTTATATCTCTCAGAGTTGATTTCTTTTATGTACAAATTTAGTTATGTGGAAGTCATTGTTGTTGGTGTTATTGTTGTTTTTGTTCTTCTTCTTCTTTATGTTAGGGGGTTACGCACCCCAAAATAGAACTTCAGAAAAATATATTGTAGATTTATTTTTGGTTATATTAAGAGTTTTGCTATATTAAGGTAGCACGTAACCCCCTAACAACAACAACAACAACAACAACAATGACTTCCACAAAACTTAATTTGTACATACAAATTGTTGCAAACATTTCTGTTACCAGTAACGAACATTAAGGGCAGCCTCTTTAGAAAGCCGCCCCCTTATTTTTCATTTGGGAGCGCGTATTGTTGTCTATCGCAACCAACACACAACGACTTGTTGTCTTCTCTTGTACCCATTGTACAAGAATCTACACCGCTTTTTAGCCTCCTGCACTATTCCTCCTCCTTCACCGCGTTCTTTCTTCACCCTAAACTGTTCCCATTTCTTAATTAAAGTGCCAACTAAACCGTGAACAATGAATAATTCATTGCATTACTATTGGAGTCCTTTTGCACCTCTTCAAAAGCATACTGATACGGCTGCTGCCGCGTGCTGCCCACGAAGCATTTAGCATTGCACTCGTCGTCGTGAAATAGTTACAGGTAGCAACGTGGTCGTGGTCGTTGTTATTTTTCTGCTCTCTGCACTCTCCGTGCATGTTCTTACTGTTATGCAAATAACAGCACACAGTTAGTTGGTTAGTTTGTAGCTTTAAATGCTTTAACAGTCCGCTCATATTGTGCTCTTCGGCTTCCGCTTCGGCCTCGGTCGACTCGGTCCTTGCTTAATTGTATTTCATTGCGCCGCGCCAAGGTGACGCTTCACCAACGTTCAAGTGCGATACGTAACGAACCATCATCATTTACAGCTGCATGGTGCAAACATGGAGCAGAACCCTTTGTCGGTTAAAATTTTTCAGTAAAATCATATTCAGGGTCAGTGAATATGAGTCCGCTTTTATACATAGATAGGAAGTGGTGCCTTCGTAAAAAACAAGTGTAGCTTCTTAAGAACATGTATGTAGGTTTTCTCTAGATCAGTTTTATGTCGTTTCAAAAAGCATCATCAATTTAGCGGTCAACACAGAGAGCGAAGTTGATAAAAACACATTTTAAGGTTATGCAAAAGCTTTATAATCTGTAATATATAGTATGTATGTGTATGGAATTTTAAAGAAATACAGCCGTATTCAGGCTGATTAACTAAGCTCAGCACATTAACAAGCACACAAGAAAATACATAGTAAAGAATTAACAGCTGATTTCGTATTCTGGCGAAAAGTTAACAGCTGACTTCTTAACTATTTTTGTTAATCAACGAGTAGGTCTTAACAGCAAAAAAAAAATTCAAATATCAACAAATGGAAGAATGTTTACTTATTTTCATGATTTGCGAAGATAAACGGAAACAAAAAAAGGCTTTCTTTGTTACATGTATTTTCCACTCTTTAAGCAAGAGACTTAAAACTAAGGCAAACTTTAAAATACAATAGATTTAATGGAGCTCACGAATTTCTATGGTTAATGATAAAATTTCAAGTGAGACAAATTCAACGAGTTGCCAAAAACATACTCCTCACTTTTTTGTATGGTTAAATCGCATTGTTCCACATCATTTTGTCAGGCCAAAACGAAAGCCATAAAAATTCTGGCAATTAATTCGCAATGCAAAATTTCATCCCTTCTCCCTTCTCCCATCTCGACGCCTGCCATTATCCTTGCCTTTCAACTTTTGCCCTTGTGTAGCGCAAACAGCGCCCACGAAATCCATCGCTAACCACACAAGTGAACAACAACAACAACAGCAGCAACTATACGCACATACCCATACACATACACACAAACACACACACACACACAACCCCTTCGAAACACACAGAAAACCCATCAACTACACGATAATGATTTTTGAATTTGAAATGATTTTCATTGTAATTTGCTGAAGAATGAAATTTACAGTCTCATACTATACGGACAAAAACGTTAACTTAAACAAATGTGCATACTATCAAAAGAACATGCGTCCATAGCCACGTGTGTATGTACGAAATGTATGTATACATATATGTATTGTACCCGCAACCACGCAAACAATGTTTGTTACCTTTATTTGAATTAAATAGAAGCAAGTAATAGCGTTTAACTTCGGCCTGGTCGCAGCTCATATACCCTACACGCGTTACCTTACCCTAAATAAAAGGTGATAAAAGGCGTTGATAAAAGGTGATTGGTTGACAATGAAAAAGAGGCGTGAAAGTTGTCGAACTCAGTTGTCATCTTGCCCAATTACATGACGTTTCTTTGATTTCGTTCTCCTATAATCGTGATTTCCGCAGACATACTGGCGGAAAAGGCTAAAACGACTCAGAACATGATTCTGTGTAAGAATATACATATTTCGTATATCATTTTCTATATCTACACGCCTTCTTTGATGCGTTACAAAGGGAAGAACGTAGTGAATATATAACATACCCTTGTGGGATAACCCTTCGGATGCAGCGTGTAGCGTGTAAATAAATGCCAGGGCATCACTTCCGCTTTAGAGTAAGTTGATTTTCAAGTTTTCAATTAGTGTTGGTTTAGAATAGGAAATGGTAAATGATTTGGTATGTGTGTGTGTGTGTGTGGGCCGAAGCTTGTTTATGGTTTATTTGCCAGTGTTCCTCACTAATTTCAAAAAACATAAATAAAAATTTAGTTATGTCGAAAATTTTGTTAAAACCATAAATGTTAACAGAATTACACCAACAACAAAAGGAGAGCGGGTGGGGAGGGGGGGGGGGGGGGCATATAAATGTTACAAAATGGCGCTGTACGCCACACAGCGTTGAGTACAAAGAAATACAATGTAATAAGATTATAACAATGTAGTGGCGTTTTTTAGGATACGCCTGAATTTCCCACAAAATTATTCTATTCTTCTTTTATTTAATATATTTTTACTATACGAGTTTGCAACAATGGAAAGACCAAAAGAAGAGGGAAAGGGAGAGAACATTGCTGTCTTTCATTCAGGCGTCAATATAATCGAATCAATATTTTATATACTCGCACGATAAACTCGTATTAGCGTAGATGAATAGTAGCGAAATTGGAGACTGCTTGCTTGACAAGCGAAAAACAGCATTTTGTTGTTGTTATTTTGTTGCTCACGGTATATTGTGTATTAATTAGATAATGCAATGCTGTCAAACGCAACGGCACATACATGCCGATAGCAAACATGCACATTTTAAGTATTATACATATGTACATACACATTGATAACATCATCTTCCATTGCACATACATACATACTTGTACATAACTGTTTAGTTAAACTTAAATAAACTGCATTCAACGTATTTGACACCCTTCAGCAAATTTCTTTACAATGAAACGTTGGTAAATATTGATTAAAGCAGAAGCAACAACAGAAGAACAACCATTATTAACAACTAGCAATTATTATACGAGTAGGTACGTACATCATTTACGATATCATTGAAGAAGAGAAGATTAGACACCGCAGTCAAACGTAAAGAGAACACAGTAAAGAGATTTTCATCTCATTGTAAAGAGTGTTTTTTTAATCCCGATAGAACTTCAAATGGTAAAAAATAACACAAAAAATTTAATTTTAATAAAATTGTTTTATTCACTCGAAAGATCAAGATATGGCATTAACATTTAAAAATGATTTCGGGCATATGGCCACCGCGGCTGTTCTTGACGTAGTGCATTCTGGACGTCCAATTTTGTATATACTCGCACAGTGTTAAAAAAATAAATCTAAATCTAACATATCGTCCATCTCGAATCAAACAAAGAAACCTATGTATGTACATACATAATTGAAATGAAACGACATTGTTACTAAGCCTCTGACAACAGCTCAAACTAAAGCAACACAAAGAAAGGAATATGAAAACTTTATGACGACAGCAGTGAGTTCGTGGCTTGTCGTTTATTTTCAATTAAGTTCACAGCAACAAATAAAAACAATGAATTCAAAAATATGTATAGCATTACTTTTCATAATAAAACCTTTTGTAAACATTCTAACTAAGCATAGACATTAATAGTATTTGAAAAATAACAAAATAAAATTAAAAAATAAGCAATTAATTGATTAATATATTCTCTAAATTTTTTACCATTAAACGTTTGTTGGAGAAAACTAATAATGGCATTTTTATATTTTTCATTATACATATATAATTTTCTTTAATGCATACATATTTTGTAAATATGGAAATACTACTGTGCACATACTCGTATGTACATACATTATTGGATTGTTATCGGATCTATTAATGTAAATAGATCCTTCCATTCCTTGACGCTTATAAAGATCTATTCATGGAAAAACTGTTTGGCGCAACTAAATTCGCAACGAGCAATAACGCTCTACCTTTTGTTTTTTGAAGCGCTTTTTGAAGGGCTTTGTTAAGAAAGAGAAAAATTGAGCCCAATAAATTGTTTTCTTATCTTAACTAGATTTTACAAAGTTGAACTTCTAACCCAGTATAGCTTCAGTCCTATCGAATTTCCACAAATACACACTTCATCGGTCAACAGTTTCTCTAAATACTCGTCAATATATTTTGCAAATAAAATATTAACTTATCATAAGTTTAATAAGTTCAGATTTTGAAAGGTTTTATTCGCCAACGATAGTGCTATACATTCGCGCACTTAACAAGTTGTTGTGGGGCACAAAAACTACAATAGCAGCCACTTTTATTAAGAAGCTTACAAACAATCTTCTCCTCAGAGCAATTTCTACAAAACGAGAACCTTTGAACGACAACAACAACAACAATAGCAAAATTGTAACGTAAACTTAAGTAAAATATATACTCGTACATACAAATGAAAAAAGCCAAACAAGAAAAATAAAAAACCAGACAAAGAAAGCTTTCAGAATGCAATTAAGAAAAATTGTTTAAGCTTCATAAAATGGGCTGACCGACCGGTTTCTTACCTCAATTAGTAGCTGAGTCCACTATGAAAAACGCGAAAAAAGCTGAAGGGATGGGATGGGGGGGGAAGGTATCGTACGGCATGAAAATCAAAAGCCTCTTCCAAGCAAAACCACAAGCAATTCGACACTCAGACAAACTACTACTAACTCATCATTGCTCAGAACAAATCCGCAGCAGCGACGAGATGATCACATCAGTCCGTCGAACTCGTCGAACAATTCAGAACCAGATCAAGACAGATTTCAATTGCCGAAACAACACGCAGCCCTGCTTTTCGGCGAACTTATACAGCGCTGTGCTGTGAGAACCTAAGCAAGAGCGCCTCCGCATTTCACACGGCCAACGTAGCGACTGCAGGTGTTCCAACCATTGGAGGAAGTACGACCATCGTTATCGTTAGGGACCAGCGGTTTCGAGACCAGAAGTCAGATCACGTCAGATTGAGCACTAACTAACTAACAATCGACGTACTACTAGCGATAATAGTGAGAAACGCAAACTTTCTTACGTTAGCGTATGAGCAATGGCTCTTGTGACGTCAGATAAAACGTTTGAAAAGAGCGAATGTTAGTTTTTTTTTTCAATATTCCAAAGAGTGTTGCGGAAAACATAACACAGCAAAGAAAAACAGCAGCAAAATACTATTAGTGAAATATTAATTAGAGCACGAGTGCACGCACACACCGCCAATACATTGACTCACTGACAACTCACACCAAGTCGAATCCTTATCTATGTGTAAATAAGAACGTTAATGGAGCGTTCCGCAGTTGTCAAACTGAGGTACGGAAAGCAGTAAAATTCAAGCTAAATACAACATCTGGAATTCCAAGCCAGTCGTCCAAGCGGTACGTCGCACCAGGCGTCGAGTCACGTCAACACCCAGCAAACAAAGGAAAAAATCCACGCGACAGCGATGACTCGTGATAGACTCCCGGAGTTGCTGCAGGTAAGTGTGAGATGAGCTTCACAAGAACCAGGTGTCGCTGTTACACAATCGTCAGAAATCACTGACTGAAGTGTACGCTTTTTGTGTGTGTTTGCACTGTTTCGAAATATTATATGCATCTAGTATAAAACTATTCGTCCATAGCGATCGGCCAGCGTGACTTCCTCAAATGGTTCGGTATACACAGAGATCAAGATGTCTGATCAAAACATCGCCGTGGATGAAATTTTGAATCCGGTAAGAGAATTTGTGTCCATTATTACAAAGCGTGGAAGAGAGAAAGAAATAGGAATGAACTGAAACGTACAATACTCGTACTCGACACTGTAAAATTTTCCTTTTAAATTCAATTTTTCGTACAAGAAAAGGAAAGTTATTTCGAAAAATAAGTTCAAATTTCAATTTTAGCGCTTCGGTTTAGTAAAGTTTTGCTTCTTTATAAAGTGAAATCACTTTTTCGCCTTTCGGGCGAAGTCAATAAAATAAAATCAGATTTTTTTTCCTCGCGCTCTAGCTCTGCTTTCATTTCTTACCTTTTGTTTCTTATCTCTTACCTCTAGATAAATAGAAATTTAATTTTAATTGAATTATTTTCAATGCGTTTATGTTAGTGACGTATTTAAGAGGTTCAGCTAAGAAGAAATGAAAAAATGTGTGTTTACTAAAACAAGTAAAGGCGTTAACTTCGGCCTGGCCGAAGGTTATATACCCTACACCCGTATCTGTCGAAGTTACAATAAAAAGTAGGCGGGTGACGCCCACTTTCATTTAATTTACAGATAGTAACTTTTGATATATTAACTCATTTACAGCACCGCTTTTCTCAACAAATACCTCATTATATGGTATGGTATACCAGTGGGCGTGTCACGCCCATTTTCTGTGAGATAACTTTTTCTTTTATTATTATTTTTTAGAATATTTTTAAGAGAATATTTGTGCCAAATCTCAAGACTATATCTCCATTCGTTCTTCTCTATTCGTGATTTTCGTCGCCAGTGGGCGGACCACGCCCATTTCTGGGAATGTCTTTAAGTTTGAGACCATGGATTCAGGAATGACATTTTAGCTTTAAACTCGCTCTACAAGCTGAGAAATTGTGCTAAAAGCACGGGAAAATTCATACTTTCTATAAAAAGTAGGCGTGGCACTGGACCGATTTTCTCCATTTTCAATACCAAACAGCCTATGGTGACAAAGAATATTCGTACCAAATTTTATGGCGTTAGCTCTATTCGTTCTCCTGTAATCGTGATTTCTACAGACAGACAGACAGACAGACAGACAGACAGACAGACAGACAGACAGACAGACAGACAGACAGACAGACAGACGGACGGACATGGCTAAATCGAATCAGGAGGTGATTCTGAGCCAGAATATATATACTTTTCTATACCTGCCACGCCTCCTTTAATGCGTTACAAACGGAAGAACAAAGTGAATATACCCTCATCCCTTCGGGTGTAGGGTATAAAAATTGGACTATATGTTTTTTAATTTATTTTCACTTTATAAAGCTTTAAAAATTAAAGAACTCTTCAAGACGACTTTCAAAAATGCTCAAGAAGTGATATTTAAACTTCAAGGAAAACATAATTTTTCCAAATTTGTAAGTCTCAAAAACTTTATAGAAATGGGTAAGAATTTAAGCTGTCACTATAAGAGGAAAGCGCGAATATTTGAAAGCCAAAATGGCCTATGTCAAAAAACAACGTTTCTATGTTGAGTGACTGTAAAGTTCCATTCTTTATATTTGATACAGTTTTTAAGGTATTTCTCATATGATTATAATAATGAATGATTATAAATACAACTATTGTTAGTTTTTAAGGTCATTAAGACTACCATTTCTCAGAATACAACTTCAGACTAGGCTGGTTTTCAGCGACTTCACCCAAATTATTATATCCTTTATTAAATTATAATATCATCGCCGATCGTTTCATTTGTTTATATGCATATTGCAATTCTTACAGTATTCGGAAATCCGCGTTTTCTTGGCTCAAATCGCTACAAATTTAGAAACAATGAATCGAATGGTACAGGCAATAAACATCCGCAGTTTCAATGGTAAAAACTCATCAAAATCAATCAGGTCATGTTTGGTACATATGTATATAAATATAGTATATTTTTCTAGAAAACGAAATGGATGATTTGCGTAACAAAAATTTAAGAATTGGCAACCAACTAATGAACAAATTCAAAGAATTTCGAGCAAACCTCTCCGCCGAGGATGACTACTCCCTCGAGGCCAGAATGAAACGAACGCTGTTCTATGGACTACATCAAAGTTATTTGAATATTTGGAATAAAAACGAAGAATTTCTGCAACTGTACGAGAAAAAACTGAAAAAGAATTTGCAACTGCATTCGAGAATCATCAATTGCAACTCGACGGAAGAAGAGATCGAAGAGCTGATTGCTAACAAAACTACAAATCTCTTCGTCGGCAATGTAAGTGTACCAAGGAAGACACGCCCCTATATCTCAAAAAGTCTTCAATTATTCCTTTAGAGACTTTATCTTGGTTCTAGATTTTAGAACGCACCGAGATGGAACGCAAGACGTTACGCGACCTGATGGATCGCTTCAGTGAATTGAAGAAATTGGAAAAGTCCATTGAGGACGTTCACACGCTTTTCCTTCGCATTCAAAATCTGGTGTTGGAGCAAGTAACTAAAAGGATTGTATTTGGCTAAAGGCAAA
Source organism: Conops quadrifasciatus (assembly GCA_949752815.1). Lineage (NCBI taxonomy): Eukaryota > Metazoa > Arthropoda > Insecta > Diptera > Conopidae > Conops > Conops quadrifasciatus. Next base: position 26,982,016 of record OX457081.1, on the reverse strand, counting down.
AATTATCGAAATCATACTTTTCAGAGCGAAACCATTCAACGCGTCGAGTTTCATGCACAACAGGCGACACTATTCGTCGATAAGGGCAGAGATGAACTGGCCGAGGCTGACAAACTGCACAAGAATGCCGTTAAGGTATCATTCATCTCATACATACATACATACATATATTTGACTATATACAATGACATGGAAGTAATACAACTAATTTGGTTATTTTCAGAAAAAATTTATTCTGATGGCCATAGTTATTGGCGTTCTTCTTGTATTCATTTTAGTTGGTATTTATGTATAAATAAAGTTTTTTTAGAAAATAAGAAACATACTGCTATTTTTTATACACATTTAGAAAATTGGCATAAGAGTCGCTCAGCAGGCAATGCCGTTCGTTAAGTTCGTTTTTTTAATTTCTTAATTTAGTTTTTGAATTTTTTAAATTTTAATAGAAAAAATTAATATGCTATTTCGCTGTTATGGCGGACTTATTTATTGCTCGATTTTTTTTAAATAAAAAAGTTTTTATTAAAATTCAGAAGTAATGATATGTAATGTTGTATAATATTATATACTGGTAAGTATATATGATACTGTTAAAAAAATACCGGTTCTTCAATTTTTATTTTCTGGACTTGACCGCATTGGCTTCTGAGTGACTTATATGACAATACGCTTTTTTTATTCCGCAGCTAATAGTTTATCAAAGTATGGAATTCGAATTCGGGGTTCTTAGACATTTAAAGCACTTTGAAGTCAGATAAGAGTAAGTATAAGCATTTACGATAGTTTTTTGATGCAGACTTGTGTTTTTTTTAAATAATAAGTAAAACATTTTGCTTCCTTTTAACCGGAAATGGGAATATTGTGAAATTACAAGAACAGATGGACGAATTTTAAAATATTGTATAAGCGCTACTCGATAACCTGTTTAAAAGTGCTTAAAGGCGAAAACTGCACAAAACAGCTTCTTCAATAACTAAAAGGAGTATACAAATACATATGTGCGAGGATTATGTTTTTTTTTAAAAATAATGTACTTTAATAGTAAAAAATATATACCACAAGTGAACAACACATGGATTATTCAATTATTTTAAGTAAGTATTAGAAGAATCGTGTACACCCCTTTGTTAAACTGAACACATCTCTCCCTATTGGTGACCTCTACAAATTGTGGCAGAGATTTATAAATGGATTCTGTTTGCCACTCTCTTTGTTTTTCAAGCTTTCGCTGAGTGAGAGAAAGATATAACCAAGTATCCGTTTGACATTCTGGCCCAAATTTCTGCTGGTAGAGAGTAATGGTTATAGTTTGTTTACATCACATTCGACTATTGTTTGAAAGGAATTTTTCCGTGGAAAAAATGTTCTCTGTGCAATTGTTGCCATTCCATAATTCCAATAAACTAATTTCTGATTTTAGGTACAAAAAAAAATATAAAATTTCTAAAGAACATTAACTCCTAAAGTAGATGTGTTTATGTAGAGTAATTTAACCGTTTGCGTTATCATTTTGCTAGAATTATGTTAATAAATGTTATTTTAATACTCTGGAATTTATAACCACACCGAATATGATCTCGGCACTAAACACTTCTAAAGGAATTGGCCACTCTAACGAAAGAACATCAAAAGATGTGAGAGAAATAAAACAGTTGTTAATTGAGAAGAATAAACTGTCGTTCGGACAGTTGAGAAAATTGAAATCAAAATTGTAATTAAAAACAAACACTTTAAAAAAAAATACCTTCTTTGCGAATGCAATAGTGTATAAAGTATAAATTGTTATCAAATTAAAGTTCTCTAGTGAGAATTGAAAATTTGGAGAAGTACCAAAAAACAAGAGTACCAAACGAATGAACGCCATTTTTTGAAGATTCATTGCTTCTGGTGTGCAGCAGGAGTTGCTGTGAAATTTCCGTATAAAATCAAGTTTCCCGGAATAACCAAAAAGGTTTCACAAGTAATTGCCTTTCAAGTTTTACAACCTTAATTGTTTTTCCTTTGAATAAACCCTCCATCAGCGCAACTATTCCACGCTAAAAATATCCATTTGCAACGCAAATTCAGCAGACATTAGATGAAAAAAACGCAGCAGGGCGATTTTATTGGAATATATTTACGACATTTGTGAAGACTAAAGAAGTTTGGAATTTTGTAAATTTAGAAATTCATTCATTTTACTATCCATATTGTATTTAAAGAATTATATAATATTAACAAAACAAAAGTGGTCCTATATATAACAGCCTCTATAAATTCATATAAATACACACGGTTTTACATATACCATTTTAAAGAACTCCTCATTGTGACCTATTGCGAAAAAACCTGTCCATTAAAAGCACTGCAGTATTATACAACAAAGGCTAGAGAATCGATCTTCCAAAATCCACGCCCTACACGCAAAAGGATGCCGCACACTACGACAACTACGACTGATTTAAATTCGGGCTTCTAGATGCGCCCTTAAAATTCGACTTTAAAATATATACGTATTTCGCTTAAGACTGTCCACCGAAATATTGTATTTTTAATAAGTATAACCGAAAAATTCAGCAAAATGGATAACAACGTGCGAGCAACAAACAAAGAGTGTTTAGCGAAGGTATCATCAAATGATCACCCCGCTAACGCCGAGAAGCAGTGCTTAACAACAAGTGAGAATTTAACCCAGACACCAAAAGAGGGAAGCAAGCACACCAAACAAGGTGCAAAGGCTTTGGTTACTTTCGAAGATAAGTTAAAAATTCAGGTAAAAATTTCCTTAGTCTTGATTATTGATGACAACTATTATTTGATTTTACCTTGATGTTTTTTTCATTAGAACGAGAGCTATACTGAGCTTCTCGGCTCAGTAACCACTCAGAACTGCCCGGGGGTACGCACGAGTGCCCGTGTCATTCAAAAAATGAAGCAAGATCAAATTCGAGCAACCACTCCACCGCCCACGGAACGTGAACAGAAGAGCAAAGATGAACGGAGTGTCCAGAAAACACCGTCGCAAGTGCGTGCCAACAAATGTGTCTGGAGTAATATAGAGAGAGATCATTTTTTCGATGGCATCAATGAATTTGGCAAAGATTTTGAATCTATCAGCAACTACATCAACGCTAAACTTAAACGCAAATGTGGAACCGACGTCACATTCAAGACTAAGGACCAAGTGCGGCAGCATTATTATCAGACCTTTCACAAAATTTGTAAATACATACGCTTTTCCGACGGTTAGTCTTTTAAATCTTCTTATATTTTTGTCGTCTGTCCGAGAAATGGGCGGTGTGGGGGGAATGTAATGAAAGGATCGCTTTAGCAACGATTCCATTTCCGAGATGTTCCGAGAATCAATTTGATTACTCATTTTTGTTATGTTTACTTTCGACAGAGGTAAAGAAACCAGCGCAGGAAATGTATGCAGTGATCAATTATGGCGAGATGCGCAGAAAACTGCAATTTGTCTCCGATAAGCATTTCTTTAAGTTAAAGAATTTGGTCTACCAAGGTCAGGTCACAGTGCGTCTCAAAGGCAAGAACATTCGCATCAAAACGCCATCGTGTAAAACTCTAAGGCGACTCAATCAACTGGACGGTAAATAAAATACAAAGGCTTTATAGTTACTTTTCGCAGCTCAAGTTGAGAGTATTTTTTAGATTCACTGGAGGACATAAGGCTACCTTCTAAAATCGAGGTCGTTGTTAGTCCGGCCAATATGGAAGCTTTCGGCCGTGTTCAGACGATCGCACAAAATCCGCGTGCACGCGTCACTGTGCCGCTACAGAAGAAACTCGTGAATTTCATTAAAAACTTTGAGCACAAATGGCGCAGTCCCGAAATGAAACTTTTCGAAGACGCCTCAAAGCTGTTTCCGCCTCAAAACTCTGCTGCCAACAGCGCAAACACCGAACAAAAAACTAATGCAGCCGACAGTCACAGTACAGAGCCAAAATCAGCACCGCCTGTTGCACATGTGGATCCGGAAATGTGTTTCCTTCCGAAGCCAGGTGTAACCATACACCGTCCCTTGCTCAGCATTACCGAATATTTAAGCAGTGTTAATATTTGTCTCTCTGCTTACGAGGAGCGCATGGGTGTCAAGGTGCGGGGAGTGACGCTGTGCGTAGACCGACCTAGTAATAAACGCCATCGATCTGATAGCGGATCCGAGAAACGTTCACCTGATGCGAAAAAACAGAAGAATTTGACGCAAGTGGAAAAGACTGATCCCTCGGCTCCAACACCAGGCGATTTAACTCCTCTGGTTAAGGAAGAACCCGGCAGCGAAGCGGAGCCGGAAATATTGCCGATAAAAACTGAGATAGACAACAGCGTTTGCACTGGCGAGCAATTAACTGAAGAGCTTAACGAGCTTTTGTGTGACGATGACATCGAACATGAGCTCAAGATAGAGCAGAGGAACGAAGCCCAAGTGAAGGAAGAGTCGGGTACAATTGCGAGCAAAGCATGCAATGATGTTATAACTGTTGCAGCAGTCAACAGTTTGACACCGTCGACTTCCACTTCAAACACACACACCCCGACCACAACAACAACAACAGCAACAACACCCCATACGAAATCAAAGCGGACCCCTTCTTCGAAGGGGCGATCATCGGCCAACTTCAAACCGCTAATTAGTGAGGACGTCATAAGACGCATTCGAAGAGGCTGGACCGCCTCGAATGCAGCAGACATAACCATAGGCGACTTGTACGTTGTCTTCGGGCAAGATTCGAAACTAGAACTGGATTATTTCTGGACGGATAAAACAACACCATCGTCTATGGCGCCGGCGGCGGCGGCAAATTGCGATAGCACGCTGCAGACCGGCACCGCGACGTCGATATTCTCCCAGAAGCAGAATGGAATTCCATACAATCCAAATGAATGCGACGATTTGCAGCTCAGACAGAATATGGACGCGGCGACGATCAGTAACAAACTTAAGCATTTATTGCTAATCGCAAACCTTAGCGACCGTATCCGCAAGCGCCAGTGTTCCTGCGGACATATTTACGATAAATCTGCCAGAGCAAGAGTACGTTTTGAATTCTTCTGGTTATTTCTTTTCGCTTTTGCTTAGTTTCAAGCCACGCCTTTATTGTTACGGTTGGTTGTTATTTTTTTCAGATTGAACGCGACTTGGCCACGAAAAGTTTCATTTCTAACAAGACCTTTTTGCAAAATGTTGCCTCTAGTGGTGGCAACCATCTCTTTCGTCAGCCGATCATACCAATGCGAAGACCGGTTTTTAATATGGAGTCCTTGAAGCAGCTTTCAACAGTAATTATGGTTTGTTCTTTTTAAGTTTGAGCGTAAAATCATCAAATTAATTTAGGCTACACGACCGAAGATGTCACGGCAAGTGCTTGTTCAACGGTTACTTCTTCCTGGCGGTGTCAATCATCTTGAAATCCTAAACGCGAGCAGGCTGCAGAATAACGTTGCCGAACCAAAGCAAGAAATGACGAATGAATCGACTCGAGTTGAAAACTTAGGTGCATGCGATACCTCATCTGCGGAGACAACACTCTGCACTAACTTTACGAACTCTCTGCAGTCACGTTTAGAGCAGACAGATACTATTAAAATAGAAGCGCCCAACGACGCTTTAACTCAGACTGGGAACCTACAACACACAGCTGACGCATCAACAACGGGCGTAAATCCGGTCGATGACCAAAGGAAGCAATTAACGGAGGAGCTGACTGATGTGGAACATACACAACAATGTGGCACCGCACCCGTTAACACTTTCGATGAAATATCCAGTAAGAAACTTTTGTTTTATGATCAATTGTGCACTAAGACCTGTTGCTTCCTTCCATCCTTCCGACTTCCTTTCTTTCTTTTTCTTTCTATCTACCGCCAGACGCAAGTGTTTTTAACAATATAAGCCCGATGCACCTAATCAGAGAATCTACATCTAACTCTCGTTGGCTCGAAGAGAATTTAAACGACTTCTCCTTGACCAGCTTATTGGGACACTTGGACGAAATTAATTCCAGTCGAGACTTATTGGTAAAATGCACAAATAAATTATCCCATTCATCCCCACCCACCCACAACTGAAGCATTGCTCTTCTCCCCAGGATCCATCTTCTAATTTGTCCGTCATCAGCGAAAGCAGTGTGGATTACATGTCGAAGTTTCAGGAGATTACGGCTTTAATGCGTGGCCAAGATAATGACTAAACCAACCCCAACCAACCGGCCCAGCCGTTCACTGACCAACAACAATCTGTGGATAAGATAGATAGATATTAAGAGAAATAACATTTGAATTTATTTTGTATGAAATTCACTAGTAGTTGACCGATAACTACGCTCAGTTCATTTAGCATTAAAACGCTGCAATCGCATGATGTTTTCGTACGTGTGATCACTTCTGTTGTGAAGGAATTCCTTCATATTTGCTCCAGCAAACGTTATTGTGCATTCGCCAGGATTCTTTGGAACATCGCAAAGCTTCCATCGGTTTTCATGTAGACGTAGAATGGAATTGAAATAATGTATACGATGTAATGTCTTCTTCCTTCTGAATTAGTATTAAACAGTTTACTTAGAATTTAGAATTTCCAGTTGATCACAAAAGCTCTATATCAAAATATAGAAAGAAAGCGTATGAAGAAAAAGTGCTCATATTGAAATTCAATAGAAGTACATAATGCTTTATTTTATAGGATGTTCTTTTTATTTATGATTTTTCAGAATGAACAAATTACGTTTTTCATAAGTTTACTCTTCGTTTGATGTATTCTCTCTTATCGTTCGGTATCGTTCACGAATTTTTTGTTTTTACATGTACTAAAGTGATTTTCCATAACATTATCATTAAACTTATATATTTTTTCTAATAAATAAAATACATTTTACACGTTTATAAAACAAATTCTAAATATGAATGAAAAATGTGTGTGTTTTGTTTGTTTAATAGAAATCGGAAAGGACCTCTCCGCAATGGCCAGCGGATCTCACGATTTAACATCAGACCATTGCGTGCTGAGTGTGTGTGTGTTGCGCGTGCTACGATGGCGACCAATATTCGAAAGCATATATTCGAAATTTTTGTAACATTATTCGTCTCTACTACTGTCGGCGTACAACGGTTATACATATAAATGAGGAAAATCTACATTTTCTGGCTGGCGAACAGCTTAGTTTAGTTGAAGTTTTAGGTACTTAGCAAATGCAACTCTACTGCAAGCACCGCGTTTCTACTATGAACCTCATCAGCAGCTACTTTAAGTGCACCTTATATATTGTATGTATGTATTATTATTTCGTAAAACCTTGGCGGACTAAAAGATTTGTTTTGTTCGTTTTCTTTTCTTTGTGGATTAAGTGAAATTTGAGTAAATGTGAAATGAATTTCTTTTGTTTTTCGGTTATTGTCAAAAATTGCATCATCAATGGTGACCGACACACAAGTACAAGCAACAAGAATCCATGCATTCGATGAGTTTAATTTTTATAGGAATAAAAGCGTTATTTGCAGCTGCTACTTTTGTGTTCTTCTTCTTCGTCTTTGTGTTTATATAAATTATATAGTTTCTACATATACATACTTATGTAAATTTACTTGTTTTCGCTGACTGGCAGCAACAACAAGAACTTAAAAAGGCACAATCCAATAACAAGTTCTTCGCCATCGGCGGGCAATAATTGTTCTATCGTAGGAAGTAAAGCATTAAGTAGGTACGATCAGCTCGTAAAAAACTTTCGGTAAAGTTTGCCTTCTATTGTGGCCATTTAGGTCACTTAAATTGTGTTGACCTGTGTTATCCAGAAGCAGACCATTCGAACGAGAAGTTTAAACTAATGCCAATCTTATGAATAAAGATCTGATTACTAATTGCCAAAGATTTACTTTAAAAAGTAGTGAGAAAGACAAACAATGTTTGGAATACGAAAAATTTTGGACAAATAAAATTTTTGTGCGAATTTAAAGCGACGACTGTGTATTCATTCGCCAAGATATAATTGGATGATTTACAAATGCATTAAATCAAAACTGCGCCTGCCTCTACACAGATTCAAAAACGGTACTACTTTACATATTTCTCGATATTTAAATACAATAGTTTAGGTACAAATTGGAGAATTAGACCTAAGTTTCCGAATTTGAATTTGAATAAGGATAAGTCGAAAAAATCATCTACATGAGAAAGTATACAATTTGTATATGTATATATATATATATACTATATCTCTTTTCACCCAAAAATATATGTATATTCTTACATTTCTCGGATATACGAACGATACATATAACTTCGTTTGTTTTCTACGCTGTTACGCCATTACAAGAAATTTGTGTTTAATTACAAGAAGTTCCCTTTCTTAGATAACATTTATGTTTGTTTTTGTTGTTGTTGTTGTCGATGAACTCATCTTCATCATTAGTTGCCGTTTCATTTCCTATCGTAAGTATGAATGCATATTAGTAATATGCTAATAATCCTTATAGGCCTGCACAATTGTTTGCATGTTAGTTCGTGCGGCGACCTTGCCCGCGTCGAATATATAAATTGAATAAAATTATATAAGGTCAATAAAGAATTAAGCTATCGCAATTTCTTGCCGAAAGGTGTATGTATGTATGTATTTCATTTGAGTCGCGGCGTTCTTTGTTTTTATGCTCTTTATATCATCCTTACTCTACTAATATGAAAATTTCAACATTCTTCCTGCCCTACAGCAAGGACTACTTAACGTTTTTGTACGTCTGTTCCTTACAAAATTCATCTATGTTGTTGTTGTTGCTATTGTTATGAACAACGTATGTAATAAAATTATGAATATCTTCGTGACTCAACAAACATTTTATGGTACTTATCGTATGCAATAATATTAATAATAATCATAATAATGTGAACAAATATTATGTGCAGTATAGTAAAAGAGAGAACAGACACCACATCGATTGACACCAGAGAAGGTAACCTACCAACATTAGAAGGGTTAACAAAAACATTGATTCCACAATAAAATCAAATTCTAACCAATATAATTATAATCTTATTCCATTACGCGAATAATGGAATAATGGTTTTTTCCTAAACAATTTTCGACAATGAATGCGCAAGCCGCAATACTGAAAAGTAATGATACTGATTAATGCATTTTAATTTTTAATAAATAAGACATTCTCTCGTTCGCATCGACATTCGATTATTGACGAGACTATTTACGAATTGTGTATGATTATTTTTTGAAATGGATTTTTAGGCATGAAGAAATTAGCATTGGTTGTTGCTCAGCAAAAAGTTTAAATTTGATCGATTTCGACACTAAATATTATTTAGCAATATTAAGAGAGCATAGTAGAGTGCATGTCCAACATAAAAGTGACATTGAATAAATAGTTCTAAGTGTATAAAATTTCATAACGACCTCGATGGTGTACATTGTTCCATATACTTTATATATATATATATATATCGTATCTTTATAAGTGCATATAAAATAACTCGATTTTCTAATGTACGCGTTGTAGTATGTATAATCCTCAATCATATACAAACTTTAGTCGCCTTTTCCTCCTTCACCCACCACCGTCTCTGTGGGTGGGCGTATGTGTTTGTGTGTGTATATATAGTTCGAATCGTAATCGCTATAGTGAAGTGTAACTTTGATGACGCTGCCGTTTGTTTGTTAGTATTGTTTTTTGATACAATATACGACGCTGTACATTTCTGTCTGAATGTGTGTGAGATTTTCTTCACTCACGAAAATGACAACAAAGATACTCAATCATGATCATCATGGGCCGGACCCATTAGGATTGAGCAAGCGCAGTGGGACTTTTGTTCTGTTCATCGTTTGGTCTATCAGTGCGTTTGCTGTTGTTGTGGTTGTTGTTGTTGATGATGATTTGTTGTTGATCTCGAGACTGGTCGACAACGTACTCGAGGCGGCAGTGTCCATGTCGTTGATGCTGTTGGTCATAGAGATTCCTTCGACGGAACCCAGATGGTTGGTCCCGATTGTGACCAGATCATCGATTTCACTTTGCTATAAATTTCCTCAATGGTGTCACCTTGAACAACGCCTGCAGGGAACAAGAAGACAGTATGATTTATTAACGGCAAGGCACTTTGTCTGCTGTGTATGTGTGTGTGTGTGCGACAAAATAGATAGCTCAATGATAACACGAAACGAACCTGTAAAATATTCACCAAATTCTTGCTCCATCTTGATGGCTCGTTCGTACGTCTTTTTGGCCTGCTCCTCTGTCATCCGACGATTCATTTCCCTGCAATATAAAAAGTCGAATAAAGACGCTAAGTATGACTGTTTGACTTCCTGAAGGAGCCTTAAAACAAACAAACACCCAAACATACATCACTGAGTCAACCGACTTCGGTTTGATGAAAACGGCAATTGGATACAACTGAGCCACCTGCAGACGCTTGATTGCATTGCCCGACACATCCAAAATACAATGCTTCCCCTTCTCGGCCACCTCGCGCACACTCGCCACCGAGGTGCCGTACAGATTGTCATTGTACTGCCCGGCCTCGATGAACAGATGGTTCTGGATGTCCCGTTCCATCTGGTCCCGCGACGCAACGAAGTGGTAGTCACGTCCATCCACTTCGTAGTCACGCTTAGGCCGTGTTGTGTCTGCAAAATGAGGCCAATAAGAGCTAGCTGCTAAGCTACTTACCGAGTATTGAAAGCATATAAACACGCTCAACCTACGTGGCACACATGAACCAAATTTGTCCGGATACTCCGATATCAAGTCGTCGTTGATTCGATCTTTTAGTGGACCCAAGATAATGACCGGCCGCGTATAGTTAATCGACAGACGCTGCACGGCTTCGTAGGACAAAACGTTCTCCTCGGATGCTGGAAAAAGGCAATAAAGACATGATGGGGATGATGTGGAGGGTTTTCTTTGAGGGACATTGTTATTGACTAGCAACATGTGTCGATATAAACCATTTATTATCGTATATTAAATGACTAGCTTTTACTTTACTAGAGTTTTTTCAAAAGTATACAAACTCAATACATACAAATTAATATTATAAAGATATGCGCTTACTAATTAAAATAGTTACGAGTGCAATATATAAGAGATATTAGCTATAGCAACGTGTTCGTTCTCTCACACTAGTAAACCCACTAGATATGGTTGCTCCGAAAACCGTCCAACTGATTAATAAACTTACAGAAATTTGCTCAGGCGAAAACAGCAAGCGCGAGCAAGATAACATTGATATAATATTGTATAATACCAGCTACACAATTCAAGACATACTCATACTTAAGTACATACATACATACAAACAAGGCAGCGGAAAGGTTTTAAATAATTAACAGTCCAACACTAATTTTGATTAACAGTAAGTAAAGAAAATGTTGCTTATAGACGGTACACCATTAGGATTGACACTAAGAAGACTCTAAGATTTTAAAAAAGAATACACAGAAATCTCATAATTACTACAAGGAGCTTGCACTACAAAGAATATGCGAGACTAATAAGACTAGAGTAGAAAAAAAAGCAGAATAAAATCGTATCCGGTATACTACAAAGCTATTTGTAAGTAAGATCCAAAAGGGAATCTTGGCCGAAAGTCTGCACGCTCAGTAGTTGTTGCTGCTACCAGGGGTCATCTCAGTAAATAAAAATCTAGTATAATCTACTCTACCAAGATTTATCACTGAGTTGCTTTCCAACAACAACAAAAAGAACTTACAACATAAAACAAAATAATACAACTTGAATTTTAATTACAAAATATTGTAGTTATAAAGGCACAGAATAAACGTACATACTCTTGAGATATTCCTACTCAAAGCAGATCTATAAAGGATTGGTGAAGTGGTGTCATTGCAGTCTATGACACCAAAATCCGTTATCAATTCGAAATGGATTATCAATTCAAACAGTATTTCCATTTATGAATACAAACCATTTGTTGACCAATTAATTTGTCATTTGTTTGTAAATCAAAACTGCAAGATTTCACAAAACCATTTTATATCGTTGGTGAAATCATATTTTATATTTACAAATAAAATGTAACCAAACTTTCGGAGCGAAAGTACCGAAGACTATAGAAGACTATATAGTATCTACTATCTAGTAAGACTAGTTTCTGATACTGTCTAGACTATATAGTATCATAGATATATTCCAAGAATTATTAGTAGCTTTAGGGCGCGGCGCGCTCATTGTTGATATCCAGAAGTAATCTGGGTAAGTTTTATTTGTAGTGTCGATGTTCTACTCACAGAAAGTGATTTTTAAATGATTCAAGCTAGTTGTTGTGGATCCAAAATATTGGATTTGAAGAATATCGATTATATTCAGGCGCTATTTGTCTTCAAGATTTAATAATTCATAGCACAGCGCCCAAAATGAATAGTATTTAACAGACCAAATACAGCCAGTGGCCAATGTTAACATTATGTAAAGAAACTTCTGTGCACTTTACAACAATAATGCTTGCTGTAAACGACTCGAGGGCACTACAATTTTAAAGAGATGAAAGTTTAAGACACGAATTTATAACAGTTTTCTAGTTGGCAGCCTGCAAAAAAATAAAAAAGCATTGTAGTCGTCCTTATTAGTTTATGTACAACTTGAGGTACGTTCGTGTACTTGATTCCTTCCTGTACATAGATTTTCATTAATAAACGCTGCGACATTGCCATTTTCAGTTGGGCCGATAAATGTGACATCTTCCAACATCTTGTACATTTTGTACAAACAAAATTATTTCCTTTGAGACGTCCCGAACGTCTATAATTAATAAGATTCTGTGCTTTTTTATAAAAGTTTATATAAAATTCAAAGAAACATAAAAGACAGCAAGCGAGCGCGTGTCTGCAAATAATGTCGGCAAATGCCGGCGATCGATCGCAGCATTTCTTCCATTTAAAAATACCGTCAGAGTGTATTAACAGCAAGGAATAATGGCAACACGATTCTGAGATTCCGCCGTTCTATAAATATTAAAAACCTGTCTCGAAAAAATAACCACAACAAAGACAAAAAGAAAGAAATTTCAATTAACCATTCCAACTTAATATTATTAATTCTAACATGTTTATTTCCGATTCAGAACAAATACAATATACATTTATTTATGAAAATATACTCGTATTATGAAAACAGTAAAAAGATAGATAGATTTTGCATAACATAACAAGAGTGTAAGTCTCTGACTGAAAAAGTGAAAACCGAAAACGTGTTCAGCTGAAGAGAAAACGTGAGAACGAAAGCAAGATGGATGGTTTTCAATTTGATGGCGGCGTTGTGCGACAATCAAACGCATTACAGAGCTACACAGAGATAATGTATGTATCGCCGTAACAGCGATCTGTAGTGCCGAAGATGGAATTTTTTCAGAACTGTTACTAGAAGACATGACAGGACAATGCGGCCTTAGTGATGTGAGTTTATACAATAATGAAAAGGTGAAAAGGGAAACACTATGACGACGACGTCGACCATTCTTCAGATCCCTGGACATAATGCAACCAGGCGGCGGGGTATGTTTGGGCGGAATGTTTGCAGCAACAATGAACTCAGATTACTCAGATTACTAGAATGATTAACAAAAGAGGAACACCCAATCTACCCAATCAAGAAATGATGGTATGCCAACCGGGGAGAAAGAATTTCATAAATCGAATGCACTCACTACGGAAAAATGCACTAAAAAGAAACAAATTAAAGGGATCCAGGTCCATTAATAAATACCGATTGGTGGCTTGGAACAGAACAGAACCAACCAGTGAGAAGAAGGGGGAACGAGGACACTTTAAATAATTAAAAGAATACTAATACTAAAAACAGCTACAATGTAAAACAAACAAACAAACAAACAAACCGATACGAAACAGTTACTAGTACTCAAGTTACTAAAATGTCAAAGATAGGCAGCGGAAACGGAAACGGAAATGATGAAAACGAACATGAAAATCGAAATGAGCAAAATGCACTTCATGAAGAACCGAAATAGAAGCCTTTGAATTTTTTAAAAAAACCTATGGCGAGAAATGAAATGATGATATTGAAAATAGTTATCGTACATTATTTTTTCGGCGGAAAAATGCTCTTAATGTTTAACAACAAAAATCCTTAATTGACTCAGTAACGGATGTGTTCAAACTTAAATCAAACCAGAGAATTGAAAACAGTAACAATTTAACGGTGTTGCTTGCAAAAGGATTGCATAAAGATTTGGTTCATTAAATAGATTCCTCTTTCATAACAATATCACTATTTAAAGGTTTTAAATTGACTCTAGTTAGTTGCTCGACTTACGATAGTCAGCATCACTATTCTCCAGGTAGATAAGGGTTATCTGCTCCATATCGGGTAGCTCCACTCTGTAGATAATCTCGCCTTTATGTTTGGGTTTGTAGAAGAAGTTGTTGTGGTGATTGGTGGTGGTGGTGGTGGTGGTGGTGGTAGTAGTAGTAGTAGTAGTTATAAAAGTAGTAGTAGTAGTAATAGTAAAAGTAGCAGTAGGTGAGCATACACGGTTGCAACAAATATACGTAATATTTCATTTGAATATTGGTTTTTTCAACGGATTTTCAATGTTTTTATTTTACAGAATTGTTTAATAATTTGTTTTATTTCAATATTTCGATACAGGAAAACAAATTTGACAGTTGAAGTGACGAGTAGGTTTGATGGTAGTAGCAGAGTAGTAATAACAAAAGTAGTAGTAGTAGTAGTAGTAGTAGTAGTAGTAGTAGTAGTAGTAGCGGTAGTAGTAATAGTAATAGGTGTAGGTCGAACAGATCAGAAGTAGAAGTAGAAGGAACAAATCCAAAAGAAAAAGAAAAATAATTATTTCTGTTTGATTTTTTAATTGGCGTGTTTTTGTAAAAACAAAACTTATTATAACAAATAACAAAAATCGTTGATTCCTAACACTGGCGCGCAACTAAAATTCAAATGAAATAAATAAAACACAAAAAATGAAGACTTACACTTTGCCAAAAAGGATACATTTGCAATAACTAATGGATAAAATCAATTAATTAAAATGGAGGCGATCGATTTCTTTCAATTGTTGATTTGTTAAGTGATAAAAGGGCCGAAGGGAAAAGCAGCCGGTGTTGTTTAGTTGATTGTGAGTGTGGGTGTGAAAGAGAGTGAGAGTGAAAGAGAGAGAGAGAGAGAGAGAGACACACAGAGAGACAGACAGAGACAGAGAGAGAGAGAGAGAGAAAGAGGAGAATAGCATTAAAGCGAAATTGCCACAACATTGTTTTGTAAAATCAAGTCTTATAAGAAAAGGACGTGTCAACTAAATTTTATCAATATATTAAAAAATTTGTTGGAAATACTATATTTCCACAACTATCGTAACTTGCTCTCGGAAAAAAATACTAAAAAAAAATAAAAGTTCTGACGAGCAGGAACGTTTGAAATTCTTTTTTTTTCTTATTTCATATAAGAAAGAAATGTTTATGATCCAAGAATATTTTTCTCATTTCTCAAAGCCCAACGAAATTTTCAGTTATACTAAACCTTTTTACTCATAATTTGCTTTTAACTCTAGAATCATTGAGTACGTATCATCGCGTTCGAAAATTGGGCAGTTTCATTTAAAAAATTTCCCTTTAAAATTTTCGTAATTGTTTTAATTTTATTATTTTTAATGGTATATACATGAAGTCTTGGCGTAAGGATATCAAAAAGTTCGCTCCGATTGATCGAAATGTTGGTCCATCTACAAAACTCTGCACAAAAATTGTGGTCAAGGCGACTCTGTGTACCAGCATTTAATAAAAAACCCAAATTAACGTCTTTGAAGATGATTTATACAGACTTTTGCGGTCCAATAGTGGCACGGACTGAAACAAATGGTTAAAAAAACGGCCAGAACTAACCTTTAGCGAGAAGGGAGGAAAAATTGAAACCCGTTTTCTTTATCAAGAACTCATACTAAAGTTTTCTCAGTAAATCTTTTTGATTTTTTAAATTTGAAATATATATTAAAATCATGAATAAATAAGTACATGTGTACATAAGCGTACCTTAAGCAAAAGTGATTGAAATCAAATTTTTGAAAACTGCAGCCTGTATCGAATGAAATGTAAACCGATTAAGGATAACCTATTCCTTGTAATCTCATTAAAAGTTTTAACAAACTGAACTGTGGTCGCAAAGTCGTCTTCTAGGTAGAATATGCTTCTGCCATAAAAAGGTTGGAGGAGAGAGGGCGGGTGGTAGACGGAACTTAGATAGACGTATAATCTTCAATAGGTTTATTTTGTGTATGAAAGTCATATAAAGGAAGTATTATTATTAAAAATGGTTGTGTTTTTTTTTTTAAATCTGATATTTCAATGCGTTTAAGTTTTTACTTAATGTCAGTGTCAGCTTTAACATGCATATTAATAGCGCTATTTTATGTAATAAGTTTTAAGTGATAAGTATTTTTCAATAATCATATCTGATCGAATGCATATTGTTTTCCTCTTGTATGCGATAAGTTGTTTGATATGGACTATGAGTAAAAGCAACAACCAAAATCTGTGTGAATACATAAATTATGATAGCTTGTAGATATAGTATATGTATTTACACTACGTCTGAGAATGTAAATTGTGTAACTAAATTAAATCTAAAAATTGTATAGATTCCAATAACAATTAAGCCATTGATTTTGAAAGAGAGTAAGTAAGTAAGACCAACTTATGAAACTTTTATGATAAAACTTTTATAATTAAAAAAAAAAAATACAAAATTTCTACATTAACAGTTCACACTTTTTCTTTATAAAGCTCCTCACTTGCCGCACTTTTAAAATCAACAACTCAAATATTATTCAGTTTTACAGATAAAAGTATAAAATAATCACTGCTCTTTCATACGCTTTTTGGGAGAAATATTTTCTACTATAATTTCGATTTTATGCATTCACCGACCGATCTTCGAGTGGGCCTGAAGTGTGCCATGCAAGCACACTTGTAATAAATTCATAATTTAGTATTCAGATTGCACTTCATGTAATCCATAAACTAATCTAATTTCCAATATTATTAATGACTTCGAAAAATCATCCAATCCAGCCCTTTCCGCTTCTGTGCTATTGTATTATTTTAACCAATCTAGCAGTATATTTTTCAACTTTCTTCATTAACTGAATAAAATTGCACAAAATTTAGTTTTGCATGATAGCGTTAAATAAAGAACGAGATCAAACTAGTGTAAATTTGTAAACGACGGAGGCTTGTTAAGATATAGATGGATGATAGTTTAAGTCTTTCATATGAGTAGAGTTTATGTTTTTTTTTTTAAGGAATACTGAAAAGGACTTAACTGAGGACAAAAAAGAGCATATTTTTCTGTTTGATGATACATGAGTTAAGAGTTAGTTGTGTTTACATTACGCTCAAAGGACAAAGCATATCACAATGTCACTTGAGTGACTGTGCAACCTTCTCTGGGCCACGAGTAAACGACTCATGTCCGAAATTATATGTATGCCAATAGTAGTTGAGAAGAAGTTGCATTGCATCAACTGTGATAGATAGCAAGAGCACCATTCTGCACTCATTGAGCGTAACATAGAAGCCAACTTATTGTAATCAAGCCAGTACCAAACAAAAGGGTAAGGGTAAAGTTTCATTGATAGACTGTTTGATGTGATAACCGATTCATAAGTTTTACATACCTCCTTCAGCGTTGGCATCGTCTTGTGTGTAGCAAAGCATAAAAGCTAGAAAATCAAAGAATTAAAGAAGATTTCTTCAGTTAAAGAGTAAAAAGATAGAGAATAGAAAAATAGAGATCTAAGTTGAAGGAAGGTGAGTGAGTGAGTGAGGTGGCCTTCCTTCAGTGTTGATAACAGACAGTTGTTGATTTTTGTTTTTTTTTTAGGAAAGAAAGCATGATTTCTGAATCTAACTAATGAGAATAGTTATGAAAATTAAAGCCATAAACGCTTTAGAGAACTCAACGAAATAAATACAATAAGTGAGAGAATTTAGTAGAATTGAGAGTTGGTGATGAATTAATAATGGTTGGTTAGGAAAGAACGGCAGTCAACAAAAATACATTACAATCGTAAACGAAGCACCAAAACTTGTACAATGAACAGCTGAAAATGTCTGGTTTTGTGGTTGGTGTGCGCAGACGATACCAGCTATTGTGTGCAATCAATCAACACCCATTGGGTCAAATAATCACCAGAAGCCACTTTGCAAGGAATCGGTTTTAGTTAATAAATGCCCAACATAACTGTTCCTAAAGCGCGCAAAATATTAATATATTTTATACATTCTTTGATAATTTGTTAAAGTTACCGAAAATATTGTTTCAATAATGCTACAAATTTCACCGACCGAACCTCGCGAGCTTGTACATTTAACTTCTTACTAACTTATAAAAGAGTAACAATGTTTCGTATATTAAAAACTTACGCTGCGGCTCATTACATTCATTGTTGTTAATAACATTATTAACGTTTGCTTCGCTACTGCTGATGACAATTCCATTGGCTATACACACACACACGCACGCGCGAGCGCATACACACCATCAACAGTTTTTATGCACACACACAGAAGGCAAGATACGTTTCCAGAGATATTTGTGGGTGTGTGTGTGTTTGGCGAGGCGAGGCGAGGCGAGACGAGTGCAGTACAAAATGCGATATTTCGTTTAAATGGAGTTGTTTGTTTATGAAAGCGGTGATGAGTCGAGAAAGGCACACGTGTTTTGTGACAAAAGAAAACACACAGCAAATTCACGTCGCACGCAAACCGCGTTCGTTTTCATTTTCGATTCAAATACAAACCAAAAGTGGGCACAAATAAACAAGAAGCAAAACATGAAAAGAAACCAAGAAGAATAAAAACATTTCAAACGAAATTAATTCATAGAAAGATATTGAGATGTAAGAGTTTAGTTTGTTCCCTCGAATACCGAATGTTCAACCGTCAGCTTGCTTTTGGCTTGAATTAGTGGTGCAGCACTGACTGACTGACTGACTGTATGACGCATTGGAATTCAACGGTTTGAGCGTCTGTTGTTGCTTTCGAATATTTGCTTACAGTAAATTATTATTGTTATTACTCTAAAGGCGTCAGCACTTACGTTCTTGGTCGCTTCCGTCCTCATTCTTTTCATCGCGGCTTTTCATAAACGGAAACTTTCTGGAGAACGTAAAATTCTTCTTTTTCCGATCGAGTGTCGATTGCTATAGGGATAGAAATCGATTGAACCGATAGAAATTGTTTAACGAATTTAACAGATTTCAAAATGTATAAATACTTCATCACACCCACACACACGCACCTTGTCCATGTTGTTGTTGTTGGCCAGCGCTGAGTGACCCTGAAATTTCACACTGCGATCGCGTGCCCTCATTTTGCGCTCCCATCTACGTTTGGATGGCACGATTCCAATCTGCTCCTCCTCGCTGTCGCCCAGCACACGCCGCGCCTGCCACCACTCGTCGTCCGCAGCGTTGGTCACATGCAATATATCGCCGTGTCTGAACGGCAAGCCGCGCGAGGGCAGGCCGTCGTCACGATTAGGATCATAATCGAAAAGAGCGCGCACATACAGTGAACGCTTTTGTGAAGTGCGCAGAAGTGTTCCGGTGCCGGCAGCAGTAAGAGCGGCCTGCTGCTTCAGCTCCTGAATGCGTGCTTCGAAACGATTATATTCTTCGGGGCGATACTGAGCAATCAAAGTGACTACGCCGCCGGAATTCTTCGGGAAGAGATGAATAAATTTATTATTATTGTGAAAATATGCTCCATCGCGCTACTCCAGTACTCACTTTCAGAGCCTGGGCAGCTTCTTCGTGGGTGGCGTTCCTTAAGTCGACACTGTTTACGCTCAAGAGCTGATCGCCGCGCTTCAGTTCGCCGCCCAAATCAGCGGGGCCACCCGCAAGTATAAATGACACATAAATACCCTGACCGTCCTCACCGCCGACAATATTGAAGCCCAGACCTTGAGGCCCTTTCTGAATAGAGATGTTTCGTGGTTCTCTGAAAAGGTGTAAGCGCACGAGTCATTTAAGTTGGATGCAGAAACGTAATGTAATGCTGAACAACTCTGTTGCACTCGCTTACCTTGTGATGTCTTCGGTGCTCACAGCACGTGGTGTTCCCGGCGGGACCGTGGCCAATACGTTCGACGAAGCGTACCTAGATGCTGTCTCTGCAAAATATGCAGGTGAAAGGAGAGAAACCCAAGAAACGTACACGGACGGAACATGGGCAGGAAACGTTGTGTATTGAGAAACGTAGAATTATAAAATAGTCTTATTAACCTTAGTAAAATACCGATAATACGATAACAGTTGCGGTATCGACTTAATTAAATACGAACGAAAATAAATCCACATAAAATTCTCAACGCGGCACACTCATGCACGCATGCAATGCAGGACGTGAAAGACTGACTGACTGAGTGCATTGAGACGAAGTTGACGCTTTCATTGACGAAAACTATGGAATTTCTCTAAAAGAATTGTAACAAAACTTATTGCACTGAAACAGTCAATTAACTGCGTGAAAGGAAGAGCACCCAATGCGTGATTAGCTACCAACAGTAGATATGTACGTAGTAATAGATAGATAGATTCAGATAGAGATAGCAGAACATGAGCAAATATGTATGAATTCTTACGAGGTAGAGGCGAATGGGATCTGGATGATGAGGCGACAACGACTGAGGCGGGCGGTACTGCTGAGGAGGGGGTGACTGTGGGTGATGGAGAGCGAGCGTAATCAACAACCGACTGGCCTACATTGTTAATCGCACCTGTTGAATGCGAATTAACCTGCTGTGTGAACTGCGAAGTAATTAAATGCTGTGTCTTGCCAACGATCAACGTGACTTTGTCCGTGATGGACTTCAGTGTGGCCACCGCCTGCTCATGCGACACATTCTCCAGATTCTTTTCGCCCTGTAATTAAGGATGATGATGGTGAATTTGTTTATATAAATTCTATTTATAATAAAAAACGTGTATTCGATTCGTTACCGTATTTGTGCGCACAGCAATTAATTTATCACCAATCGAGAGACGACCATCGACTGCCGCCGCACCACCTTCCATTAATTTGGTCACGTAGATGCCATTGTCTCCCGGAATATGCTGATTGCCGATGCCGCCGGCAATAGAGAAGCCCAAACCTTTGCCGCCTTTGATCAAATCAATTTCTATAACTTTAGGTCCAGCAAGCTGTGCGGTGACATGGCCCGCTGAAGTTAAAGTGGTGTCGCCTTCGACGGTAACCAGCGCTGCGGTTCGCTTCCTCTTCACATGCAGTTTGACGACGTTGCCCGCCTTTTTAAGCGCGTCCACGGCCGAAGCATGCGGCACATCTACCACGGACACATCATTGACACTAACTATGATATCGTTGACAGTGAGGCGACCGTCGGCAGCAGCAGCACCGCCAGGGATGAGTTTCGTAATATATATTGAAGTATCAGTGCCTACATGGGGATTGTCTGTACCGCCTGCGATTGAAAAGCCTAGCCCCGAGTTACCGCGCTCCAACGTTAGGTCTTCGTATTGCCAACTGTCGTCGCCGTTGACCTGGAGAAAGCGTAAAAATATAGTAGACCATTAATTGCTGCTTTTTCTTTATATCGTATAAACGAAATTTTGCATGTGATTAAAGCGAATCTATAAGATTTAGGACACCCACAAAAACAAAACAGCAGGCAAAAAGTAAACGCGCACACACACACACACTTCAACTGTTTAGTAATTTGTCGTTTAAAGATTTGAAATGCGGTGTAATCTCGGAAAGATGAACAATTTAAAAACTATGAACTCTTCTCTACTCATTAGGTAGAGCATTTTATTAAAGGAAGCTTTTTTATTAATTTCGTTTTTCCGAGATTTTGCGCTAATCAAATAATTTTTATTTCGACAAAGCAAAAAGTTGCTATGAAACCTATATCTTTAGGACAAATACGAATAAGACGAAGACGAAATTGTATGACGACAAAAGCACAAACACAAGCACAAAAAACTTTCGTTTTACAGACAGGCGTCTGTCTCTATCTTACCTTTGCCGACGAAGTTTTATGGATCTGTAAATTTAAAATATTTATGTCGTTAAAAAAGCGTTCAAATAATACGAAGAGCGACGATAGTCAGTCATCTCCTTAAGAAGTACTTAGTCCTCCCTTAATTACTATTAATCTTATCTGTTGGTTACAATTATAAATTATTATCAATTATTGTACAGCGACATCATAGTGTTGTACTATAATTACTCAAAAATTAGATAATTTTTCACCTAAATTAAATCGATTAACTCTCCTGATCATGCAAAAATTTCAATAATGCTAACGATTAAATACTCCATAGATATTAAATGCATTTTATATCAAAAAAGTTTGGTTCTATCTTATTTTAAATAGGTTCTCCTACAATATTTATTTGAATTTCTATTTTAAATTAACATTTTTAATATATGTATATTAAATATACATATGTATGTATATGTATATATGCAATTTGACCATCGAATTATTTCAATCACGTAACAAAACTCGCAAGCAGTTATTTAACCAGCATTAGCTAATTTCGTAGCCATAACTCACACTAACTAACAACAATACAATTTACAATTTGTTAATTAGTGATTGAGCCCATTCCTAACAAGTATCTTATATCACGAGAATGACATACATTTGACACGTACCGGTTACAAAGCTTATCGCGTACTCGTTTTCGAAATGCTTTTTGAAGTTGATAACATTAGAGAGGGCTTAACGTTGAAGGTAATGTTGGTAGAATAAACTCATACGTTTTTTATGTAAAACCCAGAAATGTGTGTCAGCAGCTATTAAAGGTGAATAAAACAAACTCCAGCCGTCTCATCATCATATTTAAAATCTCGGCTTTTGCATCAAATAAACAATTTTGGATCAATTTTTTGCATCAAATAAGCAAAACGGTACAATCACAATTTATATGGAGTAAATTATCCGATGTAATGCAACAAAGACTTTGTTACTGCTCCATAACTTTCTAAATAAAGTTTGCCCCTTTTATTCATTATAAAATAAAAGGAGGATTCTTGAAACGAATATTTGCAACCTATGAACCTCTTATTTTGAAAATGAATAAGTCAACACTATGAAAATATCGAAGTAATGTTGAGAAAACTTTTATCCCATTATGACCTTTTTATTTGAATTTAATTTAAACATTTATTTTCAAATCACTAATCTTTAGATTTTTACAAAATTAAATTTCATTTGCTTTGCATTCAAAAATAAAATCGAAAATATCTTTGAATAACAAAAAGTAGACCACAACACTTTCATTATAAACGGTCGTATCCATATCATTTTGGTTATGATTCATTGTACAAATTTTCTCATTTCATTACAAAATGCCTTTTCCGTTAAGTTTACGATAATCTCTAATCTCTATGCCACCCATTAGATGCCCGTCCTCGGCGCAAACGATCTAGAACTCATCATGAACTAAGCTCAACGAGTAGTCAGTCGAGAAGATTTCAGATATACATACATAAAATAGACAAAAGATCGTCGTGCCGTTTATGCAGGAGCTTGCATTGTTCCACGAACTACTTCTAGTGAGAGTTGGATATGTTAAAAATAAACTATGGTCTCATCGAATGGATTTTTCTCAACAGAAGCGTATTGAAAAAACAATATTTACGCGTAATTAAAAATAAAAAAATGTGTTACTAATTAATGATCACATATTTTAAAAGAAGAAAGTATAAACATTACCGAATCCAAGTTAAAGAGCGATGACACTTTCTTGATGAAACCACCACCGCCACCGCCGCCAGCGCTGCCTTCCGGTCTTTTCTTTTTACGCGTTGTCATTTTATTAAACACTAATTTTTTTCCTCCACTTTTTTCTCGTTTTTATTACTACTTTTCCACAACTTATTTTAATGAAAACACATTAATGACTATTTTTAATGAAAAACCAAAATATTAGACACATCAGACGTCGTCTGTCGTACTACGTTGAAATCCAGAACAAAATACTGGCTTTCAGTGAAAAAGCCGAGCATCTCAAAGAAGCAACAGAAATTCCTCAGTAGTGAATCTTGTTGTACGAGTTCTCAGTCTTTCTCTTTGCCAAAGCAGCCGCGAGCGAATGTCAGATACGAATCGAGACACGAGAAAAACCATAAAATTTTTGTTGCAAAAAAAGGTGGAGAATAAACACGTAAACTGGGTTTTTTTTTTTTGCTATTTCATTTTTTGTTACTTTACGTCTCTTGTAAATATGTATTCTTGGTCAAATGTTTTTAAAGCATAAAATTTTAGTAAAATTGTTAACAGAGCACAAGTTTTCGTCAAGTATTTTTGTAATAATCGAAATTTTAACAAACAAAACGAGAAGTGTATAGCATTTTATGGGCGTATTAATGCACTGAGTTACATTCGTTATTACGTTTATCTTGAGACTATGTATATTTACATACTTCACTCAGAGTCCTTTAAATAAATTCCTTGGCCACTACTTTTTAGGTCTACCGGTTTATTTTCATCTCAAAATGAAATTCCTTTACATTCCAAAATAACAGGTAGCACTTGTATTTCGTAGCGTTTTCAACATTTGCAACTTCAAGCATATTACCAAACAAGGGAACTGTCATCTATCTGGAATTTCAGCCACGTATAGCTTGCCCGAATCTATTTGGGCGAATCATAATTTCCTATCACAAAACCTATAGGTTAACGCCCGAAATGAAATTTATATCATTTTTCTTCCGCACCTTGTAATATCATGTTAACAAGTGATGACTAACTAATTCAAGACTTTTATTTGCACAATTCAGGAAAGCTCTCTTTTTTTCAGAACTAGTAAGTAAAACACTACTTATCTTTTTTATCTCAAGTATTAATAATAAAAATATTAAAATAGATTAGTTTCAGTGAAGATAATGGTTTCACGTCTTGTTAATTGAACGATATTTGTTCTATTTTGGTAACCGATCTTTCATTGCTGCATTCTTAGAAAATTCATCACTCCTTGCATAAATAAATAGCACTGAAATTTCAAATAAGGGCGATAGGTGATTGCCGAGGTCGCCTCATTAACCTTGTACAGCGTCAACAAATATGCATAATAAACTTTACTTTGTCTAACGTGCTTCTCGCATAAATTACTCTTTTTTTATTACATTTTAATTAATATGTTGTCTAATTTCAAAAATTTTCTTTTATAAACACTGGAAGACGAAAAGCAATGCGAAGCGAAGCTCGTTGCAGCCATGTAATGTAACCACGAAGGCAAAACAACAATGGCGTCAGGAGGGAGTGTAAGCGAGAGAAAGAGTAATTTACAAAATGTCATGTAGCACTTGTAGTCTTTTCGCTTTAATAACCAAACATTACATGTTCGCCAGGGCTGGAACTAACGAAATTTATAATGCCCATAAGCCAAACAATATAAATCGCAATCAGGGTAAAAGGTAGTAGGCACAGTATGTATGCGTTTGTAAAAATAAATATGGTAGCAACAGGTGTTTTAGAAGCAGAGTACAAAGCACTTCCATTTATCTGATCCATTTATCTGATTTAAAACATTTATATCGTTTATATACCGTTCATAAAAGCCTTGATCTATTTCCGTTCGAACTTGGGATTAAAATTCGTCCTAATAGACACACTTATTCGAAGAGTCGATATCGTTTCGAAACGTCTTGCGTCTTTTCGTTGTTGTTTAGAATATAAAAAGACGATTTTCGAACAATGTCGTCTCTTGGAACAAGGTTGTCATCATCTTCCTGGAGATGGGTATTCACAATTAAAAAAAAATTAAATATGTATGACAATTAAATTACATATGAATACCAAAAAGTGGTACCAATATTAATTACTGATATAACCTAATAGGTGTTGTTTACACGACGGATCGCATGCGACGAATTGTACCTTTATGCTCACATTATTGCGACGAATCGCTATTTTATTTGTTTTTTTTTTTGTTGTTTTTTTTTCAATTTGCTAACTTGAAACAGGTGATATATGCAACTCGTAGCAAAATCAGGATTTAGCCGGTAAACAACAAAAAAAATTAACCAAGAAGAATCAACGAGAACCAACTCGTTTGATTATTGAAAATACGGGGGTTTGATTTTGCAACTCTTATAAACTCAACTCCATCAACCCATCTCTTTCACACTTCTGTGAATTTTTTTTTTCTTTCAAATAAAAGTGCATGTATACATCGTCATATGCATTAGAGAGCTGCACAAGACGACATGACGGCAAAGAGGCACAAGACGACAACTTCGCCGAAATGGCAATTGCCATAAGAAATGGCATGAAAAAACAAGGCGACACGACACGAATTTTTACTGTGCGATAGGCAATTAAAAACGGCAAACGAAGCGTCGGCGATTGCCTTTCCCCGTGTTTCCTAAGTAGAAAACAATAACAAAATATAAAAAAGCTTCGAAAATAACGACAGAAAATAACAACTAACACTGTATGAGGCAGCTTTCGCCGTAGTACCAACGCAGGCAGCAGTAAAAACTGCCAAAACTTTTCACATTTGCAGCAACAGCCTTAATTGCTGTTGCTCTGCTGGAAGCAAAAACAAAATTGTCAGTCAAAAAAGACTCAAAAAGACTTTAATGCCACTTATTGCTAAATAGATACAAGAGAACGATACACATACGAAGTGCACATACATATTAAACATACGTTCAGCTGTCTCCTAGGCTTTTAGTTAGAAAAAAGAGCACTGTGTAGTTTTCTTTCTGTTAACAAAAGAGGGAGCGAGCATTCCTTTTTTTCTGTAATTTTTCTCGAAAATGTAGCAGAACATTTTTTCATTGTTTTCAATGATCGTTTTGGCCCCGATGTGGACAATTTACAACAAAAACAAAGTAGGTAAAAAACGATAATGAAATGGGAAAATGAATAAATATGCCTTTCGAGTTTGAGCGGAGGGAAAATGGGAGTTTTTTTCGTTTCTTTCGCTCCTTTGGAGTTCGAGCGGAGGAAAAGAGGGAGAGCTGTTTTCGCTTCTTTCGTTCCTTTGGAGTTTAAGCGGAGGGAAGGAGATAGAAATGCAACAGCAGTAAAACTGTCACTACAAATGTTCGAACAAGCAGTAAAAATACTGTCGGTCGGGTGAAGGCACTACAGTTTTGTTAATTTACTGCAATTTTTATACGACAGTCACAAAACAGTGACTGTTGATATGTGCCTAGCTGTCTTCAAAATGGCTTGTGCAGCGCTCTAATACATACTTCATTCGATTCCACTTACAAAAATGTGGGCATATAGAAAATAAAGAAAAAGCTCTCCCTCTTTCCCTCCACGTACCAAGAATGCTTATCTTATATTTTTCAATATTACATCCTTTTCTTGCTTTGCCTTTTTGCCTAGACGACAGTATTGTGCTTTGGGCAACAAGTTAATATTCAAGTTCAGGCAACGGTAGAAAATACTGTCGGCAAAGGCAAGCAACTTTTTCTATGTCTGAAACTTACCTTTTTGCCATCTTGTGCAGCTCTCTAATATGCATATATAAATGATACACACAACAAAAAATTGTCGGTTTAGTTTTGTGCTGAATGTTGTTCACACACTGGAACAATGTGCATGCATTAAATTGTCGCTAGACGGCGAGGGAGACGAATTCTTCACTCTTGGACCTGCATGAACTGTGCACAAGACTAATCCATACAGATTTTACTTAGCGAGGGTACTGAATTTTTCACTAACCCATACAAGCCGTGTTTACGTATACAATTTGTACACAAATTTTGTTCATCTCGTGTGTGACGACGAAAACAAAAATTTTCCATGCAGAATTGTACTCGTATGTGAAGGCCAATAAGAATGTATGGTACTTTCTTCAACCAGTTAAGACTGAATTACTCATGATTATGGTGTGAGGCACGAGCAGGTGTTATAAACGGCTTTTCTCTTTCCCTCACATTATTCCTTACACTGTTCACTTCTGCAGTCATTTAAATTTGAACGGCGTTTGAATGGCTTTTTTGTTTTGCTCATACACAATTTTCCTGTAAGCGGGCCTTTGACTTGGCTGCAATGATTTTGTGTGATTTGTTTTAAAATTTAATATAGATGTTTTTACCCTTTTTCACCAAAATGAATAAAAGGTGTCCATAATACCCGTTCTTTCGTCCTTCACCCATTAAAGGGCACCCATTAAGGCTTTAAATATTACACAGGTTTTTTTTCAAGAGAAAACTTTTCGAAATATAAATAACACAGTTTTGTTTTCACAGTGGTTTTTCTTTTAATAGATGACAAAGGAAAATTAAAAGATGTATGAAACTTACCTTTCTTTTTAAAAAATTTAAGTATTCATAATAAAAGAAAAGCTAACATGGTCGAAAAAATTAATAACTTTATTATAGCGAATGACTAAAATTATAGCAATATAATTTGAGAAAATAAAGCATGCCAACAAATCGGTAACACCAAACGAAATGAATTAATAAAAATTTCGCTTTTTACAAGGTTTAGCTTTTTGAACATGCTAAAAATGCAGGTAAGTGGGTTCAGTGAACTTTTAAAAAAAATATAAAGTGATAAAACAACGTTAAGGAAATTATGAGCAAATTAGAATATTTAAAAGCTAAAGCAAAGGAAAACTCAGCAGATTTCACAAACGTCACGACTTATCACCACTCATTGCTCTTGACTTGTGCTTACTTTCATTCGAATTTTTAGGTCAATGCGTGAGAAATTTCCCACATTAATTAATTGATAGAAGTATCTACTTTAGAATTGCTGGGTTTTCTTTTGTTTTTGCTTTCGATTTCATAAATCAGTGAACCAATTTAGCATAAGAACAAGCCTTAAACTGGTTTCCAATATATAATTATTTCTAATTTGTTTTCGAAAATATTTTTGCAATAAGCACATCGTCTCGAATGATTCGAAACTGACAGAACAACATTTTTGCGTTTATGCAGTGCTTCCATTTGATTTCGAATCAAGTCGTGACTATCGGAATCATATTCAGTAATGTTGTCAGCAGCGCTTCCGAAAAAATCACGGCTTGATTTGAAAGCAATGGAACCATTTCAGACAACCCCTGAAACTTTCAAGACGTATTAAACAAGCCTTCGAGACGTCTTATGCAGCTCTCTAATATATACATATGTAGCTATTGTACAATATTTTACAAACCAGTTTTAGGCTTACGCCAGATGCGTTTAGTTATTTATAAAACCAAAAAAGTACGCTAGCTTTCGTTTCAAATTTCTTATTAGTTTTACATTTTTTGGGAGCTACAAAAACACATGGAAACTGTTTCGTAGGCACTTACAGCATCAACTTCGGATTCTTGCTGCTGCTGCGTTTCTTGCTGTTGGGTGTTTTGGATTTGTATTTCCAGTGAATACGGGCTCTCGGAAACCGTACACCCATCTATCTTAATGCCCTCCCCTTCGCCTTCAACCTTGAATCGCTGGTAAAATAAAAGAAAGGAAAGAAAACAATATTAAAATATAGGGAACGAAAAAGACACTGAAGATGGCACATCGCCGAAACCGGTTTGTATCCAAACCAAAATTGACAGGGGATGACGAAAATTCGTTCCAACACTCATCATTAAAATATTATATTATATATAATTTAAACTTTTTAATATACATACATACATATGCATATAATATATTGCGTGAATAAAAAAGGTTTTACTACTAAGGTCAAAAAAGGAACTCTCCCAATATCGTTCCTAACCATCTTAACGCACCTCACTTACATTTGAGCAACAACAGGAGCATCGGTTCCCGGCTTCTTTTGTTGTTTTTAGTGCTGACGAGTGTGAAAGTGCTGTTGATGCTGGACCATATGGTGGTGCCGCCTTCTGACGTCTACGCCGTCGAATTCGGACCGGGGACCGGGAACCAACATAGTTAGAAAAACGGCGTCGCGAGTGACGAACAATCGATACCCAATCAATCATTATTATAATTTATACTAACACTTAAATATATTTAATTTCATTAATATTAAATGCTCAGGAGAGAGGATTATTGTTTAAAATGGAAAAGTCCCTTAAAAAACTATACGCAATGTAGAAACTTATTAAAGTTATAGCAACATTTACTTCCTCGTTATTTTAATTTTCTTCTCAATATCGACTACATAAATCAGCACATTACGAAAAGCTATCATGCGGCGGTATGTTCATTTCCTTAAAAGGAAAATTCTATTGTCACAAAAGGATTCTAGCACAAAGAACTTAAATAATTAGTCACAGTCACGCGCGTTGGTTCTTTGTCAATATCAATTTTGTTGGTATCAAATTCATGTACATTCATTAGTAAGATGTCAGGAACCATACTAAGTCCATGTTCATGGAGAATCACGAGTCCGTTTTAATTTTTTTTAATGTACATACATATGTACGAGTATATGCAAATAGAAAAAGTATGTACTCGGATGTATACAATTTCACCGCACCAGTTTTGCCAACTGCTCTCCAATATTAATTCAAAATCGAAATCCAAATCGAATTGAATTCAAGATTGTATGTATGTTTGCTCGTGAGCGGTTTTTTATGTACATATATTACACAACACCAAGTTACACTCTTTATTTTTAGAAAAAGATTAAAGAAATAAAGAATGCCGGAAATAAGAATGTTCTTTACTTTTGAATTTACAATAGGAAAAAGTAAACGTTTCAAACGAAAGAAAAAAACAAACGGTCTGAAAGCATCTCCATCTATGTAGTCTCACACAACTTGTGGATATCTCTTCCTATCTTTCTCGTTATGTACTTTTTCGTGAAGCGCAATTGATAAACCTATATAATCTTCATATGGATTCGATTCGATTCGCCTCGCAACTGGTGATTTAATTTTTTGCTGATTCGAAACTTCTTTAATACGGATATGCACAGATTTGGAATTTATATAAACCATGTACATACATATGTACGCGGCGACGTACAATGATAGATCTAAATTCGACACCTTCTCAACGTAAAACCTATGAAATTACTGACTTCAACTTGCCTCTACGTTGCGAGTAATACGGTGAGGCCATCACATCATCGTTGGTCGAAAGCAGAAGAAGCGCGTGTGCAAACAACCAGACGGTAAGCACAACTAATGACCCCACCACTTTAGTAGCTGTAATACGTCGAATTATGTATGAAACGCCCTTTCTTCTTCTAACGTATTTCTTTAAGAATTCGAGGGGACTGCTAAGTTTTCTCAAGTCCTGCTGTGATTAAAAAAAACTACACAGACCAAATTTATGACTTTTAGAATATTATAATATTAAACTATCAAATTCAACTATACGCATATACTGCCGATGACCGAATTTTTTATTTGAAGTATGCATTGTTAGGACTAAAATCACTAAGAAAACTAAACTGGAGAAAATAAATAACCCTTACACTTTTATTTTAAAAAGTAAAGTAAAATATTCTATTCTTCCAGACGGATACATATTGTTCCAAATACGCATGTCACGGGTGGTTTCCATTGTGCAAGGGCTTGTGCATGGAGGGATATTAATAAATGCAAAACATTCCAAATGTTGACTGTTTGCAACACAATTAAGAAATCAGAAAGTTAGAAGGTATGATGGCGGGGCGCCGGAGCTATTTAATCTTCAGTTTTAAAAATTAAAGAAATCGATAAGTATGTACTTCGAAACAAAAATTGAGATAATCTCAGGTGACAATCTCATCATCGGAGATTGCATCGAAAGTGACACTTTCTCCTTATTTAGACCGTATTAATTATTTAATTAATTGTTATTAGCACTATCAAAACCAAGCTGTGTATATTAAAGTGTTAAGAGGATATTTACGAAGGATGAATTTTATACTTATTTTTATTTAATTTCCGTAATCTTACATATTTCTTTGAGAATGAATACAATTTGCTTTTTGGCTTTTCTTTCTGTACGTCAGTGTTGGTAACTCAAACTTCTGCTATTATACAATACTCAAGTAGAAAAGAGCCCTTTATATGCACAATGCGAAAGCAAATCGATTCCTTATCTATACCTATGTACCCACATATGTATATACTCGGTCAGCCAAACAAAGGAAGTAATACCGAGTACACTAAGTATATCTGTAAGGATTCTTTTTATTAAGTTTAGAAGCGTGCCTCTTGCTTTTAATGGGTTCAATGGAGAATAACGAGTACATATAACAAACGAATGCAGTATGTTGTCTGGAGGAGCGCACGTGCAGGAAGCACAGAGAACAATGGATACAATAACATGATACATATTAAATAAGAGTTTCGAGTTTTTAATTGAAGTGAAAGAAAACGAGTCGGAGTGTTAACTTTAGTCCGGCTCTATAACATCTCTATTCGCAGTTGTCGAAGCGATGGTAAACATAATGTCTTATTTCTTGATGATTATGTTTTCCGGCAGGGTTGGATGACGATAGGTTTCGAAACAAACTACCGCCATCCCGTCAAGTTTGGTTTGGGGACAAACCAGTTTCGGCATGTGCCATCTTCTGTGTCTTTTATTCGTTCGTTTTTATACCCTACACCCGAAGGGATGAGGGTATATTCACGTTATTCTTTCGTTTGTATTGCATTAAAGGAGGCGTGACAGGTATAGAAAAATATATAATGGCTCAGAATCACCTTCTGATTCGATTTAGACATGCCCGTCCGTCTGCCTGTCTAAAAACGATGTTGTAGATGAGTTAATAGATAAAAATTTGCTCCCTGTAAATTAAAAAAAGTAGGTGTCATCCGCCCACTTTTTATTACTTCGACAGATGCGGTTGCTATTTGCTTGCTATTTGTATGAGCTTCGGCCAGGCCGAAGATAACGCTCTTACTTGTTTTACTTCAGATTTGATATAGTATACCATTATTATATTTAGATACGTACCTCCGGTATTTTAATCGAGTGTCCATCTTGTTCCCATTTGCTTGCTATTTGCAATGTTTCGACGGTTTTCTGTTGTATTGTCTTTGAATCATCAAGTAATGTCAATTCGTAGAATTCTTGTATATCTACAATCACAAGGAAAGATATTACGTAGTGTAACTTTCTCAAATAAAAATTAATTAACTAGAGAATTTTTAAATTTCCTTTTGTATAATATAAATACATAGTTTATTTTATATTATTATTTATTCCATTCAGAATTGAACTTAAGTGTTAATATAGACTTATCGTAAACTTACACTAAATTCATCAAGAGAAACACATTTCATTCACATTTTTTAATATTTAATATTATTGGCGATTACACTCCTATAGACTATGAGACTGTATTCAAGGCAGGAAATGGATTCTGTTTGGAAACGACCAGCTTGTTGTGACTGTGTGATATATAGCCTTTGATTTTGCCCTCGAAAATTAAATTGGCAACGATGCAATGTGTCTCGTCGATAGTCATATCGCTCTCGCCAACAAACTGTAGTGCCGCACGAAAATCGCTCAGAACCAGCTGGTGCGTCTGCTTAATTAAATAAACTTTCTTGAACAAATTCCGATATACAATGAACTTTAGCTTTTCGACTAGTAGATAGATGCCACACTTAATGAAGAATATCTCATGTCTCTGTATGACTTCATCGAATTTGCGAACGTTGCCCTCTTTCAACGCTACTGCGAGTTCGTGAAATTGCAGGACATCGAAGCGTTCAAGTATCTGCTTTTTTGGCAAATATCCAAGCAGCATTTTAACAGGCACCAAATAAATGAGTATGAGGCGTTTGTTACGCGGGAAATTGCGTGGGCAGTTTGCAAGCGCAAAGGAAAGAAACTCGTCGGCACTTTTATAGTCTGAATCGAACATGGCTTTGCGACCGACAAAGTACTTGTACGTGATTTGTTCCGGCAAGGGAAACGACTCTTTGAATGCGCTGCTTTCGATGGCCCGAATGAGCGGCTTACAAAGATGCAACTTGTTAATGCGGAAGTAAACTTTGAATAACTGATTAACTAGATTAAGCATTCCGAGGCGTTTAGTGTCATCGTCCGAAGACCTAAATAAAAAGTTATCAAACAACATTACAAAAACCACTTCATTATCCTACCGACCTGTTATCAGCGGCACACACGCGAAAGCAGCTCATCAGACAATCTGCTGCCTTCTCCAGGATTTCACCCGGTTTCGAAGTATTTCCAAACTGTTCACACCGCTGTGCAAGTATACGCAGATCTAAGCAAACCGTATACATTATCGGCAAGCACCAGTTTTCATCCTTCAACTGCTGCAGCATTTTTACAACCGCTTGGATACATTGGGTCTGGCAGCGATATGCCTCTAGAAAATCCCTAGCTATAATGACACTTAGAGCGACTGGACCAATATGCAGAAGCGAAATTCACATACGTTCCATGCCTAAATAGAAAAGCACCTTCAGATGAGCGGAAACAATTTCATCTGCCGGTGGTTCCAATAGACGCTCCACCGCGTTCTCAGGCATTTCTAAGTACAGGTTCCTATTCATGATGTGCTTGTCCTTAAGGGACACAAATGATGCCACCGATTCGCCATATTGGGCAGACCATGCACGCTGCAAACCCGAAAGGTAATTGTTTAAAGTCCCAAACATGTTTTCTTAATCCGATCTACACAATAAACAACACCCGACAACACGATATACAATTATTTTGATGTTTCGCAAGAGAATAATTTCAAGTCTGGAACTTTGTTTGGTATAACGCAGCCTTTCCACCATACAAAACTCACCATGGTATACCGTGGAGAACTAAGCTAACGAGACTCGTAGAAATGGCAACACATGGCCATTAACGACCAAATTGCGAGCGCCATCTATATGTCATATGAAATAAAGGGTAGTATAGATATAACAAATTTTGCTAAGAAACATATTAACAGGACAAAAATATTGTTATAATGTATATAACAGGGCCACTAAATATCAATAAAGAATATCGGTCTTTATTTCTCGTTTCATTGAATCAACTTTGTTTGAATGCAAATTTATTTTATTCATTTTTGACGGCCTTAAGAAAATTAGTGAGTAACTCGGATATTCTGATGAACAATGAGCAACTTCGTGTGTTCTAATGAACGATTCACAATAGTAGAGAACGGCCCCTCTTTGAGCATGGCGTTCATTCACAATGGATCATCCCATGAACAAAGTCGTGGTGAACTGTGTTGTTCTATTTTTTATAAATTTACTTATGTATATCTATTCATTTTAGCTAGTCTTCTACACACAGATGACGCAGTTTCGCTCTTCTTCTTTTTTGAATAATCGCGCCAATTTTTTGTTGTTGTAAAATCTATACTAAAAATCAAATTCACATACATATGTACATATATTATGCTCAAATCTGTTACAGTTAATTTGTATAATCCGATTTGTGTAATTCCCGGGGATTATATAAAGTAATAAAATTTTTTTAAGGGTTTAAAAAACTCTAAATAAAATTTTAAAAAAGATTACTTAACATCCTTTTGAATCGAATATGTACTATATAGTGTAAAAAACTATTAATACTAGTTGAATAAATTATAAAAATTTATATAAAAATATATCACAAGCTTTGACATATGATATATGTTTATGCATGAACGTCTTTCTTTCCTCTAAAAATTTAAAATAGGAAAAGGCCTAATAAGATTATAGCAGTCTGTATCCCGACAAAACTTCTGATTTAGGTCACAAAATAGTCAAATTATCAAAATCATATTGAAATAACATACATGCATACATACACACATACATACATACATACACATGAAAAAACAACGAAGATAACATAATTTAATTTAGCTTTTATGTTGTGTTTATTTTTGTAAAAAAAATGTTGAAGTCAACAAAAATATGCTTGCATGGCAAATATTTGAATACACTTTCATATCTTTCGTGGAAGTTCAGATCATTTGTTATGCTGCACTGCCTTTCTCAACATTTTCTTCAACTGCGGAAATGGGACGGATATATATTCTCTCTTTCGTCGAGCTTCAATTTTTATTACTTTGGTATAAAGAGGATGTTGGAAGGCCTCAGAAGCGAAGAATGTTATGACACTCACAGTCGATACATTTACAATCGGTTTGATTTCAGTAAATAAAAGAGGAGGTTTCATACATACATACATACAAACATACATGATTATATTATCATGGGTCTATAAAGTAATGCCCCAACGAAATAAGGCCCAATTTAACGGTAAAATTATTTCGATTATGAAATAAAATCGAAAAATGTCCACATGAAAACAATATGGATTGATGAAACAGTTTTTTAAAATATTATATCTGTAGAGCTGTTTGATTAAAAAAAAATAGAAATGAAAAATATAGAAGAATCCAAATTGTATTGAAATAAATTAATATAGTTTTATAAAACCAATAAAAAATTGTGTCACTAATAAAAAACAACCTCCTGCAGCCTGAAGTAATCCTCCAGTAGGTCTTACCAATTTGCGGTTATCAAAGTTTTAAAGCTTCTTAGGGTCAGAGGGTTCTGCAGTTTGAAGAATTCTGTGCTTCATTTAATAAATCGGGTCTGGTTTTCTTGATAAATCCAGCAAGGCCCACTTAAGGTCTTTTCTTCTTTTTGTCGAAAAACAAAGCCCAAAAAATGAAATAAAGATGTTATTTGACATTGGCCGTATTTGATTTGTATGTTATTCCATGCAACCCTTTTTTTCAGCCTTGAATCGAGGGAAGAGTATCCGGAAATATGAATATGTACAATCTTCAATATCAAATCTATAGAAATTGCAAACTCGAAGTTGATGGCGGCCAACAGGCACAGCATACATATCTTTGCAGGCACATACTACGTATGTAGGTACATGAATGCATCAACGATTGTTAGGAGCTTATGGACCTGTCAGAGCACATGTATCTCATTCTATTCTATACATGTTCTTTTGGGTATTGTCATAGTTTTCTATTCATATCCATAAAATCGTGATAAAACACTCAGTGGTAGGAAAGTGTGGAAGGAAATGTAAGGAAATATTTTCATAAAACAAAATGAAATATCATTTTGAAGTGTGATTGAAAAACATAGAACTAATGCTTATAAAAGCACACATATAATCATGTACGAACTTATCCTTGAGAATGCAAAAGCTCTAAGCAGAAACGTAAACATATAGGAATTAAAATACGAATATACATAAATACGTGTCGTATAGTGTTTGTAAATACATACTTTACTTTTTTTATTTTGAGATGTTTGAAAATTTGAAAATTTCTACATCTCAAATAATTTTCGACACCATAATTGAAATGAATTGAATTCAATTGAAAATTAAATTAAAAATATTTTAATCTTTAGATATTACATATTTACAAATTGTGAAAAATATTGTTATACATATACATATACATATGCGCATTTGCGCATGCGTATGAAGGATGCGCATTTGAATGCAACGTTGTGTCAAAATTTCAAATCAATCGACCGACTACTTTTACAGTTTTGCAAGCAAAAACATATGCAGGCTGAATTTTTTATAAAAAGTAGAAGATGACAATTATGTGGAAATGACGATATCTATTCCACCACGACCACCTTTACAGACATCAATTCAAAAATTACAACTTTTAGTTCTTCAGTTCTCGAGAACGACGTGAAATTGAAGTTGATGATGATGGGTCAGCAACACAACACTTTCACGAACAGCAGCAATGTTTTCATATGAACAAGCTGTTTTTAGTCTGCCAGACTTATATGAACCCCTTATATTACCGTAACATAGAGAAATTCATCAGTACCGAAGTACCCTTTTACTTAATGAACACTTAACCAAATACTTATTTTCAATAGTTTGAATGAGTATGTATTGTTTTTAGTATTGTATTACTCACCTAAAAGTGCTTGAAATAGACGTGATTTAAAAATTCGTATCACTCTTTCAATAGCAGTGCGTAATGCTCGGTCCTGAGGCTCTAATAGTCTTGAGTGATAATCTTCGAGCAGCTCGAGGGCGCGATGTGCTTCTGTAAACATTGTCAATAATAATAACTTTAATACACTTAAAATAATAATAGGAATTTTGTTTAATTACTATATTTAACTACTAAATACAAGAAGAACAGTTCTCGCGAGGGGTGCCCCCTGTCACCATGTTATGGATTGTAGCAGTGAAAGGCATGCTAACAGTAATGAAAAGCAATGTTTGTGCTCCCAAATGGTCACCTACGCAGATGACGAACTGATGCCTCCTTCAGAAATAGAATGGCAAAGGGATCTAACTGAACTAAATGACTGCACCGTAATTGTGAGCTACCGAATAATACCCACTGCTAATAGAGGGAGCCAGAATAGTGTACAAAGACCGGGCGAGTTGCGGTTTTCCCCATTATGGGCTCTGTAGTTTCACAATTGACAAAACTCCGCCTTTGCTGGAAAGTGCTTTTGTTTAGTGGGTTCTCCCGCGTGCGAAGACTTACATATAACCCAAATGCCAAGGGGCGGTGCCCTTCTATAAGCAAATAAAGTATTTTTCTAAATTGCTTAGGATTTAAGATCATCTAGATAAATATGTACTACAATAATCATTAAGAAAGTCCAAGAAAAATGGACCAATTTCAATGTCATCAATCGAAGTCTAACAAAAAAGATTGACGGAACCGAGCTTGCGGAGCTAAGGTGTGAAATCAGGTTTTTTAATAGTAGAAATATCTGTTAGATGTGTCTGGACAATAAATGTTTGAAAGAGAGGCTTTTTAAACAAACTTTTTTTATAGAGTGTGGAAATGCTCACATAAATATCGTTACAAGGTTTTATAACAAACTCTAAGAAGGTTTCCTTTTACATTGAACTGATTGAACTTACCAACTAATTTCTTGGAGTAATTAAAGAAAGTGCAGCTCGATAATAAGTAATAATTTTACGAGGAATTTAATAGTAGATGTTAAGGGTCTGGTCTTATATTTATATCGTACCATATGCACAACCACCCTTTATATTAATATACTCGTGCATGTATAAAAAACATTTTCATTTCTATAATAAACACATATGTATATGTCTTTATTATACATACATACACCAAAAATTTTACCTACCTTGTTTTTTAACAGGCATTTCTAAGTTTTCAAATTTGACGAATGGAGCAATTTTAGACAAAAATTATTTAGGAAATTAAACACTTATCATTAATTAAGTCGCAATTTAGTATTTCATAAGATCGAGTATAAGAAAATTTCCGTCCTTATTTAATTGTCATAATTTTTAAATATTTTTATTGCTTCGTAATCGTGATAAGAATCTCGTGTATCTATTATTTAAAAAACAACACTAAACACTTGAATGCACAAGAAATTTTAATAAGTTTATAACTAATAGTGTTTAATTTGTCATCACCATAATTTACCACATTATATCACAAGAACAATCGAAATGTGTACATATTGTTTTAAATAAATATTTCGCCAGAGTCCAACTTTCGAAACTTTTCGTTACAACAGACACTACACTACACACTCTGCACGA
The DNA here is from genome assembly GCA_949752815.1 of Conops quadrifasciatus. Lineage (NCBI taxonomy): Eukaryota > Metazoa > Arthropoda > Insecta > Diptera > Conopidae > Conops > Conops quadrifasciatus. Next base: position 26,942,617 of record OX457081.1, on the reverse strand, counting down.
AGATAATTTTCTCTCGCAGTAATTTCTTTTTTTCATCAACAAAATGTTATTTGTTAATTTTCTATATTTTTCACATTTTCTTTCAGCATTAAAAATCTACTCTTTTCTGCTCTCTATTCGTAGCTGCGAATCAAGAAATTCACCCAATGTGTTCCTTTTTTAATACACACGAGCTATCGATTTGTTCGGAGGTCTGAGGCAGAAGTCATCAGATTCTGTGCGCACTTGTACTCGCGTTTATAATGTCTTCCGGGGTAAAGAGGTATTTAAGGTAGGATTGTCTAGGTCCCATCATCTCATTGAAAGAAGAGAAAACATATGTACATACATATGTGCATATACGTTTTAATTAATTTATAAAAGAGATTACGAAATCCTTTGGTGGCCGTGGTCTCTTCAGTATTGAAAGAAAAACAAGTATAAAGCAATGAAACACTGAAAATGTATGAATATTAGTTCGACTCCTTTTAGATTTCACAAAATTTTCAAGTGTGGAAACGGCGTTTTACAAGTAACTTTGAACTTCCGGTTCTGTTGATCTACATGCCGAAGCATCGACGTGTGAAACGTGTTACGTGTAAACAAGTCATACAGATTTACAAGCGAGAGCAGATTTACAATTCCGAAAAAATCGAAATCCGAAAACAAGTCAAACTCTTCAAGTAAATATATTAAGTGAATGCGAACCAAAGAACACCATCAGTTGTTCCGATTTTATTGACCTTGACAACAGCTTTTTAACCTTAGATTTTTTTTCTTCTTTCTATGCAAAATCTACATCTTTCCTTGAATCCTTAACAGATTTTGGTAAGAAGTTCACACAAAGCTGGTGAGAAAGAAACTATTTTCTAACACAACTTTCTCTCTACCTTTGTTTCCTTCACCGTTAATGAAACAACTTAGCACCAAACCAATGTACCGAGTAGCGAAGGTTTTTTGCTCAATGTAAAATACAGATTTGTATATTTATATAAGTAGGTATGTACCATTAAATTATATCTTTACGTTATTTATAGACTCATGTGGCTCGAACAAACTTATTTGATACATATTTTCTATTCTGTAGTGCACTTTTTATTTCTACTTTTTTGTTCATCATTTGCACGTATAACAAATTCAAATTCATGCTATTCTTTCGCAGCATCTTTAAATTTTGCAAATTTTTTAATGCATTCGCAATCTCATTTAATTCGTCTAATTATAATAATTTTTAAAAAATTTAATTTTATTTAACTTTTATAATTATGGATTTTTATCAATCTTAAATTTTACTATAGACGTGACTACACCACCGACGAACTTCTCGATATTTACTCTTCGGTTGATTTTCCACTGGTTCCCATTTACTCAAGGGTAGAAGACTTCTCTGAATTTCAACAGAGAGTATTACACACTTGTGCATTTCGATATGTGTATACTCTTTGTGTTGCATTTATGCTCTTCGTAATGAATTAAAATGGTTAAATAAAAATAAAAGTCAGCATAAAATAAAGGGATGAAAAGAAACCTAAAATAAATTCGGTTTTGGTTCTGAGAGATGTGGTGAGTTTGCTCACAACAATTTCTAAAGTCCTATATTGAACTAACTATACTGTGAGGGGAATTTTATAGAATGTAAAATTGTATGTATTGAATGTCAAATGTAAAATTACTGAGTTTACATGTGTAACATTTGCCTTCGCTTCTTATCCAAAATATTATTTAGATTTTTAAAAGCATTTATATAGTATGAGGTATGAAATCCTTCACAGTTATTAATCGATTTCATATCTTATAGGATACGGAGGGATTGTCGCTATTGATGTAGCCAGTTTCATTTTGACTCAGTTCGAAAGTCAGTATTTCTAAGTTTTGTGAAAGTTATTTTTTCAGCATTATGTATTGATTTAAATATAATTATGTATTAATTTTTTGTAGTTTATTAATAATTTCATTTCTTAAACGCTGTAAAGCTGCAGAAATGACCAATAAGTCAATAAAATGGATCTACTCTCGAAAAATATTTTCAAATATGACTCTTTTGCTGAGCGATATTAAAAAATTAATCATTTGCACCTTTTTCAGGAAATAAAATATGCAAAGAATCTAAGGGCCAATTTCACAATAAGTGCTACCTAGGTCCTAGGACTTTCAAACGTCAATTTGTAAGAGATTTTGACGTTTGAAAGTCCCTATTAGCCGCACATTGTGAACTTGTCCCTAACTCTTGCCAACGGAGACTTAAGCCGTACAATAATTTTCGTTAATGACTGAAATATAAGCTTTCGTCGCCGGCTAAAAAGCAATTTTTTAAAATCAAAGCGCTGCCGCGGCCTCCAGCGCAAACAAGTTTCAGTGTTTCCACACTACCATTAAAAAACCTCTCAAACAAACTCAGTCAAGTCAATAATTCATAAAATCATACAAGAGTTTATAAATTTCATGTGTTGCAAACCAACAACAACGGAAATACCGACCAGCATAAGGTAGTAAAAATTTCTAGACTCGTGGCTCTTCAATGTAAATTGGCTGAAGAAGAGACAAAATATATCGCCATTGAAAACGAATTGTATACCGTAATGTCTCCTCAATGTAAATTGGCCCTCGGCGATATGATTATTACAATAATCGAAACAAAGTAATCGATTATTTGATATCATTTAATTAATCGTGCTATCGCTATCCGCCACTCTTTTTGCTCAAATTCCAAAATAATAAATCCCAACCAATTTGGTTAACAAAAATAATTTGGAAATTGCTTTAATTGCTATGTAACAAATGGTAATTGTTCAAACTCAGCAGCGTAAAGGAAACTCAATTTCGATGGCTTCGTCGGTAGCAGCCCCTACAATTGTGTCGTCGATTTCGAGCGGCAACCAACCTACGACGTTGAACGTAACATTGGACGCAACAGTTAAGCCCTTTCCAAGACTATTCAATAAAATAGTTCTGACTTTGGAAAATAGCATAATTCCTGACAAAAATTTAGACCAAACACCATCAAATATCGATGGTTTGGATCCAGAAACTGAAAAGGATCTTCGGATACTGGGATGCGAGCTAATACAGACGGCGGGAATTTTGCTGAAGCTACCACAAGTAGCCATGGCCACAGGCCAAGTAATCTTCCAACGTTTTTTCTACTCGAAAAGCTTTGTTCGGCACAACATGGAAACAGTGGCAATGAGCTCTGTATGCTTAGCATCCAAAATTGAAGAAGCACCGCGTAGGATACGAGACGTTATTAATGTTTTCCATCATATTAAACAAGTACGGGGACAAAAGTGAGTAAAATTTGCTAACTGTAATATAGCATTTATTAGTACTAAATTTATTTTAGGGAGATCAACCCAATAATACTAGATCAGTTTTACACCAACCTTAAAACCCAAGTTATTAAAGCCGAGAGAAGGGTCTTAAAGGAGCTTGGGTTTTGTGTTCACGTCAAGCATCCACACAAATTAATAGTCATGTATTTGCAAGTGCTGAAATATGAAAAACACGAACAACTGATGCAGATGTCTTGGAACTTTATGAACGACTCGTTACGCACGGATGTCTTTATGCGTTATAATCCAGAAACCATTGCTTGTGCGTGCATATATCTGAGTGCTCGCAAATTGAGCATTCCTCTTCCCAGTAACCCTGCCTGGTACGGAACATTCCGTGTCCCCGAAGAAGACATAATCGATATTTGCTATCGTGTAATGGAGTTATATCGTAGACCTAAGGTAAATTAATCTTGAGCCCAATTTAAACTAAAGCTAATTTCAAGATTATTAAAGCCTAATGTTGAAAAACTGGAAGCTTCTGTCGAAGAATTGAAAATTCGATATATGGAGTCGCGAAATAAAAAACAGGAATTGAATACGCCGCCTGCTGTAACTACTGTTGATCGCAACAATGGCTCTCATAACGCCTGGGGTGGTTTTATTCAGCGCACGATTCCTTTGCCTTTACCATCCGACAAATTGCCAGAGAAAGATTCACGCTCACGTTCTCGTTCTCGTGGTTCACGGTCTCCCCGATCACGTTCGGCATCTACAGGTAGTGTCGAGTATAAAAGCCGTCCGAAGAAACATCGTGAACGCGATCGCTCTCGTTCGCCATTTCCTTCGAAAAAGAAGAAATCTCGAAATTATTCCCGCTCAACATCGAGCTCTCCACATACAAAACAGAGGAAACGGTATTCAATATAAACATAAATTTATATTCAGTATTATTTAATGTGTGTGTTCGAAAATTGTAGAAAACCTTCCAGAGACCGAGAACGTTCTGAATTTTACTCAAGCAATAAAGATCGTGGAAATAGTGGTGGAGACAAGTACCGCGAACGGGACAAATATCAAGACCACGATTCTCGTAATAACCATCATCGTTCTGGCAAGCACAGTCGTTATTCGCAGAGGGGTTCCCACGGCTCCCGGGGATGCAGCGGAGGACACAAACACCGAGATCGAAATCGTTCAAGAGAACGCAAGAGGTAAAGGCTTAAAACGCAATTTAATTTTTCCCCGATTAATAAAAAAAATTATTTCATTCGTTAAATATTTAATTTGTTCCTATGTAAAATAAATTTTTTTGTAATATTAAACCTAAAAGTATGTTCGTGCATATCGTTTGTTTTATATTAAAAATATACTTTACAAATATCAACACAAGTTAATAAAAGTTTTCGCAATCTGACTATTATAACTTGAGAGAAAAAATTAGCGAAAAAAACTCATAATAAGCTTGTTCGGACTCATACCGTCCGCTTTTCTCTTTACATAGTTATAGAGTATGAAATCAGTGTCAATTGTGGGTGGTTTAAATGCACATCACGAAATTCATCGGCAAAAGAGAGGATATAGAAGCAGAATATGGTTGAAATTATCCATTCGGATATTGAGCTGACGACGTGAAAGTACCAACCACCATCGGAAGGATACCTGTGAAGAAATAGAAGTCTCAAAAATTGTCATGATTGTTTTCTCAGTTATATTATTTTTTGCCTAAAAATGGAGAGAAGCCTTATGTAGAATACGAAAATATTTTATATATATGTATATATGTATAATAAAGATGCGTACCATTTCCTAGGATTTTGTCCTTTGAACATTATATGGGACATTACGCCTGTGATCGCAAGGACAATAAATAGTATTGTGCAACACACTGCCATGCCAAGGCGTAAGTGAGATCTGAGTTTGGTACCCGCCATTGGGTATAACATGTAGGAAATCAAAGCCTATAATGCAAGATATTCTAAAAAGCAAACGTGGTATTAATTTCATACTTGCCTGTATCCAAAAGTACAGAGTGCCAAATCCGAAACAACAAAAGGCTCCTATAAAGTGCACAATTCGCACATTAGTTTCCTGAAAATTTGCCACGAAACTTATACCCAAACAAGAGGCTAGGCCGAACCAGACAGCCAGGCGATTTTGCCTTAAAACCCCGGAACCAATATCTGGGTGGTGTTCGAATAACTCAAGTACTTGCCGATATCGCACGTAAATTGTGATTCCCACTGCAAAAAAGCCAACACTCAAGCGTGAGTCACGAGCTTCAGATCTGCACTTACTCAGCCATACAGAGAATGCTTCCAGTATTTATCAGCTGACCAAAAACGCAACTTTCGGGCGAATATGTAGCAGCATCGCTTATATAAGGGATGTTTGGCACCACATGTCCTTGGAGTACTGCGGCAATATACCTTCAAAGATAAGTCGGGAAGTCAATCTCAAAAGAATTCTTTATACTTGTAAGAGCATCAAACACCAAATTACTTCAACTAAGTTTACTTACGTCCCAATAAAAGTTAATTGGAAGATTAAAAAAACAGCAACCGGTAACAAATATACTTTGGACATCTCCTCCGATTAGCTTTTAAATCGAATTAACTAACTATTCTTCAAAACAAATATTCTTAAATGTTGACATCTACTACAGTGTTGCCATATTAATCTGCGTGATAGGCCTTTGCCAAAACAAAATGTTTATATCCCCCAGGAAATGTTTATAAAAAAAGATAAGCAAAATTTACTTTTCTTAAATACGACGGGTTTTTTTTTATTTTTGAGATAAACTAATTTTAATCTCTATTATGCATATCGTAAGAATTACGGGAACATATTTACTTTAGACAAGTGACTCCAATTTTTTTTTTTTAATTTTTTCTTGTTAGTGCTCCTTTTCCTGACCCCAACAAGCCAAAAAAAAAATGTCGCTCTCCCTTGGGGGCGGGGCTAGAGCCCTTTGAAATTTAAAAAAAAAACCCTTAATATCTCTAAAACTGTAGAAGATATTTAGATGTTATTAGTACCGTTAGAAAGCTAATAAAAATGTCGTTAATTTATGTAAAATAACTTTTTATCGACATATTTTTAGTTTTATAAATAAACGCAACTTAAGGTTTTTAATACTATTTTTTTTGATAAAATAATTTTTTCCAAAGAAAAATGTGTAATTAACCCAAGGAAGTATACTAAAAATAAGATAACATATATTTAAAGCTTTCTGAGGAAATTTATTTCATACAAATCGGTGCAGTACTTACGGAGAAAACGCATTTTTAAACGTAAGTATAAACTACCAATTTAGAATTTTACTACTATACATATTTTTAATAATGCGAACGTACTGAGTTTGCACCGTTGGGTCTTTTAAGCTATGACGCCAGTTATCGTTTTTCTTGGTATTGTCGTTGTAAACTGGAAACAATATTCAATCTGCGATTTGTTTGTATGGTTATTAAGCATTATGTATGAAACAAATATAAATGAAATATTTAAAATTTTCCAATGTAAATTAAGCGCCGCAGGCGAAGGTTTTACAATTTCATATTAGCGCCGCAGGCGAAAAATTTTTTATTTTTAATTCATATGAAAATCTAAAGAAATAGCGCCGTCTATTGTCACTTTGTTACTAACACCACCACAACCATTACGGCAAACATAATGCATAGTACCAGAGACGCATTATTGTAAAAAGGTATAATAAGATAATTTCAGAAAGTAGTTTCTTATCAATTTAAAAACGAGTTTTCTTTATAAATACTGCACCGATTTTAACGAAATAAATTTCTTCAGAAAGCTTAAAATATATGTTATCTTATTTTTAGTATATTTCCTTGGGTTAATTACACATTTTTCTTTGGAAAAAATTATTTTATCAAAAAAAATAGTACTAAAAACCTAAGGTTGCGTTTATTTATAAAACTAGAAATATTTCGATAAAAAGTTATTTTACATAAATGAATGACATTTTAATTAGCTTTATAACGGAACCAATATCACCCAAACAGCTTACATAGTTTCGGAGATACAGACGATTTTATTTCAAATTTCAAGGGGCTCCAGCCCCGCCCCCAAGAGAAAGCGACATTTTTTTTTTTTGCTTGTTGGGGTCAGGACCAAGAGCACTAATAAAAAAAAAACAAAAAAAAAATATTGGAGCCACTTGCGTAAAGTAAATATAAGCCGAATTACGCATCATGCCCTAATATTAACAATTTTTTTCTTTACTACTATTTTCACAGATTTGTGTGAGAAATTGTTTCTAGGTTATTTTTAGATCATTATAATCCTTTGTGTACTGCAAAAAATTAAAAGCCTGACCCAGGTGGCAAGCTCGTGAGCAGCGTTGGAACATGTATGAAACCAAATAAGATTATTTTGGAAGTAAAATATTCATTTTTGCACTACGTAAAAGTCTCAGTTTAATTCTGTAATTCAAGGTGAATATTTCAAAATAACTTTACAACAGAATTATTTTACCTTAATAAATACAATTCTCTTAATTTCATGTACCTCGAAAATTTACAAATGAGTTAGCCCCAAATTTTTTTTTTTACAAAAATGTTCTTTGGATCAAAGTATGTGCCTCATTTAATGTAATATTAGCTTCATTGGTAGCTTAAAGTATTTGATGGCGAAAGTTGCGGAAGTTGATGGTGCTTACCTGGAAGGAGGAGGTCAAATTCTTCGAAATGCTCTCAGTCTAAGCAGTATCCTTCGACGACCAGTTCGAGTTATTAATATTCGCTCAAACCGGCCAAATCCCGGATTGTCTAATCAACACTTGTTTGGTTTAAATTTGCTACAACGCATAACGAATGCCCACGTCAAGGGAAACTTTATCAAATCGACGGAGGTGGAATTTCATCCAGCCGAAATAAATTCAGGTCTCTATAGTGTAGACACTCGCACTGCAGCCAGTATTTCTTTAGTTTTACAAACTGTATTGCCGGTGTTAATTTTTTCCCCTTCTTCGACGGAACTGGAATTGATTGGTGGTACGAACGTCGGAATGGCTCCCCAAGTGGATTTTCTCACTGAAGTGGTTGCACCAAATCTAAATCTCTTTGGGGTTTCATTTGACATCAATATATTACGTCGAGGATTCTACCCTCGAGGAGGAGGAGTGTGCAAAGTAACCATACCACCGGTACAAGTTATAAAAGCGGCTCAAATCACCAAATTTGGTAATCTTAAGGAAATTATTGGTAGCTGCTTTGTTGCCGGCAACTTACCAATTCATTTGGCAGAGGATATGAAAACAGCTGTCGTGTCAGAATTAGAATTAAACTCCAAAGAACCGTTAAATATAAAGCATTATAAAGAAAGTCGTGCTCGGGATAATGGTGCTGGATTAATTGTTAAAGCAATAAGCACAGAAGGTTGCGTAGTAGGTGCATCCGCATTAGGTGAACGGAGGGTCAACTCTCGTGAAATGGGGACAACTGTGGCAAAGGAATTGCGGCAGTATATAAACATAAAAACCTGTGTGGATCGTTTCGTCCAAGACCAATTAATCATTTTTATGGCTTTGGCGAATGGAATGTCACGCATTCAGACCTGCGAACTTACTAATCATACAAAAACCGCTATGCATGTTGCGGAGGAGTTGGCAGGAGTCAACTTTAATATAATAGAAGAAAGAAACGGTAATGTCGTTCTTGAATGTCAAGGACTTGGACTTTTGAATAAAAATGTTCATGTTTAGAGGACGAATTTAATTTTAATGCAATGTAGAATAAGATATGCGTTCTAGATCCTACGAAATATGGCCAAAAAGTGTTCACCATTGTTGCGTGCAACTTTAGCACCCTCTTCACTACTTTCATACAATTTGGGAGTTATCGGGTCAGCAACCTATAAAGGCAATACAAATGATAACTAAATATTATTCATACTTCTTGTTACTGACTTCTTCTTCAAGTTTAATACGCTCGAATAGAGGGTGTTCCAGCATATGGCGAAGGATCCATTTATGTAAATCTTCAACGTCAGTTATTGTGTAGATAAGACCCTAAAATGATATTACGAGTATTATTAACCAAGTCAAATTTAGTATATACAATTTACCCCCTTTCTCAGAACATAAGCGTACTCCGCAAGGAGCACCCTGTTGATTATTCTCCATTTGTGTTTCGCTTTCTTAAAGTGAGGGTCTGGATACAAAAAGAACATCTTCGATAATTGGCCTTTGTTAAAATAATTAGGCAGGTATTTCATTGCATTGGTGCGTACACAGGCGATATTATTGTATTTGCCAGGATTCAGATTTCGTAATGCTCTGATGCGATCCATGACATAATCTGAAACCTTGACTCGTATTTCCATCCCTATAGCGAACTTCTCAGGAAACATCTCACTCAAAGTAACCAGAAAGCCGCCATAACCACAGCCAATGTCTGCAAATTCCACCTGTTGAGAGGCTTTCATCATTGGATACAACTCCGTCCATGTTACTTCCGCAGGGCTTGCCGGGCTTTATGAACTCATTAAACTACTCTAATTTAGATTTTAACGTATATAATTCTTACTAGTCAAAGCAATGATCAGCAATTGGATTTGAATGGGCTCGCTGACGGTAGTAACGTTTTTGTGGCAAGTTTGAATTCAGACCTTTATCCATCATTATAAAGTGTAATCAAACAAAAAACCATCCACTCCATGTGCCCCAGGCAGTAGTAACTATTTCAGATTCTTGTCACAAGAATCTTGTGATAGGAGACTATAAAAATAAACTATTTAAGGGTGTTTACACAATTGTTGGGCGCTGTTGAGACATGGGACATATGTCGCACGACGGACACGAATTGTTTCCCAGCAAAACTACAAATGGAACTGTGGACTATGAATAAATGAATCTGTCCCTTGTGCGAGTTGGGATATAATTAAATATAGTTATATATGGTATATATAATAAAATTTATATCAGAATGTCTGTATTCACCACCAGTGGGGAATATAAAGAGTTTTATAGTTGTCCCAACTTAACCAGAGTACCAGTGATGACTTCGAGTGACAAAAAGAATGACATATATATCATGAATGACACAGCTCGCCAGAATAGGACTGTTAATCTCAAATAATTATTGATGCTGAAAAATTGCACACCCTCTTTTAAATGAACTAAAAACCTAGATTATTAAAAAACTCAGATAATTAGGTAACTATTAAACACGGTATAATAAAATTCAGTTTACAAAGGTTTATATTCAAGAAGTAATAAAAAGCCTGAAATGGTAGCAGAAAGGTATTAAATTATATCAAAAAGTATTAAAAAACTCTTGTCATAAAATCAACCAGTCACTACGACCCACAATCCAAATGGGACACATGTGTGGACACTTCAGGCAGAGACAAGATTGTCTATAAAACCGGAAATTAATTTGAAAACCATACGTTAAAACCAAAGAGCAGTCATGGTACCGTGACTCATTACAATACTACTGTGACTCATTACATATTCCTTATCTCTGACTTCAGGGGACACGAGCGATGAATAGTTCCAAACTTCCGACATATGTCCCATGTCTGAACAACGCCTTAGCTTAAAGCTTTAACAGAGTTGTACAATTTATTTATCAGAATACTACAAGGTTGCAAATATGTGTAAACACAAAATATTTAAAAAAGGAAAAAATCTTATCGCACCTAAAGCTTTTTCCATATAAAGGTACTGTAAAGTTAATGGTCGTACTTTTTAAACCAAAAAATACTGAAAAAAGTATAAAATACCCACATTTCCCATCATATTGATCAGGCAGCTTTGCATAGTATATTTTGAAAATATTCATAATTCTTGTTTTTCAATGCACGTGTGCATTTGGTTGAACTATTTACTTCAAAGTTGATAAACTTAAGACAGAATTACATAAAAAATGAATGAGGTGCTTGAAGTGCTCTATACTTGTGATAACAATGAACATCAGGTTACGTGCTCCGCTTGGGATTTACGCACAGGAACTAACCTAATGACGTACAAAGGAGGCGGTTGTGCGCAACAGCGTTCATTGAATTTCCTGCGCAGTCACTATGTGATGTCGGCAAATAGTACGAAACCTCTTATTCACGTCTGGCCTATTAATTCTCAAGAACAAATATCTTCGGTGCGTTTTGTGGCACCCGGAAAAATTGGTTCTCTGTGCTTATGTCCTCACGGAAATTACCTGGTAGCGGGTGTACAGGAAGTAATATATATTTGGCAAATTTCGACAGGCCGGTTGCTGAATACTATATCTAAGCACTATCAACAATTGTGTTGTATCAAGTTTACCGACGATGGTTCCCACTTCGCTTCAGCAGGCAAAGATGGCGTAGTAATGGTTTGGAACTTGACGACTGTTGTTACGCAAAGCGATGACAACCAAGCTTCACTACATAGCTTCAATGACCACGGATTGCCTGTGACAGATATTCACATTGGAACCGGTGGCATAAGAGCTTATATGGCCACTGTTTCACTTGACCGTACTTGCAAGATCTACGATTTGAGTAATGGGTGTTTATTATTGAGCGTTGTGTTTGCCGAAGGTTTGCAATGTGTGGTGATGAATGCACTAGAGACATGTGTCTTTGTTGGTACCACAGAAGGCAATATTTACAAATTCCATACAGATTCGTTACCTCGAACCAAAGTAAAAATAATTTAATATTATAACGTGGTTAAGATATAAGTACATATCTTATTTCTAGGAATATCACATGGAAAATGCAGTTAATAATAAGTTTACTGGTCATGAAGGCGCGGTCACATGTTTAGCACTCTCGTTAGACAGTCAGACTCTTGTTTCCGGTGGGCAAGACTGCAAGGTGTGCATCTGGCACATCCCCAGTACACAGCTTTTTAAATCGTTCCCCCATCGAGGAATTGTTACAAATATAGCATTACGACTTACTAGCCTTATGGTATTTAGTCCTGAACACAAGCAACCATCGGTGTTTATAAACAACCTCAAGCGCATGATGGACCCACCGGAAGCAGAAGAAGAAATTGAAGTTCTTATAGAACAGGATCCAGATAAACAGTTTGAAGATTCTCGCAGTTCAGATGCAATGTACCTACTTGGGAGTTCTAAGGAAAATACATCAAACGATGCGGGCTGCAGTTTTACTAGTGATGCACAAGAAATCCAGAAGCTTCGACATGAAATACATCAACTACAGCATATAAATAAAAAGCTTTTTGAAGTTTCTTGCAAAAAGGTTCTAAAAAACGAATAAACTTCATAGTTTTAAAGCATTATTTAAATCTTAATGTTTTATAAACTCATTAGTTATACTGTAAATTTTACTCTTAAATTGTTTTTTTTTGTTTGATACAAAGGATAATATGATTTTGAAATCCTCCGCAAATTAACTCAACTGCCTAGAATGTTGCATCTCCAGTATCCGTTGTGGCGTTTACTTCGGCTATTTCCTTTCGGATTTGCCTACTGGAATGCAAAAGCTCCCTCAACTGCTCGAGGATGTTGTCTGTTCGCTGCTCGAAGAAATCTAGCGCTGAGCTCAGCTCGTCTAAGCTATTATTTACGGCTTCCATTTCTATAATTTTTAAAAGTGATTAACAGAAGATAATGGTAAATTTATTACCTTGTAAATCGTCTTCATCTTTTTCGCTTGGATTTCCTGGTGGATCATAATTATTGTTGGGTGCCATAGCTTCTGTTTTCTTGGTCAGCTGACTCAGTAAAACTGCAATGCCAGAAAGTCTTCTAAAGAGGTTCCAAACATAAAGGCTTTGGCACACTTTTTGTATTCCAAGCTGTCAATAGATTTTTTTCATATTACTACAAATTATAGCTTCGATTTTGAAAACTAAAATCTGAAAGTCTTTATGATCATGATTATAAAAGACTAATAAAGAAACGAGCGAATATATAAAACCTTCCTTGTTAATTTTTTTCACACTCAAGCTGAAAAAGTATAGAAATTCCGTATGTATTTCATTAAAATATATATATTTAATATATATATATTTAATAGTATATATATATAAAATAGTATGGTGTAATATATATTACGTGTTTTATAATATATTAAGCGGTTATTAATTTTTAATATTTTAAGAAATCAATTGCTCAAAGAACCTAAAAACGATTACCAACACTTAACTTTTGTTGGAACCGGTTTCAACCATCTTCTTTGTTTTACTTTAGACCAAGGGTCGGCAACCTTTCTGGATTTAAGAGCCATTTCTCCCACCATGTGGTAAATTATTTTTTTAAAGAGCCAAATATGTGTAAGTATATACACGTCGGTAATATTAAAAACCATGGAACCGAATAAAAGAAATTGTTTATACGATATAAAACGTTTTTACAACAAACTCAAAATTTTTACGAAAATCAAAATTTGAAAAAACTTGGTTTTTTTTTTTAAATATCGTGGGCGTGGCTGGTTAGTTTATGTTTAATATATCATTGTATACTAGTTCCCAGTTAAAATTTCGGGTCTCCAGTTTACCGGGAAACTGGTTTAAAATAAATTTAAAAATTTTTAGCGAACATTTTTAAAAGACCCACATTTCTTGCCAAAATGGTCGTAAGTGGTTGGTTTATGGTTTATGTTTTATGTTGCATTATCTATTTCTAAGCTATGGTTCTAATATCGAGTCTCTAGGTAACCGGGAAGCTGGTTCAAAATCAATTTGTAGGGAACATTTGTAGCGAACATTTTGAATAGGGCCCAAATTTCTTGCCTTAAAGTGGACATGAGTGGTTAGTTTATGCTTGGTTTTGCGTTGTCATCCAGTTCTAATCTGTGGTTCAAATTTCATAGATTAGAGATTGCCAGTCTCTAGCTCATCGGGAAGTTAGTATAAAATAAGTTTCAAAATTTGTACTATTCAAGAGCCACAAGTATGATTCCACTGAGCCGCATGCGGCTCGCGAGCCGCAGGTTGCCGACCCGTGCTTTAGACCATACAGATTTTGAACGTGATAATAGATTATACATTCTTAAATATATAAACGCTTTGAAAAATGCATTTTTTTCAAATCAAGTGAAGATTTTCTTTAATCTGCAAGGCTTAAAGTGAAATTAGAAAAAAAGTGTATTAGAGTATAAAAATATTTTAAAATGACTTCTCAAGAGTACGAGGTGCAGCATTTTGGTTTTTCAGCCGAGCAGATGTCGTTGGAAAGTTTGTTAAAAGAAAGAAGCCACGGCTTTCAATAAAATGTAATTTGATGACTACATATTTTTAATTTTAGGACGGTATGTGATCAAAGAAGTTTTGGGTAATTTGCTTGATCCAGTTTTGAAAAAACTATCTGTCTCTGAGGAATCCGCTTCACAGCTGAATCAACAGAAATCGAAGGTTGTTGGAAAAATGTTAGAATCTTTTGAGGACGCACTGAAAGCTATTGAGAAGCTTGACGCTGAAAACTTTTCGATTCCTGAATACGTGTTATTAACAAAAGACTTTGAACATGTGGGGAAGTACTCGACGCACGATGAAAAGATACTTGATGAAGATATTGTTGGTTTGAAAACACTTTTTCTAGAAGTATAGATACTTGACTACGCTCAGTAAAGGACTATTACTAAGTATCTTGTTACAGAACTCCATAATAATGGCTTCCCTAGAAGTGGAAAACAATCAGTATGAAATGGTTAACTCTTTAGCACAAAAGGAGATAGCAGTTCATTCCCAAGTTCAGGAATCTCTTAATATCTTCGACCTTGAGAAAACTTTAAAAATGGTTGAATTAACTAAAAAAATCTCTGATGCCAACATTACTACGTAGTATTAGAAATTGAAATTCTTTATGTACATGTATTTTTTATTGAAATGACTAAACTGGTTACTTCTCGCGTATTAATTACTTTATAAATTAGGAAGAAAACACTAAATTATTCGTATTTCGTTTGTCAATTTTTTGTTGACGAGAAACTGCCTGCAATCAAATGGTTTCTTTCATAATATCAGCAACAGAGTCGGTAAGATAAGTCCTTATACTTAAGTTCTCGTAATTAAGTGTGTTACAAGTCACATATCATTAAAACTGCAGTCAGAGTTCAATGAACCCTCAGCAATATCTGAGTGCAACATTTGAAGAACCACCAGCTGTGGTTTCGTTCGTATTTTTCTTTTGACTTATTTGTGTAATTTTCTCAATTTCTTGGCTTTTCGACCAAATACAGAATAAGAACGTCATTTTCTTCTTTTTGTTTCAGTGGATGTCACATCTTTTAACCATTTGCCATTTTCTTTTCTGCTAAGTTCTAATTTCACTGCCGCTGGTTTATTTTTACATTCGTCCGTTTGTCGTTTATGTTCTCGAGCAGTAGGCATTTTCGCGATATTAATATACTTTAGAAACCATTTTGAATCAAGTATTCGCTGCATAAGTTGCATCGATTGTGTCGTCGGTGAGAGTAATTTTCGGGGAATACAGTGAGTTGGATTTCTTTTTTATGTAATCCTGCGAGTAACCCCCATTTTTTAGATATTATTTAACTTGAATGCCATTGAAATCGGGGATGAATGCCGAAAAGTTAAAGCGTTTACAGACCCAGGTCCGCATTGGTGGCAAGGGTACTCCTCGTCGCAAGAAGAAGGTTATACATCAGACAGCGGCAGCAGACGATAAAAAGTTACAGAGCTCATTAAAAAAGCTTTCGGTCAGTACTATTCCAGGGATCGAAGAAGTCAATATAATTAAAGATGACCTCACGGTTATCCACTTCAACAATCCAAAAGCCCAGGCTTCTCTTTCGGCTAATACGTTTGCCGTAACTGGACATGGAGAGACTAAGAAAGTCGTCGAAATGTTGCCGGAAATATTGCCCCAATTAGGGCAGGAAAATGTGAGTCAGCTAAGGATGCTTGCAAGCTCAATGACAAGCAACCAAAAGGAAGTAAATGATAGATTCGCTTCTAATGTGCTCGGAAGTATTGACGAGGACGACGTTCCTGTATTAGTAAACGATTTTGATGAAATCGCGAAGAAAGAAAATCTGGCTAAAGGAAAATCGCAAAAACTTGATTCTCAACAGTCGAAATATTGCGTTCCTTCAAATACAAAATTAATTAATATTCCGGATACTCTATCGCATCAAAAGGAAATAGACTCAAGGTCAAATGATAATACCGTCGCCATTTCTTTGCCAGAATCAGCGAAATATAAAGCTGAGAAGATAGCCGCCACTGACGGGAACCAAAGTGTTAAACAATCTAACGGTAGTGATCGAGTTAACAGTCCATCTAAACTTGCAAAATCTGAGAAAAAAACAGCTAATAAAACAAAAAATGAAAAAATCGCAGTCCCAATTCAGAAAGACAAAAAATTGAAAAATAATTCTAAACCACCTGAAAATTTGAACCACGAATTTAGTGAAATCTTAAAATTAAAGGGTGATGTTGCGTTTGAAGCAAAAGCAATTTTGGAGAATTTGTCTCTAAATGAAGTGAAAGCAATAAATGTGGATAACTACGCTTATCTCGAAAGTAAAGTAAATACTTTACCAAAAGATAAAACTATTGAAGGTATTTGTGTAGCTCCTAAAGATAATGTTGCATTGCAGACAGCTCTTAATGTCGGTTCTAAAGAATTCGTTAAAGCAAAAATCGATGCAGAAAAGGATGTAGAAAAATCGAAAATAACTAAAATGCAAACACCCAATACATTTTCAGATGTCAATAAGGAATCTATCCCAGTTAAAGACTTCAAGCAATTGCAAAAAAGTTCAAACAATAGTTGTGTGACTGATATTGGAAAGACTCCCCCGATGGTGGTAGAAACCATGGTTTCTACTTCTCACAATAAAGAAAATAAGGACAATAAAGAGCACGTACAACAATTGAGAAATGTTGAAAAGTCAATGGATCCCAAGAGTGGTCCATTGGGAGCAGTAGTTGATCGGCAGAGGACGCAAACGGAAGCAATTCCTTTTACTTCATTAAGAAACCAGGAAAATATAATTGGCGATAACAGGGAGATATTAGCACCTGCAGTTCTTAGTCCTTATATAGACTTATTCGAAAAAGAAAAAGTTGGTACCCAGGGAAAGGACGAGGAACTAAAATCTCAATATAAAATTTTAGATATGCCAATACAGCAGGCTCAAGAGAACATATCCCTAATTTCACCTCGTCTAGGGAATGAAGGAGAAGACCTGGAGAAAGCAAAAGCAACGAATTCCAAGCAACCAATTATCCCCATGCAAAAACAAGCTCTCCGTTTTGAGGAAACAGTTGCTGATACCAATAAAATAATGATTGACCAAATGAAGGTTAACTTGGAAATCTCAGAAAAGGGTTCCGATGATCAGCCCAAATCGCAGTCTCTTGGAACTCTTAAAACAGCTCAAAAATCCCCTCTAAAGGGATCAACGACCAAAGAATCTGGAAAACAACAAGTAAAGTCGTCTGTAGCTTCTACAATTACAAAATCTCCTGCAAGTCCCAAAAAATCTGATATCACCGCAAAGCCTAAGGTGATGCCAATAAAATCGCAAAGTCCATCTGCACCGTCACATTTTGGTGGCGCAGTTCAAAAAACACAACCAGCACTAAGAACATCAGCTAACGCTAATAAAAACGAGACAGCATCTGCACAAAGAAGCAAGGTTCCGCCATCGCCTTCTGCGAAACAACACACTACTGCGCCACTGAAGTCGCCAGTACCATTACATCCAAAGAAGTTGCAACCATCCTCGCCTGTATTAAACCCTTCAAATACCGCTCCCACGGCACCAGCCAAAGTACCAGCAGTTGCTGAGGCAGTTGGTCAAGCAAAGCCAAAGCCTGATGGAAATATAATAGAAGAGAAAAGATCCGATCCACAATCACCAGGTGGAGCAGAAAAGTAAACTGTTTAATTGTAGCAGTTAATTGTACTCTGTTTTCATCATATAAGTATGCATTTGAGTATTGAGTACTTATATCAACATATACTTACGCCTGACAACTTACTTCCTTGCATTTGAGAATTTTTGACTAATTTCTTGTCCTGCCGAAATCGCTAGCAGCTGACGTACTACCACAAAAAAACACATTTTTTGTAAATTTTGCCAATAAAGTTGTATTTTGTTTGTTCTTAAACATTTGACAAAAATATTATTATTGGCTAGGACAATCGGCCAAGCAAAATAGGGTTTCGGAATACATAAATCGGTAAGTCAAATATAAAAAATGATGCTGAAAGCAAGGATGTCTACTTGTCTAGAGTGTTCAATCTACTTTCGCTAAACTTTCATTTCCGTTTTTCTTGTCCGGATTAAGCTTGTAAACAGCGTAGTTTAAAATCGAAGCAAAACCTAACCACGCTAAGTAAGGAATAAATATGTAACCAGCGACCTGGTTTACCCTGTAGAAAAGAATTCCACAAGCAGTGGCAGCCGCAGTCAATGCAATTAAATCTATAAGACCCTACAAATATAGTTCGATATTATATAATATATATATAAATATGTGCATGACAGTGTTTTACTCCTTTGATGTTGTGCTGGCCAAAAAATATTGGCGTCCATGCCCAATTGAGAGCCAATTGGGTACCAAACATCAAGAGTGGCACTTTAGCCTCTCCAGTGAAGCCACCACCGTCTCTCCATACCAAATATGAGGCGTAACCTATTCCGGAATAAAGCGAAGACCACACGGGAGCAAATACCCAATTTGGTGGCCGATATGACGGGAAGTTTAGTTGCTTGTACCAGTTATCGAGGTTTCTGCGTGTTATTTGGCCATTTACAAGCCCCCCCAAGTTGGGAAGGACAACTGCTCCAGCAATCTTTAAAATATTACTCATTTTCTGGTTTACAAAGAACTATGCACTTAAGACTCTTTTGATACGACTGAAATTCACACAAGTTAATTGTCACCTTTGTTCACTTTAGCAATAGGTTGAGCTGTTGTAATTGTTTAGTGTAGTAGAAAAGCTTCGTGTTTGATATGCATATGTGTGTTTTTATGCACACAAACTAGCTTGCGATGTGTTCGTGTAGGCAGCCGCGCCCCGCGCAGTATGATGTGCTAAAAAAGAATACATATAGCTAAGTGTTTCAGAATTTCATTATTAGGTAATCCATTGCTATTGGCTTTATTATAAATTTTAGGAATTAGCTGCACAGGTTTAAGCGTTCTAAAGGAGGCAAGCATGAACATTGAGTTCGAGTCGATTTGCTTGCCGTTGCAATAATTTCAATTTGTATCTAATTAATCTAATCGGCAGGCGAAACTTAGAAAACAAAATATGTACCATAGTTTGTTATTACGGGTATATCGAATAATCGCTGATATCCATAGCAACAAGGATTCGTTGTGGACAAAATTTTTCTTTTTAAGTTGTTCTATAATCTTATTTATTCAGTTTACAAAATTATGACCTTATATTTCGATTCTAGAGTCGAATTTTTTGATTCGGATGCCGTTAGTACAATTGGAATTTGGCACCAAAATGAGCCAATATTTGCAGTAGCATCATATAGTCAAGAGCGTGGCGGCTCAGTTACAGTCTTCTCAGATATTGTATTACTCTAAATGCAAAATAATAATTGCTCCATTACAGCTGAATTAATTTTTAAAATTCCAATTGATGTAGGGAGAACCTGAAAAAGATGTGACCTTCCCCATTCATCCGACGTCACAAGCAACTACTTTAGCTTGGCATCCGGAAACACTTGTATTGGCAACTGGGTGGGAGAATGGACACATTTATGTATGGCTTAGTGGGCACAGGGAGTTTGCCCGAGTTCCCGGTCCGCATAAAGCTGCCATCACGTTTTTGAAATTTAGTGAAATGGGAGGAAGGATGGTGTCAGCTGATTCCATGGGATTGTTAACTGGATGGCGCTATAATGGCAAAAATCAATTTCTAACTATGTTTTCTCATGATTTACGGGAGCACATTTTGTTTATAACATTTCGTAAAGTTATTGATAATGAAATAAACGAGGAAATGGTGAATTTGGCCAAGGCTGCAGTCGCAGGTGATGAGAATGCATTAGACACGTTGACTAATTGGAGACCTAGAACAGCGTCGAGGATTTTACAGCATTCAACATCAAAGGATAACTTTTGCTTCTATGTGGGAACTCAATCAGGAGTAGTTTATTACATAAATCAAGCCGGAACATCTACAGAGGTATTGAAAAACAGTTCAGCTCCTGTTCGGCAAATGTTGTGGCACCCCAAAAAGTAAGTATGTACTGTTAAAAGGTTTATTACATATTGAAGCATTTGTATTTATACAATTAAATTTAATGGAAGTTGTTGTTCATCAAACAGAGATGCAATTATATGTTTAATGGAGAATCTCACCGTCATAATGTACCTGGTGGAGTCAACGGGTATTTTAACAGAACTAGACCGAGTAAAATTAAACGGAAGGTCAACAGGAAATAACGCCATTGTATGGGCTGGGAATTGCGTAGCAATTATAACTGGTACACTAGAATTCGGACTTTAGCGAATATAATTTGAATTGTTATGTTTTCGTGGCAGGTGAATTCTGGATACGAATGTGGGACGTGGAAAAAGGGGATAATTTTCTGTTGCAGATCGACGCGCCAAGTTCTGGTAAAAATAACAAATATTCTTGAATAGTTTATACTTGACGGCTTTTGAGTCGAAGGCAGTGGTGATTTAAATTCCAATTTCTTCTCTTACGACAATGACAGATGCGGCTTTGAAGCAACAAATGCATACGGTTAATAAGAAGCACCACAAACCAGCTCAAAAAAGCGATGAATACTTCACCTCTTTAGCCTATTGTCAGATCAATCAAACATTGTGTGCAGGTACTAATCAGGGTAGCGTTTACACTTGGAAGCGGATGGTCGATCATCTTAGCACTTCCCTTGAAAATTCCTGGCAATTAACGAACATATCTTCAATACGAGGAAGCATTAAACAATGCTTTTGGGGTGTAAACGAGTTGGCAAAACCCTGCATTATGATTATTTGCACATCAAATGTATACGTTTTAAGGGTGGGTAGAAAGGTCTGAGGAGAGTAAATGATTATTAAAATTAGTTTCTCACTTTCAGGAGCAACCACTTCTTTTCTGCCACATGCGAGACCTATGGGCTGTACAAAGGAGTGCGAAGTCGATATACCTGGAGCATACCAGCGGGCAGCATTGCACTGTTCAAGCAGATTTTGCCACAACAGCCTTGACTCTAAATCAACTTTATTTAATTTTGAGTAACGGACGTTGTATAACATCGTATAAAATAGAGAAAAATATTAATGATCTGGAAAACGCATTGAAACAATCTGAAAATTCCTCTACATTTAGTGTGCAGAAAATGCAAACGTTTGCTGCTGATTGCTTATCCATTTGCATTCAAAATCAGAACATTTTCTGTCTGACATCAAACAATGTAATGGTCTATTCCATTGGTGGTGTTGTATTAAATAGGATTCAAGCGAATGATAGTGAAGGTATAATAATCCTAATGTAGTGTGCTCGTTTTCTTATAATCCCATCGCTTTTTAATCAGGAAAAATCATCGGAGTGGACCTTACGAATACATATCTTACTGTTTTTACAATAAAGGGATTTATTAAGACCTATGATGTTTCTCGGCATGATCCAAAGCTTCTTTTTCCCAGTAAATGCAGTTATGATTTATTTGAAGATTTTGGTGAAGTAATTGTTGCAAAGTGCAATTCTGCCGGAACCCATTTAGCAATCATAATTGCAAATCAAAATCTTATACCCAAGTCAGTCGTGTACTGCTGGGATTTTGAGAGGAACGTTCTAATGGACTATAAAATTAATGGGAATAATTTGCAAAACCCAAGGTATGTTTCGATAGAAATAGAAGCAACAATATATCTTCTGTCTGATAATATCGTGGAGAGAAAATATATTACAAGGTTCATAATTTTCGAAAAGCCTGCCTTTTAATATATATTGGGATACCGAGGAAGCTCGCCTTTTAGCATTAGAAATTAGGTCGGTGCGCCAAAAGGAAAGTCAACAGAATCCAAATTCACAAGAGACTTACAATTCCGTTTCAACTGAAAAAACATCAACTAATTTCGTCGAGTCCAAGGCTGTGGTGTTGTTTTATTCTGAAAAGGAACTACATGCACTAGAGGCAATGAACTTAATATCTGGCGAACAACTGATTAATCTTTGCATTCCGAATATGGTAAGGAAACTTTTTTGGTGATGTATGTAAGTTTTAAAAAAAATTTTGTTTTTTACTTACGGCAGATAATTTTAAATATTGGTACTCTGATAAGTAAACCTTTGCAAGATTTTGTGGATCTTAATTGCGATGTGAATACGCGAAAATCAGTTCTTAAATTTAGCTTGCATGTAGCTGAGGGGAACATGGATCTGGCCTATAGGTTACAAAGAAACAATTTAAATTTTTTAATTATATGCCTGATTTTTATCACGACTATTTGATAGATGCATACGGTCGTTGCAATCGAAGACTGTTTGGACTAACTTAGCTAAAATGTGCGTAGAAACAAAGCGCTTGGATATTGCTAAAGTGTGTTTGGGTAAATTAGAAAAGGTGCGTTCTGTACGAGCTGTACGACAGGCAATGGACGATGAGGACTTGGAACTTGAAGCTAAAGTTGCAGTCCTAGCCGTTGAGCTGGGAATGGCTGAGAAAGGGCTTGAATTATACAGGAGCTGTGGTCGAGTAGACCTTCGTAACAAGTTGCTGCAATCAAGCGGAAAACTAAATCAAGTTAGTATATTGCAAATGTTCACTCTTTATTTCAAGAAAGAAACATGTGATTTTTGGACCTGTCGAACGCCCCCTCTCTCCCTCCCACCCTGAATTTGCCACTGCTACTTACTATTTAATCAATCTATGTATTTACTATTTAATCAATCGAAGGCACTTGATGTATCTCAGGCAGAAGATAGAGTTAACTTGAAAAATGTGTATTTTCACTTGGGCCAAGAACTGCGGGAAGCTGGTGACATAAACAAAGCTTTGGAGTACTTTGAAAAGACACAAAATCCCGTGCAAAATGTCACAAATGTATTATTAGATAACCCGAATGTGATGAGGGTAATTAGTCAAATAGAAAAACAATTTCTTAATTTCTTATAGTTAAACTTTAACCCAAATTTAGCAATACATGGAAAATACTTTGGATCACAAAATGTTAAAATGGTGGGGACAATATGTAGAGAGTTCAGGTGATATGGAATCCGCTCTAGCGATTTACCGAAAGGCGGAAGATTGGTTCTCTCAGGTTTTTAGTTTGTAAAATTTGTTAAATTGACGGGTATATTGTATTGCGTTGTATTTTTAAAGGTTAAAATTCTTTGCTATTTGGGTAAAATCGGTAAAGCTGATACAGTGGCTAGACAATCAGGCGATCGCACAGCTTGCTACCATTTGGCTCGTCACTATGAAAATATCGGAAAATTTCAAGAAGCTATAATGTTCTATGGAAAAGCTCATACGTTTGGCAATGCCATCCGAATATGCAAAGAGAACGATTTCCCAGACCAATTGTGGGCAGTTGCGAATTCCGCAAGAAGCCATGATAAAGCAGTGGCTGCAGCATACTTTGAAGAAAATGGATCTTACAAGCGCGCTGTTGAGCTTTATCATAGAGCTGGCATGTTGCACAAAGCCTTGGAAATGGCATTCGAATTAGAACAACCTGAAATCCTAGACGTCATAGCCGCCGATTTAACACATGAATCTGACCCAGAATTAATATTTCGATGCGGTGAATTTTTTACAAATATAGAACAACCTCAGAAGTCAGTGCTTTTGTACGCGAAGACGAAGCACTTAGAAAGAGCTCTTCGTTTATGTTCTGATAAGAATGTTCCTATTACGGATGCATTGGCTGACATGCTCACACCCAATAAAGGTGACGTGAGCGATGAATTGTATGTATCATTATTAACCAAATTAGGCGAATTACTCCAGGAACAGGGTGATTATCATAATGCCACCAAGAAATTCACTCAAGCAGGCGATAAGATTCGTGCTATGAAGAGCTTGCTGAAGTCAGGGAATACCGAGAAGATTATATTCTTTGCAAACATTTCTCGACAACGCGAGGTATACATCATGGCTGCCAATTACTTACAAGCGCTCAACTGGCAGGAAAATCCCAGCATATTGAAGAACATTATCACATACTATTCGAAGGGTCATGCTTTTGACTCTCTGGCGAACTTTTATGCAATTTGTGCGCAAATCGAAATACACGACTTCCATAATTATCAGAAGGCTTTGAAAGCGATGCAGGAGGCGGCTAAATGCTTAGGCAAGATAACGCATTCACAACAAGCTTTATACAACCTCCAACGCACCATAGCTGAGGTGAAACGCATTCTGGACCTGGAAGAAGCGTTGGAAAACGGTGATTACAAAACCGTAATTTCTGGTTGCAGAGATCTCTTGAGTATACCCGCTTTATAATTATATGGGTCAGAAATTTCCATAATTAATATCGTATTGTTTCTTTTAGCAAAAGCCGAGACCCCGCCCATTAAACATGTCCACATATTGGCGATTCTTATTAAATCTCTAGCTTTTTGTAAGCAATATACAGAGTCGGGACGAGTCTTGAAAGAGCTTGCTGCCAAGGAACCGTCGTGGAAATTGTTGGGATTGCTCGATAAAGCATTGGTGCAAAAAATAGCTGATGAATGTAATTTGGATTTTCATCTGCTTTGGAATGAAACAATCCGTTCTGAAATGGATGATAATATCGACTTTGGAGAAGACGATATTAAAGAGGATATACATCCATCCTAATCATTTTTAATAAATTCTTACTTACTTACTTACTTATTTTATCAAACAATAACACACCACAATAAACCTGGGCTTAAGTTTACCGTTTCAGCCATGCCCCAATTTTTTGCCAACATGCCAACATTTTTTGTTGTTGTTGTAGTTTATGGAGCTGATTCTAATGAAGCAATCGGTTTTTGTCACTCTCTTCCAGTTTACGAGTTATAGCCCTCTAAAGTTTGGAATTGATATGCCTATAACTCATAAACCAGAGAAGTTTTTTCGATTACATGGGTACCGTTAGAAAGCTCTCTAAAAGACCTTAAATTTCTTTAATATAACATTTTTCCGAAAACTGTATAGTTTTTATGCAAATCGAAACTTTTCATTTTTAGTACTTTTTTCCCATTTAATAATTTTTTTCGTTAAACTACTTTTTCCATTATACTACTACACTCTAAACCTACACTTTGTATTACTCGTCTGAAAATGAATTACTCGTCTTTGTATTAATCGTCTAAATTCTCCTGCGGCGCAGATTCGAAGAATGTTCTTATTATGTAAAATTTTAAAATATTTAAAAAAAATAACGTGAAATCAATAATTATCAACAATAGATTAATAATTTAATAGTAGTAGAATGGAAAAAAAGTGGTTTTTACTTACGTTCTTCTGACCTGTAAGGGCTATTTTCTAAAATATTTTTAACAAAATTACGTGAAACCAACAATTCCCAACAATAGATTAATAACTTAATAGTAGTAGAATGGAAACAAGTAAGAACGTTAACTTCGGCCTGGCCGAAGCTCATATACCCTACACCCCCATCCGTTGAAGTGAGAATAAAAAGTGGGCGGGTTACGCCCACTTCCATATCACTTAATAATAGTAAATTTTGATCGATTAACTCATCTACAACACCGCTTTTCCTACCAAAATCCTAATTATATGGTATGGTAAACCAGTGGGAGGACCACGCCCATTTTTGGGAGAATATTTTATTCTAAGATGGTGGACTCAGAAAAAAAATTTTAGCTTAAAATTCACTCTGCAAGCTGAGAAATTGAGTTACAAGCAAAGGTGAATCCATATTCGCTATTAAAAGTAGGCGTGGCACTTATCCGATTTCCACATTTTCAATACCAAACAACGTAGGATAACAAAGAATATTCTTACCAAATTTCACGACGATACCTCTATTCGTTCTCCTGTAAACGTGATTTCCACAGACAGACAGACGGATGCGTTACAAACGGAAGAACAAAGTGAATATACCCTCAACCCTTCGGGTGTAGGGTATAAAAAGTAGTTTTTACTTACGTTCTTCTGCTTTATTGTTATTCCAAAGATTAAATAGGTTAATTACACACTTTGAAACGAAAAAATTATTAAATGGAAAAATAACAAGTAAGAGCGTTACCTTCGGCGTGGCCGAAGCTCATATACCCTACACCCGCATCTGTCGAACTGATAAAAAGTGGGCGGGTGACACCTACTTTTTTAATTTACAGGGAGCAAATTTTGATCTATTAACTCATCTACAACACCGCTTTTCCTACCAAACACCTCATTATATGGGATAGTATATAAATGGGCGTGTCATGGGCCCATTTTTCAAAATATATTTTAGTCTAGCTGAGAAATTGAGCATTAAGTATGGGAAAATTCACTTATGCTATAAAAATAGGCGTGGCCCTAATCCGATTTTCCTCATTTTCAATACCAAACAGCCTACGATGACAGAGAATATTCGTGCAAAATTTCATGGCGATAGCTTTATTCGTTCTCCGTGTCGTCGATCGTGACTTCCACAGACAGACAGACAGACAGCCAGACGGACGGACACGGCTAAATCGAATCAGAAGGTGATTTTGAGCCAGAATATATATACTTTTCTATACCGGCCACGCCTCCTTTAATGCGTTACAAACGGAAGAACAAAGTGAATATACCCTCATCCCTTCGGGTGTAGGGTATAAAAATGAAAAATTTCGATTTGTATAAAAACTATACTGTTTTCGGAAATATGTTATATCAAAGAAATTAAAGAACTTTAATAGAGTTTTCTAACGGTACCAATATGATCGAAATATCTTCTCTGGTTTATGAGTTATAGGCATTCAATTCCAAACTTTAGACGGCTATAACTTCTAAACTAGAGGAGAGCGACAAAAACTGATGGCTTCATTAGAATCAAAAAACAACAACAAAAAATGCAAAAAAATTGGGGAATGGCTCAAACGGTAAACCTGTTCCCCGCGTGTGATTGTGAATTCCAGAGATAATTATCTCTGCTCAACTCTTCTGTTGTTATGAATCCCTTTTTCCTCAAAGATTACAAGTCTAGAGATTTTTAGGGTAGCCAAGGTTACGAAAAGCCGTTTACCCTTGGGTTGTTCTTATCAGCTGGTAAACAGCTGATTATAATCATTGTACATGTTCGTCTACTGTGCTATTGTTCATGCTAAAATTTCTTCAATTTTACAATTTGTTTTATCTTGTAAATCTGAGTGAAACAGTCGAGTTACTTGTGGATTTATCGCAGAGCAGTGCTCTTCAAACGGTGTTCCACGAAGCCCTTAGGTTTCACAAAATGTTCTAAAGGGTTCCATAAACATAAAACAATTATCAAACCGAGGATTTCCAGAATTTCTTACTTTTATTACTCTTATACTGTGAACATTTTAATGTTTGTGATCCATCGCTCAGCGAAATAATTTTATACTTATAGGGGTTTCTTAAATTGACGAAGTCTGAAGACCATTGTCAAATGTACAAAAATGTAATAATCCTATAATCTTATATAACAATAAGACCACCAAATAAACTTCTCTTTCGAATCGTTTTACCTATTTATGTATGATATAGTATAGCGGTGCGCGGATCACGCCCATTTTTTATGAGAAAATACTCCACAATACGGTAATCCTGGCAATAAAATTTAAGTTCAAAATCTGCATTATAAGCTGAGCAATTCGCCTCTAAAAATGGGTGAAGGTGTAGGCGTGACAATTGTCCGATTTTTAATCTTTAATTCCTTGTGATAAGGGAGAATATTTGTGCCAAACTTCATGATGTTACCTCTACTCGTACTCTTGTAATCGAGATTTCCACAGACAGACAGACATGGCTAAATCGACTCAGGAGGCGATTCTAAGCTAGAATGTAGGTATATACTTTTCTATATCTCACACGCCACCTCTACTAAATATTGATATTCAGAAAGTATAATTATATTTCCGAAGGTATCAATTCATAAAATATCTGTTCAAATTTATTTTGAAAATATTTATCTACACTGTATATGCATATGGTCTCGTATTATTCATTATATGTACCTGCGTAAAATTAATTGAGATTTACAACCGATGAAAAGAAGTCGGAAATTTAAGGAAATATTTACAGTGCTCTCCATGATATTCAAACATACATACGTATGTAATTATATATCGAATAGCATTTTAGGTACGCGAATAGTTTGTAAATGTATTCATCGGTTTGTGTGCGAGCACCACATTTCGTTTGGGTTGTCCAGTTGTCCCATGAACACAAACACGTTTTCATTGTAGTTAGGCACAGAGGTACATATGTATATATTCGTGCTTAAGTATTTATTAACTCAATGTTTTGTATTAATTTTTGTTCGTTTATCTTGCCTTTTTCACTTTGAGATCGGCCTGTCTATTAAATTCAGTCATTCATACGTTTTCAAGTCCGATCGACGTGCAATTGTCTCGTTAGCGTAGTCCTCTGGCTCGATTTGTACCATTTTTTTGACAAAGGATAGGAAATCACATCCAATCAAACGAGCGTTTATTGCAGACAAAGCGTGTGCTATCGGGGGTTTCGGTGAGAGGTACACACACACATTAATAAATGACGAGACAAGATTGTGTTTCATTGTGTTTATTTCATTTCTAAAACTCATATAAAATAGACAATAAAAAATATTAAACAATTAGATTTCCAATAGCTAAACGAGCTTTGGCAAATTATAACTAAATTGGCTTCAGTGAATAAGACCGACTATTTCACAAGTGCGCATACGAAACATTTCCAGCATAGTTTTGCTTGGTTGAGCATTTAGTTCGGAGCGGGAGGATTCCCAAGAAACATATAGAAAATAAGATCGTTTTTATCACTGACGTTGAAGTTTTGATGGTCAAGGTTAGGCCACACTGGTTTACAGATAGATAGTTATTGTTTTTCTAGGAAGTGCAGCAAAGATTTTGTGGGCACGGAATATTTCTACAATCGGCTAGCAAACTGCAGTGTTGCTAACTTTTTTGAGAAAATACTAAAATCTTATAAATTAAGATTACAATGTATCGTTAGATGTGAAAGTTAAGTTAGATAAGTTGAGTTAAGATAAGTGTTAGTGAGAGTTATATTGCGACGTTATATTGCATTTGACATTCAATTGCAATTTAGCTAAATAATGTACATCCTTAGTTAAGATTATATAACCTTATAAAATTTGGATTTATGTATTCGAATATAGTCGTTATCATTTCGATAAGCCACCTGCCCACACTGATCTCTTCCTTTAAACAAGTTACTTAATAGTTTTAAATGGAGCACCATTTTGTAAGAAGAACCCCCGTAGGGTAGCAGTGATCCAATAAACGAGTGAATAATACTGCTTAATAATACCCATCTGATTTCATTTTACTGGGGTCTTGGGTTATCAATTTATATCACAACTAATCAACCATCTTCTTCTTTTTCGCTTTTATAAATAAAGTGCTTTGATTCACAGAATTTAGATTACCTGGAATGACAGATAGGCTGCATGGTGGACTTTTTAATCTAGCAAGATATCATCGAGAATCATTTATTCCTTTTTACACCCTACACCCGAAGGGATGAGGGTATATTCACTTTGTTCTTCCGTTTGTAACGCAATAAAGGAGGCGTGGCAGGTATAGAAAAATATATATATTCTGGCTAAAAATCACCTCCTGATTCGATTTAGCCATGTCCGTCCGTCTGTCTGTCTGTCCGCACGTCTGTGGAAATCACGATTACAGGAGAACGAATAGAGGTATCGTCATGAAATTTGGCATGAATATTCTTTGTTATCCTACGCTGTTTGGTATTGAAAATGGGGAAAATCTGACCAGTGCCACGCCTACTTTTTATTGAAAATATGCACTCATCCGTGCTTTTAGCTCAATTTCTTGGCTTGTAGACCGAATTTTCAGGTAAAATTTTTTTTCCGAGTTCACCATCTTAGATTAAAATATATTCTCAACAATGGGCGTGACACGCCCACTTAATATATACTATACCATATAATAAGGTGTTTTGTAGGAAAAACGGGGTTGTAGATGAGTTAATATATCAAAATTTGCTCCCTGTAAATTTAAAAAAGTAGGTGTAACCCGCCCACTTTTTATCACTTCGACAGATGCGGGTGTAGGGTATATGAGCTTCGGCCAGGCCGAAGATAACGCTCTTACTTGTTTCATTTACATTTTTTTAACTTAGAAATACATAAGTGCAACTGCTAGTCCTTATAATGAACTTATATAGATATATATGTATATATGCGTATATGCATATACAAACGTACTTATGTTATGAATATTGATATCTTCTAATAATGGATAAAGTCACTCGTATTTTTCACGTAAGCAATTCTAAAAAGCGTGATTAATATTAATTTATTTGGCATTGTGACCAAACAACGAAACTGCTTGATAAAAGTTTTACTGAGACCGTAAAACATTTCAAAGGCAGTTCAAACGATGGATGCATGCGTCAAACTTTTTCCTACAATTGCAATTTCAAAACAATTTCACCAATTTCAGATCGATCTAAAGTGAAGGAAGCTTTCATCTTCCCAAAATGGGTATAGAAAAGGTTGAAGACATTGGTCCTAGGGACGAGCCATTTTTGGGCACACTTGATATAGCTTTGGTTGTTATATTGATTATTGGAACTACGTGGTATTTTATGCGTAATCGAAAAAAGGAGGAGGCACCTATTCGATCGTACTCTATACAGTATGTATATCCTTGATAACCTTTATTATATAGTATCCTTGATATACATAATATATCTTTGATACTATAGTACATATTAGAGGGCTGCATGAGACGTCTCGGAGTCTTGTTCAAGACGTCTTGACAGTTTCAGGGGCTGTCTAAAATGCTTCCATTGCTTTAAAATCAAACGGTGACTTTTGTA
Source organism: Conops quadrifasciatus (assembly GCA_949752815.1). Classification (NCBI taxonomy): domain Eukaryota; kingdom Metazoa; phylum Arthropoda; class Insecta; order Diptera; family Conopidae; genus Conops; species Conops quadrifasciatus. The sequence goes on along the minus strand of OX457081.1, from coordinate 26,911,484 downwards.
ATCAAATAGAAACGCTGCATCAACGCAAAAATTTTGCTATGTCAGTTACGAATATATCGCGACGTATCATACAGCCCTCTAGTACATATGTATGTTTACCTTATTTAAAATTTTTAATTTTACAAATTCAACATTTAAGACCGACAACAGTCAGTACCACTTCGGCTGGAGAGAATTCTTTCATTAAAAAACTCAAAGCTTCTGGTCGTAGTTTAGTTGTCTTCTATGGTTCACAAACAGGTACGGCCGAAGAGTTTGCTGGCAGATTGGCTAAAGAGGGAATACGTTATAGACTAAAAGGCATGGTGGCTGATCCAGAAGAATGTGATATGGTAAGTACTTAGTGTTGATCTGTACATTAACTTGTGTGGTATTGACTATTTTTTATATTCGATACATTTACTTATAGATATATGTACATACACTTATTATAAAGTCCTTACATTTTAGGAGGAACTTTTACACCTAAAAGATATTTCAAATTCGTTGGCTGTTTTTTGTTTGGCAACTTATGGTGAAGGCGACCCTACAGATAATGCCATGGAATTTTATGAATGGATCACAAATGGTGATGCGGATTTAACTGGTTTAAATTATGCCGTAAGTAATTACCTTACTATAATTGTATGTGTGTATTTATACAAATTTTAATTTTGTCAGTTAGCTTTTTTGTAAGAAATTTATTTAATTTTTCTAATTGTTCTCATGTGTTGACTTAATTACTAAAAACCACGAAATACTCGAACCGAGAGGTTATAGAGGCTATTATTATTAGAAGTGTGATTTAATTTTATCCTAGTGTTTCAATTTTAAAGTCATAAAGCAAACACCATACAATCATAGATTTTGTATTTGCTGTTTTATTACAGAATTGGATTTCACCTCCAATCTGATTTATAGGAAATTGAGTTGAGTATAAGATGATAAAATTTTATCGATCAGCTGTAAGGTCGAAGTGTCTGTCATATGCTGTCATCTTTTTGTCAGTGGGAAAACGTGTTATTTTTTTTGACATAGAGGCGTCTTATGGATGGCGTTATAATCTTGGCGATTGGCTAAGCAGTGCTGCTATTTTAGTTGGGACAGAACTTATAACACAAACAAAAAATAGGCGTTTATGAAGTGCATGTCATGAATGATTCTTACCGAAATAGGAAGAAGTAAAACTCGCAATGCTTGTTTGCACCAACAAAATTCTTCGCCTGCGGTGGACTTTGCCTCTAGTATTTAGAGAGTGCAAAGTTCTGTTGAATAGTTATGTAATCTCAATAATTTGTAAGGCTCTTCATATGTTCGGTTTGAATGCATTTTCATACGCCGAGTTTTTACAAATTAGAAACCAAAAGACTGCGCATAAGACTGTTTTGCTACAAAAAGAATTCGCTAAATGAAACTTAATTTTATTTTTATGTTATCAGGTCTTTGGTCTTGGTAATAAGACTTATGAGCACTACAATAAAGTTGCGATTTATGTGGATAAACGATTGGAAGAATTAGGAGCAAATAGAGTTTTTGAACTGGGTTTGGGCGATGATGACGCTAAGTAAGTATTCCTTTCTAAAAATTATTACTTCGTTATAATTTTTCAAATGGCAGATGTGTTTTATTATATTTTTTTGTTAGTAAAACTAAAGACAAATTTCAATTCTCATAAATTTAGCATTGAAGATGATTTTATCACTTGGAAGGACCGTTTCTGGCCGACCGTATGTGACTATTTTGATATTGAAGGCGGCAGTGAGGAAGTCCTTATCCGTCAATATCGTTTACTGGAACAACCGGATGTACAAAGCGACCGTATATATACAGGAGAGATTGCGCGTTTGCACTCTACGCAAAATCAGCGACCACCCTTTGATGCGAAGAATCCTTTTCTGGCACCAATTATTGTCAATCGTGAATTACACAAAGGTGGAGGACGTTCGTGCATGCACATTGAACTCGATATAGGAGGATCGAAAATGCGGTACGACGCTGGCGATCACGTAGCAATGTATCCCGTCAACGACAAGGCACTGGTTGAGAAATTAGGCCGGTTGTGTAATTCCGACTTGGACACAGTGTTTTCCTTGATCAATACTGATACAGATAGCAGCAAAAAGCATCCGTTTCCCTGTCCGACAACCTACCGTACAGCTTTGACGCATTATCTGGAGATAACGGCTATCCCACGAACACACATTCTTAAAGAGCTGGCAGAGTACTGCACTGACGAAAATGACAAGAACATGCTTAGAAATATGGCTTCTCTTACTCCCGAAGGCAAGGAAAAGTATCAAACCTGGATTCAGGACGCTTGCAGGAATATCGTGCATATTCTAGAGGACATTAAATCGTGCAAACCGCCCATAGATCATTTGTGTGAGTTGTTGCCGCGCTTGCAACCACGATACTATTCAATTTCATCATCATCTAAGGTAAGAGGTTTTATAATTATTACAACGCTCATCGCAATATCTGAAAGCTTATATCCATATAAATCTATAGTAAACTTATTTTCTATTTCTATGTAGCTGCATCCATTGCATGTTCATGTGACGGCTGTGCTAGTTGAGTACAAAACCGCCTCTGGACGCATCAACAAAGGTGTTGCTACGACTTATTTGAAGGAGAAGCAACCTAATGGTGAAGACGCCAAAGTGCCTGTGTTTATTAGAAAAAGCCAATTCAGACTACCCACAAAGTGCGAGACTCCTGTTATAATGGTCGGGCCCGGTACAGGGTTAGCACCATTCAGGGGCTTTATACAAGAACGGCAATTCATGCGCGACGAAGGGAAAATAGTCGGTGATACCATTCTTTACTTCGGCTGCAGGAAGAGGAATGAAGACTTCATCTATGCGGAGGTATATACTCGAAATTTGCGTTAATTGTATGTGCTACTTGGACTTTCCTGATGATCACTTTTTAGGAGCTGGAAGAATGTGTTCAAAAGGGAACATTGATACTGAAGACCGCCTTCTCTAGAGATCAGAAAGAAAAGGTTTATGTAACGCATCTAATAGAGAAGGATGCAGATTTAATATGGAATATCATAGGAGAAAATAAGGGACATTTTTATATTTGCGGGTATGACGACGGGCTAATTATTTTGCTGCATAGAATATTGAATTTGTTTTTCCTGTTTCTAGGGATGCTAAGAACATGGCTGTGGACGTTAGAAATATTTTAGTTAAAATTCTGTCTGAGAAAGGCGGTATGAGTGAAGCCGATGCTGTACAATACTTGAAAAAAATGGAAGCACAAAAGCGATACTCGGCGGATGTATGGAGCTAAGGATTTCGATAAACCAAGTAACTAAAAGAAGACAAGATGTTGTAATTTTATCATTTATCTGAGATCAGTGCAAAAAAATCAAGGATCGGAGCAATTCAGTTTGGAAATATTATCCATTCCTAGACTAGTCTGATTCGGAAAATGCGCAATGTATGAAATTTGTTTTTACTGGTGTAGAAGTGTAAAAGTGCAATTACTCTAAATAAAGTAATGTAATTTAAAATGTATCTTGTGACATTTAAGTTGAGGTTTAGAATATGAAATATAAATTTTTACTTTGTCCAAATGAAAGACAGAATATTAGCGGAGACAACAAAAATGTGGATTACGATAATTCTTGGCTTTTAATCACAACTGAGATGCGAAAGTTAATGGAGCTTTCATAACCGAAGTTGTAAACATGCGAGCATCCAACATTAAGATTGCTGATGAGGAGCAGTGGCTGGTTATAAAATGGTCATACAATCTGCTCAAAAATTGATTTTAACGAACTGCCATAAGTTAAATATCATAATTAATTTCAAAATCTGATTTCAACGATCTACCAAAAATTGACTTCACAATTAGTTGTTGCTTAATTACGCTGAGCAGGAAAAATATGGGTGGTTATAATTACTCATAACCACTCATATAATATTGATAATTATAAATTACGATAAACCTCCGGAGGTGGTACAATGTTTAAAAGTACATAGTATACAGCAATACGACGCGAATTAGTTTTTTAAAAGTTTATTTGTGGGTTTTTCGTTCTTTTAATACTTCAGAAAATCATTCCATCGGTTCATTTCATTCGGGGGTAAAAATCTGCCACAAAGCTAATTTAGAGCATCTCTTTAAAAACGATTCTCATTGCACTGTTTCGTCGTGGGATAGGAACTTTGGTAGTGTACAGAGGAGGGCTTATGTTTTTAAAAAAAATAATTATTTTATACATATTCGGGTCCATATTTACGTAATTGTTTAAATTTGCACAATTAATATTAAGGCTGTTCCACTTTATGCTGTCGCATGTGTCCACATAATCCAGCTGCTTGTGCATATGCCTTCCCACATATTTTACATACAAACTTTTTTATATCCAAATGGAGATGCTTGTGGTGATACAGAGCTTTTGGACGGCCAAATGCGGCACCACATACATCGCAAACATGAGGTCGTTCAGTGGAATGCATTGCTTTGTGCTCGGCCAATTGAGAAGAGGACGCGAACCGTCTCCCACATTCCTTGCAGGGATATGGCTTTTCTCCCGTGTGCGATCGTGTGTGAATCTCCAGAGCCTGCCTCGACTTCAAGCCAAAGCCACACATTTCACACACATACTTTCGCTCCTGCGAGTGGGCAAAATTTTTGTGAGCGTTTAAGCGACTGCTGTGAAAGAATGCTTTGCCACAGTTTTCAATGTCGCAAACAAAATTCAGCTCTCCAGTATGCCTGATTTTGTGATATTTTAAGCTATTCCTGCTTTTATACGTTTTGTCACATTGATCGCATGGAAACTCATTGTGTTCCTTCCGCACATGCTTGTTGAGAAGGTGTTCATTATTGCACTCAAAGACGCAGTGGGAGCATTGCAGCGTTTTGGCCGAGCTGTGGCATCTGACTTTATGGCAGTTGAGAGATTTTGGTAGCTTGTAGGATTTTTTACATTCGAGGCATTCGTATTTTTTCACTACGCCGCTATCCATAGATCGTTCGAGAACCTTCAAAAGTTTGATTTTTAATATGTTCTAAGTTTTACATTGCCTATATTTACCTTTGGCACATAGTCAGTGTCTTTACTCTCTTCGTTATTAACATCCGATAAATGAAGAGAGTCCTCTAAGCTACTCACAGAGTTCCTAAATGAGGCGGTATGCAAAGGACTATTTCTGATATCATTATTTAATTCGGCGCTGTTGTCGGTGTCCTTGCTTACGTCGGTAAGGTTTAAAATGGGTTCTTTATATCCTAACATCTCATCACTTTCCAGGAGCGACACAGGCTCTTCATTCTTTATAGGTGATCGTGTCACGCCAATCCCTTCTAAATGGACATTTTTAAAATGCAACAAGAAATCATTGAATTCAAAGTTTTTTATATGGCAAAATGTGCAAACGATAGTGAAGTTGTCAACTGTTTGGAAGAATATTTCTGCACATTTTTTGTTTGCAAACGAGCTAATTTCTGTTTTGATATTAAAAAGGCCGAGCATTCTTTATTTTCACTGAAATCAGAGATTATCCCTGGGTAAAATAAACTGTCCGCTTCGTAATAACAAGAAGTTAACAATTTAGGGAGGTTTATACAGAAGGAATCTTAGAACTGATATTAACGTGTGGATATCAGTTCTGATATTTTGTGCCGATAGTCACAAAAACTTACTAGACCCGAAAAACTGTAATTTCACTTTCTTATTTTCATAGTCCCTGTCTACATGAGGAATCGAGGAATTAACGATTGTGCAAAAGAGAACGAGAGAAAATAAATTGGTGGGATAGAGATTGCAAAGTTGCTCCGAAAATCCAACTCAAAAATAAAAATTGGTGGAAGCATGCCCGTTTAAAACACTTGTGACTTATATTATAACACTTGTATATAACACTTGTGACTATTGGACATCTACACGTATGATTATATTAAAAAAGTCGATCCGAAAGGCATATGGCAACATAAATATATTTTTTCTACCAGCAATTAATATATAGCCATTCAAATACGTCGCAAGATCGGTCTGTGAAAAATCTCCTCGGGGAAAGCATCATAGCAAATAATAAAAAAAAAATCTTTCGCAATTCAAGTTTTCTGCTGTATGGAAGCCGTAATTTTAGAATACCACCTTATTAAACGAGATCTTTTTTTGTTTTAATGAAAAATTCACGCCTGGAAATAATGGAAAAATAAAAAACCCCTATTATAACAGTGCGAGTGTGAATTCACATTTCTCGTACAAAACTTCGTGAAAACAATCGCCACATTTGCATTTTAAATTTCGGACCCGTGTAATGCCTCCCATAGTGAACACCGCCAAACCCATATTTTTGAAGTAATGAAACTACTTGTTTATTTTGAAGGATTTGAAAACAAATTCTAATCTAAACAAAATAAGTAAATAGCATCATGTCGAGTCGAAGAAAGGATATGTGGAAACTTCTTTATGACTTGGTCAACAGAACTGACACGGATTTGAACGAGGTGTTTGCATTTGTCGATGACATCCTCTGCAAGGAGCCGAGTTTAATCCAGCCGTATTCACATAGGATTTTGGATAATCGCTTCCAGGATGCATTTCTGATATGGCTCATAAACAAATTAGTCAGCTATTTTAACCATTCTTTAAGTGAGGGGTAAGGTGATGTGTGTTTAAATTCTATTGTGTTGTCTCTAATTCTTCTCTAGCCTACACTTAGCCAATGTACGACTCCAAAAACGGATTCTTACTTCGTGCCTGGTGAATAGATCGACTTTATTTAAAAAGCTTGTGTCCTGTTACTCGGCGGGAATATCGTCTCTTACCTTAAATTTAGACATCATGGAACAGGATATAATTGTGGAGCTGAATTCTTTCAAAAGCGATGACAAATGTTTGAAAGATATCGACCCTGAGACTAAATCTCAATCTATTAAGGTGCGCGCAGCTGATGTAGACAGATTAATTCAGAGTTTTTTGGATATAATGAGGCATGCCGTCAGTGTGGGTTATCACGAATATCCGGAACTGTTCGCAGATTCTCTTGCTAGTGTTTTGACAGCATTTCGAGAGGGTGAAATAGAAATAAAATTGAAGAGTCTTGACTACTGTTACAAATTGTTTAAGTCTGCCATCGATTTAAATGATTTATTGGAATTTCACTATCATTACACTGTGAAAGCAGTAGCTGTGTTGTGGGAACAAATGCCTATTTGGACATACGCCGATTGCATAGAGATTGAGGATATTGAAGCATTTGCAAGTATTTCGTCAAATATACTAAATGAATTTAGTCGCTTCAAAAGGGTTTCGAAATATGGTCAGAGTTTTTTTCAACTGGCTCTGCACATGTTAAAGAACGTCTCGACGATTAGACGGACAAAAGCGCAGAATGGAGAACATGCCAACAATCTTTTGGATCTTCAGTATAGTTTAATAATATTCATGAGATGCCTTGATAATGTACATTCTAAGGCCACTTGCCTTGAGGATGATCAAGCAGCTTCATTATTTAACCTCAGCAATGAATATCCTGGGATTCTATGCGTAATTGCAGCAGGTATTGGGTTTTCAGAGAGCTTGTTTCCGAAAACTCTTTCACTTATATGCCAAAGTTTAGCCTGGAGACTTCAACGAACTCTGATTTCATTAAGCGATTTTGTGTATTTAAAGGCCCTTTTGCATGTATTGAGTTACGTGGAACTAAGTAACCAACGATACAAACAGTTGTCGATGCTTCGAGAGAAAAGGTTCACGGAAAATGCATTTCTCGAGTTTGATTTCGAAAAATTGTATTGTTTGGCGGAGGGTGCTGCACCAAATGATAAAGAGCGTTTATTAAATGATCACATTCAAAAGTTTCTAAATAATGCTAAACAAGGTGAAGGAACTCAGTTTCACTCTCAGTACATCGACGTGGCGGGAGACTTATTGAAGATACGATTGTTTAAGCGTCTACTGACGTCAGACCTCACAGAACAGTTGATCTTATTTGTGGCGAAACCGCTCAATACTTCTCTGGATTCGCCGACACAAAACATTGACCGCGAAACGTGTCACGTGGCAATGCAAACTCTGAGTGGCCTCTCTTTCGATACAACCAGTCAGATAAGTAAACATTTGTCACAAACTGTAAATGCACTCCTCGTGCGCTTGTTTAATCCTGCCTCGAATGCGAAGTATTCCTCCGAACTGCGTATTGCATTCTTGGATAACATTGAGGGGTTCATTATCAGTGGCTCGCTTACGTCTAAGCAGCTTTTTAAGGAATGTTTTCATTGTTTGAGAAATAATGCAGCAGATTTAGTCCGTGTGCTGAGGATTGTTTGTTGCTCTAGTAATTGTTTGGTTTTTTGTGTCGGCAGCTTCTCCTGCAAAATGTTGGAAAGCCAATGCCAAACGAATCCTTATAGAAATGAAATTGTTTGTCAAAAATGCTTTTCCTTCCAAGAAGACGTTCTTGAATATGCAACTACATTTTTAAAAACAAAAGACGCCTACATCCTTAAATGGCCGTTTGGAAATGGAGGACATCTTCTAGAATCTAATGCTGAAATTGAACTTTTGCCCCTCGTTAAGCCATGGTTACCGAAGACGATTCTCTATGATGAGAAATTCAGTTTCATGTTCAAACATTTTCGGCTTGATTCATTATGTGATATTTCCTTATTAAGTATCACCGAGAACAACATGGACCCTTTCAGTATGCGGATATTTCAGCTATATGTCCAACATATGGCCAATGACGTGGACCGTCTGCTACAGACTACGTTGAAGTTTATTCTCTCTCAGACAATAAAATCCTTAAGTGGACAAAACATCTCCTCGCAGTTACAAGTATTGGAAATAATATCATTTTCAGCTAGAATCGATGGCATAACCGAGAAGTGGCTGTACCTTTTATTTAAGACTACCTTCTTTTTTCTGGTGCATGCAGATTCGTTGGTTGTGCATGAGGCAGTGCTGGTCGCCACGGAGATGTGTTACCACCACAGTATCAAGCCGACAAATCTTTGGCATTGGTACAAACGAGATGCTCTAAGCCTAATCATTCGGCTGGCGTTGAATATCTATTTACAAACCGGCGTTCGGCTCACACGATCTCTTAAACCTGTACGTTTTTTTCGTCAAAAGGTTCAAGGTGAAAGATTAATTTAATTTTACTCTTCTTCACAGCTTTCCAAAATGCTTGGGTTCTCCTGTGTCCAGGAATTCATTTACAAATATTACCGGCTTTTGACAACAATGATTCTACCCTATTGCGTTAAAGAGCCTCGTTGCAAAGGCCTGCTAGTGGGAATATCCAAAGTAACTGGAACGTCGATTGCCCAGATTTTCGTAGCCTCATTCCTTCGAATCTATACACACATTTATTTAACGGAGGAGGACTACATTGCTAACAAATGTATTGACGTAGTTCTGAGGTGCACCGGCCTCAGTCTGAAGAAGCTGATGAGCACGGATATCAAGGTGCTTTTGCATTAGCAATCTCATAAAACAAAATTATAAAAGTTATTAGTGATTAATTATTTAATTATAAAAAAACATAAATAACAATATTACAATAATTTTAAAAAGTATTCAAACAGCAAAAGTTAACATTCTTCCTTTCAGCAAACAGTTTTCGAATTCCTGATTTATTTTAATAGAAGGCCGAAGTGTGTGATGCAAGCTTTTGAGTGTTTGATAATGAATGATAAATCCGGTGGCCAAAGTAACCCTGGGGGGGATTTAGCTGGAAGCAGTCTATCGACGGACTTCGCTGAGTTTATAGCAGATCGTTTTCTGGGCGTAATTACGTATTTTCAGAGTTGTTTGGGCGATCCCAACTTCGAGAACCCACTGAAGGAAGAGGTCATGTACAGCTTAGGCCAAATAATTCGCTTTCTTGGAGCCAAGCATGTTACACAGTTTCGTTTCAAAATAATTGCTATGTTGACATTTGTTCTAACGCTAAACGACAAGAACTTGCAAAATATTTGTCTAAAAATTTGGATGATATTTTTGAAAATTGTTGATATTCAAGAGTTGGGTCCCTCGGTGAGCCGGATCGTAGCGTGCATACAGCCATTGCTGAAGAACAACGCGGCCGAAGTGAACGCAATTTATGATTACATTATTTTGAAAAACGACAATCTACTGGGCGCATACATTCCAGATCTTTATTTCGTAGAACACCTTCCAGAAGTCGAACCACAAATCAGACGGTTTATTGCGCGGCAAATGGAGATCTTGGGCAAGGAGAAGTCAACCACCTCTGACAAGCTTCAGTTTCTGTTTAATCAAATAACAAACGAAAATGTTCAAGTCCGTATATACGGTCTAATCCACATGACCAACTTTATAGCCGGGAATAGAGTGGCTATAAACTTGATGATTCTGGAAGAAATGCGCATCGATCCACTCTTGCGGAAGATTGTAGATGTTTTGCTAGTCGGTTGCCGCCATGAAGACAGAATCCTGCAACTCGAATCCGCTAAATGTCTCGGCGAACTTGGCGCAATCGATCCCAGCTACATGCCTTCGAATTCGTATTTGCAGATCAACGAAATGTCACTCAGTATTCATACGGATGAATTTGCCATCATGGCTCTTACTGAATTATGTCGCGCATACCAGTTTCAGAAGGACTCCAAATATGTAGACAACTTTTCAGTAGCGATTCAAGAAATTCTCTTGATGTGTGGAGTATCTTCCAAAGATCGGGAGCAGGTGACTGTGTGGAAAGCTTTACCGGAACGAATGCGCAAAATAATGGAACCATTGTTGACTTCTTGCTACACTGCGTCCTGCAGAGACAGCAACTGCAAGGAACATCCAATCTTTAACAGCACCTCCTGTCAGTCCTACCAGGAGTGGGCCTTTTCATGGGCTTCGCGTCTAATTGAGTTTGTTCAAACAAACGAGACTCACCATCTCCTCAAATCGTTTAGGCCTAGCATAAAGCGTGATGGGAAAACGTTAGCCATGCTCTTTCCTTACATTGTTGTGCATGCTCTGCAAGAATGCTCTCAACCGCAAAGACAACAAATAATGGAAGAATTTAAAGCGGTTTTCGAGTGCGGCAGTCGAGGCTTGATTAGGTCAAACGACTATGAAACATCTGGTCTAAAGGAATTTATGTCCACGAAATATTCGGTGGACGATAAAAAAGTGGAAAAACCTAAAAAGGGACAAGACAGTACCTTCGATGTAGGGGGCGATATAACAACAGCTTGTGTGAAGCTGTGTTCCGAGCAAGTAGATTTCTTGCATCGCTGGCTACTCGAATGGAAACGCACCAACATCGCTGACGGTGTTGTGGGAGAACTAAGCGAGCGTTACAAGTGCGTGGAGTGCTTCACGAAACAGTTGGACAAGCATCTCATTGCCAAGGCTAACTATCATTCGGGAGAATTCTCACGGGCACTTATGTACTTGGAATCGTACATCGAGGAGGACGTGAAGATGCGCTTACAGGATCAACTGTCGTTTCTTATAGAAATTCACGGCAGTTTAAGAGATGCTGACTCAGTGGAGGGCGCAGTATACATGAAGAAATCAAACCTGCTCCTTACTGAGGAGATTTTTGTCAATAGCATAGTAGATCGCCCACAGGTACGCAAAGTTTATAACTGAATTTCAGATTATTGCAATGATGATGTACTAACTTAAGGAAACCATCAGTTGCTACGAGCAGCTAATCTCGAAAGGAGAAGAGTTTCATCAGGAGCATATTGGAGGAATGATAAGTTCCTATCTCCGCATGGAGGTGCCGGAGACGGCACTCCTTCTGGCTGATGGCCTTTGGCAGAAATTTACTGAACAGTATACCGATGACTATTTCAAGGAGTGCAAATCGGAATTACTTTGGCGCCTTTGCCGCTACGATGAGCTGGAAGAGATTCTCGAAGATCCGGTTGTGCGTAGAAAAGCGGCGAATTGGAATGTACAATGCTCGGAAGCCTTTCTAATGTTCCGCCAACCACACTCCGAGCATGACCTCGCTCTCGGCAAATTCTCCGCCCAAATTGATGTGATACGTAGTAATATTCTACGTTCCATGCGGACCTTTTCAGGGGTGGCGTGCAATTCGTACTCCAATTCTTATGATGAAGTTATCAAGCTGCATCTTTTGCGGGAAGTTGAGAAAGGCAAAGTGCTTCTAAATGGTATAGAAGAGGTACTTTCCAATGTGAGCACAAGCAGCGAATTCTGCGTTAAAGAAGTGAATGAATTTTTCATTGATTGGGATTCAAGACTTTGTATATTGAAACCTGACGTGCGTGTAGTTGAGCCCATTCTTTGTTTTAGACGGAATTTACTTACGGAAACCAAGAAGCTTCTGACCACTAGTCCCAAGCGCTCGGTCTCTCACGACTTTCAGAAAAAGATTACAGCGTTGATAGATGATGAAATAGGTAAACTTTGGATTCGCAGTGCACAAATGAGCCGAGAAGCCGGTGGTTTGCAGCAGGCGCATTTGTCGATAATGAAGGCGGAGGAATACGAACCCAAAATGATTTTCCTAGAGAAAGCAAAACTATGTTGGGAGAAAGGAGATCACAAAAATGCCTTTAAGCTAATAGAAGAGAATCTCGAACGGATTGAATTGAAATGTCAGGGAAATGTACGCAACTTGGAGCCAATGGATCGATCGCTCTATGCAGAAGCGAAATTTTTGCAAGCAACTTATAATGCGAAGTCGATGAACATTTGCTCAGAGCTCAATTTATGCTATTTTAGGGAAGCGATCGCCGGGAACAAAAGGTCTGAGAAGTGTTATGTCCACTTGGCGCATTATATGGAAAAAATATTTGAATCTCTTACGCCCGAGCAGAAGGATAGCGAAAGGGGCCAAAAACTGATCTTCGAAATAATGCTGAACTATGCCAGGTCCTTGAAATACGGTTTCGAAAATGTGTATCAATCCATGCCACGCTTGCTAAGTTTGTGGTTAGATTTCACTTCGCGATGCACAGCAATCAGCGACGGAGTTGCTGGTGTCGCTTCATCGTTGCCCTCGTGCCATGAACTTGCCCGCAAGATGAATGATCTCGTTGAAAACTGCATTTCATTGCTCCCAACATCGCTGTTCTATACCGCCTTCTCACAGCTGCTGAGCCGCATTTGTCACCCTTCGACGGACGTTTTCAATGTTCTGCGAAAAATTATCATAAAACTACTACTACACTACCCGCATCAATCGCTCTGGATGCTTCTGCCTATCTTTAAGTCCTCGAATACAAGCCGAGTGAAGCGCTGCAGGTTAATCTTCACGGACAGCCGCTTAGCCGCACCCGAATTTCAAAAACTGCTGACGGACTTCAACATGCTGACTGAGCGATTAATTGAGCTGACCAACAAAGAGGTTGCTCTGCAGCGAACTTATGAGCTCAGCTCTCTGGTGCGACAACTGCCGAAACTCTTCACGGATCCGAGTTTCTCGCAAATACTGTTGCCATTTGAAAAGTATATGCAGATTTCGCTACCGATTCTGTCTGTATCGATGTCGCAAAAGCTTCACTTCCCAACGGACAGAGACGACTCCTCCAGCGCCGCATCGGTGCCGACTAATCCATTCCCATACAAACAGATATATATAATCGGCATAAAGGAAGAGGTCATTGTGCTGCGCTCCGCAGCAAAGCCGAAGAAGATTATCATAGAGTGCAGCGATGGCGTGTCTTATGAGGTGATGGTAAAGCCCAAGGATGATATGCGCAAGGATTTTCGCTTGATGGAATTCAATGGTTTGGTAAAACGTTGTTTACACCAAGATTCTCAGGTATGTTGAAGTGTGAATTATTGAGGTATGAGTTTGTTGTACGATATATTTCTCGCTTGTGTCCTGGATGTAATTTTAGGCGCGCCATCGCCGGCTACACATTCGCACCTATGCCGCTATACCATTCAATGAAGATTGCGGGTTTGTGGAATGGCTGCCGAAGCTTGATTCCTTCCGCAATATTTGTACCTCCATATATCGCACACGCGGTTTGGGTGTTGAAGATCGCCATTTAAAAAAACTCGCTTTGCCCAGAACAGATCCCATCGAGAAGAAGAGAAGTGTTTTCGTCGGTACCTTGTTAGCGCGGCATCCTCCAGTCTTCCATGAGTGGTTCCGACAGCGCTTCCCCACGCCGCATAGTTGGTACGAGGCCCGGAGCTCGTACGTGAAATCGGTAGCTGTTATGTCCATGGTCGGTTACATCCTCGGTCTTGGCGATCGGCACGGTGAGAACATTCTATTCGACGAAAACAGTGGCGATGTGGTGCACGTCGATTTCAGCTGTTTGTTCAATCAGGGCGAAAACTTTGCCTATCCCGAATTGGTTCCGTTTCGACTTACGCACAATATGGTGTTCGCAATGGGTCCTTTGGGAGTGGAGGGCATGTACCGCAAGAGTTGTGAAATCACTTTGCGCGTGCTGAAAAAAGAGTCTAAGACATTAATGTCACTGTTGCGACCGTTTGTCTACGATTTCCAAAATCGCTCGCTTAGTAACAAAAAAGTAACGGGCACGGAACTAACTGATCCCAAGGCCATGCAAGATGTACGACGAATTGAAGATCGACTGCAGGGTTATGTATGTATAGGATAACAACGAATGGCTGGAGTAGGAATAACATATTTTCATTTCCGTTAGGTAAACAAGACGCTGGGAAATAGTATTCCGCTCTCGGTGGAAGGGCAAGTGAGTTTTCTAATAACGGAAGCTACTGATATCGACAATCTGGCGGCTATGTACATTGGATGGGGCTCTTATATTTGATTGGTACTAATTGTACCTTAGTTAGGTTAGAAGATACTTACTTATACAATACATATATACGCTTTAGGTGAGACCTAAGTAATATTAAATCATCTTTAATTACTTAATTACAATGATACTTTTATTTGCCTTTCAAAGCATTGGATATGTTCGTTAATTAAATTAATTTGTTGAAATTAAATTTGTTAAAATAATTGTACTTGTCTTTTTATTTGTCTTCTTTCTGCATTGTGTGGCAGAAAGTGCAATATGCCTTCGTTTTAACCAAAAATTTTCAATTGGTTAAACATTCTTAAAGTATACTTGAAAGTTTCTTCTAACCGTTTTGATGAGAACATTATTCGTTTTTTGTTTCGTGCGAATTCTTCATCCATGAAGTTCTCCAGCCTGCTGTCGGCGCACTGATCTTTTTCCATGGAGATGGTTGGCAAAATGCAGTAGTTCGCAAAGAATCCATACAATGCTCTGCGTTGAACCTCTTGTTTTATATCATGCAACGTCGGGATATCCATGCAGTGTAGTTGCCGCAGCGTACTTTCCAATGAATTGTGATATTCGGCAATTAATGACTCTCTTTTCGTTCTTAAAATGTCTAGATTTAAGCTGGTGTAGAAGAAGTAGTTAAGATCTATTCCCGGACTGCCCCAAATGCTCATTTGAAAATCAACGAAAACTGCGTCCTTCAAAGTTTTACAATCCTGGTTTTCGTATTTAAAGAGTATATTGTTGACCCATAGGTCGCCGTGGTTTAAGACTTTGATTTCGCCATCGATCGGTGCCTGACTACGGTATAGATTTTCTTTTAAATTCGAACGATACTGGATTAAATTTTTGGTGATCTCCTCGAAACCTTTCCAAGAACTAACTAGCTCGATCAATGCCGTGATATTTCCACCAAAATATTTTAAGAGCAGGCCATTGTCACGCTCTAGACCAACTTTAGCCAACAGGCCGTTTTTGAAGAATTTCATCATTTCGGGATTCTGTACAATAACAATAATATCGTAACATATGTATAAGCAAAATCATCAACTTTCTACTTTATAAGAGTACCTTTTTGTTCAGAATCATGGAAATACCATGAAACTGTCCTAGTTTTTTCATAACAAGTCGACAGTGTGCTTCATCGAGACCTGACTCCCGAGAGGCCATTCGATAACCATTGGCATTAAGATCTTCAAAGACTAACGTATTCACAGGATATTTCAGACTATTTAGCAATCTTGCAATCAGTGAACAATAGGAATTAATTTATAACAATTTAATGTGCATAAATAATAATAAACTCTGAGGTGATTTCAAATAAGATTTGTTACTTTACCGTGCTCCGAAAGTCTGGCCAGCGTCTAGAAATATATCCATGAGTGGTAGAACATTGTTGTAAAAGATCTTTTCCTTCAGAAAGACTTCCAGATCTTCCAGAAATTCTGTTCCACTCACCAATGGCACACTTTTTATAATGACGGTGAATTTTTCATATCTCCCGTCTACTAAATACTCTATGCTAACACGGTATATATCACTGCAATAATTTTCGCCACTGGAGCTTCCCATCTCAAACCTAATGTTTTCAATTTTTGAATTTTGTCTACGAAGTCCATTCTCTAGAGTTTCCTCAAAAAATTTCAAATCCAAATGTAGAGGAGGCTTTTCGACATTCCTACTGTATTCAAGAGTCATCTCGGAAGTGTATTCGAATGGTATCTGAACGTTCACTGAAGTGCTTAAATACTTTTCAACTCTCATCAAGCGAGATATAAACAACACTATAGTTAGCGGCTTTTGAAACTATCAATTTTATGATAATTTCAACTATCACGCAACAACTGAATCATATATACTTTAAGCTTTCGGTGAGGTATCTTATTTAATGTGGTAGCAGATAATATGACATTTAAAAGTTAGTTTCTCATGTCATTAGCATCTTGGAACAGCTAGCTGGCAATGTTTCTAAATGAAGTTATGATGTATTACGTTTTCTAAAGATAATAGTATTTATTTTTACTCTTGGTAAACACGAACTAGTTTGTTGTGGATAATTTGTGCTAGATTTAGCTCACAGAGTTTCTACTGACTGCATAGAATATTATTTTCATAATTAACTAAAATTAAATTAGCCAAATTTGTTTGTAGTTTTTGCAAGTTGTGTATTTAATAAAACAAAATAATTACATAAGCCAGTTTAATTAAATTATCAGCTTATTTTATACTAATTAACTTTTTTTATATTCGTATGCCGTAATCAGTCGATTGTTAGAGACTCCTTCTCTAAGAGTTATACTCTCATCCTCAAGTGCTTAACAAAAAGTTTTTTCAAAAAAATTCATTTTATCTAAACGTTGAAGAATGTATTTCAAAGTTTTTAGAGCTCTTCCATTCCTCTCAAACATAAGCTCGACTTTTTTTGTTGCGAAAGTGCTATCATGAAAGTTTTCCAAACTGTTGTCTTTCGAATCTATGCTCTCCATAGCCATCAAAGGTAGAAATCCGAATGCTACAAAAAATCCATAACCTTCCCGAGCCTCAACTTCCTTTTTGATAAGATCAACCGAGGGTGGCGGAAAGTCATGGTTAAGCTTCGAGAGTGTTTTACTTAAAGCTTTGGAATAGATTTCCAGTAATTTCTCCCTACAATTTCGTAGTACATTTAGTTGTAAGCTGGTGTTAAAGAAATAGTTTAGATCAAAACCTGGGCTGCCGTAGAAGCTCAACTGAAAGTCAATCTTTTTAAACAGGAAAACGGTGCTGTTTTTAAAGACCATAATATTCGGGGTAGTTACAAAAACTTACAAAGCGCACTTCTTCCTGCACATCGACCTCGTTATCGACCTCCTTAAACAGCAGATTGTTAATCCAAACGTCGCCGTGGTTCAGTACGTTGATTTCTCCTGTCAGCGGGTAAACGGACTTCATGAGCACCTCTGCAAATCGATCATAATAATGCTGGAGCTTGAGGGAAATAATTTCGAAGCCGGGCCACTCGGCAATGATCGCCGCTAATTTCAACAGCTGAGCTCCGAAAAGAGCCTTGAATGCCGGAGCATTAATGGAAGAACTATTTAGTAAGCCGCATGGATAGGTGTCTACGATCGTGCTGGCATCCTATATAAATTTGAAGGCATTTCTGGTGTTTGGTTGAAGAATCCGAGTATACGTGTACAAACCTTGTTAGCCATAACCATCGAAGAGGCATGATATTGAGCAAGTTTCTTCAAAACAATAATAGCATGAGCCTCATCAAGGCCCTCCTGACGGTTCTTCAGCTTAAAACCTTGCGAACAAAGATCTTCTAAAATTATGATTTGCTCAGGCCGTGCAGTGGAGAAAATATGCCTGAATTCGTTGCAAATAAACCATTATGTTTTTTCAATGATCGCCCAAGTAATGAAGAACAAGTATATTAATACACCATTTCGTTTGAAAATACCTGGCTCCTAATTGCCAGCTTTCTTCCTCTTGCCACATGAGAGTTTCGAGTTTCGGTTTTATGTCCAGATAAAAGACCGTCTCCCTTCTGAAGACTTGTAGATCACGGAGTACACCTAGCCTTTCTTTGGGCAAGGTTTTTATTATCAATGTTATTTCCGCGATACGACTTTGTATTTTGTACACCAAGTGTGCGTGGTATATAATGCTGCAATAATTTTCTCCTCCCGCCAAAGATTGCCTGATGTCGCAGCCGATGATTTCAACACCTGCGACACGTAACCCAAACTCAAGAGCACTTTGGAAGAAGCACGGATTAAAATGTTCCGGCATGAATGCAGTGGTGGTCTTCTCCGCCATATCAAATCAAAAGAAGAGCTCTCTGAAACTGTACTACTATTTATTTGGAAGCCTCAATCAATAGCTGAAGCCTCAATCTTCGAAAAGCCATCCCATCCGAAGAGCCTTAATTGATTTCAATTAAATCTAAATACATACATATTGCAATAGCTCAAAGCCAAAGCCCATGGTGTCAAAGAAGATAATGATGGAATGAAATAAATGAATTAAATTGACGAGATTGTGATCAATGTAACAAAATTTTCATAGTGTAGATCGAGAAGTAGTCAGTTTAGATTGAAAAACTCATTTTATATGTAATCATCGTTACAAGCTAATAATGATTTAACCGCTACTAGAGTTCCATGCGCATAAAATTTATTTTATTGTTTGTAATAAAATTGCATTCAAGGCTCATACTCGTATAACAATGTGATTTATCAGTAGAACATCTATCATTGAATATTATTTCCAATTGCGAAAAATTAAATCAATTGATCACAATATTTTTGTGAATAAGAAAGCTATTTTTTTCTCAAAAACTATGTAACTGATTGAATTAGGGACATTTTCAGTTCAATATTTCACAATTCATCTAGAACTCCTAAATCTTCCAATCGTTTTAGGCTATATTTTAAACGTTTTTGCAGATTCTTATTGGCAAAGACTTCTGCGAACTTTTTGCGTTTGAGATTATCATCCACCATTGTCTCTATAGTATTGTCCGTGGAGAGTTCTTTTGACATAGTCACCATTGGCAGGAAGCCGTAGAGGGCGAACAGTCCATAGACTTCACGCTGACGTAACTCCGCCTCGAGATCATCGAAAGAGGGAATGTCTTTATAGCGCAAATACTCCAAGGTAGCTGCTAAAGTTTCATAGTAACCAGCGATGAGCTCGCTTCGCCTGTTTTGCAATACATCCGTCTGTACACTTGTGTTAAGCAAGAAATTTATATCGCAGCCCGGACTACCATAAAAGCTCAGCTGGAAATCGAGCTAAACGGACGAAAGTTTCGTTCGGAAAAACTGAGAAAACATTTATCCAAGCAAGATAAGCGTAACTTACGAATAACGCGCGCGTTGGCTCTTCTGGCCTGGAAGCATCATCGTAGGCGAACATAAAGTTGTTGGTCCACATGTCGCCATGGTTGAGAACTTTAAATCGATCACCAGCCTTTGGCTGTGCAAATTCGGAAGTTATGTCTTCAAAGTTCTCAAAATACTGCTGCAGTTTCGTGCTTATTGCTGCAAATCCATCCCAATTCACAGATATATCTATTAGCTGCTTCAAGGAACTGGCGAAAATCTTGGAGTATACGGGGGTCCCTTTGAGAGTCACAGGCGAAAGCATTCCAGAGTGGTAACGTTCAACGATTTTGGGATCCTAAGGTCAAAAGCAATACACCAAAGTAAATGTTATGCAAAATGGGTTGCTTATTAATATCTGTTTTCCATTCGGCTGTACTCTTTACCATTTGAACTAGCACCATTGAAGTGGCGTGAAATTTAGCCAGCTTCCTCAGCAGTAAAATGGAATGGTTCCAATCGAGGCCTTCTTGACGGGAAGCCACACTGAAACTATCCTCTTTGAGGTCCTGCAATACAACTGTATTGACTGGTTCCCGCTGAGTATAGTAACACCTTTAAGTACCAATTAAGAAATGCGAAAAGTGATTATAACGCTATGACAGTTAAGCTGACTCAAATACTTGGGACCAAATTTCTCTCCATTCACAAGTGTTTCCATTCGCGGTATCACATCGTAGTAGGTTATCAACTCCTTAAGGAACACATCAGCGTCTTCGAGGAATTTTGTTTCAGGTGTAATGGGTATGGTTTTCACAATTAAGGAAATACGTTCCTGCTTTCCGTTTTGCCCTTTTAGGTTTGTGAAGGCAACCAGCACTCGAAAGATGCTGGAGCAGTAGTTGTCACCCGGATTGCTGCCCCATTCAAAATTGATTTCGTCAATTGCAATTTTAGATTCTCTCAGACCCTCTTCCAGAGCATTCGAGAAGAAGCGAGTATTAAGATATTCAGGCACTGAAAGGTTGGTATCTTTCTTTATGAGCATAGCGTCGAAAATATCTCCAATCACTAATTTAAAAAAACTCTACCGTATTTCTTGATCCCGCTCGCGAGCTGTTTAAATTTGAACTGACTACAGGTTGGCCAAAATATTTCTTTAAACATTTATATTTATATTGTATATCTTTCCAAGCTTGAGCTTTCAACACAGACGTCATTTATTAAATCCACAAAATGTTTCTTAATTTTAAAAGACAACTTCCTAATGGCTTCTACAAATATACGGGCTTATCAAAAATTTTTTTAAAAAATGATTGTACTCGTATATACCGATAATAGAATAAAAAAGGAATGGGAAAATACACAAAAAACAGAAGAGCCCAAAACAAGATTAAAATACACAAATAAATATTAATGAATACACTAGAAATTAGGTAATCTTTTTAATAAAAAGTTTTTATTTTTGTCAGACTGTGTATCGTAGGTACGAGTATAGCCATGGTTCTGAATTATTTGAAAAAGGGGTACATCATGGCTTATAATAATTAGGAGGTAAAGATTATAAATATTTATCTTATTTGTATCCATAATGAATAATATTTATAAAAATTTAAAATAACATATTTAATATTTAAACCTAAAGTTTACTATAAACTCAATTTAGATAAATTTGAAAACAAACATAAAATGTGTGCCTTTTTGTATTACACTACATTAATAAATTAACTCATGGTATCGTAAAAAAAAACTTTATTACAATAATATATCGTACAATATACATAATAATGTGAGTACACAGAGCAATAATATAATTGTGAAAACTTCAGTATAAGCTTCGGGATGGGATTTAGGCCTAGGTACAATAGAGGAGGAAAATGTATGTAACATGAGAAATGTTTCATTTTGAACAGTCGCCTAAAATTATGGAAATATACATTTTAAACGTTTAATTTGTAAATTTTCTAGAGTACATACATATGTACGTATTTCATATATGTACATACATATATGCATATAATTTGCATCTAGTTATTTATCGAAATGGTACTGAGTAAAATTGATAGTTTCCTTTGCTTTATAGTACTTTTCGATCGTTTACAGTATGTTATACATTTTATATAAATTTTTTATAGACCTGTTCGGTTTTTATATACTTTTATTTATTAAAAAAATATTTGTCTTTTCACTAAAATGTCCCGATAAAGAGCTGACAATTGAAAAGGTTGTGTGTAGTGCGGTTTACGAGATAATTGATGTTATAATTAATATATATAACAAATAGTCCTCTTAATAATCCTCTCGAAAATCCTTCCATTGAGAACCTTCCGTTTTTTATCGAAAATTTATAGGACTAATCGGGAGAAAACCCGATTAAACCGATGTCCTGAGCTACTATGAATTTCAAGGCCCAACAAAAAAAGGGCCAAGCTATATTCTTTGCTTTTTCTGCATTTAAAGTTTTTCTGCGTCAGCGATCTACGATGGCAGAAAAAGATTTTAAGCCTCCTTTAAGTCAATATTCTAGTAAGCTTTACACTTTTTTGGTTTACAAAGCTCTTCTGCATCGAAGATGTTTCTCTGCGGGAACGACCTTCGGCTTCGAAAACGATTAAACTCTATAATAATTGACCAAAGAGAAGATTTTTTTTTCTTTATTATTTTAAAAAAATTTATTCTCAATTTAATCGCAATTTACTGAGAGGATTTTAAAAATATTTTTTAATGGTGAGTTTGGAGGACTAAGTTAAGTGATGGTTTTTTGTTTTTTCCTTTTATTGGAACGAAATTTTCGAGTTCAACGTTCAGAACTGAAATGCTTGGTTTCAAGGTTATCAATGATTGTGGGGCATACATTTTTTGTAAGTACGAGTATCAGTATATTTTTGTCTTTCAGTAAATATTAAGAAACATTTCTCTTTTTATCTCAATACGATTTTTATTAGTGTTGTTGCTTACTACGCAATATTGATACTGTTCTTCTTCTAGGTGTCAGTGTCGGTGTCGTTGTCTTTATCAGTATCTTTATTAGTATCTTTGTTTTAATCAGTGTCGCTATCTAATAAGTTTACTCATTCTACTTATTCTCGGTTAACAATCTTTACTTATTATAATAAACAATAAGGTCATTGTTATTATTTTTACAAGAGAAGTATAATTTTGTGCGAAGTTTAAAAAAGATTTAAACAAAATAAATTCTCTAATTCGATATCAGTAGGTTGCTTTCAATTTTCTTCTCATCATGTTAGGGATTGTGTCCGAAATCATATTGTTCGAAATTAGAAAAAAAAATCGCAATAATAAATTCTCTGATAACAAAGCTGTAATTTATTTCAATTTTCTCAAGGAACTTTTCATAAATCGAGAAGATAATTAAGGCAACAGTTTTCAGCGGTTATACTTCGGTCATATTCATAAGAGACCTTGGTGGTAAAAAAGTATTATATGTATGTATGTATATTGGCATAATACCGCTGTTTTGAATATTTAATCAAACAACTTTGCTTAACGTTTCCCCCTCAAAATATTGCGTATACTTGTATTCATATGATAAATGTACATATATTTATTGTTTACTTTTAAAGTAGAAAACGATATTACGAGATAAGTATTAGTTCTTTAAGTTCTTAAATGTAATAGCTCTTTCAAACTATTTAAGTTTATGGAAAGTTAACTATCATTAATAATTGTCAATATCTTCATTATCGATTCGAAAACCTTATTTTGGAATCGATATTGAAATGAAACTCTATAATTTCCTTCTAATTGTTCAATCTTCAAACTTGCCTTGAGTTATAATGTCATTACTGGCATCGTCATTGCTGTTGTTACGTATTAACCTAAAACTTTTTTGTAATTATTTTATATTATTTTATATAGTCTGTTTTTTAACATTTTTTTAAATGTTTTAAAATTTCTCCTTCCCTTTTAGGGAAGCATTTTATTTACAAGCAGATAAATGAAAGTGGAGCACAAAAATTGAAAGATCTTTACTTTCTCAAGCATAAATTTGAATTTTTGATGATGCTTTGTTTGCTTTTAACTTCAGTGATTGATAACCAATTAAAAAAAAATTGTGTGATTTGTAGAAAAGCCGGTGGTATGGTGGAAATGGCCAAAATGTATATACATATAATGTCTTCAATCACCCTTTCGTCGCCTCGGCCCCCCCGTCATTGAGAATCCTTGCGGGGACCAGTTTTATTTTGATCTGCTGCTATGTACCTAGTTTTCGAGATGCTTTTCAAGTTTCTTTCATAAATATTCAGCGCCATAATTCGACCGAAAGCCGCTAAGAGAATTTTTAATCGCGATGGATAAACTTTCGGGCAGCATTAATGCTTTATTCATGAAGTGCAACATTTGCTTCAACAAATGCACCAACTAAAAGTTAGTTTTGAAAAACTAATCCGTCAATAGTTGCCCAGTATTCGAAAAAGCCAACGCAAACTCGCGGAATGTTCGTATTATGAATATAAAAAAATGCAAGAAACGAAAAAAAAAACTAAAACTGGCCTGATTTGTTGGTCTTTTTTACGAAAAGATGTTTTAAAAAGGAAGAAAGGAATCGAAGATGAAACGGAGGAAGGGAGGAAGGGAAGATGAAACTTCACAGTTTTGGTTAATTCTGAAGTTTGGCCTTTAGAAAAGTTGTCGAAATTATGAGGTATAAAAAACCAAATTTTTTAAAATTTCGAACGAAAGTTTTTCATAATTTCGGTTGTGGAGGTAGGTGGTAAGTAAGGAAGAAGAAGAGTGATAGTGTGGAGGACAGATAGCAATTTAGATAAAAAATATTAAAGTGAAAAAATTAGGGTATAAATTAGTTCTTTTTCTTATGATAGCTACATTAGTGACGAGAAAGATATTTTACTTCCTCATATTTTAATATATTTTACTCATAAAGAGATTTATGCTATTACTTCTATTAAAAGTTTCGTAATAATATCGGATATCTATAGTTAAAGCTTTTTTCAGTCAGTAATAGTAGTCAGTAGTAGTGTTGATTTTGCCCTTCTCAGTGTGGATGTCACCCTGTATTTCTTCTCATGCCGCTGACAATAACTTAGCCAATAAGAAGAGCAGCTCTCATTGTTACAAGTTCATCTTTTGTATCTGTTGAATACACAATGAAAAAATAATGTTGCATGCGCAAGTTCGATGCCTTTCGTGAAGTGAGTGGCAACATCTTCTCCATTCGAGCAGAAGATTCCCCTAAAATTTCTCCGTTTCTGTGCAGATTGTGGCGATTCTGCGCAAAAATGTTGAAGCTGCAAGTAGAGCAGCAGCTCGAACGGCTTGCATTGCACAGAGATTTGCAATCTTTTTTTTGGTCGCGGGCCAATTTCTAAATCCTGGAAAACAAATTTCATTAGTACTTGAAGAGGATCTCTCGTGATCTTCCAGAATTCTTAACGCAACTTCTTTAAAAGGTTTTCATTAACGACGAAGTCTTGAAAATCTCTAAAACTTTAATAAAACTGTTAAAGTTAGTTAAAATAAGTTTTTAAAACTGTGCTAAAAAGCTGGAAATAGAACTCAACTGTTCCAACAAGTTTTCAAGTGTGTGTGTGTAAATATCAGTAAAGATGCAAAGGGTCAGCTCAGTTTTAACCAGTCGCTGCGGCCAGCTTGTTGTTGTGGTTAAATACCTTTCGCAAAACTGACATTGAGCAGAAAGTCTGCAAACGGTCAATGAAAGTTTGGCAGATTTTGCAGGCCACGACGAGAGTATTTCTCACTTCCAACGCTTTGCTATCTCCTGCAACCTTTTGCAGACTGTGCTCATTTGTCACATTCCTTAAAGAGTTCGCTGCTGGGACTTGGTTGAGTTCGGTGCTCTCTCATGGCAGGTAAAAATCGATAGCTATGATATCCACATATACTCGTATTTATGTACGATACATGTTGGAATACATAGCAGCCAACTGTTTCCAGACTATAATTTCCCGGAGGGACTTTAATCAAATTCAAACTCTTCCTTTGGCGATTCCTTTGTATTTTTCACACCTAAAGGGTGGATTGCTTTTGTAAGACCTTACGGAAGCCCTTAAGGTAGCTACAGCTTACGAGTACGAGTATAAATTTGAAATTCCAATAATGAGTTTGTTGTCACACAGAAAGTAAACCCTTAAAATGGTCATGGTGCGCTATATCTATATGAAGGATCTTTGCGGAAAGGCGATTTTCTGTGCTATCAATCTTTAATGACTAATGGAAAATGGTCGTTACTTTTTCATTTTCATCGATTTGAAAGCTACGAGTATGTGTGGAGTATATTTTTGTACATAAAATTTGAAAAACAACTAAAAATTATCCTTCTTCTTTCGAAATATGAGTTGGTAAAACTTAAAAATAAACACAAAACTTATGCAAACAAATGTTATTATATTACTTTTACTGAACTTTCAAATATTTTTCAGTTGCCAAATTGAGTATAAGGCCTATTGTTTTCAAGGTGCGGCCATTGTCACAGTAAAAATACAGACATTTTTAGTTATTGTTATCAATCAATCAAGCAATTGTTATTTTCTTGCAGAGTCTTACTCTTCGAGTGAAGATTTTTATACTTTTTTGATCAAATTGGTAAACCAATACATAATTTTAAAAAATTTTAAAAAATTATGTATTCAAAACATTCATTTCTTGTGAACGACTCAAATATAACCTCACTTTTTTATAGCATCCATTTCAGAAATGAAAAGCACTCGATGCGTTGATAAATGAGTATTTTCCGGTATGACCACTTTTGGGCGTCAGTCTCTCTTAGCGGTTAGGAGGGAGAGGGGGAGTACTCGTATCGTAGGCGGGCAAATTGGGTCGGGCTGCTGGATGGTAAAAACTATTTCTGCAGCTCTTCAAATTCTTTCATTAGACACAAACATTCATATTTATGAAAATGTAATCCTATCGATTTAATCCTAACTATATAGGTTTGTGTGTGTGTGTGTGCACCTACAAGAGGGGTGCCATATTCAAGTGTGTATTCAAGTGTGTATGTTTATAAGTATGTATATATAAATGAAATTCAAAATCTTTCACCCGAGGCCGAGTTTCTATTTTCATTGAAATCATTCTGATTTAATTCCACTGAGATCTTCATTTAGCCTGCAGGCGTAGTCCGATTTTGGTTTTTATGTAATTGTTCAAAGTGAAAGATGAAAGGATTTTCAGCAATGAACATTTTTGAAACATTCTATTTGTAGATAATAATCGTTATGTGTTGAGTTTGTGCTGTTTGTCATTAGTTGTTTTTTTTTTTTTTTTTGAGTAAAGAATACACGATGGATATTGTAGCTTGTAGAACTTCGTTGGTAAGAAAGTATGCAAAATATCGTAGTCGCCAAAGAGTGCAAAATATTCTTGCATACGTACGTATATATTGTGAATATCGTGTTATATTTTTCGAAACCTAAAACAACGAGTACTTGACGAACGAGTAGTTAACGAAGTTGCGACAATGTTATTCTCGTTCCATTTCTCGGTTCGATTTTCGCTTCATTTCGTTAGCAATTGTTATCTCTTTCGGCAGAGTTTCCGTCGTCCTTCAATTGAATTTAGCTGAAATTAAAAAAAATTCAAAGATCGCGTTTTATTTTTAGTAACCTAAAACAACGAGTACATGACGAACGAGTAGCTAGCGAAGTTGCTACAATGTTATTGCCGTTCCATTTCTCGGTTCCATTTCCGATTCATTTCATGACGGTAGTTTTTTTAGCAATTATTATCTCTTTCGGTAGAGTTTCCGTCGTCCTCCAATAGAATTTAGCTGAAATTAAAAAAACCGAAAAATCGGATTTCTTTAAAATATTCTTTCTATATGCATTTTTGCTATATATAAAAATAAGGTTTATTAATTACAATATATTCTCTATATAACACTCGATAACACTTGATAACACACGAAAGGAAAATACATACCACCGTTAATGGATTCACCAATTGTGCGCTAAATTAATAAATTAATAATGATAATGTTGACCTACATACGAATACATCCTTGCTGACATCCATCCACCCATCGGCAACCCCATGCCCCTCAGGGAAGAGGAGGTGGCGGCGGTAGTTGGTGTTGCCTCAGCCGAAACTGGAATTTACGCTGAATTTGCCATCGTGTTGCAAATTATTTCGAATAAATGCCCGAGCTGTATACATGTAAGTATGTAGGTACGTATACGAGTATGTACATACTCATAAATTTGGTATGTAATTTCAAAAAAAGCTTTATTCATTTGCGGCAATTTATGATTGCTCCACAAACGCAAAACCGATTCGAATAATTCCAATTTCATGCGACTGCATAAGGACGATCCGGTTGCAATTGCTAATTCCGAATGTACTCGTATGTAGTCCTCATCCCTGCTACGCCACTGCCAACAGCAATGTTTGCGGGGCAAAATGAAGAAGAGAATTTACCGATAACGGGATGATCATAAAATGATATTCTTATTCTGTGTGCAGAGGATTAAAATTGCATTATAATTTGCAATCGGAACGTTGGTTCGGAAGTTGTACGCTACCTATCCTCTCCCTCACTCGTTACTTAGACGCGAGACATTTCTGGTGAGGGTGAGGGTGAGGGTGCGGAATGAGGAGTGTTTGGTGGGGCAAAAGCTATGATAAACAGATAAATGGGTAGTGGGATAGTGCTCAAAATGGGTGACCCTTTTGATGGTCTCTGGTTTTCAGCGGAGAAAAGCATAAACGCATCCGGTTGCCAAAAGGGAAATAGTATCATGCTCCCCTCACCAACACAGCGAAATACAATGCAGCCATGGACAAGAGTATAGAAAGATGTATGTATGTATATGCATGCATATTCATGAATTGAAACGAAATATACATACTTGAATACACAAGTACAAACGGTGAGCAAAGGAGTGTGGACAAGAGCAAAACAAAAACCGAAAAGCAACTTGTTTGACTTTCAAAAGTGCACCTACTTCATGAAGCACTTGCCGGATGCGAAAACTACCCGGGGCGGTTACCACCCTGAGTTGTCCTCGCAAAACAACGCGCCAAAGATTTTCGAAAAAGCAAAGTAAGAATAGAATTCAGGTTGAAAATACATAGTATTTTCATTGGCCCATGAAACGGTAAGGTTTATGGTATGGCTATGGCGTGGTCTTTGACAACCTTTTTAAGAACACTTGAATAAAATTTAGATTTAATTGAGTTTAAATTGAATAAAGAATATCGCTCGATTTGATTTTCGAAGTACAGTGGGCTAAATTAGAGAATGAGGACGGAGAAAGGGGAAATTGTGGTCATTTGAATTTGTTTTCTGTTTTTGTTATAAAATAAGGATAAATTAGAATGGAAGGAACGTTTGTTCTTAATTTTCTGTGTTGTTTCAAGTGCTCAGATTTTTGACATAGTTGGTGGTTGGTGGAGGTACGGGGGTCGATGTCACCATTTTTACTGCCGGGGGCAACGACAATCTATGCGATAACAGTATTTCTGGTAACATAACGAAAACGATTGCTTAATATTCTGATTAAAACTACGCTTTTGTTTATTTGTTTGCTGTAAATTTTCTCCACAAATAAAATAAAATAACCTGCAGGCTGGAATAATGATAACAACTTGAGAATTGTCTGTGAGAACTTGTCTCCCATTGTGAGTTCTTTTCACAATGTGCGGTATAAATGTGTGTGTGTGTGTGTGTGTGTGCGTTCTGGCCCCAAAACATTTTAATCCAAATAATTCCGCTCTCAGTTCAATAATTATTTGCATACAATCTACGAGTTTCAATTAATCTTTTATTGATTCGTGCAGCGGATGCGTTTCGATGAGACGCCGATTACGTTGGCGGCATGGCGGCATGCGTTGCGGTGCGTTGCATTGCGGTGCGTTGCGTGCCGATACAGTTTGCGGTTCGATTCGGTTTGGAGTTTGCTTTTATTTAAATTTCCATTTGAGGTTTATATTAATGGGCTTTGCTTTAATATGCAAATATTGGTCGAATGCAGCTTGCAGAAGAAAAAATGCTAAAGGAGAAAAAAAAAAAAACAGCTGGCTTTATGGTGAGGCTGCAATTTTAAACATGCATGAATGACCGCCCCGAGGGCTGAGGAGCTCCGAGACAGAGTGGCGCTTATTAACGCCTGAATAATTCTTATAGACGACCACGACCACGACGACGACGAGGACGACGACAAGGCCTTTGTTTGTTGCGATATTATACTATATTTAGTTCTTTGTATATCCATAAATTTTCGGAATGTGGAGGGAGGGAGAAAAATTGCCCATTTTTTTTAATAAAATGCAATGCTTCAGCATAAATAAATACCGATCTGACAATATGCAAATCCTAATCTACTGCGAGTACTACGAGTATACCGAATGCAGGCACACATATTTTTTAGTGCAAATATTTATCTCAATTTACAATGAAAACAGTCAGTGCTATTCGAACATATTCGAACGATTTGTCACAGGTATTTGTTACGGTTTAGTTGCTTCTAGTGTGGTGGTGATGGTGGTGGTGTCGTTGCCGTAGTAGCTACTTCAACACTGAAACAAATACCAACCAATATTGGCAGCAGCAGCCAACGATATCGAGTGTCCTATTTAAATATTGATAAAACATTCAATTTTATTTGACGTTGTTGAACGAACAGCAAGTCGTTCTCATCCCCTTGGCGTCATCATCGTGTTGCGACCCAACCCATATTAAATGGACACTATAGAAAGCTATCTGCAAAAGATTGGTTTAGCTCGCTGGCTTATCGGCTAAGTGAGAATTTTCCTTTTTTTATAATTATTTGATTCTAAGAAGACCACAAAAAGCACAGAGAGTATGATATAATGAATATATGTATACAAAGGTGGGTCGATGAAATACTTACGTCGTTTTTAATAACTAAAAAGTCTGTCGGGAAGAATTGATAATTAAAGCCTGTAAACAAATTTTGTTGCAAATCTTGCCTTAAATTCTTAATTTGCTTTTGATTTTGTATGGATTTATTTTTGATACAGTTTTTAGTGCTTCCTAAGCTTTAAACCTGCCTTTGTTTTAATTTCACTTCTTTGCTTTTAACCTCCATTCTGACCTCCTTTCACTTTCAGCTTAGCTGCGCTTCTTCCGAAGCCTTTCTAGGACTGTAGTCGGAAATTGGTCCGTTTTCAATTTAGGCCACTCCAATGATTGGTTTGTGTGCTGCAATTTTCTCCTTATCTGATCTCTTCGGCTGTGTGAGTTCGTCAGTGCTACAGACGGACATACACACATGCATAGATAACTGCGAGCATTAAATTCATTTTAATTCCAGTTGAATGTGTTGCTCTTTAGGTGATGAGATCGCAGGAAACTCAAAATAGAGAGCCAATATTGGAGAGGAGAGGACTTATTGGACTTATTGGGCGCTTGCGAAAATCTCTTTTATGTTCAGTGAATTTGTTGTTAATGAGAATGGCCGCCCGTCCGGGAGTGAGTGGTCGGTCGGTCGGTCGGTCGTTGTCTATAACATGATGGATTTGAACTGAGCTGAGTGGTGAGCGAGTTCGTGTGGCAAATTGTGGCCCATAAAATCATTGAAGCGTTTTCATTGCGGCACCCAGAAGAAGAAAATCGAGAGCACTATGGTCGGCGGTTGCCTGATAAACCTCACCTCACCCTGTTGTTGCTCATCTAGCTTCTACTTTTCTCTTTATTGGTTTGTGGCCTCATCAACGTAGCCCAGTTCGCGGAGGGTTGATCATTCTAATGCGGATAATCAGCTGAGTCCTGGACAAAATCCATACGATGGTAAGTCGCCCTACATCGCGACGATGAGGAAAGGTGGACCGGGACACATGAGAGTGTGTTGAGAAATCTCTTAGTAGCTTTTGGCAAAATCTTGTAAGTTTTAAATGTAAGCTTAGTACATCAGCTTTTCTTCGTAATAATAAACGACTAGTATTATTTTCAGCAAACAACAAATAAAAAAAAACTGTCTGTTCTTGGGTTTGTCTTAGCTAATGTTACTGTAATGTCCATAGCCACGCTCTTAAGGGCGAATGCCGGACGTAGCCGGTTGTTTATTTGTGAACCTTTTTACTTTCGTTTTCCGCCGGAAGGGGCCACGTTTTTCCACTTTGCGTATTCCGCGGTAATATAATTTTTTGTATCGTTGTTTTCGTCTATTGCTTTCTCTAATTAAAAGCAGAAAATAAGAGAATAATTACATATTTTTACGACCACCTTGAGAGAAAAGGCAAAGTCTTGCAGATTTACGACGGACTGTGGTCTACGGTCTTCCGGAAAGAGCCAAAAAAGTATTTACCCTGAAGGCGAAGGCCTTAATTTTTTCGTTATATTTTTTGTGAAGTGAAATGTTTTTATGAAATGATTTTATGTACAATGTAGATAAGTCACAATGATTTGGGTTATTGTATTATATTTTCTTGTTCTGTTTTTCTGTTTTTTTTGCAGCTTTCTTTAACTTTGTCTGTACCATTTTTTTAAATGTTAGCTTTTACTTTTTAATGTATTTTTGTTTATTATCCATTTTACAATTTAATACACAAAATTTGAAAAAGTGAGAACTTTATGTGTTTATTAAAGATATATGTATATACTCGTATATATAAGAATATTTTAGGCTTCCGCCAACTTTGTTACGTTTTGACTTTCTGGCAATTTTTTGGAAATACTTAAAAATGCCTGCTTTTAAATTGAAACTGTGAATTTCCATTTGTTGGCCTTTTTTCTCGCACTCCGTTTCGCCCACTCCACTACTCGTTTTTTTTCTACTTCTTCTTCTTCTTGTTCTTATTCTTCTTTCAGTATTGCTACATATTTTGCCTTTTTGCCCAAAAAACTCGAATACGAAATAGAAGCAGTTTAATAAATATTTACTTAACGCTTTCATTGTTCTTACGAGAGCTCACGAATTTGCCTCTGGCGCTTTGGCGCCGCTTTCATTTTGTTCGCTCGCTATCGCCCTTTATTTGTTTCATTTTATTCGTTCGTTCATTCGTTCTTCCTCTTCTTTGCGCAGGGCTTGGCTTGGCTTTTTCGCTTCGGTTCTTGAATGCAAAAATATGCAAATTTCTTCATATAAAAATTCCGCAAACTCTTTTCCATTTCCTTTTTCATTTCGGAATATACTTTTATTTACAAAAGCAAATGCTGGTCCGTAATTTCCCGAAGGATATATTTGAAGAAGTAGAAATTTTATTACTGTTTGTCTGTTGGCGCGCTAGCGCGTTCCTTTGGCCGAGCCGTGGCAGGACCTTAGGCGGCTACAGGTAGTAGTAGTAGGTGGACTTCGGACTGGTTGGACTGCTGCTTGGGTGGAGGCGGCGGAGGTGCAAGGAGCTGCAAGCAGTTCTGGTCGCAAGCAGTGATCGGCCTTAAGCGCCTTAAGTGAGGGCGGGCCGCGTTTGTTTCTTACGCCTTCACGATTTGCACCTTCAAGAAGGCTCCTTCTGTTGTTGACGTGTGGTCCCAGAAGAAATCTAGGATGTTTGCGTTGTTGAATTTCAATTTGACTTGCGCTTGATTTACAGATGCCGAAAGAGTTTTAGTAATGGAAAATGTAAATTGTTTTCCATTACTTGGTGTTTTTTTGGGTTTTTTTTTGATGAACCAAAGAGGAGCAGATATTTGGCTGACGATGCTGGACACTCGAAGATATTAAACGTTTATTTAAAAGAAAACTATGTATTACTGTTTATTGGTTTTACTACAAACGTATGTAGGTCTTTGCCTCACTCTTTAGTGATTTGCCACAAGAAAGGCAACAAACCCAGCAAACCAAAGTAGACACTTACGGTAAGCACATTTGGTAATATTATTGTAATTTCAATATTCGCAATGAATTTCCAAGTGTATTTGGAAAAAGATTACTGACACAATCTTTTTCCAAGTATACTTGGGAAAATATTACTGATACAATCTTTTTCCAAGTATTTTTCCAAGTGTATTTTATTTTAGTAGTAGAGTACTGACGCAATCTTTTTCCAAATGTTTTACATTTGCTATTGGAGAAACACTCTTAGCCTTCTAAAAATTTGGATAAAAAACAAAGAAACAAAATATTATATATATAAGAAACAAAATTCCCAGTTTATGTTGAAAATTTAAACAAAAAACACAAAAATTTTTCCAAATAAAAAAAAGTTGCCTTCGAAAAAAGTTAGTGTTAATTAGTGTTAATTTAATATATATAATTAAGGGACTATACTTTATGTTGGACAACAACTCCAAAGTTATGTTGGAGAAAAATTATTGTGGATAGTCTTGCTGAAAGTTTTTCATGAAATGGCACAAAGGAGAAGAGAAATGTGCAAGAATTAATTACATCTCAAGCTATTCAAAGTATATTAAAACAATTCTATTTTGTATTACTTTTGTCGCTAATGTTAAATCTACTTTTAGGGGTAATTTTTTCAAGAAATGGTTGTGAAGAGGATTACAAGAAAGCCACGAAAAGCTTCTTTCAGTTTGCCAAAAACAGGCAAAAGCAACTTGAGGCAATAACAAAATTAAATAACTGGAATTTGTTATAATACAATTCTATTATTGTAATACGATTTACATAATTTAAGACTTGGTAAATTGATACTTGTTTGACTTAATACTTGTTTGACTTTATAATTGATTGATACTTATTAAAAAGTTATTAAAACTTATTAAAGACTTATTAAAAAATAATTGAAATTTGAGTCTCCTCGGCAGACGACAAGGGTTAAAAAAGGAGAATTATTGTAGAAATGGAATTACAAGCAGAACTATTCACAAGCTTTTTAAACAATTACTTATAAGCTTTGAAAATTATTGCAAGAAAGTCTTGGAAAGTAACTGTAAATTATGCTTGTAAAACTATTGCATTAAAAGATTTGTACAAGCTTTTTAAACATGTACTTGTAAGCTTTGAAAATTATTGCAAGAAAGTCTTGGAAAGTAATTGTAAGTCATGCTTGTAAAACAACTTATATTATAAGTAATTTACAAGCTTGTTATGCAGGGAGCCTTTTCGATTTTTCGATAATTATAATTCAACGTATTCCAATTATTTTCAAAGTTTTTTTCCAAATGTGTCGCTTATGAAAATAAGTTTACCATAAATTTATTTCCAAACGTTTTGGTTTGTTGGGAAGCAACCGGACTGAGAATGTAGTAACAATTTGGCAGCACTGATCCGTCATGGCCAATGTGAGTAACCTGTGAATATCCAAGCCAATGCCAGCAATTAATTTTGCTATACGAGCATAAAAGTGTGGTTTCCGGCCGACATGTTGACACTGAACATCGTTAGTTCTTCGGCAAACAAAACGATCTCTATGGAGCGAAGGAACATGAGGGTCGTCGTCTTTGGTACGATGACGGACGCGAGATGGAATGGAACTTCTTTCATCTCTCTCAGTTATAATTTGGTAGAAGCGACAATATGAGTTTTTGTTTGAGCAAATTGTGGTGAAGGAGGAGTGAAGAGAGGGGAGGGGGGGGGGGGTGAATAAACATGCCTTTGCTAGAAAATCCTCCGAAATCTTTGGCCATAGTCGGGCCAAAAAATGAGGGTTGAGTAGGATGAGTAAGAAGTTGGGAAGCGAGGAAGGAATGGTTTCTAAAAAATGTTATAAAAAGTTATTTCTCTGATTTGTTTTGTTCGACATTTCATGCAATAAACTTGGAAATTTGCTATAGAATTTTGTCGGGGGCTGGTTTATGGATGAGTTACATTATTTGTTGTTTTTGAATTTTACACCACAATGAGTTCGAAATAGTAACCCTCCAGGAAAAATCTCTCTCCAGTCCGTCTGCTCTGCTCTGCTTTTGCAGCAACTGCCCCGAACGAGTTACGGAGAGAAAGAGCTGCAACAATCTCCTGCCACGTTATAAAACAGTTCGTGGCCTTTTCTACTTGAGCCATTGTATGAAGTTATAAAGAAAGAAAACTCCTTTGCGGCGGTCAAGGACAAGAGTTTACGAGCTTGTTCGAAACAATTGGAACAAAGAAACACCCCGAACAACAGCCGAACAAGGCGCTTAAGTAAATACTACGAGTATAAAGGAAGTAGCAACTTCGGTGAAACAAAATATTTTATATTTTAAAAGAAATTAAAAATGTTGTGCTTGATTTTATGTATGAGCGCCTCAGAATGAGCCACTTGCGGTCACTGAAAAGGAAAAGTTAGGACGCTCGGACGCCGCAGGCGTTAAGATTTTAATCGCCCAAGAGTAATAGTTATGTACATAGTTAAGTAATTAATAATTAACTCAAAATGTTGTGGTTAAGAATTCGATGTCTGGCATGTAAACGCAGAAATCTCCCAAAAGAGTGGGCCTTAGCAAGTTTTACATTTCAGTTTATGCTCGCGACATGCAAATATATACAATAATTCGCCGAATTCGCTGAAACCATGCTTCCAAATTGTAATGCATTAATGAACGACAAAATTTTTTAACTTTTTAAATATACATTTGAATGAAGAGAGTGGCTAGAGAGTGGTAGTCGCATTGCGTGACCGTAAGCGCGACTCTGTAATCAAACAATAGCATTGAATTAGTTGCCATGTACTGATTACTATAATCGTAAAATGCAATCTTTCTGTATCGTTTTAGTGCATTACGCTAAACAAGTTTACAGCGAAATTATGTACTTTAGACGGTAGATGCCAGTCATGTTGGGGCTGGCTCTTCTCTGATTGTCTAATTCGCATACAGATACAGAGCTACAGCTACAGATACAGACAGAGATACAGATCGTGTTGTGCAAATTATTGTTACGTGCGCTTCAAATTTCACATAAAGTAAAGGTCGCTTCAACAGAGACAATTAGAATACATTGCCATCATATTCATATTCAGTTCTGTTGAGGTTGATTTGAATGAACGATATACCACATTTTATTTGTGGCAGTGAGGAATTAAGTCTAGAGGCTTAGCATGGTATCATGATCACTATCATCTTTACGTCATCAGTCTAGTCGTGTTGGAATAAAGACAGTCTTGTTTCTGGGCGATAACTCATAAGATGTATGTACAAGACAACAGAGACAAGAGACTTTGCTACACTTTCTGTGTAGCATTAATTGTCGTTTTTCGTGACCTAAGATTTTTATCTTTCATTATCATGAATTAAAAGTTGGCGTTTATTGAAAGCATTCACAAAAAAAGCACAATTTTGAGGCTCAAAGTGTTTTGGGTCCTTAAGGCCCTAAACTTGGAAAGGAATTTCATGGCAATTAACAGGTAGCGACATATACTCATATGTTGATATCGAAAGAAAAAGCAGAATAAACACATAACAGAAATTGCATTAAGTACGTCTCCTTCCATTTTTAGGCTGAATTGTGATAAAAAATACAGATTTTCATACTCGTAACATTACTTTATCAGGGTACAGATAAAAGCAGAATTTTTCAGAATGCAAACAAATTGGATTGGATTGGAGGATCTGCAGACCGACAGTTATGTAATAATATAGTGGTTATATATATGCGGCTCTTTCTACTTTCTACGAGTATTCATATGATACTCGTGCTGGTATTATAGGCTGAATGTCGAGCGGAACAACAAATTAACTGAACAAAAGCATATTCGTGTAAGTGGAGACGACCGACAGGCCAATCTAATCGTATCATCTTGATCTTAAACGCCGCAACTCATTGCAGCAGCAGCAGCAGCAGCAGAATGATTGTTAAGGACATACTATAATCTATGTTACGCAATTTAATGCCGTAAAATGCCTCATTAAAGAAGCAGATTAAACAAACAAACAAACAAACAAACATATTGGCGAGATGACGCCCAGCACAACAAAGGCAACAATAGCAACAACATCAACAATATGAAGACAATTGAATACTCGTACTATCTTTAATATGCTGCTTTCCATTGTAGAATGATGATGATGATG
Source organism: Conops quadrifasciatus (assembly GCA_949752815.1). Lineage (NCBI taxonomy): Eukaryota > Metazoa > Arthropoda > Insecta > Diptera > Conopidae > Conops > Conops quadrifasciatus. The sequence goes on along the minus strand of OX457081.1, from coordinate 26,874,143 downwards.
ATGATGGTTATTCTCAGCGGACATCTCGTCTCTGTAGAATGCAGCAAACCACATGCAGACGAATTTGAGCCAAATATATTAAGCTCGGTTACATAATAATGCCAATAGATTTTGGCAAAGCTAAAGCACGATATCCGGAAGAGATGTGTGAAATTCCGTTGTGAATTATATTCGACAAAGACAGAAAGAGGGACGGTGACAGAGAGAGGGAGAGAGAGAGAGGAAGTTGCCAGTAGGTACTATAGTTAAAGAGATACTGAACATTGTTGAAAAAGCTTAATTTCAGAGTCGATTTTGCTGTTATCTCTCGCTGTCTGAAATTGATTTATTTAATATGTATTTAATTAAATGTTCTTATTAAATACATAATATGTATTTAATAAACGATACTTACAGGAACACAAGAGTGACAATAGAAGCAAGAAAAAATTAATGTTACTGCTTGTTCTTTCTTCAGCGTTCAATGACTTTTTCTACTACTTCCGGCTCAGCCCCAGAGCCAGAATATTTTACTGTTTTTTCCTCATTCTCCTTAAGCTTTCTTCGGTACTTAAAAAGTTTTTTTCACTTTTCAACTTTTCTTCTTTGAAACGACGCTTCTACGTGGACGCCCTTAATGCTGCAATTTATCATAATATGCAAATTTAATGCTTAAGTTTAAAGTGTCATTGAGTTTGGCTATGATTTGATATTTTTGTGTGGAGCAATGAAAGAGTAAGTGGCCAAATTATGCGCTGGTGGTAATGGCGATGGATTTTTTCACAAACTCACGAAAAATTACCACCTTAAAAACTCGTACTCTTTAAACGTAAAAACGTACTCTTTAAAGCGACAAACCATTGTCGCTGTATTCTGCTGAAATCGGAAGCTCTCTTTGTTGTTCGACAACGTCGCTCCTTGTAGCAGCGCTCTGCTAAATTCTCTCAAAATATCTTAGTTAGTACTGACATAGATTCTCTGAGCGGAAGCAGTTAATCATTTGTCAAGCAAAACATTTGAAAATTTGCGGTTGTTCACCTCAGTAAATGATTGTTCATTACCTGAACGTCGGGCGTTCGCCTGCGGTTGCTGTTAAATTTACGATTTTTCCGGTTTGACAGATACATATAAATATTCTGTCAAAAACGGGCGTTCCTATAAAAATTTGAGCAGGCCAATTTGGTGCAAAAACCACAGCACGTTTTTATACAATTCGTTATGAATTTAAATTGCTTTGCGATGGACTGAACTAAAATTGTAATCGATGAGTTTGACACTGTTAGAGAGAATTCGATTTTATGCAATGAAAAAATCGAAAATTTCGGATCAACTGGTGAACAATATATCGTACATGAAGTGTAGAAGAGTGTGAAAATAGTGCCTCTTCAATAAATAAATTTTTATTTTAATTATCTAAACTAAATAATAATGAGATGAAAACTGTCAGATTTCGTCAACTTTTTGAAGTTGCGAACAGCCTCAGTGCGGGCGTTCTTCATGGTACTACTAAAATATATACGCTTGCAGCAATTTATAAGATTTATGTACATAAATGCATCGGAAAACATTTCTCATACATTAAATTCGTGTAATTAAAAAAAACTTTCCTTAAACGCACGTAGAGATAACTCTAAATTGTTTGCTATTAAACCATTATCCAATATATTATTTTCTTTGGCTATGTAAGGCCTTATGCCGATTTAATTTGGTTACGAAATTAGAAATATTCAGATTCGATTGAAACTGTTCGATAAACACTGATTGATGTCAATTTTAATTAAGAACGTGTACGAGTATGTGCATGTTTCAACGAAAAATTGCAAGAAACCAAGGACACTATTTTACCGGACTGCTGAGAATTTCTTCTATTAATTATGCAGAATATGTACTTGCCCAAAATCTTCAACGAACTCTGAGGCAAAACATTACTCGTGTACTGTACAGTGTGTACTTGCCTTCGGAATCCCTTTAGACATGCATATTTGATAACTGTGCAAATTTTGTAAATCCTCGTATCGAGTATTCTGCAGCGACAGCGCCGGCAGCTTCAACAGAAGCTCCGGCAACGGCGACAACATTTAGTATGACTTGCCCGGAGCGTTTGGAAGGCAATTCCTGAAAATGTCGACTCAGTTGACAGAAACCGCACACAGCAAAATGCCCACAAATTGAACCACTTCGGACACGTGACAAGCTGAGCAAAGATGCCAGCCAGCACCCAAGCAGCCGGCCCAAACGGCAGGCGTAGCAGGGCGAGCAGATATCGCAATGTCTCAGAGCAACTTAAGGCGACGGCGACATATCGACATGTCCCCGAAGAACGAACATATTTGGCAAAATAATTATGCACCGCCCACACCACACAGTCCACATGACACTTAGAGTGCACGTCAGTGCACTACACACACTCTAACACAGAGCATAGACAGACAAACGTACAAGCGCTGCTGGCTGTTCTGCAACTCTTGACTCTCGACAACTGGCAGCCGGGAGCTGCACGGCAAAGAGTCGTCGTTCTGTATGTCGCACTGTTCGACGCACTGTTGCGTATGTCAAATTTGGGCTTTCAAAATGAGATGTTTCGTACATGCCACATGACAGCCTTGTAGACAGACATCCTTGTGTTGCTGGCGAATGCTTAAACCTCAATTGAATCTCTGGCGAAACACTTCAGCGCTCTCATGAGTATCGGATTCACTCCAGCTCCAGCCCCTTCCTGCAATAGAATATAGTCCTACTATCGTATTTTTCAAGGCGTACATTGCGTGTGGAAATGTCAAGTACTCGTATTATTCCTACCGCCGGCCAACAAAGACAACATGGCTCAGAGAATAGTAATAATTGCAGCATGTGGCAGATTAATTATATTTGATTAATTGCTTTTCCTCTGCTGCATGATTTCCTTGGAGAGATAAGTATATTCTCTAGATATTCCTGCAAAGGCTCGCAGTTTGATATTTCAATTGGTTTCCATGGAGAGCATTTCTTAATAATGATAATGATTAATGTAGGCTTTTCTAGTAGAGTCTTGCAGATTTTAGATGGTATATTTTTAAAGATTTTACCCAAGATTTTAGTAATATCTGCTCCTGGCAATTTTTCCGCCAACACAAGTATAACGTTCAAGAGAAAAAGCATCTAAACTGAAAATTATTTGAAAATAGTAGCGTACTTAAAGTAGTTACATCCTTTACTGGATGATGACAACTCAAAAATTGAAGGTTGTGCAAACGGTGCTATTTGAAGTTGTCAGCAGCATGTCAGCAGGTGCCTCCAATAACATCCAGTATCCGCCGCTCCGTACTCGTACATACATATATCAGTTTAATGGTGCAACGATTAGGATTATTGTACGCGTAACGACGATTGCGTTCATGGGCCATCCATCACATCCGTCACATCCGTCAGATGTCATCACTTTCGTGCACGTATGTATGTGTATGTTTGTGTGTGGTCCCACCCCAAAGTTAGTATATGTATTCCTATTAAATCATAGGAGGCTAAGGGCGTCTATAATTGCTTGACGCCCGAATTGGGAAGTGCTGAAATACGCCTCATTGGAGGCAAGTGTTGCGTGATCCATGAATTATAGTAGCTCAACAGTAAAAGTAACAGTAATAGCTAATACTAACTATAGCCGCCGTCATATTAACAAAGCGTAGAGAATTGCTTGCGAACGGATGTAACAATTTTAACAACTGAGAAGTCTTATAAACCGCAAAAATAAACGGACAATTGTGGGTGTAAGAAGAAGAAGAAATAGATAGCCAAATTTTTGGTACCTTCATAAAATATTTGCATTTAATTTATTTATTATTATCGATTCCATTTCAGGCAACGCCAGACCAACGCAACAAAAAACGCATTCAAAAACGCTTTCGCAGCAGCCACGGATTGAGAGAAGACTTTGATGTTCCTGTCATACGCCTATCAATAGTCCATCATATCTGCATGCACACATACATAGGTACTATTGCCGTCTATGTACTTGCATGCGTTAACTGGCTGCTCTCTTGTGCTCCACTGACACAGTCCTTCCGCATCAACGGTCGTGCAACCTCATCGATCACTGTCGCTGCCGCGGCGCATTCATTTTCTCTCTTTTACTACTTTCGGCTGCGTTTTTCGGCTGCAGCACAATGCGCGGTGCAACCATCGTGCCCTATTTATACACATTCTGTTGATATATGGCGAGGTGGCACGCATTACGTTATGATTTTCTTCATATCGTATGAGTACAACATACATATATACTATCGACGATACAAGGATCCCTGTAGGAAAGTTTCCTGAATTGACGATAGCTTAAAGGTCATCGGATCAACGGCACATGACCCTTTCCTCAAGCATTACAGTGTCATACAGAAAATTTTAGTTTGGATAAATTACATTCATCCATTTGTTCGATGCAAAATGTTAAATAATGTCTTCAATCTTATTGTGAATATCTCGCTGCAAATATAATAGAATTTATTATTTTAACGTAAGTATTGGTATATACATAATTGCATAAAAATTATTATAACTATATAAATGCATAAAAAGGCTTGCATTTATGCGCCTCAAAATTTATAGTTTTTAATTTTCTCCCTTTTTCATTTGTTGCCTATTTTTTCCGGCACCAAAACATTTCCTAATAATAACGAATAGAATTTACACACGCCGTAATAATAAAGAAATTACTGTTAAGTGGCAGCAATACTTGACATACATTCCTATGGGGCTATTAGGTCTCTCTCTATTGTAGTCGTGCCGTGAAAGGAGGCGGGCGGGTGCTCTAATACAGTAATGAAAAACAATTCTTATCTCTCGAGCTGTGTCTTTTCTCACAGCCTTCATTCATTTCAAGTGGAAAGCTGGCTGGCTTTCGTGTGTTTCAATTCGACTCGACTCGACTGCACCACCATCGCCACCATTTGATTTCCACCACCTGATGATCATGGGGTTGCTTCATTTCACCCCCTTTAGCGGATTTTTTTCCAACGGCCAAGAAGAGAAAAGCAATGCATTGCAATTTTCCCTGCTCCTTCGCTTGATTTTAATCTGATTTCGTTTGTTGTGCACTCAACGAAGTACACACGCATTTGCTTGTTTGTATGCGCGAGGGGGGTAGGTCTGTGTATTTTATTTGTGCGTCCGTCCGTCGGTCTGTCGGTTTGTCTGTCTGGCTGCCTACGTTGATAAGTGCATTTGTGTGTGTGTGTGTGTGTGTGTGCGAGTATTCGTGTGCTGGCGTTGCAGCGGAAGTGGCGCTATTATTATGTTTGCACGCGCGACATTGCAAGAATTCTTGAATCCTTTTAAAAGCTTTTATTGTGTTGGTTGCCTCAATGCTGTTGTTGTTGTTGTTGTTGTTGTTCTAGTTGTTGTTGTTGTTTAATTTCAGCGCTTGCAACGTAAGAAACGTACTGTGCAATTTCCACAAAAGGCGCTGAGCATCCTGCACCAGATTCGACATCAGCTGTTCGCACTGCTCTTCTTCGGTGTCCTTGTTCCTGTGCCGTGTATAAATGTCGGAGTGAGAGGAGTATGCGTTTCTTATGATTTTAGAGCGTGTGTGTTCGTTGCAGGATCGCGTGTGGAAAGATGATTTGAAGTAACACACACTTTTCTCATTACATTCTGAGAATTATTTAAACAGTTTTCTTTGTGAAAAAGAAATATTTAAAAAGACTTTTTAAGAGAAATCTAATTTCTTTATCTCTGTGAAAGACATTTGCAATTTAAATTGAAGTTGGTTGATGATGATAGAGCTTTACCTTCTATATATTCTCATATACGCGTATGTACATATATTTATATAAAATGTTTTCTTGCTGATGACAATGCGCCTCGGAGTCTGCGGTGGCGACAATCACAGCAACCTGAGTTAATATTAACGTTAACATTTCTTTTACTTCACCGTTTTTTGTGTTGCCATAGAAAAATTATCACTTCTGAAAATTCATTCGATACGAAGACGAAAACTGAAACTGAATTAATGAAGCGGCTTTATTACCAATAAAAATGGCAGCAAATCAACTTGAAGCACGTGCCTCATTAGTTTAACGTCTCCAATCAGCAAACTCCCGGAGGGTGAGCTGATTCTCATTTATCCTAAGAGTTGCTGGCGTTCTCATTCATCCCCTGAGCTATAGTCTGTCGTCCCCCCAAACAATACCTCGACGAAGCCACGGCAGTCTGACAATGTTTCGTTCGTTCGAACTTCGAAGCATCATCATCATCATCTTTCAATCGTTTGCCAGAAACGCAATCCGAAGATCCGGCAATAAAATCAACACCTCCGTACGACACTACAAGGGCCAGACAGGACGAGAGCGGGGAAGTGTTAGGAAAGTGGCAATATTTCTGAAGACGCTAATTGTTATTGTATTTCAATCGGCTTGTTAAGAAGAAAAGGCGTTAATGGTGTGGGCTAGCGTGGGCGTATTTGGAGCGTCCTTTGCGGGGATTTAGAGGTTTTCGATTTGAGAATAAAAAATAAAGTTATCATTAAACGAAATATTTATGACTCGGCGTTTATAGTACGTTATTTGCTTAAATACTTGAAATCTTTAACGCAACTGTACCTACTCTTACTTAAGACTTAACTGTACTTTACTATACTTAACTGTCCGGCTCAGTCGAATCTTTTGTCTGACGTCAAATCATTGTAACGCTTTCATCAACTTGATTAATTGAAAGCCTCAATTTTTTTTCTCTCTCGTGGATTTTCTGCAACACTTTTATAAGTTATTTTGTAAAAGATTTCGGCTATGTAAAGGCATCATTTGATGTCCAGCTCTTGAGAGAAGCTTACCACTTTTAAGAGTAATAAAGAAAATGATGTCAATAATCTGTCTCGAGTCGTCCTTTCTTGATTTGACTTCAAAACAAACTTGAAGACTTCATCACGAATTCTGAAGGGTTAGAATGAGAAGAAGAAAAGTGTGTTTATTTAGGAAAGACGGTTTCTAGAGAGTCAATAAATGGTGCCTTTCTAACTTCTAACCCTCTTTTATTTAATAGAAAAAAGTATTACTTGATGTTGTTATTGTTTATTATCAGCATTTCGAGTCTCGATTGGTGTTTTTTTTGTGTATATACAGAAGAGAAAAGGATTTTGCGGGTCGTTTAGCTAATAATCTCTGATAGGGATGTTTTGTCCCGAGTCCGAAAAGCAAAGGAATACAATTCGTTAAGAAAAACTAAAAAAATATTTACCATTGAAGGTCTTGATTGGCTGATTATCGCTCTTAACTTTCAAAGGAGGGCCTTCTAAACCGGTTTCTCTTCTTTCTATTTCTATTTCTGGGACAAACCTACCCATCTCTCCCTCCCAAAGTAAGCTAAATAATTCACAGATCGAAGGGTGGTTGGTCCTTTAACATTGTAATATGATTCATCTTTCATTTCTGGTTGTAACCGGCTGCGTAGTTTGGAAACATCGCAAAATGTTCTTTATTCGGCCTGCGTCTATCATCACGATTCTGCCCTGAAACTACTAAACCTTTAATAAAATACGACTTAATGTCTCTACGAGCATCTAACATACATAACGTGAATATATAGAAAGTGATGTGATCATTTTTAATATTGAGCCGATTATAACGCGTGTGTGCATTATTGTCCCTCCTGATGTTGATAAATATGACACCATTTATCAGCCAACATTTTGCTCTTCGCCCAGCCCAGACTTCATGCGGTAGTATTCGCATCACGTCCCGGCGACGAACCTTTTTAAATTTGACAAGAATTTCAGCTGCCATCATGAGGCGACTTTTATTCCTTTAGACGAGTACAGTTTTGTTAGCTGTTTTGTTGATTTTGTTGTTGCACTGACATGTTGATGAAGAAATGTGAAATGTGAAAAAATTGGGCAAAACTTTCACGGTATCACGTCCGCGCCTTTCACTGCATGACAATAAGAATAATGGCAGAGGAACTTTTGGCAAAGCAGAGAGAGTGAGAGAGAGAGAGAGAGCAGAGCAGAGCACCCACGCACGCTCGCACTATATGCAATTTGCAATCAAGAGCTTCTGTTCTGTCAAAGTCTCGGGGATGGGACCACGCAACGAACGACCGACTTGGCGTTTGATGGTTTGTTGGTATCTACGTCTACGTGCAAATTTAGCAAGAATATTCGTGGACCTCCGGGTCTTCTTGTGTATTAAAGAGAGATGAAAAGGGCCCGGGAAAACAGGGTGCTGGTGGCGGGCGCGAGAGGTAACCGTAACGAAGTTCATTATTTAGTTAGGATTTTGCGATGCTGTGTGACATGATTTGCTAAATACCTAAACGGTAGCTCGAGGCTGAGTAGGTAAAGGCCGGAAAATTAGCATTCCGAGCATGGCAAAATGTATATATTGTATTGTATATATCGTACATATGTATGTACAAACATGCTGGTATATACATGGAAATAGCGTCCAAGCTGCACGGTTTTTATTTATAGTAAAGGTTATGTATTTCTTTGTGTTTCGCCATCATCAGAAATCAGGAATATTATTTACGGCTATACGAATAATGTAAATACTACATGGATATTATGAATATGTAGGAGAAGAGGAAGTATAGATGGAAGAATAGACGTATATTATCATACGTTGAGGATACTGAAAGTGGAGAATATTTATAGCAAGAACCTAAATTTATCTTATCTTATGATCTTATGGTTTCTTTGTGAAATAAAAAGTTTTTCGGATTCTTTATCAAAGAAAAGAATGGGTTTCAGGGTTCAACTATATATAACCGTTTCGCTTTTTGAGACAACGTCTCTTAGTTCACTTTCGTATTTGCTTTAATGTAACTAATTTTTTTTTTCAAATTTTATCTGATTCTGGCGAGAGCACAGCCCCCAAACTTTTTTGCAATTTATTGCAAATGCCCTAAACTTTTTTGCAATGTTTAATTCACTTCAGATTTTTATCAATAAAAGAGACAAAAATGTAAAATTTATCAAAATAATACCAAAATTTATTATTTAAAAGGACCATTCAAATGGTAACAAAACAAAGAAGCCGAGAAGATTAAGCGAAAAAAACAAATTGTTTGTCGTGCGATAAAAATCTCCATCTCATTTTGCTTTTTCCTCTGAGCTTTTACAACCCATTTTGAGTGTTAATGAAAGTACATAATTTCAAAAAATCGCTTTCATTCTAGCGTAGTTAAGAAGATATTGTGCTGAAGACGACTTGGTTACGACTTGAGTCGTATGAAAGGGAAAGGGAAAGGGATGACATTTACTTCAGCAAACGCTTTTACTTGTATTGTGTCTCAAAAGAACCATCCCCGCGGATTGCTCCGAAAGGTGTGTGACGAGTTTTTGCAAGGTCTTGAATTTCCATAATTCTATGATTACCTAATTTTGGATGCTGCTAATCCATCGCCATTAACAAAACGCAATTACTGCTAATGGCATTTGATAACGCAGATGGCGTTGTCCTTTGGGCGTTTGTCCCCATCAGCATAAGATTTTTTTTTGTATTTGTTAAAAGTATTTTTATCGTGAGTGAGAACCTAGAATGGTTGAAGACTTAAGGTACCTGCTGTGGCTGGGCTTTGAAGTCGGTTGCAAGAGCTGGGACAGTTTAACAGTTGAATACATGACCAAGCATGTAGCATAAAACACGGCCACAAAAGGTGTCCCCATTCCCCCCTCCCCCTGCCCCTGCCCACACTCATCATGATTAACTCATTCTCACATTGTCGGCGGCTTGGCTCCGTTCCTGTCCGTTCCTGTCACAGACGGCCACGCTCTGTTTGCGAGCTAAGCCGGCAACAACGCCAAACATAAATTAAATACCTTCATCCATTCATTGTCCGTTTTGAAAGCGGATTCTAGTGTCGTCAGAAATGAACTCGGCAGGTACGAACGAGTACGAGTGTATGCATTTGCAACCCGCCGCCTGTCGCCCGTCGCCTGCCGCCCGCCGACGATACTGTCCATTGTACTCGTATTTCGGTTTCCATTTTTAGAGCAAAGTAAATGAATGGAGATCGGGACAGTAACGAACGTGGCCAATGGAAAGGAGAGAGGGGCAGGGGGGGGGGGGTGAAGAAATTGCCACAAACCGAAACAACGCCACAACGCTCAACTTCATCCGAAGCTAAAGCTCGTTTGAAAAGCCCGTGTTTCTGTCACTTGCGTCGAAAATACGAACAAACCGACCTACGTACTCGAAACACCGACCAAACACCCTCCCTCCCCCTCCCCCTCCCCCCACAACCCACCCTGTTCCTGTTGCCTTTTCCGGAGAAGCAAAACTATTGTTTGCGTTGCTTGAATTCTGTTGCAGTTTTTGCTGTCGTTGCTGCCGCTCCGCCACATACAAATTCGGATAGAAATGGAGCGAAATTGCGACAAAGAATCCCGCAAACGACTGAAATGATTTCTTTACTTACCTGCAGCGGCAAGCGGCGAGCAGCACAATAAAATGCGACACGAACGTCGAACGTCGAACGTCCAATCGAATGATTTGTGATCCCTTCTACGGTCGCGTCCCAGCGTCCCAGCGCCCCAGCTGTACCCGGTTACGTTTCTCTCCAGCTCCGCTTTTGGTCTCTTTCTTCGTCATTGTTTGTGTTGCGCTTTCGTAGCTTAGTCGTAGCTCTTTACTTACAAACTAACTAAAACTCGAAGTTTGAGAAGCGAAGCCACAACTTGAGCTGTCACTTTGTTTACGATGGACCTATTGACCAATCCAACTTTTGGGAGAATTCTGTCCGTCCAGGCACAATATAGTACGAGTACATACAAGCCACCACCAGCAGCAGCTAATGCACACTCGTGGTCGGACGGACCAGGCCGTTAGTCTTGGCCGCTAGAGCCGCTTGGCCAGGATAGTAGAGGTAACTATGTAAATAAACATGCCGCCGCGCCGTGACTCTTGTGACAGATGTAATGATGCTGGCACTTGAGCAGGAAGAAGCTCTTCTCTAGGAGGCGACATTCGACGAACGTTTGGTATAATGGAAAAAATGCCGTTTGACGTTTGAAATTCATCCTTTTTAGTTGCGTGTAAAGCGGTCGGAAAAGATTTCGAGCGCGATTTCGATTTACGGTGAAAGACTTACGGTGTGCCAAAGGCCTTTGGAATGATTCGGGCTTCTGTTGTGCTGAAGGACTCCCCTTCTTTCTCTGATTACCTCGGATTACCTAAAATTCTAGCATTTGGACAGTTTGGATGAGGCGCGTGATAAATATGACCCTTTCCGCCGTGTCTTAATGAATTTAGCTTTCAAACATTCTTGAGTTTATTACTCAGTTTATCAATCAAGTGCCTCTCCTGCTGCCCACTCCGCTGCAGTAAGCTCCAACGTCCGCATTCAATTTCTCAATCTGATGCTAAGATCATTCATACATTAATTCAATAATTCGCCATGTTTCTTTGCAGCAACGTCTAAGATCTTAATCTCGACTCGGAGATGAATGACCATACGGCGCGCCCGGACCGCCCGCTGCGTCGGCACTTGGACCAGATGAAGGCTGCTGCATATTTCCTCAACGCAGTAATTTATAACTTTTGTCCAGTAGTAGTGACAGCCTCTCGTGTACAACCTCTTGGCGCTAGTTCTTGCGACGGTATACGACGGTACGAGTATGAAGTGTTTAAATGCATTTCGTTGTTGTTGTGTTGTTGTGGAAGCTTCCCCTCTCGCGTGGTTGCGTTGAGGGATGACAGGGGCAGGCCACGGTAATTCCATGTCGTTACTTTTGCGTTATGAGACGGTATCAATCGGGGTTGCTGTCGATTCCTGCTCTTGTTGATTACTTCCTCAGACTAGATTGGTTTATTACGATACTTCAGTGGTCGAGGGTCGTTGTGCGAAGACCAACATCGACGAAAAAGTCCTCTGGAGGGTAAATGAAAAATGACATCTGGGCTGGAAAACGACATAAAAACAAATGAATATTTGGTCACTTTGCCAAAGTTATTACTGTCAAAGAGCCGAAGTCTAACGTCCGTAGCTCTTCCGAAGGACAGAAATGAAGGGAAGTTTTGTGGGAGTTTTTCTTGATTTTCTCTTGAGGTCCCTTTTCGGTTGTTTTTTTTTTTTTTTTGCCGAAATTATTTCAACACTCAACAGCGAGGTCAGAGAAAAAACAATAAAAAAGTTTCAGAAAATTTTTTTTGTCCAAACTTCTGCAGAAAAGCCAACGTATGTTGCTTACGATTTATAATATGTCGTTTATGACATAGAAATTCTGCTTAAATAATTGCAACGAAAAAGCTAGATCAAAAGGAATTTTTTATTTTATTAAAAGTATGGCAAAAATTACTAGCAACAACAACACACACGAGTTCAGCGAATGATGATTGTCTTGAAAAAAAAAAAAAAATTTAAATAATTAAATTAAGAAAAAACAACTGAAATCTAAGCCCCCCACAACAATGTTTCGTCCTTTGATTTGAAGCTTTAAAATATATATGAAACTCCTAAAATTTAATGAAACACATAAATTATGATGGTAGACGACGCGCGAAAGTAAGCGCTGTGCTGTTTTTGTTGGCACTCGGCACTCTCATAAAAAGCTGTTTTTACTGCAGTAAATTGTTATTGTACCTTTACTTAAAGGGCGTGTCTGTGTTTTCATTACTTCGCATTTCGGCAAAGTTTATAAAAGTTGTGACAACTTTGTCTGTTTCGTTGTTTCTATGAAGACGCGTCTGAATTTTTGAACATACGAATCTTCAAAATTGTTCCGGATTTTCGAAGAAGTCCGCGTCGTGATGAAAGGAGTAAACAGGAATATAGACCACATCACCCGTTTGCAGAGTGACCGTACCATGTTCAGCGAGAGCAATGGTGGTGCCCTCCGTACAAAGTCTGCTAAATAGAGGCAGGAGAGGAAATATTCGCAAGGTCTCTAAAAGAAAAAGAAAATGGGGCTCACTGAACTGTCGATCGATAAGAAATTTGTGAATATAGAGAGTACCTTGTACACATTGGTCCAAGTACGTTAGAGCGTCGAGTATTTCGTAGGTATGCTCATCATCTCCAAGTTCTTCACGTAATTTCTTCTGAACGCGACTCTCTCGCGCTAGCTGGCAAGAGTTGAAATCGAAGTTAGAGCAGCTCTTAGGATACCTAAAACCCTTCCTTACCAGCAGCAAACAGTGCGCTGTTACCAGAGCATTCGTCTCGAAGCCACTAATAAACACAGTGGCAGCGTGTCCAGAGATCTGCAAGTCGTCTAACGTCTTCTTGGAACGCAACCGGAGCAGGTAATTGAAAAGGTCGTTGCGTTCGGTTTGTCTGGCGAGCCGTGTTTTCAAAGTCGACTGCGTTAGACCGATAAAGAAAGCGTCCGATTGTTGTGGGAAGAAGCGTACGGGCTAGCGTTTTCTCAGCCAGGGCCACACACTGCTGCGCTCAAAGAACTGTTGATAGCGTGCTGCCTGAGACATCATGCTGTTGCCCATTTGATGGAATCGCCGCGGAAGCCGCGGAAATTCAAAATTCGCGATACTTTCTGAACAGACCTCGTATATTGAATATACTTAAGGGTTATAATTCCTGATAAAGAATTGAGTTCTGCTGGAATTGAAGATAATCTTAAGTCTTCAACGAAAACCAACACGCAATTGCCGGCGATCATGATTAACCATCACAACGTAATAAATATATCCGGTTGAATTCGGAAAAAAAATCACGGTTGTACATTCTCTCGTTAACTAAAACGTGAAGTTCTTAGTGTTAAAAAAACACACATAGCGCACATAATTTATACCTTGTTCTGCATTGATTGGCGTTCTTTTCTTGGTGAAATTTGGCTCCATTAAAAACGGTTTCATTTGTCCTGGGAATTGGCAGGATATTTGATGCTGCTGCTGCTGTTCTAATAATAAAAGCCGCATGCCAGCAAAATGTTTCTCCTACCATTTGAGAATCTCGTAACCACTCACACACTTAGGTAAATACATACATACATATGTACTTGTATGTACATACGAGTTTTTATGCTCTTTACATTGTTGTTGTTGTATTAAAAGGTTTTCTTTTTGACATTTTGATTGGTTGCTTTTGACGACTTTATTGACGACACATGCTGCTTTTTCTGAGCTTTAGCTGTAGCTCTATGGTATGCGTGTGTGTGTGTGTGTGTGTTTGTGTGTGTGTGTGTGTGTTTGCGTGTGTGCAGTATATTGAGCGTAACGAACTTACGTTGTCACATCGTAATGCTATTTACCGATGATTTATAATATATTTCGAGGACCTTCGTGATACTGATTACGCCTGTAAGCGCTGTTATCAATGACACAAGAGCAGTGACGTTGTATTTAATTTTACAAGATTTTTGCGGTTCTGTTTTTGACATTTTGTTTTGTTGAAGTATAAGAGAAAAAAGTCAGAGAAGGCGAAGCCCAATCCGGGAGAAATACACAATATTAACGTATGTATTACATATTGCGTGAATTGTTAATGTGTCGGGCAGTGCAGTGCCACTGTCACGCTCTGCAGATGTAAGCCGATGCGTAGGGCATGCTTGCATTTTACTATATGTATAATGTCTCATGATTAGCTCTAATAAGATGTTATTAATTGACGCTGAAATTGCTCAAAAATCTTACGAAATTCGATGATGACTAATGAATATTAATGGCAGCATTACATACTAAACCGGGATCTTTTACGGCAGCACAGCAGCAGCAAAAGGCGGAGTAGAAGAAGCCGAGGAAGGAGCGAGCCAACAGCAAGAACTTCTCATGAAGAACGCAAATGCTGTGCTGCAGGCGCTGCAATAATTTATGAAAAGGAATTTATTTCATTCATTAACCCTCTTCTTCTTGTTCACACATCCATTCGTTTGCTTCCATGAGCATTATTTCGTTCGTTCCTTCCTTCCTTCCTTCCTTCCTTCCTCCGTCGCAACTAATTCAACAATGTGAACAATGTGTTGGATGCGCTGCTGCAGCTTCTGAAAATTAATCAATTTGATGCATTTCGCTGTACATTTCATTTTCATACAAACTGCATTGAAATTAATTTCGCCCCAAGTAAGTTGTAAGCTGCCAAAGTGTTGTTGCTGCTGCCAATGTTTCTTAGGTTGTTTGTACAGGGTGGAGTGATGGGTGCTGGGTGCTGGGTGCCGGTGAGGGGTGGGTGGGAGCAGTGAGCAGGGACTGATTGGTGATAGAGTACAAGAAAGCGCAGCCGACAACGTGAAAACGTGAAACCGTGAAACGGCTTCGTGCATTCATCTCTCTCTGTGAAAAGTTGAATTGTTGGAAAAGTGTGAAAAGGTATTACAGTTACCCTAAAAATACTCACGGCTAATAAAAGATACCACGTTAAACCCTTATGGAGCAACTTTGAAGTTCTGTGAGCAACAACAACAACAACAACAACAACAACAACAACAGCAGTAAGAACGGCAATAACATTAAGAGTTGAAAGAAAAGTAATTGTAAAGGAAGTGTGTAATCCTTCATCTATCTCCTCCCCTCTCTCTCTACCACCCTCTATCTTACACTATCTCTCTCTCTCTTACACCCTCTCGCTCTCTCTCTCTCTCTCTTTCTCTATTTTTAGCTCTCTCCTTTTCTTCATTCTTAATTTAAAGGAAACACAAGCAACACAACTAAGAAACAAAAAAGGCTAAAGCAAACAACAACAACAACAATAACAACAAAGTTTAAACAAAATAAGCTGAGAGACGATTATCTTGAAGAACCGCACACTCGAAGTAATTGAATGCAATCTGCTTTCTTATGCTTCAACGCATACGAATAAAAATAAGAGCTTGTAACAGGAGAGGACTGGAGTGAAGAGGAGAGGAGAGGAGAGGAGCGGAGAGGAGAGAAGAAAAGAGAAGAGTGCCCGCATTTGCATATACGCATACAAATGAATCAAAGCATACACTCAAACAAATATACCATGCATTACGCCTGGTGGCTGGCCTCGCCGGCGCTTCGGGTGTTGCGGGGCTGGTTTAAGGCCTTGCTACTGCACACCAACACTTAATTCATAAAAAAAAAATGCAACTGTTTGTTGTTGTTATTGTTTTTGTACATTCTTGTCGAATGTATTTATAACTAAACAGTCGAACAAATGCTATAAAACAATCTCAAGTATACTCAAACACTTAATGCACCCACGCACACACCCACGCACACACCCACGCACACACCTACAGCCACACCCACACATTCCAACAAGTGCCGTTAAACAAATAAGTTAAATACAATAATCTTCTCTCAAGGAAGTAAAAAATTAAAATCGATTTTTTACTGTTTTTTACAGAACAATATTTTAGAACAATTTCTAAATATTGTATATATTTAATACAGTAATATTTGTCTAATATATTTAGTATAATTAGAATATATTTAATATATCCTAATACTTTGTAACATATTTTATATGGTGTTTCCATAAAATGGTTTTGGTTTTGGTTTAGGCTTTCGAATATCGATGAAGTGTCAAGTGTTTCCATACAAAACCTGGTTTAATTTTGGTTTTGCTGGGTTTCGCCCCTGCTGCTGTTGTTGTTGTTGTATCCAAAACCAATGTTTTTTTTAATTTGTTAATTTTGATAGAATAATTTTGTCTACAATATTTATCTCTTTCTACCATATTAACTACAGAAATAGACAAGGCTATGGCGTCTAGTATTTCGAACTTCGAAACAGGCATAAAAACTGCTAAAACCAAAAATATTTTTTTCGGTTTTGCGCTGAACTTCCAACAAAAAGTTCAATGGAGTTTTAGCGGTTAATAATGGTTTTCGCTGCGAAAACCAGTTTTTCGCTAAACCAAAGCAAAATCGCTTAATGGAAACGCCATATTAGTTTAACTTTTTCGAGTGTACTAATATTAACTATAGAAAGAGACACGGCTATGGCGTCTAGTATTTCGAACTTCGAAACAGGCTTGAAAACTGCTAAAACCGAAAATCTTTATGGTTTTGTGCTGAACTTACAACAAAAATTTCAATGCCGTTTTATTGGTTTTATACTGGTTTTCGCTGCGAAAACCAGTTTTGCGCTAAACCAAAGCAAAACCGCTCAATGGAAACGCCACATTAGTTCAGCTTTTTCGAGTGTACTAATAATGGGTGATGCTCTGACGCTGACATTTGCCTACTCCTGCCCTCATGCCCGACGACAACGGCATAATTCTGTTGAGCAATTAATCCTTTTCAAGAATTAACAGTACATACGTACATACGCGTACAATCAAATAATCTTAACATTCATCAGCTTCGTTAATGTTGACAAATGCTACGCGTCTGCCTTCCAATGACTGCCTTTTAAATCAGTTACCGTCTCGTTATCTCTTTGTCAGCATAATTACTTGATGATGTAAAAGCAAAAAGAGAGAGAGAGAGGATACATTGAGTGTGTACATTGCGTTTTCTTCCCTTTTTGCACCGAAAATTCGGCAGTTCTTGATTTATGTAGGTATGATTTTGTTTGTGTGTGTTCTACGTCTCTCTCTTCCTTTTCTCCTGCGGATATCCGGCTGTCAATTATTGGCAACTGACTAAGCTGAGCCGGTCCTTTTTATTAAGTGTGCCCGAGCATACGATATTGCATACGACAGCTGTAAGTGTCGTTGGTTTGTCGGAGAGATTTCATTAGTCGCTTTTCCAATTTGCTTACATTTCTCGATAATGTAGACGGCGGGAGAAAGGGAGGGAGGGAGGGAGGGAGAGCGGGCTTTTGTTTCAGTGAAAGCATTGTAATTTGTCTGTTAAGATTTTGACATCAATAAATAAAATGGAGAAGACGACAAAGAACTATCGACGGTATTTATCTTGAATGTAGTTAAAAAAGTATTGTTATTATGCAAGCACTTTTGTGAGAGAGTAAATAAATAAATGAAAGAGAGCAAATAAATTAATCAAATTAAAACAATTAATGATTAAAAAAATCAATGTCAAGCAACCGCAAAAAACCGCAATAAAAAGATGCAAAGTGCAAAATGCACAATGCAAATGCAAAGTGCAAAGTGCATGATTTAAAAGACCTTATTTTTTGGCAAAATTTCAATTGGGTTTTGCTCTTTGCCCCCCCCCCCCCCTGCCCTCCCTCCACTATTGCTATTCATGCAAACACATAAACTTTCTTGGAAATTAATTCCATCGAACTTCACGCTCTGTCAATGATGGCAGGAATCGGCGTTGTTCCGTTTCATGAATAAATTGGTAGATTTCATCTAACATGCCATCATCCAACCGTGCAACAAGCCACCACACATGCAGCGCACCGACTGTCAACTATCGATGTGGATGATGATGATGATGATGATGACTGCGCGCGAACCCAACGAGTGCCACGCGGGCACTTCATGCGTTCTACGGTTTCATCCCAACGACGCCTGGCGCGGAAGTCAACCTCTCCAAAGCGGTGGCAATGATGAAAATACTTCGTAGGATGCTGCACAAAAAATGCCGCACAATGGCCGCGAGTATAATTGGATCGATCAACGGCACAATTGATTGCTGAAATGGTTTGTGTTGTGGGACGAACGCCGGCTGTATTCAGCTCGGAGTCGATGCGACGCAACGCAACGCTCGAATTGGAAAATGGCGCCTGACGCGTAATTGACAGTTTCATTGCTTTTTGATTGATTTTTGCGGTTCCTCTACGAGCGCGAACACCACCACCACCACCACCACCACAAACGCGCTTTTCAATATCACAGAGTCAAAAATGTTGGCCCAAATTAAGTTGGCCCAGAGTATGCTTCGTGCTTCGTCAACGCATATCACAAACGTAAGTATAGAAAGTCGCCTTCATAGCGCAAACAATAAAGCAGTGTTCAGTTTAACATTCTTGATTGTCCTCGTAGGTACACTTAATGAAATAAACCTGCAGCTCTTTTCACTTCAACTGTAACCAATAGTTGTGTGGTTTTGAGTTGTATCATCGGCTGGCACGCACCGCCGCAGGAGCTTGTTCGAAAACTCTATGATTAGCACTTGATTTTATCAGAGAAAAGAATTCGAAAGCAATTCTCCAAACATTTCATAGAAGGAAGTACCCCTTTTTTGTAACATTTGTAGTGCATTTCAGTACCTTTTAGAAGTTCACCAAACTTTCTTCGAAGTTTTTAAAAGAGTGTTTTGCACACGCTTGCTTGGCCCTTAATGGGAGACCATGTAGCTCAAAAGGCACTTGCAACCGAGCCCAGCAAAAGCATGTCCATAGAATGATAAAAAGAAGTAGAAAAAGGAGAAGAGGGAGACTTGCAATAGCGTGAATTTAATTTGCCATTTCATAAGGTTCAATACATGCAAGCACGAACACTGCTCTAGCAAAATGAAAACCTTTCAGCCTTAATAACTTTATTAGCGCGAAATCAGTGGAGCAGCCGACTTTCGATGCCGCTTGGGCGTGGAAGGTGTTAATCAAGTGGGTGGCGGTATGTCGGAAGGTGGTTATTAGTTAGGCTATCGTTATGACGACAAGGAATGAAGACATTAAATAGAGTTTTGGAGAAGTGTTCAGAGAGGAAGGCAAGAAAAACCACACACAGAGCGGTTTATTAAAAATTCATAAAACTTCATGTTTCACTGAAGTCATGCTGAGGCGAAATGGGCTCAAGATTCAGTTAAATATCGCGCCATCAAGTGTGGTTATAAAGTGAAGACCTTTGTGTTTCTAGCAATCGTCGCCACCAACATTTTTAATTACCTCAACACAATGGCGACCTTCGCCCGTGCCAAACCAATTTTTATATCTGCTGAAAGAAATGGGAAGAGAGAAGCAGGAGAGACCAGCTTGTAAGCCAACAATCGTATAGAAATAAAGATGAAACGCGAGGCATCAGTCAAAATCAGAGTTGGCAGCTGTGCCGTACGTGTGTAGACCATTGTAGGAATACGTATATGCATTGCTAACCCAAACAAATCCTTGGACTATTGCCAAATGGTAAGTAACCGTATACTGGCATGTCCATGCACATTTCCATGGCACAACCGTTGCGGCCCCGAGAAATTCTGCGACACGGGGGTGGTAATAGTCGGTGTCGGTGTCGAAGAGAAAACCGTACCTGACTGTAACGAAGGAGTTCTCAAACTTAGGTACATGCTGTGGTACATACAATATTTCCAACGCTGTTAAAACGGAGCAAACATTTCTACTTTTCTCTAGAGCTATCCGGCTTACGCATAAACGTCTAAAATGGGCTGTTTCATTATCTCATCGAATGGAGTAAATTCTTCTTCTCCCCCCCCACCCCCACCGCACCCTTACTTATGCTTTCGCTGACTATAAAGGATGCTTATTGTCGTGGCTGACTATTATTGCTTCATAACGAAGAAGAACAAAAATGTGAAATATGAAGATGAATTCTTATAATGCAGCTTCAGAGACGTCGTTTGTTGTCGAGACCGAAATCCATTGTTGCTGGTGACACTGCAGCAGCAGCAGCAGCGGCAGCAAGCCAACAATTGTCATGACCTTCCGTACAAAAACCAGGAATGTTAAGGAATCTGGACAGTGCTTTAATTTACAATGAACACAAAGACACACACACACACACACACACACACACACACACACACCTCTCTGACCCTTGAAATTCCATTATGATGCTGTTATGAGGTGAACAATGGCATCGTCCTAGTCATTAGCTTACTGACATTTTTATGGCAAAAACTCTAACCGTTTACAAATACACCATACACCAACCTATACTCCATATACACACACACATATGTACATGCTCGCATACTCGTACAACCGACCTTAGCAAACGGAATGAATCTGCAGCAAAAAATAGTAACTCAACCGCATGCAAGTCCTTCCGCCGCAAAAAGGGTCAAAATCAACAACAACACCAACGTCGATAGGAGCGTGAGTCATGTGGGGGGTGGGGGGGGGGGGCAACATGCCACTGACTGTCATTGTTTCGCTCTCATAATTCAATAAAGTTACGCCACACAACAAGGTAATGTTGGTCATCGTGTGGTACCATTAAGTGGATACAGGAATACGGTACAACCGGCACGACCGGCACGACGGTACGACGGAATAATGGAAACTATAGAAAAGAGGACAAAGTGGATAATTAGCATTTTTTTGCGCATACAATATAGAAACTTACTTAATACTGGTAGGTGTAGATACTCAATAATTTGAGTAGAGTTTGTTAGGACTTAAAAATAGTTTAAAGATCCTTTTTCGAAGAGAAAATACTGATTTTAGGTCGCTTTGTGTGTGTGCCATGGAAGAGTTTGGATCACAGAACTTGAATCATTAACATGATGATATTGCTTCATTTGAAAACACAACGAAACTTTCCTTTCCTTTCCTTTCCTTTCCTTTCCTTTCCTTTCCTTTCCTTTCCTTTCCTTTCCTTTCCTTTCCTTTCCTTTCCTTTCCTTTCCTTTCCTTTCCTTTCCTTTCCTTTCCTTTCCTTTCCTTTCCTTTCCTTTCCTTTACTTACCTTTCCTTTCCTTTCCTTTCCTTTCCGTTCCTTACCTTCCCTTTTCTTTCCTTTTCTTTCCCTTTCTCTTTCCCTTCCTTTCCTTCCCTTTCCTCTCCTTTCCCTTCCTTTCTTTTCCTTTCCTTTCCGTTCCTTTCCTTTCCTTTCCTTTCCTTTCCTTTCCTTTCCTTTCCTATCATTTCCTTTCCTTTCCTTTCATTTTCTTTCCTTTCCTTTCCTTTCCCTTCTTTTTCTTTCCTTGCCTTTTCTTTTCTTTCCTCTTCTTTTCTTTCCTTTCCTTTCCTTTCTTTTCCTTTCCTTTCCTTTCCTTTCCTTTGCTTTCCTTTTCTTTCCATCCCTATCCTTTCCTTTCCTTTCCTTTCCTTTCCTTTCCTTTCCGTTCCTTTTCTTTCCTTTCCTATCCTTTTCTTTCCTTTCCTTTCCTTTCCTTTCCTTTCCTTTCCTTTCCTTTCCTCTCCTTTCCTTTCCTTTCCTTTCCTTTCCTTTCCTTTCCTTACCTTTCCTTTCCTTTCCTTTCCTTTCCTTTCCTCTCCTTTCCTTTCCTTTCCTTTCCGTTCCTTTCCTTTCCTTTCCTATCCTTTTCTTTCCTTTCCTTTCCTTTCCTTGCCTTTCCTTTCCTTTCCTTTCCTTTCCTATCCTTTCCTTTCCTTTCCTTTCCTTTCCTTTCCTTTCCTTTCCTTTCCTTTCCTTTCCTTTCCTTTCCTTTCCTTTCCTTTCCTTTCCTTTCCTTTCCTTTCCCTTCCTTTCCCTTCCTTGCCTTGCCTTTTCTTTCCTCTTCTTTTCTTTCCTTTCCTTTCCTTTCCTTTCCTTTCCTTTCCTTTCCTTTCCTTTCCATTAAATCGGCTCAGGAAGTGATTCTGAGAAAAAATATACATTATATAAGTTATGTACTTTTTTATACCTGCCACGCCTCCTTTATTACGTTAAAACGGACAAAGAACAAAGTGAATATACCTTCTTAACTTCGGGTGTAATAAAAATACACACTTTTTGATTAATTTATATAATTCAGATTAAATTTTTCATAATTTTTCCGGATAGAAATTTTGTTTTCTTAAAGAATGATGAGCCAGGAGTAAATGATTACAATCAAACAATATACAGAATAGAATGGTTAAATGGTTTTTCTTTCCTTTCCTTTCCTTTCCTTTCCTTTCCCTCCGCCAAAAACCTGATGGTTCTTCCAAACGCTTTAGAGAAATGCATTTGTGTAAACAACTTGCGGAATCGATAAAATCTCGCGGTCTCCTCAAATCTGTAAGCGACGCATATCTGCACGCATGTATGTATACATCGTCATGTATGTATATATCGTCATATACCGATACGTAAAAGCATGAATAAATGATGATGACGGTCTGCTAAGGGCACGCGTTCGCTTTCATCCCACAAGTGTTCTGTAAATCTATGCAAATACTATACACTCTCGTATACAGTCCAGTGCTAAAGTGACCAAAGGACCACGTAAACACGCACACAGTTGAAGAAATGTTAACAATGAAACATTGTGTTTGGGGCGGGCGTGGTCGTTTGTAGCTCAAAGACCGGCAGCAAGGTAGGCTCCTTTGTGAGCGAACCGAAGCAATTGCCACGCATTTACTTATTTGCATAAAGGATCCAGAATGTACCACGGACGGCTCGTCACATTCTTATTCAGACTTTTTTCAGCTTCGTAGATGATGATGATGATGATGATGATTCCGAAGAACGAAGACCATGATAGATTTTGTTGTACGTTTCTATGTGTCTTTACGGTGAAGTATTGAGAGCGTGCCACAAAGGTAATGTTGTTGCTGTTGCTGTTATTGTTGTAGATGTAGATGTAGCCAACATTATGTGTTAATGTTAGACGGCGCTATAGTATCTACCACCTTCCGCCGATACTTCAAAGCATTTACAACGTACGAGTAAACAGCTTTGCTCAGGGTTAAAGCTTTTGCTACGCATGCAAATCCCCAGCAAATCCCATGCAATGACCACTTCGACCACCATGCAATGAGACGCTTTTCATCAACCAGCATCGCCCGCCGCCGCCGCCACCTTCAGTCTTTTCTAGCAATTATGCATGTCGTTGCCTTTAATTGCAAAAAGGATTAAAGCACGCGATAAACGCACATGCATATGTCGTTAAATACAATGCAATGCAATGCATTGCATTTAGTGGACGACGGTCGCTGTGTGCGTCGCCGCTGCCTTTGCGTTGCAGCAGTGCAGGATATGAGGCCGTGAGAGCTGCGGGTGAGGCTCCGGGGTGTCCATTTGCGGAACAATCTAATTTTTGTCATGCTCGACGAGCTGCAGTTTGTTTGCAACGGTTATTGTGCTGGCGTTTGTTCGTGTTGTTGCTTTTGCTTTTGCTATTTCTGATTCTGAAATTCTATGGTATATATCCTTGTAATGCTTTCGAGGTTGAGGTATTATAGACGCCATTATCGTTGGGGTAATCCAATGTATGGGACAAAGTTGAAATGATAGGATTAAAAATGGAAGAGACCATTTTGCTTTTTGCTTTAGTTTAAAGGCTCTTGTATAAATTGTTTAAATGTGGTTGAGTATATTACGGTACATATAACATACTATAGTTTTTAGAAGACAAGACAAGAAGCTTTTTTGAAATGAATAGTATGTAAAATTTAAAATCTGCAAAAGACGTCTTCGTTTTATCATGGCCGTCCCTTCGGTGTGGCATAATTTTTCAAACCAATTTGCAATTAGAAACAAATAAACGATAAGCTAAGTATACCGCCGAAAATAAACACCCAAAGCACCCGAAAAGTATGCTTTAATAACCTTGGCCTTGGGTGAGCGAGTGCGAGTTAGTTGACCATGCGTCGCGCGACTTTTTTAATCTTATAACTGTCATGATACTGAAATGGCGTTTGAGTTTTATGCAAATGAATTCATGGGATGATGCTGATGATGCTGATGATGAAGAAAACATGATTGTCCTCATGTCATGGTGTCATGTCTCTCGACGACATCTCGACAACGCTTTTAAGCTGAGGATGTAAGCAAGCTTTTGGAGCTTAACTCTTGTAGTTCGTCATTCCCTTGGCCCATCCCTGCCCTGGCGCGACACGCGACACGCGACACGCGTACAAACAGCCAGACAAAAGGGACATTAAACCGAAATGTAGAATACTTGAAGTGACAGCTGACACCAAACGATGCCGAAAAAGCGGCAAAGTGGCATCGACCTTGTTCCCCGACTTCAGTGAAGCTAATCGTGGCCAACAATGTTGCCACGTCGGTATATTGACAAAGCCTGAAAACGGAAACTTTGGGGTACGAATTTGGGGTACGGTACGAGTATGTAAATTTTTTCATGCATCGCATAAAAATGAATCTTGTTGGATGTTCGGACAGCGGCTGCCAAAAAGTCTAAAACGGATGGTGATGTTGTCTGCTGAAGGACAACAAGGAAGGAAGGAAGGAAGGAAGGAAGGAAGGAAGGAAGGAAGGAAGGAAGGAAGGAAGGAAGGAAGGAAGGAAGGAAGGAAGGCGGTAAGAATGAGAGCAGGCTGATGCGCCTTCAGAGAAGAATAAATGTCCGTGTTCGAGCAGATGGTGTCGATCTCAGGCTGTCTGACATACTCGTAATTATTCGGAGAGAGAGAAAGAGAGAAAGAGAGAGAGAAAGGAGGAGAGAATAAAAGGATTATGTAAAGGCAGATGGATGTTAATGTGACAAAAACATGGAGAATCGAGAAGGCTCCTCCGACTTAGCATAGATTCAATTTTCTGAGCGGATTTAAATGGTCCCAAAGTGTGCCAAATAAGCAATGTAGGTAAACGTTTAGAAGCATCCATCAATCGTATATCATTTGCCATATCGTACGAGTACCAGCGCGGGCCACTTTATTCCCTCTTTTGACGCTATAATGCAACCCAATCACTCTGAAAAGCTCTGCGATGTACAACAAAATGACAAAAGGTTGGCATGACCGTTGAGACTAATTAAATAGTTGTCGAAATTGTCGGTCATTCTGAAGTAAAGCCACGATTAAAGTCATGACTTATCCTTAGGTTGGTTGGGGGTGGGTTTGGAAGGCGTTTGGATTGGTCTAACAATGAAAAACAGCACCCCTTGTCAGCCACCCCACCGGCCGTGGCCGTTACACCGATGGGTAGTTGTTATTTTCGCAAAGTCGTAATTTTCTGGTGTGCGATTTGCATAAAGTTTTGCCAGCTTAACATTATTTCGCATATAAATTAGATAAGGTACAGAGACCGTACAACAACGACCGCAAATTTATTTGCTGAATCCACCGCCTCTCCGGCAAACATACGCAAAGCTAAGGTCGTCATACGTACGAGTACTCGTACGTTGGATAAAAGTCGTACGGCCCGGCCCTCGATATTAGTTCGATGCGGGTTGAGCCGGGCTTTAGGCATTCAATTCGTAGTTTTAAATCAGCCAGGATTTACATTTCAATGTTGGCACAACTCACCCGAACACAAGCATACACACTCAGGCACACACACACACACACTCAGACACACACACACACACACACACACTTAGACACTTTGACATGGTGTAAGCAAAGCTATGAGCAGCGCGCTGCAAAAGGTGAAAGCGGCTTCGGAATTTGTTGCCGTTCGGTTGGTTTTGGCGCACCGCATTGCCGCAGAACCGCGATTTAAAAAACAAAAAAAAAACAACGTCAACAACAACAACAACAACGTGTTACCTTTCAATGGGGTGGTATGTATCTAACCTGCTGGCCACCGCCAGCCGCGGCATGCTGCAGTGAGTGTCCTTCCTGGCTTACCGGAAATGTCAATTCAGCTCGAAGCGCCTCGCATGAAATTTCCGCAAAGTAAAAAACTTTATGATCTGCGTTTTTTCTCTTTGTTTGTTTGTTTGTTTGTTTGTTTGTTGGGTTTTTTGGCATAATATTGCGGCGGTTAAGGCAAGCAGCATGTTTTAGGGACACGTTGCTGCCGATCACGCCTTTCCGGTTACCGAAACATGCATAACACCTTAACGTATAACATATATATACATATACTCAAACATACAAAAAAAAAACAACTAAAATAACGCAAAAAATAAAGATATACGAGTATAATCATGCGCTACAATCCTGCGGACGGCATGGTATGTTATGGTATGGTATGTTATGGTATCAGCATAGTTCGTGGTTATACAAGAACGGCATTTGACCGTGTGTGTGTGTGTGTGTGTGTGTTTGAGAGAAAATCTGGCTGGTTCCATTTTGTTTGCATTTGTGGTTCTGGCTGTATTCATAACTGAGCATCATAGCGTTATAAACACCAACGTGGCCATTTTTGTTGAATCAGGAATCGATTGGTAAAGGGTTCTCTCTATAAGCTGTGGAATGTTTTGGCAAAGGGAACAGTTTTGGCAATATGAAATGATGTTTAATTTTTGAAAAGTCGATTAGAAGTTTTAGAAAGGGTTTTTTTAATTTGGGGACGACATCGTAAGGATGCTGTTAAACTGTTTCGAACACTTTAAACGACTTTAAGGAATATTCTTTCATATTCCGGGATTCCTGTTTAGTACTCTAACATAGTTAGTAGCCCCTTCACATATACCCAAAAGTAGTCTCATATCATGGTCCATTCCATGTATACTACATTGTGTACTTATTTATGATCTTTTAATACTTTAAGAGTGTCTTTCATAGCGGTTTTAGTCTATATACTG
This sequence comes from Conops quadrifasciatus, assembly GCA_949752815.1. Lineage (NCBI taxonomy): Eukaryota > Metazoa > Arthropoda > Insecta > Diptera > Conopidae > Conops > Conops quadrifasciatus. The sequence continues at coordinate 26,847,106 of OX457081.1, read as the reverse complement.
TCCGGTGCGTTAATGTAACAACAACATTTTCTTTTGTTATACCTTCATTTTTCTTCCTTCCTTCCAGACAGCCTTCTTTCCTTCAATCCTTCCTTCCTCCTTTCCATCCTTCCTTCCTTCTTTCCTTCCAGTTTCTTTTCTGCAGCTCTTAAAAGTGTCATCAACTTCATCATCATCTTTATAAAATGTTCTTCATAATTCCAAATAGCTTTCGTATATTGTGTCTCCTTATGAATAATCTGAATAATTGAATTATTATTTTCAAATTATAGACATTTCGGTTCATTTAATTCTGAAATCCATTTGAAATGAGTTCGGTTTTCTCTCGTGATGGATGGATGGTTCATATCGTTCACATGGTGGAAATGGTGTAGTAGGTACGCCTTGTTTGTGCTTTTCAGTTGGTGGAAACAGCTTCCAGACGATTGCTCCGGATTGGAAAACTTTTCGAAATGTTTGCTGTATTTAGTGCAATCATTTGAAGCTCGACCGGCTTCGAACGACGATCGACAAAAGTAAGTATCATGTGGTTTTGCCGTCGCTCGGACAACTACAGAAGCAGAGGCAGAGGCAGTGGCAGAGCACCAGCAGCAACCCTAACACCAACAACAACAACAACCGACTTTTATACAATGACGCCAAATGGTTCCGGCGAGAGGCTAATGGTTCCGGTTACCACAACGAATCATAAACTTGAGGATTAGTGAAACTTTTCTGCAAAATTGCATTCGGTAATTTTTTTGATCGTTTTGCGTCGCGGGCAAAAGCTATTAAAAGTTTCAGAATGTGCGCGTCCACAGAATGCGGTTGGTCGGTTGGAAGATAAGTTTTTGCAGCGACCTCATTAGACACTTCCACGCCGTTAGTGGGAGTGGCGGGGGGTGGGGAGTGCGGTATTAGCATTGGTAGCTGCTATGGCAGTGGTCGTGGGAGTCATGCAATTTCATTTCGGTGTCAAATGAAAAATCTTCTAAAGTTACAATTCCGTATAAAAAAAAACACACACACAACATCGGCTTCGCGATAGCAATCAAAGGGATGCCTTTTCTTCTTACCCTCAGATTTCAAATACGTTTGAAATTATTGAAAGAATAAGAAGAACAAGAGCGCTAAGGTCGTAGTCGAAACGGTTACAGCCCAAAAGTCGGTCGATGGTCATCGATCAAAAGAGTGCTGATGATGAAATCCGCTTAGCAGCCAATGACAGGAGTAGCAACAACAACAGAAACAACAACAACAACAACAACAACAACAACAACAACCACAACAATAACAACACCAACAATAACAGCTACAATAATAATAATAACAATCTCTGCAAAGATTGCAAAACCGAACGCAACTCAAAATAAAAAAATAACAACAAAGTGGACAACAATGAAATAACAACAACAAATACTCGTACAAACGACAACAACATAAGAAAGGGGTTCCTTTGGATTTAGAGACGCCAAGAGAGTCAGTCTTGTTAGTTGTCCGTCCCGTTTCGTCCCTTCCCGTCGCTGACCTTCCTTCCTTTCTTCTCCGAATTGTTCGCGTTTTCATCAAAAGTTGATTTCTCACAAAACTTTTCCGAACTAAACTTTTAAAACTCGTCCTTCGTTGTGGTACTTTTGTTGTTGTTGTTGTTGTTGTTGTTGTTGTTGTTTTTTCGCAACCAAAAAGCTAGCTCGTCAATGTTCTCTTCGGCAACGGAATAAATTTTGCAATCAACGTTCGTTTGTCTCCTTTCGGCGCGCTTCGTTAGATTTTTCTGTTGGTTTTTTTTTTTTTTGGGTACGATTTCCTTCAAAATCGAACAGAATTAAAAGGGGTCGTCTTTTCACCCCGCTGCGCTTCTTTTCCTTTTAAAACTCTCAGCCGCGGAGTATAGCATCTCTGGCAAGGTATGTACATATAAATCCATCCAACGCTTTGGAGATGCCAGATCGATTAGTCGGAGTGCTCGGCGAATCTCGGCGCTAAATTCCCCGCTCATTCCCCGGAGCAGCCGTTCATATTGGATTCCATGCGGAATAGGTACATTCGTCTACGTGCAAGGTAGAGACTACTGTGGTGATGTGGCGCCCCTTTCTGGCCGCCCCTGGTACTCCTACCCCTACCCTTTCTTCTTCTTCTTCTTCTTCTTCCTCTACTGCTTTTTCCTGCACCGGTTGTGCAGTTTCGTGTTTGTTTTACGGCTGGAATGACGTTGCGGCATGATTTGATGTGGCATGTTGTAAAAAAGAAACCAGCGTCCGGCCCGCGGCCCCTTTTTCCCAACTAATTTACTGCTTGATTTATTGCATGTTGTTACACACGTAAATGCATGCATATTTGCGAATGTTTGCTGCCGCTGCTGCCGTTATTAATAACCTTTTCCGTGGTGTTTTCCGTGTTGTTGTTGTTGCCTGCTTAAAGTGGATGGATGGATGGATGGATGACTGCAGCAGCACTTAAACTATTGTACGAATTTTCAAATAATGACTCATATTGAATCGCTAACAGCGGAAGTCGTCGTAGCTGGAGCCTGCCTTTTGGTTACAGGGTGGGTGGCTTCACCCTTTCTTTCCTTCGGTTTGAACTACACTTGGGTGCCCAAAAAAAGGGGGCCGCCAGCGGAAAGCCATGCATGCGAATGTTGAATTGAATGCTAGAAAAATTAAGAAATTACTTTGACGCCTATTTGGCGTGTACTTAATAAACAACAAATACGCACGGCGTAGTTTCGAGGAAGGAACATTGGGAAGGAGCAACAAAAAAAGAACACTCTTCCACTCTTCACATTCTTCTACGAGACTTCAAAGGAAAAATTCTCAGAGTACTCTGATAAACATTCCTGACGAAAAAAATCCACTCTGCAGACCACCAAGAGAGGGGGAGAGAGAACCTCCTTAGATGCCTGCCCTTTTTTTTTACTCTTTTTCGTGACGATATTGTCAGTGTTGGCGGTGGAGAAGTGCGCCGTCGACGTGCTCACCTTTTCCGCGCGGCAATGGGCCGCCACCAGAAGGAAGTGCTCGGAAACGTGGCGCAAGATGCTATAAATTATTCATATCCGAAGGTATTTGCAGTAACGGACTTCATTTTCTTTCTTCACGGTGTTGAAAGAGCTTGGAATTAATCATCATCATCACTGCTCATGATGATAATGATGACGAAAATGTTGCTTATGCAACGAAATGTTGCAACGATTTCAATTCTTTCGGATTTAGTTTGCAAAGCTTTGCAATCCTTGTCAACAGCGCGAAGGACGTCGCTGCAATGCCAGAAACTGGAGGCCGACTATTACTCGAAATGGTGCGCTCTACTTCGAGCCTCTAAAGTAATAAATCTACATAATTCGTGTGGATTCCAGTTTCCAGCAGTTTCTAGTCATCTTCAAGCTGGTCAGCTGGCATCTTCTGTAATTAAGAAGTTAGCAACAAAAGCAACGAAAGTAATTAAATCTTAAATCATTCAGAGATTTTAGTCAGCGGATGGAAATAATTGCTGTGTTACTTTCATCTCGTCTCATCTCGTCTCATCTCTTTTTAACAATAGTTGATATTACAGATTTAGAGGCCAGTGAGTAGCTCAGCCCCGTTGCGGTTCGGCGAATTTGAAGATTCTTGTACTTATTTGTATGGTTCCGTCGGTTTGAGAAGATTTTCGAAAGACTAAGACGGAAGACTAAGACTAAGACCGAACTCGCTGCTCGGGGAAAACCTTACTTCGAAGGACTCTTTAATACACAAAAGGAGCTACCGTAAAAATGGATAAGAAATTTAGTGCCGCCGGGATAACGCCCGGCATTGTTCGGGGACAACAACTCCGGAGACGTCCTTTAGTGCAGCGACTTGCGAACGAATTTTTCCCTGATGAACTTCGCCCCTCCCCCTCCCCCCCTTCTCCTCCTCATCACGTAAGTTGTTCGTTGCGTCGCTTTTCAGTGGCTCCTAACGAGTTTTTTCTGCGCTTAAAAATTTCGAAATAATGCGATGCCCTCCATTTTCTTTTTTTTTGTATTCTTCGACGAACGCGACTCCCGAGGGAAAATAATCTTTTGAAGAAAAACAATGTCTGGCCACAATGCCAGCAGCAGGGAGAAAGAGAGAGAGAGAGAGTGCTAGAGAGAGATATATCTTCAGTGCAAAAAGAGCCAGCCGAACTTCAAAGAAGTCATCTCATCTTCATGGAAAGAATGTTAAATTATGCAGAGCTCCCGCAGGATTAAGCATACTCGCTGCTTCTTGACTTCCAAACCTTCAAACCTCCAAATTTCCGAAATGCTTGCGTCTCGTTAAGGACGGAGCAAAATTCTTAGAAAGCTCTTGTGCTTTGAACTCGTATAAATATGATTTCGTGTAACTTTTGGTTTTAATGGTTTAGTGCAACTCGTCACTGCAGCCTTCAGACGAAAATCCTGCCAAACACGACGTCACCGAAAGCCACCGAACGCCACCGAACGCCACCGAACGCCACCGAACGCCACCGAACGCCACCCGATACCCATCATCACGGCGCTGATCAAATGATGACAAAAAATTAAATTCCATTCAGCACGTTTTAATGGAAATTAATTGAAGTTCTTGAGCGCGAAGAAGTTGTGGCGGCTTCCTCGACGAAAAACCCAACAAAACCGTCTAATGCCGAAGGAAGGGGGGGTTGGCTGGGCGGCATTCGTTCTCAAGTGTTTGTGGAGTGGGCTGACCTGGTCTTCCAGAGAACCTAATATAGTATAAAAAGGCGACGACTGCTGTTTGCCGTTGGCGCGTTTTTGCTTCTTGCGTCTGTCTTCGTAGCTTTTCCACGAGTATTACAATCGCTAATGACGTATTTAAGAATTCATTTGGGCCACTGGCAGGCTGTCGCTTTTATCGCCTGACAATTGTGACCCCTCGTTTTTGCGATACTTATGTAAAAATGTGCTCCTGCAGCGACGAAAAAGCGATGTCGACCGAACGATTACTGCTAATGGGCGGCGGCTTTGGTGGGCGCTCCGCAAATGTCGCGCTGAGCTCAGCTTCCGGATCCTGGGGGCTCGATTCTTAGTTGTTCGGAAGCAGCGCAGACTGATTGACTTTTCTTATTCGATTTAATTAGATTTCAATGATTGATGTCCGTTGATGGAGGAACATATTTCATTTGGCTTTTGTTACTGCTGTCCATGTTTTAAAGGGTCCGCAGAGACCGACAGAGAGTTTAATGAAATGTGCGCAAATCTATTGTGTCGGAGAATTGTGTCGGTACTGAAGAGTTCCTGTTTTCGCTTTCTATTTTGGGCTCCATAAATTTTCCCATTTGACAACTCACATTGATTTTATTCTGATTTAAAGTAGCTGCATTTAATAATGAATTATCGTATCCTTTGTAGAGAATCTAGTGACCCAGTTGTGTATTCCGCTGCGACTTCTAGAATGGTCGACCCGCCAGCAAACTGGAGTCTTCATAAATGTACGAGTTTGAACAGAGAAGCTCTCGAGTGTAGATCAAAACCGTTCAACCGTTGCACGTTCCGTTTGCAGATGGCGCCTTGCTGAGCCCAAACTTTTGTTTGGCCCGCAGGCCCATTTGTTTTCGAAAGCTTTTGGCCCAAAAATGCTGCTCGTTCGCTCGAGTCGTTCGCTCAAGTTGTTCGTCGCTAAGTGCTTGGGCGAGTGCACTCTTTGTTTCGGAAGACGTACAGATTTTCCCATTGACTGCTTCAGTTGGCAGCAGCAGTGGAGACGGCCGAGGCAAGGATTCGGATGCGTCTTCTTCCGACTGCCGCATCCTTACACAGTCATCCGCACGAGCAACGATCAAAGGAGAAATTGTGAATTTATGACCGAGTCGTCGAAACTTTGGTGGATTTGAGCACAGATAAAATGCTCACATTTTGCCGAATGACGGGCCAATTTGCAAAGGATTTCCAGCATTGGTTTGCCATTGATTGGTGGTGAAATTACTCCATTATTTCGAGGGGAAATATTCTGGGGGAAATGTGGGGGAAGGATAAGGATAAAGTCGGGAGGAAGAATTCTTGATAGGTAGCAAGAAATAGAGACATCAAAAGTCGTCAGAAGCTTGAACAAATTATGCTATGCCGTAGCATAATTGTGTATCGCAAATGTTGTGTTAATGAAGGGTCTTTCAATTGAAATTGGTTCCGCGGCGAGAAATCCAATCCAACTCTTCCGCGGCTAGTTTTTGCGCATAGAGCATTGTCCAGCATTAGAAGCATCTACTCTAAGCCGCTGGCCATTATCTAGTCGTTCGTTGATTAAAATGTTCGCAGGCACAAAAGGAGACTTTGTAATTGTTGTTCGAAAATGCATGTTCCATAATTACACATTTTCCGCTTTCACCGCGTGCATGTTGCCGGTGTGACGAGGCTGTTGTGCAGCGTGTTGTGTATGTGTGTGTGTGTGTGTGTGTGTGTGTGAGTGTGTGTGCTTCTATTGAGTGTTAATTTGGAATTATGGAGTACATCATCGTCATCGTCATCATATTCTCCTGCTTTGCGCGTTGCATCGGCCGGCCCGAACAAAGAGAGCAACCGAGTTGAAGCGGCGTTGAATGCCACTAGCAGCTACCCCTAGGCTCCCTACAATCCCCCCGCAAGGTACCGATGACCGATTATGCCGGATTTTACGGCTATAGTGTGATTGGATGCGGCTGGAAATTGCATGATTGCGTCATGTTTGCGGCTTTTATTGATAGCGACGAAATTGCCGGGGCTTTTGTTTTCAAAAATTTCCTCTTCGAAATGACGCAGAGTCGCTGAAGTACAGCAAACATGGAACGGAATCAACCAGTAAGCTGTAATTCGACGGAGCTGGGCGAAAAAATGCCATGCAGCCTGAGAGCTGAGCGAGTGCTTTGTGAGGCTGGCCGGGGCGGGGCGGCCAACTCGCATGTGTTCAGTTAATGGCAATCTACGGTTGATTTGATTGAATTTGGAATGCTTTAGGGCCTGAAATATCGATGATACTTGATGTCTGTGGCATCCATTCTTGATCATACCTGCTTTAGAAATTCTGTGGCGGCCATTTTCGGTTCGGAAGATTGAAGAAAAACATTCCGTCGGACCGTGCTACAACTGTAGCAGCGACATTTTTTTTTTTTTTGTGGAAGGGAAGGTTCGGTTCCGAAAATCCCGGGATTACAAAAATCAGGCGGAAGCGTTTACATCGGCAAGAGTCATGAATGTGACGGTAACGTCATTCATTCTTTCGAAAGATATTAAACTGATAACATTCTCAATAGTCTTTGGGCCCTGATAGCGCCTATTGTTGTCTATTGTTTACTGCAACTACTTGAGCGGTCTCTTGTTTATTCTGTGAGTCGTGCCGCTTCAGCTGCAAGTGCCTCGAGTACTCATGACATTGCTGACGAAACAAGCGTTCTCCTACCGTTTTCAGCTTCCTTGCCTCCACTGCTCGCACTCTACAGAGCTTATGTCCACCACCACCACCAACAATCGCGATAGGTACTCATCATCAACTACAATCATATTATCACTTAATGACACCCTCATGTACGTTTCGAGTATCAGTATCAATTGAACGAAAGCAATGGTGGCTCATAAAAGCAGCTTTCAATATGGTTCCGGCAAGTATTCGTGTCGCAACAGCGCACCATCTTGCAGTGCCCGATCGATCGATGGACGGCGGCAATGGTCGATTTTCGGTTTTTAGTGTTGATCTGTTTGGGGCCGGCCGTAATTTGTTCGGAGTCGTCGCTGCGCCCAGTCGCTGCGCCCGGGCCCCGCATTGTCGGTGGTGCAGCGGCTTACAATATGGACTTTCCGTTCATCGTGTCGTTGGTCGCTTTTGGCCGTCACATTTGCGGTGGCACCATCGTCAATCAACGCACAGTCATAACAGCGGCTCACTGCTTGGACCTCTTCACGCCTCGGATGCTGAAGGTGCACGTGGGCTCCAAGTACCGTAGCCTCCTCGATGACGGCGCTTTGATAGCAGTACAGGCCTTACATCTTCATAAGTTGTGGACATATGAGACTAAGGAATACGATGCCGGAGTGGTACGTCTGGACAGAGACTTGGTTTACAGTGCAGCCGTGCAGCCGATTCAATTAGCGCAACAAGACGACTTCGTGCAGCCCGGCAGTCTAGCGACCGTGGCTGGTTGGGGCTTTCAGAATGTAAATGGACCTGAAGCGGACTATCTACAGTACGCACGCGTGCCTATCTTGGATCAGAAGACGTGTCGATATCTGCTGAGAACATTTGGCTTTACTGAAAGGATGTTATGCGCCGGTTACTTGAAGGGCGGCATTGATCCCTGCAAAATGGACTCCGGCGGGCCGCTGGTGCTGCAGAAAAAGCTCATCGGCATTGTTTCGTGGGGTGTCAGTTGTGCGTTACCCGAAAAGCCCGGCGTTTATGCACGCGTCTCCGAAGTGATGCCGTGGATCACAGAACTGTTGGCCATAGAATACAATGAGTCTGTCTGATGGTTCAGGCAGTAAAAGTGCTCTGATCTGAGTTAATTTCTTTCTAATTCTCGTTTATTTTCTTTGGTCTGGTGTTTTTTTTTCTATGTTGTTCGGTTTGCGCTTGGCGCATTCAGGTTGGATTTGGTCCGTCCGGATGGGACGCAATTAAATGTTGTCCGTATGCACAATTGTGCGTCAATCGATGGCGAGGCGGGAGAAGTCGCCTTTATGTATACTTCCATGGCGTTCGCCGCGATGGCGAGCCTTTTTTGTGCGGGCTGTCGCTTGTGGACGGTTCGGTTCGCCTTCTTTGTCTATGAAAGGAGACCCTTTCGGGTACCACTAATTAAGATGTTTCGCGTATTGTTCAAGTCGCAATTTGCCCAGCGCTTCCCAATTAGTGGAACAGGTTCCCTTTGCGGCAACATGGCGGAAATGGAAAAGAAAGCAATCGCGTCCGCGTCGGAGGAAACCGTTCTCTAACAAGAATGGCTAAATGGTAATGGCTTGAGTTAGACAAATATTTTTTGTGGGCAGGCAGGGTTAATTGAGGCGAAAAAGAGATAGAGATGAAGCCATGAAATTGAAAATAAAATTATTTGACAGTTTTCCTCCATGTTTTCGTTGCTCTTCAGCGACGAAATTGCTGAGGCCATTGTTTTCAAAAATTTCCTCTTCGAAAAAACGCCAGTGCGCAGCAGAGTCGCTGAAGTACAGCAAACATGGAACGCAATCAACCAGTAAGCTGTAATTCGACGGAGCTGGGCGAAAAAATGCCATGCAGCCTGAGAGCTGAGCGAGTGCTTTGTGGGGCTGGCCAGGGCGGGACGGCTGACGGTGCATGTGTTCAGTTAATGGCAATCTATGGTTGATTTGATTGAATTTGGAATGCTTTAGGGCCTGAAATATCGATGATACTTGATGTCTGTGGCATCCATACTTGATCATACCTGCTTAATAAATTCTGTGGCGGCCATTTTCGGTTCGGAAGATCGAAGAAAAACATTCCGTCGGACCGTGCTACAACTGTAGCAGCGACATTTTTTTTTTTTTTGTGGAAGGGAAGGTTCGGTTCCGAAATTTCGGGGATTACAAAAATCAGGCGGAAGCATCGAGATACGTTTACATCGGCAACCAGTAAGCGTAACGTCATTCATTCTTCCATTCTTTCGAAAGATATTAAACTGATAACATTCTCAATAGTCTTTGGGCCCTGATAGCGCTTATTGTTGTCTATTGTTTACTGCAACTACTTGAGCGGTCTCTTGTTTATTCTGTGAGTCGTGCCGCTTCAGCTGCAAGTGCCTCGAGTACTCATGACATTACTGACGAAACAAGCGTTCTCCTACCGTTTTCAGCTTCCTTGCCTCCACTGCTCGCACTCTACAGAGCTTATGTCCACCACCACCACCAACAATCGCGATAGGTACTCATCATCAACTTCAATCATATTATCACTTAATGACATCCTCATGTACGTTTCGCGTATCGGTATCAATTAAACGCAAGCATTGGCGGCTCATAAAAGCAGCTTTCAATATGACTTCAGCAAGTATTCGTGTCGCACCAGCGCACCATCTTGCAGTGTGCTCCAGATCGATCGATTGACGGCGGCAATGGTCGATTTTCGGTTTTTAGTTTTGATCTGTTTGGGGCCTGCCGTAGTTCGTTCGGAGTCGCCGCTGCTGGCGCCCGGGCCCCGCATTGTCGGTGGTGCTGCGGCTTACAATATGGACTTTCCGTTTATCGTGTCGTTGGTCGCTTTTGGCCGTCACATTTGCGGTGGCACCATCGTCAATCAACGCACCGTCATTACAGCGGCTCACTGCCTGGACTTCCTCACGCCTCGGATGCTGAAGGTGCACGTGGGCTCCAAGTACCGTAGCCTCCTCGATGATGGCGCTTTGATAGCAGTGCAGGCCTTACATCGTCATAAGATGTGGACATATGAGACTATGGATTACGATGCCGGAGTGGTACGACTGGTCAGAGACTTGGTTTACAGTGCAGCCGTGCAGCCGATACAATTACCGCAACAAGACGACTTCGTGCAGCCCGGCAGTCTAGCGACCGTGGCTGGTTGGGGTTACCTGAATGTAAATGGACCTGAAGCGAACTATCTACAGTACGCACGCGTGCCGATCTTGGATCAGAAGACTTGCCGATATATGCTGAGAACATTAGATCTTACGGAACGCATGATGTGCGCCGGTTACCTGAAGGGCGGCATTGACGCCTGCACAATGGACTCCGGCGGGCCGCTGGTGCTGCAGAAAAAACTCATCGGCATTGTTTCGTGGGGTATCAGTTGTGCGTTACCCAAAAAGCCCGGCGTTTATACACGCGTCTCCGAAGTGATGCCGTGGATCACAGAACTCTTGGCCATGGAATACAATGAGTCCGTCTAATGTTGCTTGCAATAAAAGTACTCTGATCTGAGTTAAATTCTTTCTAATTCTCGTGTATTTTCTTTGGTCTGGTCTTTCTTTTTTTTATGTTGTTCGGTTCGCGCTTGGCGCATTCGGGTCGGATTTGGTCTGTCCGGTTGGGACGCAATTAAAGTTGGTCCGTATGCACAATTGTGCGTCAAGTGGGGGCCGCTGAGACGCTAGCGCAAGGCGGGCGCAGTGGCTCTGTAGTCAGTTCATCGATGCGAGCCTTTTTTGTGCGGCCTATCGCCTGTGGACGGTTCGGTTCGCCTTCTTTGTCCATGAAAGGCGACCCTTTCGGGTACCACTAATTAAGATGTTTCGCGTATTGTTCAAGTCGCAGTTTGCCCAGCGCTTCCCAATTAGTGGAACAGGTTTCCTTTGTGGCAACATGGCGGAAATGGAAAAGAAAGCAATCGCGTCCGCGTCGGAGGAAACCGTTCTCTAACAAGAATGGCTAAATGGTAATGGCTTGAGTTAGACAAATATTTGTGAAGAAGAGATGGAAGCTTTTGAAACGAACTATACTAATTTTTTCAGCCATGAAATTGAGAATAAAATTATTTTACTGCCTTCCTCCAGGTTTTCATTGCTCTGTGAAGTGCGTTTGTTCAGTGCCTGCGTTGAAATTCTCCGAATTGGCTTTCATTGTTCGCCCCTCCGCTGATGCCTCGCTCGATCTCTCGATATGATGAACGTACTTCAAGTCGTTCAACATCGATTCAAGTCGATCGCAATTCATTAAAGACTCGCGCGACCTCACCGCCGCTTCTACTTCTCTCACGTAATCCTGCTCACGAATCATATAAAATAAAGCTTTTGTACACAAAACAATTTAAATAAATTGACTGACTTTATCTTCCCGGGTTTTACCCACCTCCCGGGGTTTGCTTAGCCTCTTGGCTCTCAGCACTGAGCAAAGAAAAAGTCTTATCTTTCGACGAGGTGCGACGAGACCTCAGCGTACGTAACTACATTTCAACTAGAGTGTACCATTGAACGTCGCGTCGCGTCGCCGTAAACTGCTGATAAGATATCAAATTAAAAACGACGCTGATGGCAGACCACCAAGGAAGCATGACGCGGGCGGGCGAAAGCTACGCCGTGCGCAGGGAGGGGCCCAGAGAGATTGGGTGGCGAAGTTAGATGCGAAGCGATAAATGACGCTCAGCTTTTTGCTGTGGCAAAAGGGAATGCTTACGAGTTTTATAATTAGACAGCTGCGAGCTCATTGTGAGCTCACAAAAGGTTTGGTGACGATCGATTTAGCGGTGGGTGGAGGTGGAGGGACAGGCACAGAGCGGAGCGTGTGTGGCGATCGCTCGTGACCCGCTTGGCGGGTGGAGCGCTGCGATAGAGAGATCTTTGGGAAGAGATACCAAGACGCCGACGCCGTCATAGAAATTCACACTTCTCGCAGTTTCTGGCGAGCAAACTGTCGCATGTACCTGAACATAATTTCTGCCGGTTGCCAGATAAACATCGCGTTATGACAGCGGCGATAACAATGGCGGCCTCTGGCCTCACGCTGCATGCTTCCATGATGTTCTATGATGTTAAATAAGGTAATGTTGGCTCCGTAAATGGACGAACTCATAAATAAAGCGTCGAAGAGCGAGAAGCGCGATTTCGGGGGGAGGGGGCCGGTTGTGGTTGTCGCAGCCATGGGGGGGGGGGGCAACCCTAGGGACGTATTTGTGCAGGGAGCTAGCGGACAGCAGTAGCAGCTCAGCGAAAAAGTGCAAGAATGTACTATAGTTGGTTGGCGCAGCTCTCATGAGGTTGGCGAGATGATCGCACCGTTCAGATAGTAGCGGTATTTGGAAGCGCGCGCTCGCACCGCAACGGAGGGGACGGGGGCGGTGACGGTGACGGTGACGGTGCCGGTGCCGGGGAGTTCATGAAAGTCGTGTGCGCAGTGCGCCGGTGATTTCGGAAAGTGTCGTCGACCAAATTTTCCGGGGGCTCCAAGCTGTACATTTATAGTTTACAGCGTGTTCACGAAATCGGCGTGTTCGTGAAGCTGTGAATGCTCTCCCGAACTCTGTGCTGCTTCCGTTGGCGACAAAGCGACAGCGACGGCGATCAGCTTGCGCGAAACTGGAAAGTTCGGAAGAGGCAAAAAGTGTTTGCAGTTCGACGACTATTCGACGACTATTAACACACCATTACGAGGCTGATAGAGTCGGCAACACTCAAGAGGCACCAAATGGGACACCATCCGCATTTGGATGCCAGAGAGGCGGTACTCGTAATGCACGAGCAGCAGCAGCAGCAGCAGCAGCAGCAGACTGGCTGCTGATGGCCACCAGATGGCTATCGCGGCTGCAGTTTGGCTGAAGAGATTTGAGGGCATTTAATTGGATGCTGCTGTTATATGTATGTATGTATGTACGTTCCTCCATCGAGGAGCCGCGCTCGGCAGGCGGTTCTGCCAAAAACCGGCCAAGTGCTGTGCACAATTAGCTGTCTTCACATCAGCTGAGCCGATGGTGGTGGCGGCATCGTGCCGTATCGCGAAATTACATCTGAGTCCAACGAAGATGCTCCGACCGTCGTTGTACCGTATACCGTGTGCCGTGGTGTCCTTTCTAACTGCCAAGCTCTATCCCTTACGAAATTAGCTGATTTTTTTGGCTTTAAACTTTGACTCAGAATATAACGTTATTCGAAAAGATTCCTCATAAAAAGCGCGAAATATTCGTTACGATTGTATCATTTAACAACTTTTTACCTTCAGAGAAGTATAAACTTAATATGATACTTCTCAGGTTTGAGCCTTAATGATGCCTTTTGGTAATGGCATAGCTATAGTCAGTCAGCGTTAGCGCAAATGATTCTGAAAATATAATAATTAAGAATAAAATTGTCGTCCTTCCTTCTTCTTCTTCTTCAGAGTTAACAAAGAGTAATTATACAATCTTTTCAACTACGCGTTTCGACTGTCAAAAATTAAAGAGAAGTTCGCCAACCCTCCTCCCCCTGCACTCTCTCTTTTTCCAACGCAACACTGCCGGTAATCATGACTGTCTCTTCTTCAGCATGAGAAAAGTGAAGAAGAGCTTTTGGCGACGAGACGTGTACGGGACGACGACGGGAATGGGCGTAATGTCAACAGCTTGATGCCGTTGAGAATTTCGTTGAAGCCATTACGAGTGTGCCGGCGGGCGGGGCTACACTGAACACATGTTGTCGCCAGCTGGCGTCTGGAAATTGTGACTTTCGCGAGATTGCCGAAAAGTTTTTACAACTTCGACTGCAAAAAGAAGCCTTGAGCTCGCTCGCGAAACAATGAAAGTTTTTGACCTCCATCCATCCCACTCACCCATTCAGCACTCCTCCATCCTGCTCTCTCTCTCTCTCTCTTTCTCTAAAGCAAGATAGGCCCTGCGACTGAAAGAGCAGCGCATCAATTTCGCAAAAGTCTACCGAACAGTTTAAGAAACACTTAATAAAACAAGCCGAAAGATAACAAACGACTGAAGCTGCCGCTAGAGCAACGCCCTTATCGCCATAAACCATTTCTACGTTCTCAAACAAAACGCAAACAAACAAACAAACAAACAAACAATACAAACACAATAAATAAAAAAAAGGGTTGTTCTGGGAATAATAAAAGTTGATGAATAAGAAACTTTTTCTTCTTTATTCACGACAAAGAAAACTTTTGTATAACTAAAGGTGAAGAAAAGGAAAGGCAGGCAGCCAGAAAGGAAGCGCTCTTTGTGTGTATTCATTTTCCAGCTCAATGCCTCACACACTCACTCACACTGCGCTGTCATCATCAGCCTCAGCGGTACCTAGCGGTAATACATAACATTTGAAGGATCACTAAAGAACAGTAACAAATAAAAACTCTGCTGCAAATGTCCTCGGAATGTTCTCGCAGGCCATAAAAGCGGGACTAGCCGGGGGCCTTCTCTAACTTGTTGACATGCAATCGTGGCCATCGGTGACCTTACGACCAGCTCAGCTGAAACAAGGACTAAATACAGCAAACAGGGACAACCTGCGGCCGGAACCTAGACCGCAGGAAACCAGGCTGAAATATTCAGACATAAAAGAAATTGTAAAAATGCTACTGGAGTGGCAAATTTGTTTCAGCGGCCAGCCTGATAGCCCGATTCCAAGGCTCTGTTTTCGAATTCAAGTGGTATATGTGTTATGTGTGTGTGTGTGTGTGTGCGCGTTTGCGGCCGAAGTGTCGTTGCGGCTGTCTTAAGGTCTCTGCGCTTCCATAAGTGTCAACGGCCTAATTTTCAAAGGCGTTGATTCGAGCTCACGTTTTTCGGCATCTGTGTTGGTTTATTGTAAATATGTAACATATGTTTATGTGTATGTATGTATATACTATATGTTTTACCGCTTTTGGCCTGTGCTGACGAAAAAGCCGTAAAAGTTTATTCTTTTTATAAGATCTCATAAAAACTTGGCGTTTTAGTTTTATGTCGTTCGCATGCTCGCGCACGTTCGTGGGCTATGAAATCGAACACACACACACACACACACACACACACACACACACTTGCTGTATCATTTTGTGAAATTGGCTAAAGGAGTCAATGGCCATTAAAATCTAAAACCATTATTTCTTGCCTTTTATTACGGCTCAGCAACAATCATGAATTCATAATATTTCATTTTCAAACGCTTTTCAAGCGGTTGGATGGATGTCCGTCGAAGCGATTAAATACATATACAATATTGAAGAGCATAGTATAGTGCCATTGTGGGTGGGTACTCCCTCCTTCCCACCAGAATGAGAGAAAGTGTAACCTTTCATAATAACCATTTTGTTGCAAAATTTAGTCCATTGCTAGAAGTAACACTCTCGATATATGTATTATCTCAAGTAGCTTTAATTTTAGAAAAATATGAAAATAAATAAAAATTTTAAAAATTTAAAAATTTAATTTAAAAAATTATTTCAGGCATTTAATTTATATATACGCCTGCGTTGCGTTGTTGTTAATTCAGTTGAGACTTTTATAAAAACAGTTTTCGTATTTTGGCATTTTTGCGAAAGTAGTTTAGAAGATATAGACTCTGGCAAGTTTATCAAGCAGAACGGCAAAGCTGCGGCAACGCTGCTGCGAATTTATCGCTTATCGATTGATCGATTCAACGATATCCTGCCTACGATGTGCAGCATAAGCTTCAAAGCCACCGAAACTCCTGGATATCGCCTCCATTGCCGTAGTTTTCTGGCACGACGGTGCCTTCTTCTGCATTCAATGGTGACAACGATAATGACAGTGATGGGGGCTCGAAAAAAGGGGGCGTAAAACAGAAACAGGCGCACCAACCTGCCCTTGGTTTAACATATAAATTGCTTTTTTACATGCAGATCGATAGAGTGGTCGGTTGGTGTGCTTTCTTTGTTGGTTTTTGTGTTACTTTCGTATTTTCGTATTTTTATTCAACTTCATTTCGTTCGAGAACACCATCAAACCGTTGTTGTGGTTGTTGTGGTTGTTGTTTTCACAGTCACTGGATGCACCCAATTGAATATTTTAAAGATTAAACGCAAGGGATAAACGAATCCAACGAATCGAACGAAAAGCGGAGAAAATGAAAAACGAACAAGGCTCCGCTGCTGTACTTGAGCTGGGCGAAGGGCGAGGAAACAAAAGGACGACGGTTGTTGTTGCTGCCAACGCTGTGTCATTCCTGCCACCGCTGCCACCGCTGCCGCCGCTGCCTGCTGCCTGCTGCTCGTGCTGACGATAAAAAGATGAGTTTATTCAACGAGTGCCGAGCACACAAAAATAATATGAAAAAAAAAAAAGAAAAAAGACGGGCCACATAAATATTTATGAGTGCATATAATTTTGAAATCATGGATTAATCGAACTTTTGCTCGGTCTCGCTTTTTATTTTCAGGCAGCGCCAGAGGACCGACCGACAACGAAAGACAAACAACGCCATGAAAAATTTTTTGATTTTATGCAGAAAGCGTGTAAGTGAAAGTTGAGGATGAGGAGGAAGGGGAGGGCTGGCGAAGGGCTTGGAGCGGGGAGCGTAAATTCTCATAGACTACGAGTTGGCGGGCGGTTGGAGGACGCCGGCATACGCTCGCGCGCGACACATTCGCGATTTCGCCAAATAATAAATCAACTCTCGGTGCGCGCAGATGCCAATAAATTAGTGCAGTCACTTCGCCGGCATTCCGAGTGGCCTCGCAGAAGATTTAAGATCTTTGATTTGAACATCTTATCCGCCAACAAGCTCAGTATCGAGCCCTGCTGCCACCCAGATCAACCTAAATGCGATATTTCTCTGTCTGAGACATGGATAAGGATGTCTAGCGAACAAAAGGGGCCACTTCCGAATAGACGTTTTTATTTTTTTTATTCGCTGGGCATTTCCAAAAAAAAAAAATACCGCTAAGAGAACTTTTCGGAATTTAAAAGAACTTTTAAGCGCGAAAAAACCAGAAAATTCCGGTTTGATGACCATTGCCGGGAATTGGGCCCCACCATCTGCAGCCACAAGGGCAAAATTTATTTCGGGAACTTAATTCTTCCTGCTTCCGAGTCGGAGAATGTGGCCTGCTGCCTGCCAACGGACCGAACTACGCGAGCAGGCGAAGCAGATGCGCCGCCGCGTTTCGTTCAGAAAAAGAAACTACGTACTAAAATGTAGGTACCGGTACTGGTCTTTCGATAGTGATCGTTGCTGTTGTTGTTGCAGTTGCTGTAAAGGTGAAAAGTTGCGGTGAGCGAAATGAAGCGGATGGCTTAACTGGCGCCCACATATAAAGAGAACCGCTCCCTTTACACAAACACACAGGTTTTAAGTACATTATTGCCAAGCTCCCTTCTTCTTCTTCTTCTCCTTTCCTTCCTCAGAGAAGAAAGCCAGCAGAAGAAACTTCCATCGTCGACTTCACCTTCTTCACCTTCTTCTTGGCGGTTACTGTGGTTATTGGCTGCAATTTGTTCACAATTAACTCTATATCGATTGCCGCTCGGCACAATCGTTTACGAGAGATCTGTTGCTGCTGCTGCTGCTGCTGCTGCTAAGGCGCGGCCGGCTGGCTGTTAAGAGTGAAGAGTTACCGAAAGGTCTACATAAATCATAAGTGTTTGGATCCTCACGATGACATCGTTACGTGGATGGATCGGTGTTGTTGTTGTTGTTGTTGTTGTTGCTGTTAGTACTATTAGCCAAGCCTTAGTCGTTAATCTGGGTTCAAACACTCGCAGTCACTCGAAGTTGATCGATGGCCTTCGATTGAAAAGGGATAGGCCCCAAAATTGTTGCTTTAGTTAAGAAAAATTACTTTCCAATTCTCCGTCACTCAAAGGCAAACACATAGTAACAAAGAAGAAGAGACCAAATGATGACTGCTCTGGCCCACTGTGCGACATTGCTGGCTTGTTTTCGCCATTAAAAGCAACTCTTCCGCTTACACACATTTTCGAATGTTTGCGGTCCAGGCGCATGTCGCGCGCTTGTCGCTGTCTCCAAACTGCAGCCGGTGTGACCGTGGACCGTCGCCCGTCGGCCGTCGACGTCGCGGGGGCGACAACATTTATTGTATTATTGGCCGAGTGACGAATGCGTTTGTGCGGTTTTTCAATTGCTTCCAGGTTATTTAATATTTAAGACAATATTTCCGTTGGGGCGACTTTGATGTTACATTATGTACTGCACGCGTTTATTCGGCATGCGTTTGTGTGTGTGGACATGATGGCCGCGAGGCAGGTTGCCAGCATCAACGAACGCATCAACGCATCATCGAGGTAATACTAAAGGCACCACCACCAACAACAACAACAACAACATAATCGACGACGACGACAACAACAACACCGACGACGACGACAACAACAACAACAACAACAACAACAACAACAACAACAACAACACCGACGACAACAACAACAACAACAACAACAACAACAACAACAACAACAACAACAACAACAACAACAAAAACAACGACGGTGACGTCAACAACAACAACAACAACAACAACATCAACAACAACAACCAACAACAACAACAACAACAACAACAACAACAACTACAACATCAACAACAACGACAACAACAACAACAACAACGACAACAACAGCAAGAAGCGCTGTAATAAATAAAATTAAGCGGCTGGCGGCGTGTGCCCAAATAAATGCATTTGTTTTTCGACCTGAAAGACTTTTTACACTCTGACAAAAAACTGCCGCTACAAAAACAAAAACAACAACAACTACAACTACAATTAAAACTGCAACAGTCCGACCCAGCCGAGCCGAGTAGGAGCAAGCAGAACAGCCAGCAGAGCTGCAACGCACCACAAAAGAGGCGGCTCGAGCGTATACCAAAATTGTACCATTGCAAAGCGAGTGAGCAGTCATACGTGCATGAATACGTGCATGCAAGCAAACAGAATCATTATTGATTTTCGTCTACCGTCGTCGTTCGTTCGTCCGGTCCTTCCTTCGACGTACCACGACGTACCACATCGTTTTAGGTCTAGAAGCAGCAGGGCGGAGATCGATGCCAGTGTTCGCCAGCAGTGAATGGACGAACGGGCTCGGCACTCATACGGAGCCCGTATTTGTGTGTCCAGCACTTATGAAATATTCATCAAACGTTCATGCCTTCCTTCGTTCATTCATTCGGCTTGTACCGGTTATATTAAATTATTTAAAGCGAACGATTAAATGTTGTTTGCTCGACAGTGCGGTAACACTGGCACACCGATACCACCTCCTGAATGCGTCCAGATGCACAAAATGTGTCCGAAGGTGTCAGAACGAAGGTGTTTCTGTCCGGACCGAGCGATTTAATTTCATTCAAAGACCGTCCCGTCCGTCACGTCCGTCTGACTACAACAAATTTCATTTCGTTTGCGATTATATGATTATGTGCAAATTGATGATGGTTTATTTTATTGTAAATAAAGTTATTCAAAGAGAAGCCACCTGCAGAGACTGGCCGCCGTTTATTTCGATCGAGTTTTTTCGAATAAACGCAGAATAAACCTAGAGGCTACAATTACAATTTTGTCTTCCTTTGTCTTCCTTCCCTTTATGCCTCTAAAAGGCGTAATAGATTTGATTTGGTGAGCATTTCTAAAGAGTCTATAATAAATATTTGAACTCATAAACGTTGATATTCATGAATGTCAAAAACTTGTCCGAATCTTTGATAGCACTTAAAGCTTCAATTCAAACACTTTATGATTATCGACATTTGCTGTCCAACAACAGGTGGCAACACCAACTACGCTATCTTGAAATTTCGTCTTCTGGACGCGCAGAGACGTCTCTGTCTCTCTCTCTCTCACTTGCACCTCAACCTTTTCATTCATTTGCATGCACATCATTTGCTCCGTACAATCACATTCCGTCCAAATTTCGATGCTCCTTGCATCCTGCTGCGTCCCGCTTGGGTGGTTCGAAAAGTGCTGCACTTTGGTGTCTAAAATGCATTAAATCAGAATTGTGTGCCGTGTGCCACACACGTTGCGAATGCGTTGCACTGGCAGTGATACCGGAGCCGCACCATTAGTGGCAGCCACAGGCCATTCGGATTCTAAACACTTGCACATTATTGTGTCTGGTGTTGCGCGCCGTGTTGCATTCATTTTAGTTTAGTTTAATTCGACACTGTACGCGCTGGAATTATGGTATTATTTGCTGTGGTCCGCTTTGTCTCGTCGCGACGCGGTTGCGGATTTTACACCTGCAGCTGCGTCGGCTCCGTTTTATCAACGCAACGCGTCATTTATGCATGGACCCACATCTCTACACCTCTCTTCAGCACTTCAACAGCGAACCTACTAATGGCATGACCACAGATTCTGATGCTCTCTAGTTGTAAGCACTTAAAATGGAAGAATTTTGGGAGAGGATAATTTTGCACAGAGTAACTCCAAAACCGATTATTTATAGTCGAAATTAAATGCTGCGTTTATTTTAGACTTTTTTGTAGTATTTTTATTATAATTTATTAAACATAAACCGCTAAACCGCTTCCTGTTGGTTCCACGCAAAATATTAATTTAGTAATAAAGTCTTTCTCTCTTTCTCTCTTTCAATGTTGCAAATTTTGAGAGATTGTAAATTAGCTTTGTACAAATCAGCTGCGGTCATATGAGAGAGAGAGAGCGAGCTGAATGTAACATCTTTATTGGGTACCCCGCTGAGCGCTGTAGCGTCTAGCAGTTTCTTGTCACATACGAACGAGTCTCGTTCGTTATGGGTCGTGAGAAGGGATCGCACCGCGGAGCTATCGCATACTGACGCAATGTCTGCTGTTAAATTAACGAGACATAGGCACATACGAGTACGTTGCACGAATTGGCTGGCATTAGCGAAATTGAACGTCCGTCCGTCTACTCGTCCATGAGTCCCTGGGAAGCGGTTACGAGCCATATAAAAAATGCTATGTGGCAAGCAAGTCGAATTAGAAGTGCCAAATGCAATAAGTGCGCCAGATAAACTCCAACCGTGTCTAACGGCGCAGCTTGCTGCGAACAGCAGCAGCAGCAGCAGCAGCCGGTCGAGGGGCCTTCGTTTCGTTTTCTTTGGACGTTTTGTCTCTTACAAACAACAATAAAGTGAAATGTACAAATTTATTTCCATAAATTATGGCATGCACCATAAACACTCTATTCAGTAAAAAGACATCTTTGCATACCAGGCTGCCTTTCTTGCAGCCGGGCAGGCCTGCCCGCCTTCGCCCCTACTCGTGATTTGCGGCAACTGCAGTGAAAACTGCAATCGTTGGCAGTTTGACAAAATCGCATGCTCGCGAGTAATGAATGAATGAATAGCGACAGGCTCGCGTAATGAGTTTCATTGCTGCAGGCTGATTGGCAGCAAGTGCAGCCAGCCATTGTTGCAAGGAAACAATTTGTTAGTTTCCTAAAGAGCAAAAGGGCAACAAAAGCAAAAACAAAAGTGAAAAAAGATAAAAAAAAAGAGGATTAAAATCCTGGAAATACGAGTACATAGTCGGAATGATGTTATTTTTTATATGCGAGTATAGTATATGCATATATTTCATTGAAATTTCTCTAAAAGAATTGCAAAAACTACTTTTTTTTATCAGTTTGCATTCCATTAACATGACATTTCGAAGGAACCTTTCTGCTATAATCGACTAAAAAGTATTGACGTGCTTTTAAGGAACTTAAATTCCATCAAATTCCATCAGTAATTTCCAAACTTCTTCAAAATCTTCTACACCGTTTTCAATTCAATTTCAGAATTTTTCAATTGTATTTCAGAATTAATCAGTTCAATTTCAGAATTTTCGAATTCAATTTTCGAATTTTTAATTCAATTTGATTCAGTTCAATTTTAGAACTTTTCAATTGGATTTCAGAACTTGTCAATTGTATTTCAGGATTTTTCAGTTAAATTTCAGAATTTTTCAGTTTGATTTCAATTTCAAAATTTTTCAGTTTAATTTCAGAATTTTTCAGTTCAATTTCAGTATTTTTAATTCAATTTCAGAAATTTTCAACTCAACTTCAGAATTTTTCAATTTAATTTCAGAACTTTTCATTTGTATTTTAGAACTTTTCAATTATATTTCAGAATATTTTAGTTCAATTTCAGAGTTTTTTATTTTAATTTTAGAATTTTTAATTCAATTTCAGAATTTTTCAATTCAACTTCAGATTTTTTCAGTTCAATTTCAGAATTTTTCAATTTTATTTCAGAATTTATCAATTGTATTGATGCACTGGGATCAATTGTATTGATTAAGGGACTTCAATTCCATCAGTAATTCCGAAACTTCTCCCTGCTTAATACTTTCGTAAATACCGGACTCGGACCTCAAAGTTACCTCAAGCAACTGATTGGCTGTAAGCACCGCGAACAGCAAAATTACAGCAAAAAAAGCGCGCATATTAAAGAATGCATAAAATCAAGGCTAACACTTGTTCTTTGACACTACTTGCAATAATCGTTAGGTTGCGTCGCTTCACTCTTGTTTGGTGGCGCATTAAGAAGTCGTTTGAGTAGATTCGTCCGACTGGCCAAAGGTGCGGCCCAGCATCGCGGAGTCGCGCAAGTCCGGACGCGCTGTTAAACTGTCATTTGCAGCCATTAAGTGCTGCGCGCCATCATGACGCCGTGTTGCAGTGTTGCTGCCAGCATGAACGATCTGTTTCGGAATGGTTCTGGGATTTGATTAGAATTTATGAGATCCTCTAGTGATCCTTTAGTGCCCCTAAAAAACTACCACAACCATCTTATGGTCCTTCTATCAACCCGTTGCTAGATTTTGAGTGCTTTACGTTTGCGTTGACACTCTTCAGTTGTGTCGTCGTCGGACGCGACGAAACCGCGTCCGCGTCCGCGTCGGCGTCGTGCCGATCAGAGCAATAAAATGGCAATTACGTTACGTTATCGGCGAGGGCCAGCTGAGATGGACACGGCTGACAGACGTCAGCACGGCCAAACGACTCTGCAGCCAGCTAGTTCTCTTTGTCAGTCTATGCCTGTTAGTGTTCTAGGTTTCAGCACTAATGGAGCACCATGACCACGATCACGACCGCGATTACGACCGCTAGCCTCAACGAATGCAGGCCACATAATCATGCTTTATGTTTGCAAACAGGGCGAACGTGATGCATCTAGGAGCGACCGTTTTCGGGACACGCACGGCTTGATGGTGCCACAGTGCAACGGCGGAGAGATGCCCTTTCCCGTGATAAATGACGTCAGAGCATTTATTTGATATACTGCCGGTGTGCAGTATATCAGCGTTGCTGCATTTCTGCGTTGTGTCTTTAATGTGGTTTGGTCATTTTTAACCCTTTTCGCCCCTTTTCGCTCACCCGTTAGCCCCTTGCGGTCGGTCGCAGTAGCAGAGAGGGCTTGTGGTGCTAGTGGGTGCACCAATACGACCTTGAGGCATGGGTTCGCCATGTCCTTTGGTCTTATGTTTCCGTTTCTCGATAATCAGTTGCGCTGGTTCGTAAACACGCACGATGGAAGGACTTCTGTCGGCCGATGCCCCTGAGTATTACGTTTCTGTCTCTAGCTTTGAGTCATTATCGATCATCCTCATCAGTCTCACAAGGTCACACACGTTCATAAGCGCAATGCCGCAGCAATCGCCCCTTCCTGCCTGCCTGCCTGCCTTACTACAATGTAAAGGACCATTTGTCCTTTATCTACACACGCTCCCTTCGTTCGGGCTAAGCTGAGTCTTGCTCAAAGCAATCGGCACTGCATCAGCAGCGGTGACTAATCATGAAAAATGTATTCAATAATTCAGCAACGTCATGAGATTAACTTCGACCGATCTGATCTGCCTGACGGCCGTCCGGCCGGTCTTCGCCCTCGATTGAACAGTTCCACCCCTGCAGAGCCAGGACCTGGGATGGGCCGGGTCGCTGGCTGGAATCCGCATAACTTCTTATTGCGATAATCCCGTTGTTTGTCATGCCGAGCACAAGCAGGCGGGAAGTAATCAGTGCCGCCATCAACACCCATCCGCAATCACCTCGCAGCAAGAGTGAGAGCAACCCGGCTCAGGTCGATCCGGCTCGGCCAGCTTTAGGCGGCAGCAGTATGCGTGTACGTTTTTCGACTGCATTCGACGCGCGGCGAACAAAATCGGCACTTTAGTGCCGTATCGAATTCAGAATCAGTTTTCAATCGTCCGTGCTCGCTTTAATCGAATATCTCGCTCTTCTTCAATATTATTCGATGCGTGTGTGTGTGTCTGTGTGTGTGTGTGTGTGCGTTTGAGTATTTGTTCCGTCAACGGAATGCCGGGAATAAGCCTGAGCAATACAGTCGTCCACCATGAGGCTCTCTTTGCGATGAGCATCATTACGGTACCGGCCTTCCGGTCATTCCGCTTTGGGAGAGCCTGCATCTTTGATCCTTGTCCTCCTCCCGTTCTAGCCATCACCCACGGGCGTCTCTTGCTTTCACCAAAGCTAAATTAAACTCTCATACGAGCTCAGTCCTTGGCGCCGAACTCAACAGTCTGAGAGGGCGAACAGGGCAAGGCAGGACGTCTGGTTCATTAACACCGGAAGTAGGTGTAGCAATGACGCATTTATAAATTACACTCCTGCAAGGCACAAGGGTGGGTGGGTGGTGCGGAAGCACCCGCGGGGGTGCAGCGGTGGAACACTAGGATCAGTTTAGAATTTTATGACTCTTTGGGTGCATAAAAGCTGATGCGATATCAAAACCTGCGGATGCGGACAGAAGAGGTTGCTCGCGAAAGCAAACAACGGCAATAACGACGAAAACAACAACAACAACAACAACAACGAAACAAATCGGCCAACAAAAAAGGGACAGGAATTCACAAAGTGCAAAGGCTCGGATGGAGAATAAAAATCCATTTAATGAAAAATGTATGGTACATGCTCGCTCGATGTTTCATGTTGTTTCGTTTCAGTTGCCGCTGCCGCTGCCGCTGCCGCTGCTGCTGATTCTGCGAGGGCGAATTTCATTTCACTTGAGTTCATAAAAAGTATTCTTATTTATTTTCAATTTTTTTATTTGCAAAAGCGAAAATAATGACTCAACAACTGCTGCGGCAAAAAGTGCTGCAATTTCACATTCATTACGTTAATCACATTTTCATGCAGCGCTGCCGCAAGAGCTTCCGTCGCCGGCTGTGCCACAGTGGAGCGAAGCGAGGCAAGCTTTAGCAAGTCTAAAGCAACGAACAGACTGCCATTTCAGTCTGTCATTTCATGTACAATCTAAACCACTGTACCGCACCGCACCGCGTTTGTTATTCTTCTCTCGTACGTTTCTACATATTTTACGTGTTTTGTATTACAATAAAATGGCAAAAAAAAAAAAACACAATATCTCTGAAGCCGAAAAAATTTAAATGATGGGCGCTCGTTCAGTGCATTTTCGGTCTGACGGCAGCTCATAGTCGGCGATAACCGGGCGCACGGACACGCTACACATGAAAATGCTACATGAAGCAGTTCAGAATTTCGAACTAAGCCCATTTTCTTACTAAACACTGAAACACTGAAACACTGAAATCAATCGTATTTAGGTTAAATTATGATATTTAACGATTACTATACGATGTCTCTTGATATTCGTTGTGTTTTGCGACACAGTTAGATAATGATTTTTCCACGAAAAACAGACAATAAAGATAAAGATGGCCGGCATCGTTTTAACCGGTGTAGTAACGCCGATCTATAAAAGAGGAATTTTTTATATTCTTTTTGACTTCCTTTCGGAGTTTCCAAGCAGAATTTCGATTAAAATAAGTAGTTTTTAGTGGTTGTGTTCTGGTTCTGATCATCGTTATCCATCGCACTCATCGTTAATGGCTAATAGAGGGCTGCATTTGACAACACTAAGGCTAGTTCAAGACGTTTAAAAGTTTCAGGTGTTGTCTGAAAGGCTTGCATTTGCTTTCAAATCAAGCGGTGACTTTGGGAAGCGTTGCTGAAAATATTATCACATATGAATTCGACCGTTACGACTTGATTCGATATCAAATGGCAGCACTGCGTTAACGCAAAAATGTGGCCATTTCAGTTTCAAGCTTTTCGTGTCGTCAAATGCCGCCCTCTAATGGCTAACATTATCTTGTGTCTGTTCGTTGCTATAACAACTTAAAGTGCCAGTGTAGGGTGTAAAAGTACACACGCGGACAGACCCGAGTCTGTCCACAGTCTTTCCCATTTTCGTTTTTTGTGCTCGTACCTCTCTCTGTAGCTCATCTTTGTAGTGCTCTCACTTCCCGCTCATGATGCTACTGCTGCTCTTGTCGTTGTTGTTGTTGTTGTTGCTGCCCCCTTCCGCTACATTTCTTAGTAGTGGTTTTTTATCTGCTGCTGCTGCTGCTTGTCCTTTTAAGCTTTTTGGCTGTAACTGATAAAATTTGCCGTAATGCTACCAATTTTTTCACCGCAACAAAAGGATAACGGTTCTTGTCTTTGTCGCTGGTTCGTGTAGATAGCACGAAGCTGCCGCCGCCATCGACGCGCCGGGCAAAAACCTCATAAACACAGGACTCTCCTTTATGTTTAGCACCATGTTATTCAGCACCTGGTCGAAGCTTGGCACGTAGTTGTTTTGCCGTTTTTATACTCAGCCAACGTACGGAGGCGCGCCGCGCTCAGCTCAACGCTGAGAAGCTGAGACTGGAACCGTAGACACAACACGACGCGACCCCAACCGACCGTTCACGGGAGGAGCTAGCTAGAGTTTGGAAATGTACTCGTAGGTAGGAATGTTTGCTGGCAGTGTTGATGTTTGTTGGTCGCCCCTTTTTCGCTGCGTTTCGCCGCGCTTGGATATGCCGGATGCTGCTCAGCATGTTCCGGTGCATAACGGTGAGCGTCAGAGGATTGACTCCTGCTCGGCTGGGCTTTGGCGCGCACATAAAAATGTCATTGTCGAGAGCATTAAGAGTGTCAAAAAATAGTACAAAAATGGTTCGTTGCTGAAGGCTGAGAATGAGACGAAGAAGATGCGGAAGGGTTGATGTTGGAGTTGATGCGGCCGAGTAGAAGGAACGACTTGGAAGAAAGACATCGATGGCAGTCATACGGCTGCTGCTTGTGTTGGGAAGGAGCAAGGATAGATCGGTGACATAAGCGAGCAAGCAATTTATGGAAGCGCCATCATTAATCATTTTCGGAGGCTTTTAGTAGCGTGTTGCAAAGAAAAAGAAGGCGCGATAATGCAGTTTTAAAGGATTTTGCATACCAACTAAGAGGTTTAATAGTTATGTTAAGAAATGTTAAGTTGATGACATGAAGCACCTTTATATCATTTCGACACAATCTCGTCATATGTTACATACATAAACAACAACTACCAAGAGCTTTTCCAATTATTAAATGTTTATTTAATGTGACTGAGGCTCAAAAGAAGGCAGTGTTCGAAGAATCCATTGACAGTTTGACAGCTCTATGTTTGCTAGTTTTATGACACTTTGCCAGCAAGCTTTCGAGCTTTTGCCGAACGGGTGCCATCTGCCTGACAGACGAGACTGTCTTGAAAGCAGAGATCAAGTAATGTGCGTGCCTCTTCGTGATCTCCTCGAAGCATTTAACTCGGATCAATGCGACATAATTTACGCGGTATATACTAATTTGAACTGTTTAGTATTCATCACTGAAAAAAGAACTTAAGCCAAGCACTCCATAAAGACTCCATAGAGTTGAGTTGAAATTGTGAGTATAAATCGTATGTAAAAACGTATGAAATGTTGAAAAATTCCCTTTTTCCCTTTTCACCCTCGGCTGGAGAATGGATTTTTTACTCTATTTTTGCTGAATGAACTTCCACCGTCGCGGAAATGTTTTGTTGTAAATTTGTTCTGCTTGCCGCGCAGCTCAAACGTTGCCACTGTATAAGAATGAGTATACTTAGCGCTTTCATAAATCAAAAAAAAAGAGAAAATAAGAGCGGCAACCAGCACAGTCAACACCACCTTTTAACCATCCTT
This sequence comes from Conops quadrifasciatus, assembly GCA_949752815.1. NCBI lineage: Eukaryota > Metazoa > Arthropoda > Insecta > Diptera > Conopidae > Conops > Conops quadrifasciatus. Next base: position 26,818,843 of record OX457081.1, on the reverse strand, counting down.
ATGTCTTCTTCATTCGCCAGCCGGAAGAACGAGATACTCGTACAAGAGAAGAGCAAGCACACATTCTTCCGAGCGAACAAAAAGTTTCGCCTTGATTGCGAGCAAAAGATGCGCGACAGATAAGAAGCTTAAATTCGTGAGTAACTTGAAGTGACATTTCCTAGGGACAGTCATCAGCATTGCCACAATTACAAGAGAGTCGCCTCTGCAATGTGTTCTCTGTCCACCCTACAGTCGAAAGGGGCGGCATCTCTCAGATGTTGTCCCTGACTGCTGTGCCTTTAAGTGGACTAGTTATGTGTAGTCCATTAATACATTATTCGGCTGGTCGATAGTGCGTTGAGTCCTAAACAATAAACGTTCCATTTTAAACCATTAAACCATTCGTTTAGTTTTTGCTTACCGATTGCCATTATTTCAGCGATTAGTCAATTAGCTCTTCAATTGATTGGAATTCTTCGATTGCCATCCTACAGCGCTCAGCGCTCGAAATGGTCGAAATTAAGTTTTCTAAATAATCGAGAGCTTCATCGTATAGTTCGAATACTTTAGAAATGCTTTCAGGTCGACAATGTAGAGCTTCCTCATGTCGTTCTTTGCTGGCACAATTCTGTCAGACGGCAGCGGCACGTTGCGGTTCGGTAGTCGTCTCGAAGTCTTGGTGTTCTCTATTTATTGGCCTAAGTCTGCTGCTTTATTTTCCATCGTTTATCATTTTTATTTGTTTTTCATTCATATTCTTGCAGACTTTTTTTTCTAGTTTTGTAACTGAAATGTTCTTTTGTCATTGTTGGTTTTTATTGTTGTTGTTGTACAACGCGTTGCTGCTGCTGGAGTGGTGCCTGAGATTCCAGTTGAACTTGAATTTTGGCAGCGGAAGTCGTTGCTGAATCCGTTCCTCATTATGCTTTGTTATAAAGGCTTGTTTCTGTCGTTGCTGACTTGCTTTGTTTTTCATCTAAAGAGAGATTATTATAATTATTCGCTGCGATGGAGCGAAAAAATGTTTACTAACAAGGCGTGAGACTCTCTATTCTATTGTTGTCTGTGAATTCTGCAAATTTTACAAGAATTTGGGATTCTTTCAGTGAAGAAACGAGTGTGGTTAAGACGTTCCTCTTTCTCTAATTAAATGTGCTCATAGCAATGCAAACTGTCCAAATGCCAATTTTTTATGAAAATATATGCCTTCCTTCTTAATTCGGTAGGAATAAACCAAATTTAGTTTTCAATTTAAATTTCTGTAATGATGAAGGGTTCTTACATTTTCCTAAAAAATGTTATTAAATTTAAAGACAAAATTTAAATTTAAGTTTTATTTTAAGGGCTCTTACATAGAAAGTCTATAAAGTTGTAGAATTCTTTAAAGCATTAAATTTATGTTCAAATAAGAATTGCGAATAGAAGAATTTCTTAAAGAATCGTATAAATTCCAAAGTAGCTCCTCAAAGCTCAAGAAACAAATAAAATTTGCAGGGTTGCAATATTGACAGAGCACTTTGCAAAACCCTTTTTCCTGCATTCCACAAAAAAATTACTCTTTGTTGAGTGTTGGGTTGTGGTCGTGGTGGGGGAGGGGAAGGGGGAGGGGCGTATGGAGGTCAGGAGTGGCACAGAACGGCGCTACTCCAGCCTTGTCAATTCCTTGCTCCTTGAAAGCCTGGCAATCTTAATTGTTTGCGCTGAAACTGAACTGTAAGAGCGAAAGGGCTGGAAGGGTAGCAAGAGGGACTACCCTCGAAGACTGGTAGGGAAAGTGCGGTCGACAGCATGTGGCGAAAGTGGAAATCGGGTCAGTGGTATTCATGGAAACCGAGAAGGCAATGCAGCAACGAGAAGGTTCGCAACCTTCTCGGTGTGTTGCGAAGCAGTTGGTTTAAGGAAGGTACATACGTATCATGAGGCTGGGTTCGTGTACCTGCTATAAATGCTTTAATGATCCATTACGAAGGATCTGTGAACATTTTGGCAAGGCACTGCAGACGCAAATGTCTAAATTGTGTGTGGTGCGAGTCTGCCTGCAGAAATTGGGCCACCATCTACGAGTATCATGACATTACTCTGCCTCTGACACATTTCCGTTTCCGTCTTTCGAGTGAGTGGGTAGGTGGCCTTCTGGGTAGCAAGGACGTTTAATTTGTTTGTTTTGCTGCGCGAATGCTTTTAAGTGCTTCTTAAAATCTTAAGTGATGAAATAGTTAAGAAATTGTACTATTTTCTTTATTGCCAGCAATGAATACTTATTGCTGTCGAACTGCAAGAACTTTTAACATTAGTGTTCTTGCCCGGCAGCGGTGGAATGTATTAAAACTTGTACTAAACTCCACCGTAGTGCTTTTTAAGAACCTTACAAGGTAAAAAGACTGTACCTTTAGAAAATAAAATAACGTTTTCATGGTTTCACCTTTTCTTCGGTGGTAACTAACAGCTGATCCGAATACATTCGGACCGACATTAGTTGGTTCAACTCGTTGCCAATAAACATTTTATTGAAGGAATGAAGCGAAGCTACTGCAGTATTTCGCAGCAACATTTTAACCCTTCCTGAAGTAGAAAATGGATAAAGAAAAAGCTCTATTCTTTCCTTTTCTATCCTTTCTTATCCTTTGGTTAGTATAAATGTTGCATTCATCAAAGTCTGATTAAGAATTTTCATTTTATCTTCCGTCCATCCATCCCTCCATCCATCCCTCCATCCATCCATTCTTCTCCTGCTCTACAAAACTTCCAGGAAACCATTATCACTGCCGCTTCCTGCCGGCTGGTTTAATTTCGAGCAGAGAATAAGGATTAACAGTTTGGTAGACGGAGAAGCATTTGGTGGCAAAGATCTTTAAAACTATTGCTTAGCTGATGGAAGGGCGGAGGGATGAGGCGGGAGGAATGAGCGGTATGGTTTACTTAAGCGCAGCGACTCTGCCGCCTGAACGTTCGTACTAATTGAGGTTATTTCTACTTTGGCGATTTTATTCCTCGTTACAACAGCAATATCATCAACACTAAACCACAGAACAATTTTTCTTGGTGGAAATTTTAATTAAAATTTAATAAGCTTGCGGCTAATTATGGTGGTAGGGGGGGGGGGGGGGTTACCATCGGTTGCGGTTCTCTGGTTCTTCAGATGTTTACTTTATTGTAGTTTCTTTTGTTCGTGGCAAAATTAATTTCTGAGCAACAGAAAATCAGGGATCATCCACTTTTAAAAGAGTGTAAGGTCTGTAGAGACGGATGGAGTTTACGCGAAATTAATCATCATTAACACCTTCCTTGGTTTTGTTAATCATCATTAACACCTTGCTTACCATACGGTTTCTGATGGGCAGAAATATTATGTACTGCCATTTTTTCTATGGAGGTTTTATTAATTCTATTTTTGCGATGCGTCGGAAGAAGGGACGACACAACATATGCTGACAATAACGACATTCAGTGTAATGACTTTGTGCTGAATGCCAAATCAAATCAAATCATCATTCCTCCTTTGCCGGCATCCAGTCAGTACGAGCTGCAAGCTTGTCGGAAGGAAACGGAATGGAACGGAATGACAAACGCGTCGAGAGTTACACACACACTGTCAGCAGCATTTCTTTGGGATGTCGCTGTGATGTCGTTCCGTGGCGCATACAACGTGACATATTGGAGCTGACACCTTCACCCTCTTCAGTCTCTCTACGATGACAGCGACAGCTAATTTTGAATTGAATTGAAATATTCGCCAAAGAACAGACGAATAATGCTGCAATGTGAAACCGTGTGAGCACCGCATATTTTCACTAACGCTGCTTACGCGACGATCATCATTGACGTGATGGCAATGACTTTACTAGTCATCACGCTCTGACAATGATGATGCTCATGATGATGATGTGGGGTTGATTGCAATAAGATAAGATGCATTCATTAATTCATTTCTGATTAAACCAAGCAAGTGTTAATTGGAACGGACTGAGTCGTCGCTTGTACAGTTACTCAGAGAATCAAAATATGTATGTCACAGACCAGAAAAAATTGCACATTAACTATAATATGGTGTTTCCACAAAATGGTTTTGGTCTAGGCTTTCGAATATCGCTCAAGTGTCAACTGTTTCTATACAAAACTAGTTTTATTTTTGGTTTTGCTGGGTTTTACCCAGCAAAATTGTTAATTTTGATATAATAATTTTGTGTACAATATCTATCTCTTTCTACCATATGAACTATAGAAAAAGACAAGACAAAAGACAATGGCGTCTAGTGTTACGAACTTCGAAACAGGGTAGAAAACTGCTAAAACCAGAGATATTTTTTCGGTTTTTCACTAAACTTACAACAACAATTGTAGAGAGACTTGTAAGAGAATTGTAAACAAGGAGATTTTCCGGTTTTATAATGGTTTTCGCTAAGGAAGAAAACCAGTTTTGCGCTAAACCGAAGCAAAACCGCTTTATAGAAACACCATAAAGTTAAATAAAAAAAAATCGCATGGTAAAAAATATGGAAGAATGTGCATTACGTAAAAGATGAGCTCTTCCTGCGCCGTTATCTTCGAATTAATTGAAAATATTGCACACAAATACTCTCGGGCACAATAAGGATTCTCTTTGTATGTTTGTGGCAATGTGTGCATTCCTCTAGCTCATCCCCCTTGTTCTAACTCACCCTTGCCCCCCACCCTCGGTTTAGCCTGGACCCCGACGGAACTGTGCTCCTCTCGACATCAATATTTCACGTCATGCGACAGTTTTGTTGTCGCACAAAGAAAAAGCTCTAGAAGTAGCGCAGAAGTCATTTAATCGCTCTGGTCATTCTTTACGCAGTTGGCAATGAAGTTGGTTGGAGTTTATTTCTTTGCTGTGCCGAGTGCGGCACAGGCTGCTGATGCGGCGGTATTCGCAATGTGATGCCGCTTTTGCCGAGTACGAACGAAGCAGTGAGCCATCACGCGGTTCTGGTTCTGGCTCTGGACACCATACGTTTTCTGCCTGCTGCTTCCTCGGGTCGCCTCTGCTGTATGTTTATGATTATTCTTTTCTGTTGCGCTGCCTGCCAGTTGGTTCTTGATCGTGGTTCGGACTGAGCCTTCTTTCCTTTGTCAGCCTTAAACAGCGGTTTGTAACCTCAGTGGTCGCACGTCGCCAGCGTGATTTGTGTGCCGCTTGCTGTGCCGCGTGAGGCGAGTGGCTTTGAGACGCTTGCTTGGTATAGAAACGTGGTCGTATCATGAAATGTTCTCATTTAGGGACATACTCGTATGTATGTGTATTGCCCAAGATGGTCGGTTAGTTGGTTCGTTCGTCGCTGGGTCGCTTGGTGGGTCGTTCGGTCGTCGGCAGGTCCGTCCATCTTTGGGCCGTGGGTCGCCGCTGTGTCTCTGGCTCATGCGCGCAGACGTGACTTAATTAAACTTAAATCCTCGTTTAATGGAGCACTGGAGTATATCCCGTGCGCTCTGGTGACGCTGCGTTCGGCGTTTATTGCTCATTAAAACGCGGCGAATTGATGGCTGCGGACTTGGTTTATTAGTCACATTCGGCTTGCGTGCGTACGCTGGCAGCGTGATTGAGGTCCTCGTCAAATTTAGTCAAACTTCAACAACGGTTTTACGTTGTCCTCGGTATTGCTCTGGCACCGCGATTGTTAGCAACTCGGCTGTGGCTTCTTGTGGCCACAGATTTAAAGATGCCATTACGTTCGTGCCAAGATTTATACTGATTGTAATGATTTTCTATAAGGACTAATTGTTGCTGTCTGCGGTGGAATGTGAGGCCCTTTAGTAAATTAAAGATTTCTTTATTACTAAATTTCTTTGTCATGTTTTGAAAGACATCGCTTTAACAGCATTAAAGCTTCGGCTAAAAGCTTCCTTAGAGTCTCTCTAAGGGAGAGAGGACTGACAAAAGAAAAGGGGTTAGGAACAACTGCTCTCTCTCCATTCGTTGAGACTTTGAGCACATTTTCGCTTACGCTACTGCACAAGTGTTCTGTGTTCCGTTCGCCAGAGGTCGCCGCAAATATCAAACTACAGACGCCTCTGGTTACTGGAAGACAGCTCTGAAAAACAACACCCAGTCTTTCGAAATATTTCCCAGCCTCGTTGTTGCTCGTCGTTCTTCCACAAAGTGGTCAGTGATGCTTTTTTGCCATTGACCGCTGCGAAAGTGGCCATGTGGCCATGTGTCCATATCTGCACTTTTTCAGCTTCTTTTCCTCGGGCGTGCGACTGTGCGAGGGTGAGACCTTACCCTCCGCCAGCAAGGTTCGCCTGCGAGCAAATAAATATTTTCCCAGCAGTAATCAAATGCAAAAACGAGTAGTAATGTTTTATTTCGAGGGACATACGGATACGCACTTCCACTTACGCCGTCCATGTACCATCCAGCGAACAGGCAGCGCGCCACCAAAATAGCTGGGCGGTTCGGTGCGGCAGAATCCAGCGAACCGGACTAAATCTAAACATGAAATGCGCGGAGGAATGATGAGAGGCTGCGAGGGTAATGGGTTGAAAGAGGCTGCCATTGTACAGAGTAGAAAGACTTTAGACTCTGATCCTAGCACGACCGAAAAGGGTTAAAGGGTGGGTGTGTTGAGGGGCTCAACGCAGCACAGCACAACGCAACGCTGAAAGTTGTTAACTGTTGTCGAATCAGCCGACACAAAGGAACCCATTTGAAAACGGAAGCGGAAGGAAGCAAATTGTGCGCCACGTTGACTTTTCGTAGTCATGCCCTGCCAGGCCCGCTGCGTCGGGCTCCGGCGAACGCCGGCCCCGCTTATGGTGTCCGACCGAACGAGCGTCAGACTCAAGCTCTGTCTGTGTCCTTAACGCGACGTTGCACCAAAAGCTCGCAAGTTCTGCTGCTTTGCAAAATCAAACAAATGCTGGTCATGGCAAATCTATCGAAGTTGAGTCTCCCTCCTCGCGGACCCATCTCCCCAACGCCCACCCAACGCCGGCAGCCCTCTTGTTCATTATTTCGAATATTCGGGTGCGATTTTATTTCTATTGCTTTTTGCTATCGGCCGGGCTGCATGGGGCCAACTGCATGGGCTGGTTTCGGGCTTCCGGCTTCGGGTTCGTTTAGATTCTGCTCGAATTGAATTGAGTTAGCAAAACATCGTACAACTGTTTTGCGTCGTTTTTGCAGCGCGATGAAAACGAAAACGAAATTGAAACAGAAACTCATTTAGGACTTTTTTTTCCTTTCATTTCGGAGGCCATTTTTTTTTTTTGGTACTCGTTCGTCGTTCGTTTGTTCATTTTGCTGCTGTAGTTGTTGTAGTTGCTGCTGCTGCTGCTGCTGCTGCTGTTGATTGATGTTGATGCGCTTTTGTTGGCCGTTTCTTGGTCCGTGGATTTGATTGAATTCTGCCGGTCGTTGCATTTTATGACTGGCTCGGTTGGCATCGAAAGTCAGGCGCCGTAACATGAGCATCGAGCGCCTGTATTCACGGTCCGGAGGCAGGGGCCATCCGGTCGACGAACATTAGTATCTACAAAAATGGCGGCCAAAAGAAGCTCAAAACAAGTGATGAAATCGCGCAGCAACATTTTCAGAGATTAACCTGAAAGAGAAGCAATCTCTTATGCTTTCTCGGCGCAAAAACAAGAGAAGATTTTCTTTTTTTTTCGGTATCGATTAGAAGAGAATTTTATTCAAAACATACTCAAATAATTTCCTGCCTCAGTAGATTCGTCTCGGTTTTTTTTTTAAGCATACAAAATGAAGAACGTCCAGGCGCGGCCGGCCGGCCCGTCTCTTCGGCGCCAGGTTGTTCAGAACAACAACAACAACAACACAAAACCAGCAGCAACCCCTTTTAGCAAATCATTGCGTTGCTGTTAACTTGTGGTGGTGGTTGTTGTTGTTGTTGTTGTTATTTTTGTTTTTAATTTAAACGCAAAAGTTTGTCAATCGGCCGATCCGTCTTTTTTTTTTGCGTACGTGTGCGTGTGCGTGTGCGTGTGTTTGTGTTTGCATTTGGACAGCAGACCAGAAGAACCCCTTTTTTCTCATTCAGGTTAAGGGTACTTAAGCCCATTTTGTCGTCCCTTTTGCGGTCTTTGTGTTTGACATCGAAACCTCTTTAAACGACGTTTTCGACGTTCGTTCGCCTTTGATTTTTATCCGCCTTCGAAAAACATGTTCGTTGGAAATTTATTGAAATCTGAAGCGCTGAAGCTCGACAGCGTTGAGACAGTATTGAGCAGAATGCAAAGCCTGAGTCTCGTGGCCTGAGTCTCAGGAATTCTGATTAAGACTAAAATATCTGCTTAATTTTTTATTGTATTCCGGAATTCTTATAGAATTTATCGTACTTACATATATTAATGTTCTTAACGAAGTTTTGTGAGCGAGCGTTGTCTGTAATCGAGTCATTGAGGTACATTGAGGTATTCCAGCAGCAGCAGCAATTTGTTTTGTATGTCATCAACTTCTCTCTTTTCCGCGACCTTTACTTCCTCATCATTCAAATCGTTTTAAGAATTGATAGAAACGGAAAGGACGGAATGTTGCGGGCTTAAATGAGCCTGATGATATTGATGAGGAGGACACAAAGGACACAGTCAGTCTCGCACATTAAATGGTTGGACAAATCAATTCAAATGTCTACGGTCCTGTCAATAATACCTCAATAAGTGTACACGGATAAGCAGAGAAGACGAAGAAGAAGAAAAAGGGAATGCTTAAAAATCTTATTTTTACTAATGGCCATATCCATAATCTTCAAACGTTAACGATTAACAAATACATTGCTCTCATAGATTCATCCCCTTCAGACATCATCCCCTTTTGAATATTTGAAATAATCTGAGAATCAATTTCGAAGGAACTGTAGACCAAAAACTGTACAAATTGTTCTGTTATTTCTTATTATAACAGTTTTGAAATTAAATTAAGCGCATCTTCGAAATGCATAAAAGTCTAAAACAGAATCTATCTTGTGCTGTATCGAGCTGTATCGGAACTGATTGAGCTGAAAGAACGCAAATTGACCAAAAATAGAATTTACTAAAATTCGACGAACCGCATGATCCGCAAAAGACAAGTATAAGGAAGGAAGGAAGGAAGGAAGGAAGGAAGGACTGCAAAGAATGTGCTTATTTGTCAATAACGACGAAGAGATCCATCCCCAGAGTCGTTAATTTCCTTCCTGACTGTGCTTTCCAGCATCTGCCTTCTGAAGACGATGAAAAAGACGATGAAAAAGACGACGAAGCAGAAGAGAAAATCGAAAATGAAGTACGATTGATGTACTCAGAGTAAGCAAAATTTAGTTTAATTCGATTTACTGCCTTCCTCTTCAACATATTAAAGGCGTCTATTTAAAAAAAAAACAAGTATTTGGTTTAAGGCGAATGTTCTTAAGACTGTACCGTTCTGTACCGATTTAAAGGTTATTTAAACTAAAATAACCTTTATCTTAAAAGTGTTTAAATTAAGGTTAAACACTTTTGTTCTGAAATATTTCGGTTTGTCGTATATGAATGATTATAATTTCGATTTCGAAACGGTTTTGAACGATTTTCCATAGAAATATTCGGGAATTCGGGCTATTCGTCGATATTATCTTTTGTTTTTTCTGTTCTGTTTGTCGTACATGAATGATTGTGACTCCGATTTCGAAACGGTTTTGAACGTTTTTTCCTAGAAATATTAAGAAATTTGGGCTATCTTTTGTTTTTTCTGTTCTCAAATGGTTCGGTTTTGTTGTATATGAATGATTATAACTCGCTGCCGAGTATTATTATTATTATTTAATAAAGTTAGGAATATACTACTTTCTGATTTGTTGTTATTCCTTTTAGTTCTTCTAATTCTTAGTGTCGTCGTTGATTCTCTGGAATTGAATAGAATTTGCCGGTATTTTTTGCCCCGATTTTCACTCAAGTGCGTAAAAGCCACAGCCACTTCCAACCTTCTCTAACGGCTGCTCCCTTAAAACGCTGACTGCGAAAAAGTACCTCTTCAGAAAAAGTTAGAAATACCTACATTTCCTTTGACTTATGCCCTCGCGGTAAGAGATACGCGAGGTACGGGCCAATCAGGTAATCAGCCCTGTGCACCGCTTTTACTACGGAGTGTGGCTTAATGACTTTGTAATTCGATTTGTGTGTGTTACACGCACCATCGGATTCCTTAGGAATTTTTTTTTTCAACGGCACGGTGGGGCTGGTGGTAACAAAGGAATCCTTACAGAAAACGATACTTCATTTGGTCCTTTTCGATTCTTACCCTTCAGAGTAGTTTTGAGAAAAGACTTCAGTGTCTTGAGTGTCAATCTGGTACCGCTGAACCATTGAGGCTTAAAATCGCGCTGGTTGGAGAATATGTTTTCTGCAACTAGTGCCGCTGTACTTGTCCCACTGTGGCGCCGTCAGTGTCACCGTTTCTTGTAGCATTTGCCGAGTGCTCGACGGGAAGGAAATAAAGTTACAGAAATGCTTTTGTTGCTGCAGTTGTGCATCCTGTTGTTGTCGGTGTTGTTGCTGGTGTTATTGTTGGCGTGTTCAAAAGCATTCCGTCCGGGTGCGCTCTCAGGGGGACGGACACACACACACATGCACACGCATCGGCGACACTTGCCACACGTACTTATTTTCTCCCACTTTTTTGCCACTTTTTTGCCGACAATCTTTTACGCGTCTCGATTGTCGCTGCTCACCGCATCGCATGTCCTTGCGAGCGTGAGTACTTAAGTAAACGGAAAATGGTTGACGGCCGGAGAGACAGAGAGCGCGGCGAGGGCGACTGAAAGGAACCCGTTGCGTAGGCACCTGATTAAGCAGAAGTTATGCGATTACCAGCCCTTCGTGGCGCGAGCGAGCGACGGCAGCAGTGTTTGACGGACGGCAGAATGCAGGCGGCATGCATGCCGCACACGGCGAACGCAGCGAGCAAGAAAGTGCATAGGCGGTTATATACGGTAGGTGTGTGTATGCATGGTGTACATGTGTGTGTGTGTGTGTGTGTGTGTGTGCCTAATGTAGTGCATTCGAGGAAAGTGCACTCGGCGTGTAATTGACGCAACAAGTGTGCGAAGTGCGTAGAAGTGTCAACTGGAAATTCCATTTGTGACCCTCCGCGCCCCTCCCCGCCCCACGCCCGATCGATCCCTTTTAAAACAGGCTCCTGCTGCGCTTATATCGCCAGTCTCATCGCCCCCCGAGAGGACGTTATACTCGCACCGCAACAACAATGGAACAATGGCCTCTTCTTATTCTTATTCTTATTCAGTTCATAACATTTTCGTCATAGTCTTTTTCTACTTCTTCGTCATCGTCCTAATGTGTTAATTTTAAGGTTTAAGGTTTGACTCTCGCAACATGTGTCTAACGCTCGCTAAGCGTTAATGACCCAAATACGGTTTTGCAATTTTTTGCTCTGAATTTTTGCTCTGAAAGCTGTGAGAGATCGCAGCTGGGCCAGTTATTTTTTTTTACGCTCTGCGGCTAAGCGGATGCTGGACACGGGTCCTCTCGAAGAGCTCATCTGCGAGTACTTCTCGGAGTTTAATTGGACTCTTCTGTGGAGATTATCAGCGGCCAGAAGAGTCGCTGGCCATGGAGCTCTCAGAAGCGGCACTTAGTGCGTTGGTGCTTAGTGGTTAAACAGTGCGGAAAATGCTGCTTCTGATGAATCAGGCTTTCGTATTTTCTTTATGAGTGCGCCATGACCGACGAGCACCGACGAGCAGCAGCAGCTGCTTCATTTAATCAGTGTAATTGTTGTGCTGACCGCGTCGTTCTCAAATGCTCAAATTTTAGGTCGAAATTGTACGACTTAATAAAGCAGAAACGTACGGAAAAAGACTGTAAAAAAAAAAACAATGAACAAAAAAGTAATGCGACAGGATAATGCCCTTGCGTAAGGAAACAGGATGACAGTTTGCGCTATAATACTCGTAAATTTATTGATTGTCGTCTGCTTTTCGGTTTTCGGATTGTTTTACGGTTTCCAGTTCATAACATTCGACGTATGTCCTTAATTTTCAAAATAAGCCACATTCATCTTTTTTCCAAGAGATATAAACTTTAGTGTATTTGCTCTAGCTGGAAATAAAAAAACAATTTGGTAATTTATTACCAAGAAACTGAGCACAAGTTGTTTTCTCCTTCGGAAACATGTCCCGGGAAAAGGACATTTCACATTTTTATTTGGTTTTTATGCGCTAAAAATGTTAATCGTTCGCCCGAGAGTATGTCTCTTAACGTTTGAGCGAAATGTGACCCGGAAGATGACTCTCTCGGTTGCCAGAAGCCTTTAACAACTCCGAATCTCGTTTTGGACTACGAATCCGTGACTCATTCTCGACTCTCGTATTGTCTCGAAATCTCGTCTTGACTGTAAACGCTTTTTCGTTCTCGTCTCATCTCGTTTTGACTGTAAAAGATCTCGTTTTTCGTTTTTTTTTAGGTCTGAAAAAGATCTCGTACTGTCGTCTCCACTAAGAAGGCCGTCTCGTCTCTCTATCTCTACTCTCTACGAGTTGCATTAATTAGTGTAGTGCAAAAAAATCTCTACAAAGAGTTCGAAGAGTTTTTTTTCGTTGAGCTCAGTAGCGACAACGCTTTCGCCGCGTTTCGCCGCGCCTTGTTTCATTTAACAACCTCGCCAGGAATTCCAAATTCCAATATAAATGGTCTAAATTATGAACCAATTAAGCTATCAGCAACAAGTTTTAATTCCATCATAAAGCATGCAGAAAATTGTCGTAAATAATAAAGTCGCTGCCTGAACAGCGAACGGAAACTGCTGCGCGGCGTAAAGAAAACGGAGCAACACTGCCAACAATAAACAATAAAATGTTTCAAAAATTTACATAAACACGACTTACTTATCTGCAGTTAGACGGGGCAGCAGCACAACTTGTGAAATGCGGCGGTGCGGTGCGGTGCAGTGGCGGCATCCGCCATGAAGCAGCAGCAGCAGCAGCAGCAGCGAACCGATCTGCCCTCAAAAACCTACAAAGCGTTATAATTATAGCAAGAAATAATAAAAGCAAGAAAAACGGCGAAAATGAAAACAACGATGATGGTGGCGGCAACGGCGATGGCGACGGCGACGGCGACGACAAAGGCAAAAGCGAAAACATTCGAAATCGACGTTGGCAATGCAACGCGACGCGACGGATCTGAGCTGCCGCACTTGCGCCTAAACGCTGAGTGCTGAATGCTGGTGGTGCCCGTGAAGGAGAACCGTTAGTTCCATGGGCGAAGGGAGGGGTGGGATGCAGCACGCGAGGAAACACAATTTGAACAACAAACAATTTTCCGCTTGGGCTAGAGAGACAGCCCGTTTGTGGCGGAGGCTGCGGGCAAAGTGAAAGAGCAACAATGCAGAAACTTCTGAAACAGGAAACAGCAACAGCAATGGCAACAACAACAACGGCAACCGCTACGGCAGCAATAGTTATCTGGTTGTTGGTGAACTAAGTTTTGTGTTAAGTTTTGCATAGCTCTCTATGTTGCCGATGCTGTTGTTGCTGCTGTTGCTGCTACTGATGAAGATGATAATTGTGGCTGTAGTCGTTCTTGTTGTTGTTGTTGCTGCTATTCGCTATTCGTTTCAATTGTATCCGCGGGCTACATAATTGAAGAAATTTGCATTCACACCGAACAACGAAATATCAGCTGATTCGATCGAGCAGCAGCAGCAGCCTCTGTCTGTTCCTTGGTAACATAGAAGAATCTATAGGTACCGTGCAAAAAGAAAACTTCTTAATTTTATTGAATGCGCTCGCGGTAGTCGCCGCGAAGGCGCGCTCAAGAGACAATCAATAAACACACAGTCGTCGACTCGGCTCACAAAAAAGTGGGTAATGATCCAGCTGTGCTTATCCATTGTTCCGTTCCGTTCCGTTCCATTTCCCGCCGCATAAAGAAAGGCGTTCGCCGTAAATGCTTTGTGGAAAATTATTAAAATACGAAAAAAGGCGTACGTACGAAAGACCTCGATAATGGGTAAGAGCATGGCCTGGTGATGGTCTGGTTACTGAACTACAAAGATCTATGATTAGTACAATGCAATTACCATTAACATTAACATAAGATTAGATTGCTTTAACGAGAAGAGAGAGCAGACTATTTACGACCAAAATTAATATGTAGAATGTTTTTATATTGTATACGATATAACGGTAGGTAATATTTCGAAAAGTTTCTTTATTATTTGAGCTACTTCATGCCTTCCGGAAAGGATTACCATCATCGTGTCGGTAGCCTTTTAAATGGCCAAATATCTGTGAAATAGAGAATTGTAGAGAAGAAGCAGCAATATCAGGTCTTTGCACTTGGTTAGGTCAATGTACGATAACAACGGGGCGTCTATAGGCGTCCCATTTTTTTTCTCCTTAATATTCATTGAAGTCATGAAGTCATACGAAATCCGCGTAAATCCTACTTTCATAGTTTTCTCTTGAAATGCTTCAGTATCATCAGATTTATAAAAATTCCGTGCGGATTATTTTCTTAATTATTTTTATAAATTTAAAAGCTCATTCGGCTGCCTCCTGCGCTCCTTTGCTGCTACTTTCGTGAGCGACTTTCGGCAAAAGTCACGTTAATGGATTGAAATTGCGTTGCATTAAATATTTTCGCACTTGAGACAACTTCGTGCCTTGAGTTGCCGAAGAAGAGGAAGAGACGGAAGCTTCTGGCTCTGGAGAAGTTTGGAAATGAGTTGTTGCTTTTGTAAAACACGTACTTCAATTACTTCTGACAAGGATAATGCGTATATATGGCTGTGTTCTATATATGTACGTATATATGCGTGTGTGTGTGTGTGTGTGTGTGTGTATGTCCTCTTTTGTCTACGTGTGCATTTGCACTCGTACTTCGCTGCTGCTTGAGCTCACGGCTCTCCGAAATTCGCGACGGAGCCTCGTGGCGGCTTCACATCGAAAACTTAAATTATTATTGATGGTTAATAAGTCATTAAGTGAAGGCATGAATGATGTTGCCCTGACTTGGTGGCGACCTGGTGTGGTCCGCCCCTTCCGCTTACTCGCTCCTGGTGTGCCTGCAAGCGAGCGAGCGAGCGATCCTTTTCATTCTGGGCTCCGTGGCTTCAGCATTCTTTCGAGTGTTGTTTGTGGAAAATGTTTCCTACGCGCTTCGACGCGCCGGCTCGCATCAGTTCGCGTTAGTTCGCATCAATTCAACAGCTCACTGTTTGGCGTAATTAAATTTTTTTTTTGTTTTCATGTTTGCCCTTATTTTTCTTCGAGTGTGCTCTTCAGAGGAAGAAAAAGCCAAAAAGCGAAAGAAAGACGGCAGAAGATGTTTTACGACGACGACATTTCGTGTCGTTGTGGGTGTTTTTGTTGTCAATTTTGAACGGCATAACGACGATCTCCGTGCGTACCATGCTCAATAAAATTTGATACTTATTGACGAATATTGTTGTCAGACGGTGCTTCTTGGCCGTCAAGAAGTTTCGACGATATCCACGACTATTTTCGAAGTACAGCGTCACAATTTCGGCGTGTTTTTTCGATATGTTAAAACTGTTACAAGGTTAATTGTACTGAAAAACATGTTTGCTCAATATTTACATACCGACATAAATGATGGCGCACATCGTAACATATGTATATACATATGTATGTGTATGTACGAGTATATATATGTATATCTTTAACCTAAAAAACAAAACTAATGTACGAGTATTTTGTTTTCATTTCGAAATTTCAAAGGGCGTAAAGAAACAATCGCAGCTTATTCTACGGCCCTCGCACTTCTTACCCGGATCTTTCGCCGAAGTACTTTCCAGTAAAGTTTCCAGTATAAGAACTCGAAACTCTATTTACTTCTATCGCGTATGTATGTATCGAACTCAGATCGATAGCAGCGACAACTTTATGAAAATTGTAAGTTTTCTATATCAGGTCAATTGTCTCCAAACCGAAATTTTAAGGGACGACGCTAATTCGTTCCAAAATTCAACATATAAATACATACTCGTATGAATATACATACTATATGTATGTACATTCAACATATTGACAACATGTTGACAAGTGTGAACACTCTACAAAGTCTTCTTTCGTACACTGAGAATTTGTATAAAATTGTTTTTTACATACTGCCTCATTTCAATACGTATTAGTATTAGTATTTCGTATTTATATACATAGTTAGTGGAATTAAAAGTGTTAAGAGGGTTAGTGTTATAAACTCAACCCAAGAAGACCGAAAATTCTCAGTAATTCTCTGAAGCTTGTGCGCAAAAGATTGAGGCAAGAAGAGGTCAGTTTCGTCGAGGATGGGTTTGGTCTTATTTTATTTGCCGGAATGTCTTAAAATAACCTCCGGTTTCCTGATAATTTCAGTTCCAAAACAACGGGAACAACA
The DNA here is from genome assembly GCA_949752815.1 of Conops quadrifasciatus. Classification (NCBI taxonomy): domain Eukaryota; kingdom Metazoa; phylum Arthropoda; class Insecta; order Diptera; family Conopidae; genus Conops; species Conops quadrifasciatus. The sequence goes on along the minus strand of OX457081.1, from coordinate 26,802,508 downwards.
AAATCATTCTTTTCACCATGCGTTTTGTTGTCTTCATCATTTTAAGCGCGTTCAGTGTTAAAACTATCGATTGTATTGTCCGAGGACACAACGCTATGATCGATAAGTGCCCGTACGTTGTGCGAATCGAGTCGAAAAAGCCCGCGCAATGACTCGCTGATGATTTCTATTTGTGCGGGGCAGCCGTCATCGACGAAAGCTGGCTGCTGACAGCAGCGCATTGCTTTGATGAGTAACATAGATCAGTCGGTTTGTTTGCTGTGGTTAATAATCATAGCATTTTTTCTATTTTTCACCACAGAAAGGTATCGGTTAAGGTATATCTGGGTTCCACTTCTCGTGGCCGCGCCGCGAAAATATACACTGTGCCGTTTAGTAACGTTGTAGTTCATCCAGATTTTGACTTGAAGGTCCCTGGCAATGATATCGCTCTGATTAGGATTCCGCGCACGGCTTTGTCTCGGATAATAGCTGTCGTGCCTCTGCCGAAAAAGAGCCGTTCAACACCCAGACACGGGCAGGACTATGCCATAGCCTGCGGTTGGGGAAAGACGTCAACAAATGCGCCTGAATTCTCGCAAAGATTGCAATGGGGGCGTCTGCAGCTGCTGGAAAGAAAGCAGTGTCGCCATCCAGTTGTCAAAAAGAAGACAAGAAATATAATATGTACGGCCGTGAGGCCGAATTTAGCCTCAATTTGTTTGGGAGACTCGGGCGGACCGTTAGTGTCGCAGAAAACTGGTGAACTAGTTGGTATAGCATCTCTGGGTGACCTGAAGGATTGTGAGCACGGCTATACACCGGTTTTTACGCAAGTGGCCAGTCATCTGGATTGGATTAAAACCGTTTCTGGTGTCGCATATTAATAACACTTTAAGCCCTGCGAAATCTCTCTGGATTAGAAACAATTTAAATTGAAATTATGGTTGTAATCTTTGAGAAATATTAAAGAAACTATAGAACCATTAATTACTTTTTTTATGTCTGAGACATTTTCTTTGAAAGTCGTGTAAGACCACTTCAGGCAAAAAATTGAGTTAATGATGACAAAACTTAAATAATTCTAATAAATAAATAATTCTTCCAGCGATTTCGCGGAAAAAATATTTCTTTTCTGTTTTTACATTTATTTGAAAATACATAATAAAAAAATTTAGACAATAATAATGATGTCATAGCATAAAAACCTGCTGTCGTGTTAAATTAAACACGACATTATATAAATATGTACATATATACAAATACATATATGATAGTCGTATGTAGATTTGAACCGAAAACAGCAGAAAAAAGCGTATTTTGTTTTCATTGAGAAACTTCAAAGGGCGTAAAGAAACGATCGCAGCTTATTTTATGAGCCTTCAAAACACCAGCTTTTCGGACCTTGATATTTTTCTGAATATTTTTTCAGACTAACTGTAAATTTTTTAACTAACTTGAGACATAACCAAAAGAAATAACGTAGAATAAAAATTTTGCAATCGAAACTTGCAAATTCGAAAATTGGCACCGAAAATATTCTCGGTTTTGTTATCTTAAACAAACGTTTCTGTCACCATTGAACAGCTTTTGAAGCCTTGGTTCAATTTCTCCCAAATAGTATCCTTTTTATACGCATTCTTATTCGTGCCCTTTTCACAACGAGTGCGTGTGTGTGTGTTTGCTTTTCCTTTTTGCCATTCTCGAATGTTGTAAAGTTCGACACTTTAATTGGATTTTCCGAAAGACACGCATGGCAAACGACAGACAGACAGACAGACAGAAAACGACAGAAATGCTATGAAAATTTGTGGGAATTGTTTGGATGGAGAGCGACAGCTGTTGTTGCACACTCTCACATTCATGCGAATTTCAATATCTGCAACTTCTTGTTCTTTTGCTTCTTCTTTTTTGAGACTTCTCAGTTTTTGTGAAGCGAATATTCGCAACGAATTATTAATACTATGTCTTCCATTCGCAAGAGTGCGTTCACAGATTGTGTTCGTCTTTAAAAAGTCATTTCGGTGCTGGCAAGCCTCGTCCGTTTAAAGACGAAGACAGCTTTTCCTCACATTTCAATTATTATCCACTCAAAATCCCATCGCAGCTTTGCACTAAGCTTTAGTTTTTTGCTTAATTGAATTTCACACGCGATTTGGTGCATCTTCTCTTCCTGCTGCACTGCTAGCGCCGGCTGCACTTCCGCCGTCCGCAGCCGAAGGCGAAAATCCTTGCAACTTTCTTAACATCTCGATCTCTCTTCCGTTCCGTGGCGTTCTCTTCCTTCTTGACTAGAGAGAGCGTTTTTTTGTTGAGAGCGTCAGAGTGTGAAAAAGTCATGTGTAACGATTTATTGCATTATTTGGCATTTGTGTGAGTATGTTGGGGTGTGTGCGGTTGTGTGCGGATGTGAGAATGTATAGATGAGCAGGAAGGCGTGAATGTGAATACTCCTCGTATTTCGTAAGTTTCTTTCTTCTAATTTTCACACTTTTTCCCTTTTCGCTGTTCGCTATTTTTAGCTTCTTTGTAAAATATTCCGCTCGATGCTCGACGAATTGAAGAAAATCCTCTTTTCGACACTTCGCTGGCATTCGGACCAACGAAAAAACGAACGGAAGGATGAATGGAATGTGAAGCAAAACGTGGGGAAGAAGTAACCAATATGGTGGTGGTTGCCTTTGCATACATTTTCCCCTCTCTTCTGTACACTCCGCCCCGAAAGTGCTCGGCATTCGCCAAATAACGTAAATAACAAAATTCGACTCTGGCTCACAAAAAACTTTGCGCGAAATACAATATGTACGATAAAAAAACACATTACGAAGTAACGAACTGACTTGAGCGGAATAAATTGCATTCGGCAACGAAACAAGCAACGAAACAGCAGCAACAACAGCAGCTGGCAGCAGTTGCAGTTGTTGTTGCAGCGACAACTATTTTACAATCCGCGCCCAACACGTTAGTCGGGCGTTGATGGTGGGTTCGTTGGTGGCAGGCAGGAGCTTCCACGGAACATTTATTTTATTTCAAAGTTGAAATGAAATTTTTCGGCAATAAAAGAAAAGGTTTGTGGGAAAAGAGAAAAGAAAGAGAGAGAGAGAGAGAGGAAGGGAAGAGCGAGCTATGCAAACATTGCGCAAAAAAAACAGCTATTACATAAAAACATTATGCAATAACGCGGATGAACTCAATTGCCAAACATAGCACCAAAAACAATAGTAACAACAAAAACAATGCCATTGATTGTATAAACATATCGGTTTGTGTTTCTCGCCCGGCAGAGGGCCGCGCGGCGTAGGGACTCTTTTGCAGAGGATGGCGTGCGCAAGTTTAGCACGACTAAAAACTTTACACGCTTATTCACAAGCTCACCGAGTCACTCGTCGTCGTCGTCGTCGTCGTCATCTCTGAAATGTCACTTTTTGGCAGAATTCGTATTCACAAGCTCTCTTGTTCTAAAAGTGACTTGTGTTATTTTACGCTTAGCTCAGTTGCAATGTGCCCAGGAGGTTTGTGTACTAGATAAAATGTTCAGTGGCACCACTAGAGGTGACTTTGAGGTGACTAAATGGTAAGTACGACAGCAGACGTCAAAACGTCCATTTTAAGACGACAGCGGACTTCCTCTCAAAAAACAATTTCTATATCAAAATTAAAAAAATTGAAACAAAAATCACTTTTTAAAAATGTTTTTGAGATTGTCGAAGTTTAGGAAGTGTTGGTTGGGCTTAACTGAAATTTACGCGCAAATAAAGTTTTGTTCTTGAGAAATTCCATTCAAACTTCTTTATATGATCTTGAAAAAAAAATGTGAAAAAAAGAATAAAAATTTCAAGGTAATCAAACAGAGATTCTAAAGTAATGAGAAGAGAAGCAGAAGAAGGAAATAATACATAAAAGAAAAAGAAAAAGAAATAAAAAATATTTCCTTTTGTTTTTTTTTCCGAGTCGACTGAATGAAGAGTGACGATGTCTGCGGGCTTTAGAACTGACAAGTAAGAGAAATGGTGCTCATTCAAGGCGCTCCCGGGAGGTGGAGACGAACTGGGCGAAAATTGAGCTGGGTCTTTCTAAGGAAAATAGATGGTTACATGTACCCTTTAGATGATTACACGGGGAGAGGGCTCAGCCACAGTAACGACGCAGCAAATGCAGTGGAAGAAGTCATCTAAAGGAGGCGAGTATAAAAAAACATTTGGGGAATTTGTTCGTGAAGAGTATTTCGTATTTATAAGATTTTCCTCGAAACACAAGCAAACTGAGTCTGAGTCGGTCTTTCTATTTGGAACCGTATAAAAAGACAAACTTTTTGCTGGCGCAAAAAATGAGGTAATAAAATAAAATCAATTTTCAATCTCGCTAACTGATTTTATTCCGCCATTTTTGCTTTCTGAGAAAACTTGGCGAAAATATGTTTCGCTCAACAGCGACCTGCCGACTTGGCGACTGGGCTCAGCTGGCGGCAGCCCTTGGTGGAGCAGTCTTCGTCTGCTGCGTTGTGAAAAAACTGGTTTTCTGAAGAAGGTCTCGAGGACCGAACGATCCCTGGCCTAGGCGGAACGATCCACTTCTGTGCGGAGGGCACCGCAACTTGAGGGCAGGACGACCCACAGCGAGGGCGAACGGCGACGTCGCGAATGCAGCTGCCAACGCTTGCTTGCGCGCATTCTGTGACCGAGCGTCGTTGGTCGTCGTTTGAATGCATTTTTCATTATTAAGTTTTATGTTCGTTATTATTTTCTGATTATGTTTTACTGTTCGCTCGGAACGGAACCGTTGCAAAAAGCACAAATTGTGTGTAAGACCCTGGCAGGGCTTCTGGCGGGCAGAGGCTGGGCACCACCAACTAAGTATGTACCTACTTTGTCGGCACAAGCTCTCCACAAAGAGTGCTCCATTGAGAAAATTGGATTTGAATGATTTGCTCAAGAGCTGGAAGAAGAAGAGAAGAAGAGCTTTGCCGAAAGCAAGTGACATTTTATTAACCCTGAAGATGGAGTGCACGCAAACGGTCGGTGGGCGTGTCTGTGGTATAGTTTCGCTTATTATTTTCGCAAAAATTAAATAAATAGCTGTCTGCAATCAGCGCCTTATTTATTGGTCCATTTGGTTGATAAGCGGCAGGCCGGCACTAAATTTATTTTAATGAGTCCCCGCGAGTTCGCTGTTATTGGCACAAAAGATAAGCAGCAGTCGGTGTACTGTATGGTGGCCGCCATACATTTATCGATTTTCGCTGAAAGCTCGGTGGCTCATTTTGTGGCAGCAACACAACGCGTCATTTGCGGACTTATTAAATTATAATTTACGGCGCCCGCTGTGACGAACAGCAGCCATTAAAGCGAATTCGCAGATCGAATTTCGTATCATTGCGGTGTATACCGCGGTGTATACCGCACACACTCGTACATTTGTGTGCATACCCCAATTTTCGTATTAATAAAGAGCGCTGAAGGGTCGGGTCGGGTCGGTCATGATGATCATTGCAATGACTGGACACATATAAAAGTATTATACAATCCCAGAAGACATCCATTGACACCGCAACATTTGCTGAAACCGTCGAAAGCCAGTCTGGAATGGGTCTCTCCTGCACCTCTTCACAAATGTTGGAGGCTCTGGAAAGTAGTTTGGGCGAATAGAAAAAAAATGCTACAATGCTACAATTTCCGAAGCAATGCTCTTGTCAATTTGACAGCGTAAACGTCAACTTATATAGAATAAAATTTATTCCTCTAAAATGAGTAGTTTTTGGGCAAAAGTCTTCGTTGTTTGCGTACATTATATTGCTTTGATTACCACCAATTTTGTGGTTTTTATTGTGGCTTGTGCGAGGGGGGCCTTGGCACCTGATTGTGCAGCCACGCTGATGATGTTGGTTGCGAGACGCTGTCGATAGCCGAAGACGAATACAGCGTGGAGCACGGTTTGTGCGTGAAGCCGCCCACCGCGAAAAACATGACCACTTCAAGCGGCCTCCACAAACAAAATCCAGCTTCGGTCAGCTTATTGTCAGCGCTCCAGTAACTGTCTGACCTGTCCGGAGCGCAGGAGACTGTGATCCATGCTGGCTACATGGATGGTCCCAGTCTCTCAGTCCTACCGCTCCTTAATGCTCGAACCGCAGCAGCCCGGACATGACTTAATCAAATAAACAATCGCAAACACGTGTTTCTTCTGTAAGCGTTGATAAAGTTCGTGTTCGTGTTCGTCTGCATTCGGTCGAAGTCGGCTGGAAGGGCCTTCAGGGAAGACGTTTGTAGTTTTTCTGCCCGAATCGGCAGAAGCGCGGCCACAAGCCCACTCGGTGCCGGCTCAGATGCATGCCTGAGAGCTCCGCAAAATTCGTGATGGGACGCCTCACAGCTCCCCGCCCCGCCCGCCGCCGCCGCATCAATGCACCACGAGTACCTACTCTTCGATCAACAACCTGGCCCCAGAAATACGGATAATAACATCATCAGCGCCATCGTCGTTGCTGTCTTCGTGGTCGCCAGCATTACAGCCGATCCGAGCCGCGTCCAGCAGCAGTCGCTGCTATTACTGCGCAAAGCGGGAAGTGAGGAGGCAGCGAGAGGGAAGGACAGCAAGAGACAATGGAGTCTGCAGCAACGAAAACGAACGAACCTAGACGGACGAAGCAAACATGGAAAATCCACGTATTGTGGCGCAGTTTAATCATTTTAAAGGCGAAATTATGGGAATAAATAAATGGCGGCGTTTAGGAGAAGCGGCGGGCAGCAGGTCCGCTGCGATTGCGCTTAATGGGTGGCCCTGCGGACCGGAGTGGAAGAACAACTTTTTCAAAAATGTTCCAGATATCAAAGTGATGACAACGAATTATTGCGGCATTACGGCCGCAACGCGGCGTCGTGGAGGCAAAGCCGAGGAAGATCAAGAGCCATTACTGCGCTGCGCTGGTGGGCAGCTGCGCGGTCGAAGCGGTGCTCTGCGCCATTGTAGAAGTCTTTATTTAGCAGTCCATCAAAGCCCTCCGAACAAAGTTTGCAGCTGATCGGTCGCGTCTGGCGTTCAGCCGCTTTAATTACTCGAACGAAACAGAAAATCATGTTTTTGGTGTAATGAGACGACAGAGACAGAGGCACTGTGTCGTCTTGTCGCCAAGAAGTGGTGGCTGCTTTGTCCTTTGACTCGACTTTCGAGTCGGGCCATTAAGAGTTCTGCCAAATTAAGCTAAGTGCATGCAAGACTCGGAGCGACTACGCTTTGGCCGGCTTCCAGCATTATTACCACGATAAATGTCCAATGAATGCCTAATTTTGCGCATAACATCGAGTATAATGTGCCCTCAACAATCGTGAAAATTGGCGCGACTCTTAAAAGTTTGCATAGAAATAGTTCGGTTTTTTTGGTTGCGTTCTTTAATTTTGTCAATTTAATTCTCGCTATAATATTGCCACAAAATCGGAAACGCATAACGGTTTATATCGTTTATATGTCCGGAGTTATAGACACCAACGCGCTTTACTTTGTTTAGGAATAAAATAAACGTTAGAACAATTTCAGGCATCATCAGCATGCGCGCACACACACACACATTTGGAGTACCGCGTTGGCTCTTTGATGACCAATATTAGCCGAATTGCCAGGGCCAGCACCTTCCTGCACCGCCCTGCGCCCATCTCAACGATAAGTCCTTCGAAGCTCATCAATACCACCATTTTCGTTGCGGCAGAGATCGCGATTTGGGGCGGGCGGGCCGCGCATTTGCAGTCCTCCAGCCGTGCAAGGAAATTGAGTCACGACTCACGTGAAATTACGTGAAGTGTACGAACAAGTAGATTCGAAATTCTACAGGCCCAACCCAGCCCCTTCCTGGGGACTGCGTAGTCCGCAGCGGAGTCGCGGAAAACGATTTATGACTGCACCGCGCAACTGTTCACTGGCGAGTGCGCCAGCGCTGATATCGCACCGTGCGTACCGATGAGGGCCATCGCCGCGTCCAGACGACCGCTTATCCGCCTCGATGGTTAATTGAAGGTGTGCCCACGAGCGGTGCTCTGCTTGCACTGGCTTTGATTATTAAACGATTCGATTGTTTGAAGAGGTAAACGCTGATTGCGCCACGTGAAGGCTTAGGCTCTTCCGTGCACCGTGTACCGCTAAGCACTCGAATTATTAGATAGAGCAACAGAAATCTTGGCTGCACGAGTCAATTACGCAGCGGCCATCGCATTATATAATTTGCAAAGAAAGTGAAATAAAGCTGCGTAATTATTGTGTTAACAACCACGCGATCCCTCGGGAGTGCAATCGATCCCTCTTGCAGCCTGTGCCCGCCGCCGCCGCCGTCTTCGTCTCAGTCTCAGTCGTCCTTCCTTCCTGCAGTTTATGCCATTCTGAAACATGGCCCAGCCGGGAAACTATACCGAAATCTATACCGAACTGCGGCAAAGACTGGATCGCAAATGCATAAAGTAATAAAATCTCAAAATTACACCGTAAAGTATGATTGCAGATTTTAATTGCTTTCGTCTGAATGCAGAAATAAAGGCTTTGATTGCAACATCCATCGACGATAAGCAAATGACCGCGAGAAGGCGCTGCTGGCCAGCACTAGAAGATTATCGCCACCGTGGTGGCGCACACGATCGCCGCTCACCCTCCCGTGCCCGGGAACACATATTGTGAAGCGTAGAACAATAAAAATATCCACACCGTAATGCAATTTATTGGTGCATTAATATTATTATTTGCTGGGCCGCGCTGGTCGCGCTGGTCGTCCCAGGGAGGCCGCGACGGTTGCCAGCCTCGCAACGAATGAACGGACTGCTGGATGGTCGAACGAATGGCGGCGGTTGGCGGCTGTGGCGGCTGTGGCGGAGCTGCATGATTCCAATCATAAATTGAAATTGCCAGGTAGCGGGGAGCAGAGCGCGTCTGTTGATTTCGCCACGATCCCAATCCCTGCGCTCCAGATTCTTCTCTGCGACCCTCCCTTCGGCCGTTCCTTCGCAACGGTAGTCTTTCGGTCTTTGGCTGTTTTAGTCGCTTAAGCGCTTGCTGTTTTCTTTTGGCCTGCTTCGCCTGACGATGTGTGTTTTCTGGATGCGTGTGAGGCTTCTGATCATCAGTACGGGCGACTCGTGGGACAGAGAGCTAATACTCGCAGTACCTGATCTATCGGTTAAATTGCGAAAACTGAAATAATTTGCTGTTCTGTAGTATTTTTTCGAAACTATACTATTCGGGTTGTCGGAAAATAATGATGTGCCTGCAAAATTAGTATGAAAGTAATGCAAACCTAATTGGATGAGCATGCAATTTATGACGAAATTTAGTATAAAGTTACGAGATCCGAATGCTCCGAACAATGCTGCCGAATGTCCAACTTAAATTAAACTTAAAAAACTTAAAAATTCTGAAATTAAATTGAAAAATTCTGAAATTGAACTAAAAATTCTGAAATTAAACTGAAAAATTTTGAAATTAAACTGAAAAATTCTGAAATCAAACTGAAAAATTCTGAAATCAAACTGAAAAATTCTGAAATTAAACCAAAAAATTTTGAAATTAAACTGAAAAATTCTGAAATTAGACTAAAAAATTCTAAAATTAAACTGATAAATTCAGAAATCAAACTGAAAATTCTGAAATTAAACTAAAAATTTCTGAAATTAAACTGAAAAATTCTGAAATTGAACTGAAAAATTCTGAAATTAAACTAAAAATTCTGAAATTAGACTAACAAATTCTGAAATTAAACTAAAAATTTCTGAAATTAAACTGAAAAATTCTGAAATTGAACTGAAAAATTCTGAAATTGAACTGAAAAATTCTGAAATTGAACTAAAAATTCTGAAATTAGACTAACAAATTCTGAAATTAAACTGAAAAATTTTGAAATTAAACTGAAAAATTCTGAAATTAAACCAAAAAATTTTGAAATTAAACTGAAAAATTCTGAAATATAAATTAAAATTTCTGAAATTAAGCTTAAAAACTCTGAAATTAAATTAAAAAATTAAGCTTAAACGTTTCTCGAGATAGTAAGAGGATTTTACCAACAACCTTTTGTTTGAAAAATCAGCAAATGGACGAAACCGTTTTTTGGCGATAGGCCTCATCTAATTTGTAAAACTTTATATAAAAAACGTGAAATCGATAGGATGGTTTTCTTCCAATTCTGAAGTTTTTCACTGTACCAGATAAAAGCTGATCGTTTTGAATGAAAATATTCGTGTAATCCTTTAACTCGAACGTATATTTATACTCGTAAGTCTTCTTTTACATTAATTATACGGGTCGGTACGAGTACCATCACTCTTTGTATGTATGTTATTTAATCAAATATTAATAAATATAAACAACAATCTATTCAGTTCTGCGTTGGCTCTTTATCCATTAAAGCCTTCTTCACCGTTCATCTTTCATCGTTTACCGTCAATTGATTTTCCCAAGGAAGCATCCGTCCGCTCAGGCTTAGAATTTGTTGCCGACTTGCTGCCTTGGCCGCTCGCGGCTTACAATTAGTTGAAGTTTTGATAGACACTCGCTGCTAAGACATGTTATGTTGCCGGCGGCCGCCAAGCCGGCTTTCACTCGGCCGGACCTCGCTGTCGACGAACAGCGTCGATTTGGTAGACATAATTTTTTATTTGTGACAAATTGATCGGCAATTGCAGCCATTGCATGGACGCGAAGGAGAATCAGATGCACGCAGTCAATCTATCCAGTCGATGTACCGTCGCGACGGTCCACAAGTGGCAGAAAAATGCTGATTAGGTAGACGTGGCAGCCGTGAAGGACGCCGCCGATAGAGTGGAGCGGACGCGATCGAAGAGTTGAAGCTTCTCGTAAGGAGTAGCCGCTGCTGGCTTGATCTGCGGATGCTCTTGCCACTGCACTTGCGTTCCACCTGGCAAAGGGGGGTGGTGGGGGCAGAGGAAGCAGCACGCGGAGGCAATTATAAATTGTCGCTGTCTATTCGCAGCGAGTTACAAGCCCGGAGGGGCTGGTGTGATGTGCTCTGTTCGATACGGCTACGGCTGCGGCTACTAAACAAGTTAGAGAAGCTGCAATCAGCCTCTAGCTGGCTAAGAGCACCGAACGAACGAAGCAGACAGTGGCCCGGACAAGGCCGAGATCGTTGTGAGAAATTAATTTCGCATCTAAGCTGGCCGCCTTCCTGCCATTTGTCATAACCGCGTACTCTTGTTTGTTTCTCGCTACTTGAAATATGAACCTCGATGACATTTTCGCCTTGATAGTCAGGGACCGCCCGACTAGAATGCGCGGCGGTATGCAGGCCATTACTTTTCACGTCATAAGTAGCAAAGATAAAATTGCGTAATGGAGTCTGCCGGCCCAATCGCCCAAGAATTCCGTGGGCACCAGAGAAGAGTGCAGCACATTTTAGGAAGTTCCGTTTTAAATATATACGACATTTTATATAGTATGATTTGTTAATTGTGCTATCTTTTTAAAGGTCTTTAAAGGAAGCGTCTGCGGGCATCTTCCGTCGTGTGGGACGATGCGACAAAGTTTGTAGGAAATGCCATCATCTCTTCTCACCCAGAGATCTCTTCGTTTCACCTCGTCTCGCCGTACTTCACTTCAGTGAAACGGCGACAACAGCTGCTGCTGTCCAAAGTTGTTCGGAAACAAATTAATTTCTTCATTTAATAATGCTCCTAAATTTTAGCGCTGGCCATAAATCAGACGTTAATAAATTTTATCTCCGGCTCGATTTCTCGCTTTGTCTCGTTTTTCTTCTACAGCGGGCGAGTTCTCGGAAGAAGAAATTCGTGGCCGGGACTTTAAAAATGATTGTTAATAATGACATTTGCTACGTGTTCAGCATGAACGACACAAAATTGCAGCAACGTCGAGACAGACGATGCGTTCTTCTTCTGCTTCTGCACGCGGCCATCAAAAGCGAAAAACAACGCAACGGCCAGCGTAACAGCGTGCGAAGTGCGAATGACAAATCGCTCGATCGCTGGCCTGCAGCACGTCGCGACGCGTCGCTGCAAAATATAACGCCGAATGTGGGATCGCCCTCTGTGTGGAATCGATCGTGTATGGCATCGTCGGTGTATCAGGTCGTAAGTGTACCGCCGGTTATTTTTATCTGCAGACGTGTTAGTATGAGTTTTGATTGAGTTTTTTGGCAATCGAGAACTTGATTTTAGTGCCTGGCAATTCGGTTCGCTTCGCGTCGAATCGTGACGGCATCTGCGGAGGTGCATATTTGAGTAGAGGTAAGGACTCGCCAGAGGATCACATTCAGACTGATTTATGGAATATTTTGACAGATCTGAGGTGGTTATTGATAGTTGCTGTGAAGCATATAGACATGTTTTTGTACAATCCGTTCGCTTCGCGGACAATGATTTCTGTTATAGCATTTTTTTTGTAAACCAACAGCTTCAGAGAGACCTTTAAAAGTAGCTTCAATGAAGGTACTGGTCTTACACACACACACGGCGGCATGCTCTCCTTTTCTTTTAATATAATTTTGAGAAGAGAAATAGCTGTGCCAGTCTGTGCTTAAGCTCTCTGCTGAATCTCTCAATAACTCGCTGGAATGTGTTTATTGGTCTCAATCAAACAACTGCCGATACATCGCTTTCATTCGCTGAATGCATGCGAATGCTCTCTGTACGCTTGACGTCATCCTTGTCATTTCATTAGAAACGTACCAGTTAACGCTCACAATGTGTTGCATTGTGTTCGCGTGTGGTTTGTGTATGTTTTGCATTAAGCGCAAATTATAGACACACACACACACACACACACACACACACACACACAATCACAGAGCCGGAATCGCACGCAGAACTACACTCACACTCAATTAATCTAATTACATGCGTTGTTGTTTACAAAGCGATTTTAAAGATATGTTTGTCCATTCGCTCAGTTGATTTTCAATTAAAAATTTAATTGTTCATTTGTCGTTAGACGACGTTCTACGCGTAACAGCGACCACAGCGGCCACAGAGGCGGCGGGGTAGGTGGTTACTTACGGTCGAAATGCTATGCGCTCATCAGTGAAAATGAAAACAACCACTTTTTAATGATTTTTGCTCAATTTTTTTATATTGTGTTTTTTGGTTTGGCAGCGGAGGCGTTTTATGTTTGACGTTTTAAACTAATCTTTCATATAATCTGTTAGTTGAAAAAATTACTACTGCTAATTCACTAAATTATTGTATTTCAGAAATTTCCTGGACTTCTGCGTAACTTTGTATTTCACTAATTTTTTTAAGATTCCTTTATTAAACAACATTGTTCGTTACCTAAAAACAGTTTAAACTTCGTTTTTTTCTATAACAAGTAATAGTCACGAGTGTTCCTATTCTCAACGATCGAGCAATTCCTACGGGAATGCCTGTAAAGGCGTTTCTTACTGGGTGCCTGCAGCAGCCGGTTGGTCAGTCCATCAAAAATTAACGTTGTTGATTTGTCGTCGTTAAGGCTTTTATAAATGCATTTCCACCCACTTCAAACAGATTAAACAAAAAACCGCAATTTTCCAATTTACATTTGATTAAACCGCTCTGAACACCGCCATTCTATTCCCATAAACGCCTTGCTCTCTCTCTCTCTTGCTCTCTTTCAGGCCAACCGTACCATAAAACAAATCAATATTTTAATGTAAACAGACTGAGTGCACAACAATTAAGCATTCTCGCAGGAGATCAAAATGAAATTAGGAAGATTTCGGAACATTTCGGTACGAGTATAATGGATGGATGGTTTCCAAATGACAAAATGACATAATTTCTCTGTGACGGTTTTGGGTCTTCCAGCAGAGTTCAGTTGAACTGCAGTGGAATTTGCCATTTTCTCTGCTTCCATGCGAAAACCAATTGCATTTTAATGTAATTATAAATACTTGCAGCAAAACAAAATTTGTTTATCGAATTTCGGATTCGAAGCTCGTCAATGTTGACACTCAAGGCTACAAATTGTGCATTATTTATTTAATTAAAAAACTTAAACGTGAAGTACTTAATCTGGTAACAGTAATCCTTTCGATGGATTTTTAAAGGGATTGATTGTTAGTTAGTCACATTTTAGGTAATCCCAAGGAAAGGCTAAATTACAGGCCGAATTTGAAATATAGGTCTCCCAAACCATAGAACTGGATCGAAGAAGAGCAAGAAGATATATATGTATATGTTACGTAATAGAACGAACAATAACCATTTTTTTAATGACTAAATCGCGTACCTTTTTGCGAATAAGAGATCGCAAGAGATTATCTTCAAAGAGATTATCTTCAAAGAGATTATCTTCAAAGAGATTATATTCAAAGAGATTATACTCTTTATCTTTCTTTGTCCTTTCTGCTTTTCTTTTTTATGAGTTTCCAGCTCAGTTGATTCCATTTGAAGTGCATTTCGAATCTAACCTACGGCTAAATCTGGATGCGTTTGCCCAAACGGGAACGGAGGAGTTATTTCTCCTTCCGGAGGAGTTGTTGTTGTTGTTGTTGCTGCTGATCTGAAATGAAAATGAATCGGTTTGCATTATGACAGACAGTTTTTGTTGGCGCTACTTCCATTTCTCGTCTGATGACGATTATTATTTAGCTTTGGCCTCATGGCTTCATGTTGTGGCATCCTTCCACGAACGTAGCTCGAAGAAAACGTTTGGGGGAGCGGAATTTCTTCTTCCCTTCCCCCCCATCCCTTAATTCTGATAGTTCATTATACTATAGAGTGTCTCTGTTGAATATCTAGACCTAATAGTCTCAGTAAATGTAAGAAGAAAGGCGCTACTGTAGACCTTATTATATAAAAAACCAAGCCATTTTGAATTGCTGCGAGGTTCTTTAAACTAATTCGAAGAAATGATGGTTTCGCAAAATGCTTTTCGCCGAGCTTGTCACGCTTACTTTTCTTTGTAAATAAGGTTGCAATTCATTCATTAGTAATAGTGTATAATTTAATGTTTTATACACACTTTTTGTGCTCAAGCTCAAACAAGTTTTGAGGGAGCTGAGCTCGCGTTATTGAAGGTTTAACTACGACCGTGCATCTTTCTCGAGCCATAAAATACATAGTCGCTTCAACGATCTTCGCTATCGATTCCTTGATGGTGTTTTCCGTTTATGAAGCCGTGTCTTGCGGTCATTCATTGTTCTCCGAGCGGTAATCAGAGCCCATAACAATAATCGTAATCATAAGCGTCAAGCGGCTGCAGGCAGAAGCGGCAACTGCTGGCTGCAGTCTGGGAGATTGTTACAAATTTGACTTAATTCTGGTGCAAAGTTTAAACAGTAACAGACGAAGCCTGCCTCATCATCAATGCTGGCCTGGCGATGACAGAGCAGCCACAAATTCCTGGCTACTCGTTATTCCCAAGCGTTCAATTCAAGAACGAAGCGCGAAATTTTCGAAAAGCTCAACTTGCAATGCCATTAATGCTACTACTAATATATTCCGGCGACTTGGATGGTCATCTTTTACTACGGTAAGAGTGAGTACTCGCACCACGCACCACGCACCACCGTCGCTGCGTAGCCGGGCTTTGGAAGCGGGCGCGTGGTTGTGGAATGAATGTATCAGCTCGCTCATAAAATTACCACATCGTAATAATTTCGATACAATCAGCAGACGTAAATGCTGAATGCGTCGTTGATGGCGTTGTTTGCGGACGATTGTGCGCCCGTTTGCAGACGGTCTGCGGACTTGCGGACGGTGTGGTGTGTGTGTTTGGGTACGTACGAAAATTGGCGGGAGGGGCGTGGTGCGCTAAATGGCCTTAAAGCGTTAATTGGTTACGCGGTACGTTGTGCGGTGTGCGGCGCGGCATGCACGTGCCCTGTTTCGCCCCAGCGGGCCGCTTCCGCGTCCCATTTGTTTGCTCATGTCGTTGTTATTAATAAATATTATGTTGCAAAGATTGCGTTATTAACATTTGCTTTCGGGTGATAATCTTTCGGCATCTCGGTGGCTTGAAATTGTTGCTGTAGCTGTAACAAGCGGCAACGCATATTTAGTTTATTGCTGCCGCAACGACTCTGAAATTGCTGCTGCTGATAACGCCTGTGTGTCTTCGTCTCCGTCGCGACGGAGTCCAAGCTCACGAAAAGCTTGTGAATGAATTTTATTATATTGTATTATATCGTATAATGCAGGAAAATCGTTGCGCCATCGTGCGGTGTCGCGTGTTTTTAGACAAATTTGTGAAAAGAGTGAAAAATTCTCTCAACGTTCATTAAGGCTCATGCAAGCCTGTCAGAGTTATTGTATAATTTCTTTATAATAATTTAGCCTTTTTCTCAACAGTTCGTTGCGTTATTTAATGCCCGAACATTCTTAAGCATTCCTTTTCGTTCGGCAGTTTAGTGAAAATTTTGAAAAAACTCCTTGTCTTTCTTCAGCTGACAACGCCGCACCGTGCCGCACCGTGCCGGGCCGCGCCGACCAAGCGGCTTGCTTTTTGTGCGGCAACTAAGTCGCTCATCGCTAACCGCAACGGCTGTGCGCTTGCCATCTCCTTTCTAACCACATCAACAGCTTTTCAATTAAACTTTAATTAAATTTAATGATATGATTTCGCTGCTCGCTCTAGTCTGACTGAAAGGCGCCGGCAAGTGCTTTTGTTCGGGGCCGCTTAAAATTTTAATTAGAATTGTCGGCTCGGTTCATCGGAGTACCTACGAGTAGCGCGCATAATAACCGCGTGGCGGAAGTTGATCTATTCAGAAAATGAAAAGGATTGAATTGAATAAAACTTGCGCATCGGTACACCTGTTGGGCGGGCGGGCTAAGAATGTGCAGAGAAAGTACTCGTAATTATTATAATTAATTTTCATTTAATTTTCTTTCAATTTTCATTTCATTTGTTTGGGATTATAAATCTACAGAGTTGTTGAACAACAATTTGGGCGCTGGGCGGTACCAGGTGTCGTCGAATCTCTTCGAATTTTTGCAAATTCCGCTCATCTAGACACAACCCCTCCCCTCTCCCTTCCACCATCTCTCCGCTGCTCTCAAAATTTTAATTAATCTATAGCTTACGAAAGGAATTTCATTTTCTCGCGCTTTCAAACATGAAGCATTTGCTCATAAATTTCACAGAACATTAAGAAATTTCCGAAAAATCATTCCTCATTCCTCATGCCACGCCCCCAACGCCGCCTCACACAAGTGCGAGCACTATTCACGAGCTATTAAGAAGCTCGCAACTTTTCTGATTGCTCTCCGTTGGTTGAAGTCGAATGAAGTGAAAGGCCGTGAAAGGAAGGATGGCTGTTAAATTTTATCTCTTTCTTTCCGGAAATGCAACAAAAGACATTTCAACGGCGCCGGCGACATACGCACGTACGATCCTTGTAAGCAAGGCGGCGATGCATCCGTTTATCGAATCACTCAATGAAAGGGTTTATGGTGGTGACAGGGGGGACGGGGCCCCCTGGGGGTCATTCTCTTAGAAAATAGCAGGCATTCCTCCCAACCGAACCGGATCGAAGATGCGTTTGTGTGTACCATTAACGACATGATGTTAACAGCGGCTATTTTGAGTGAATCGTTCGCGCTGTGTCCTTCCTTCCTTTCTTCCTTCCTTCCTTCCTTCCTTCCTTCCTTGCAACAATACTGGCAATAGCGGCAACAAAGAATGTGGCCACCAACAACTTATAGAGCAACAATAACAACAAAAACGACAAAAACGAAGTTGCGTAAAAATGTTTTCGTCTGAAATTAATTTCATGTTTGCTCTACTTTCCAAATTTTCCTACACTTTATGTGTTTTTGTTGTTTGCTTTTGATGTTGGCTCGCGTAGTTGTGTGTGCACCTCTTACCCCCCTTTCCCAACGACACCCTTGTCGTCGTCGTCGTCGCCGTCGTCTGTTGCCAGAGCCGCTGAAAGGATGTACAGCCAAAAAGTTTCCTGCAGTCGCCGGTTCAAGTCTTTGCCGGTTGAAGAATCCACAGTACAAGCCGCCCCCAGCACAGGTCGTGAGGCCGCGAGGTTAAGGGCGGCGGCCAAGTTGCGCTCGAGCTCGAGTCGCCGAGTGCGTCGAAGTGATGACGCCGAAAATGCTCTTCCGCAGCGCGCTGTTGTTTTGAGGCGCGCGCGTAAATAAAGCCATAAAATTGCTTCTGTTTCGAGTATTTTGCTCATTTTCGTTTCCGTCGAAAGTTTGGTATTTTTTTTTTTTTGGAACGGCTTCAAAAACGAACGAGCTTTTGGCAGCAGCAGCAGATTGTTTGAGTGAATGCACTTTTAGTGTACGAGTATTCGTTGTTTTTGAGAGGAAGTGTCGTCAGAGTTTGCAAATTGATGACGATGATGCTTTTCTTGCAAAAGACGTTGCAAATTTGAAACGTTCTCGGCGAAATAACTCTCTATCGGCAGGTCTAAATGGGACGAAATATAATTCTAAATGAGACGAAATATTTAAAATTAAGGGAGGCATTATGCGCGATAGCTGCAATGTGCCCCTAAGCCCATAAGTAATGCCATTGCATTATAGACAGAATCGTCGACGAATCGCGAATGCTTTCGAAGAGCAAAGAGAAGCAACCGAAAAGCTCTCATGAGTTTTTTTTTTATAAACATTTTTTTAGTGAGAAGATTTCTAAGAAGATCAGCGACAATAACAACAACAACAACAACAATTCCTCTTGTAGTCTCTCACCCTTTTCGGCGAGCAGATGCCCCTTAATGTAAATCGGTTCTTTTATGCAACGTCATGGTACTCGTAGAACAACGTATCGGTGTTGTGTTGCGCTGTTGTTTTTTTTTAGTGTTATGTTAGCGCTATTCGTGCTTCTGACTACAATGGGTGCATATAATTCGATTACACTCGCTTGAGCGAACCGAACGGATCCTTCGCATGCCGTCTTTTGGCGGCAATGGAGGGGTACCTCGCGGCATCGGACGACCGCTGCATGCACCTGAATGAACAACGAGGTTGTTCTGAGTGCGCGCAAACAAATGTCGCCGACTGCGGCGAATGGTTCGCCAACGGGGAGAGTACAATAACAACTACAGCCAACCGCCGACAACAGCAACAGCAACAATTACAAGTAAAAACAACAACAACAACAACAACAACACTAAACCATTGGTTCGACAGTCGCCACACACCGGCTGCTGTGGCACAATAAAGTCGTGCAATTAATACATGATCCCGAATAGATTGCACTCGCACGACTTTGGAGTGGTACACGTGTTTCCCCCCCGACCATGACATGCCGCACACCGCCGTCGTTGCAGACACGCTCAGCCTTCCCTCCTTCCTTCCTTCCTTCCATGCTCAGCCGTGCGCACTCGCTGTGATCGAGAGGGACAGACATTATCCACGGCGACGAAGGCGACCCCAGGATCGATCCTTTGGCGGTGCTGCTTGGCATTGTTTCGTGGCATGGCTAAGTGCACAAGAACGACGTTGTTGTCAACACATTTGGGCGGCACGGCCCCAAGCGTGGCGGCAGCTATGTGCGGCATGTTCCGCTGTTCGGACGGTTAGTGTTGCTTTGATGGTCAGAGCGTGGAAGCTACATGGGCATCGTTTCGGCCGAGTGTAGCTATGGCATCATACTTACCTCTGTCCGTCCTTCTGCGCTTCCTCTCTTCCTCGTTGTGGTCGCAGCACGATCGGCGCGATGGCTGCAGATGCTGCCTTCCGAGACGGCGCAGCCAAATTCCGCAATTTCAGTTATTGCTGCTCAAAGTGTGAAGTTGCGAGAAGTGTTGCTCACCTTCGTGAGCACAGCACCGTCCGCCGTCCGCCGTCCGCCGCTCGACGCAATCACTGATGGTTAATTCGCCGCTACGACCGCAGAGAGCAGCAACACGTCCCGCGCTTAATCCGTTTAGAAGCTTCTGATTGGGTAGTTTCTAATTTTTTTGGACTGACTGACGAAGTGTTTATCGATCGAAGGCAAGCAGGTCGCCTTTCGCCTTAACTTTCTGGCAAAGCTCTTGCTCTATGAAGTGCCCTTAACCATCACGTCACTTCAATCATGGCAATACTACGGTTGCTTTACCATGACCTTGCTGTCGTTGTAGGTGTCAACACTGAAGATTTCCGACGAGCGCCGTCTTGTGATAAATTCCAGCAGACGAAGACAACATCATGCATCATTCTCTGGCACTGACGCATGGTTGATTGATGACATTGCGCAGTGATTCTGCATACTCGCTTCAGTGACGACTTGTTGCATGCAGAAGCAAGATGGCATTGTTGTGGCCGTTCCCAGCGCCGCGGCGTTCCCACAATACAACCATCATTTTGCATGCGTACCGCACACAAAGACCGAGCGAGGAAGGACAGACAGACAGAGCGAGAAAGGGAGAGGCAGAAACAAGCGCTTACGTACTTTCGCAGACGCCGCGCCATTATGTGGCCACCGATCGTCTGTCATCATTGACAGTTTATCCTTTATTTTCGGTGCTCCTCCGTCGTCGTCGGGCTTCTTTGGTCGAACACCTTTGCATGTTCCGGACGACGACGACGACGACGCTGATGATGATGACGGCGGCCACATATGCTAAATCGGAAGGAGCATCCAATTGTCAGCGCTCAATTGACGTGTTGCGGTTGTTGCTGCTGGGCCTTGCCAGCCAGCTCCATTGTATTCAAATTTTGTCACTTGTCATTTTGTCACTCTTCAGGACGTAAACTTGAACGATGAGACCTTTTCTCCGGACGAGTTTAGTGTAATTTTTAGTTCGCATTTGAATAAATCGGCCACGGGGATGCCATGAGGATGAGAGCGAAAGAGCGGCCCGAAACGCTTGCGGTTAACGGCGGCGGTAGTTGGCAAAGTCGAAAAACAAAGCAATTTTTTATTTTGCATTTTTACTGTACAAGTTCAAAGGATTTGATGGACTTCAAACATGGTTTCTGAATAAAGTCATTACAATAGAGGAGCATTTTGCCAGCCAAATTGACAATCGGGCAATTTAAAGGCCGCCCCAAAGTTTGGCCTTGTTCTTTTTCTGCGAAAGTATTTATGTTTAGATTAACTGTAGGTAACATGATTAAGAGGTTGAAGCCTTAATCGTCGGTCGTCGCTGTCGCTAATCGTTTTTTAAATGCCTCGAACTTGAAGCGGCGGCCTATTATCGTCAGCTGCGCGCAAGATTTCGGGTTGTCACTGCGTCAAAACCATCAGAGCCATCAGTCTGAAGTGGCAATGCCTCAATGCCTCTGTGCCGGCACATCAAAGGCCTGCGAAATGTGCAAAAACGAAGGCACCTGCCCCAAAACCGGCAAAGCTTGGCCCACTATTCGTTTCGCAGCACCTCAGGCTACTTTGCTGCGTTTGAAAGCTTGGCCGGTTCAGAGGTTTCGCAAATGTTATGACACTCTTCTCATACGCACACACACTCTCTCACACACACAGTGTCTAAGTGGTTGCCTGCCTTTAGCCGTTCCGGGGTCGTTTGCGGGGTGCTTCGGCGTAGCCAATCAATGATGCAGAGTTTCGATTACAGCGAACAATTTTGCAAGGAAGGTTTCACTTGGCGGCTTTAATTGAGAGGAACATCGGCCAATGGCAAGGAATCCGCCAACAAAAAGCATGTCTGGCTGCTGGTGCTTTCCCCTTGCTTTCATCTCTCTTCTCGCTTCACAATTTCGCAGCCAACTTCACTTCACCAGACCGCTGGAGAAGAAGACAAGACAAGACAACCAACAAGTGAGAAAATTATACGGACATTAATTCGCGCGGAGATGGTCGGTCCGTAATCTCTTTTGGTCCTGTAGCAGAATTTGTCTCAGGCCGCGCAGGATGAAAGATGTTCGCCATTAATTAAAAATTTTGACATAATTTGATACGCGGCCGGCAAGAGGCTTATTTATGGCTGGCAGGGGGGTGCAGGGGGGTGCAGGGGGGCAGGGAAAAAAGGGAGACAACTTGGGGCGTAACTCAAGAGAAGATAAAAAGTTTTAGTTCAAATTACATTGTAATAATGTGGCCATTCCGGTGCGTTTGTTGTTCGCTAAGACTTTATTACTGAGCTAAAACTTAATTTGGTTGAAGAAGACCCTTCATCACGAGATTAGACAGCGTGGATTGGCCAATGATTGTCGCCTTACTCACGGTTTTTTTTTGTATTTCATTCAACGCCAAGGACTTATAGTTTCACCAAAAGGAAATTGTGCTCTGCCTTGAAATTTGTTCCGGGAGAGAAATATCAAATTTTCGGAAAGTTCTGAGATTTTATATGGTTGCGCCTCTGTTCATGTCATTAACAGCACTTTGATTTCTTTGTGACAAACAATAATTTCGTACGCTTAAAACCTTGCGCACAAATCGGTTGGTTCCGCCATTTTCTGCCTTCGCAATGCTGGAGGGAAAAGTCATTCATGCGTTGCGCTAAGAATGTAAGCGTCCTGCGTTGCTGCGTTGCGTTGCGTTGCGTTCAGAATGAAATATTTCGGCAGGTACAAACTGAAGAAACTGTGAACCCGAAACAGGCACCCAAAGGCAAAGGAAAAAAGCAATACATATGAACCAGGCATGGTCCAAAGGGCCGACGAGCTGCTGTTCCTCTGATTTCGTCAGTGGCAGCAGCCTTCTTTAACTTCTTTCTTTCCTTACTTCTTTCCTTTGATACAGCATCAGTTGGTCGAATTAAGTTTTCACCCAGCGAAAAAGGTTTGTTGGGTCTCTGCGGACATTTTTGGAAATACGAGGACGCGCCACGGTGTGGCTTTAATACATATAACTGTCGTAAAGTCGGGGTCTGGGGTTGGGCTGGCCCAATAGAACTAGTCCTAGTCCAAACTCGTTGTCGTCCATTATTTGCGAATTGCAGGAATTCCGACACGAACAAACAAAAAACAAGTTAAGTTTTGTAAAGTTTCTGCAAAGTAGTTTTGATTTTCTTTAATGCTCTCAGTGCGAATGACTTGTTGTTTTTGTAAAATGAAGTTTTTCTAAGAAAGGGAAGACTAAACTCAAGCGCCTCATGCGATACAGGGTGATCTAGCAAAATAATGTCACAGAGCAACTAAAGAATTGACGAAGGAGTTAACAAAAACCAGCGAAGAGACTGACCTAAGGCCAGAAAGTAGATAACCCTGCGGAGGTAGGGTGAATGCGATCCCCCCCTTCCCCCCTAAACCTTTCACTTTTAATACTTTCCTCTAGCAAAAACAACAACAATTTAGTTGGACCCAACTTCAGATGGACGCCAGTGTCATATCATTCGCCAATAGCGATTCATGTCAATATACGAGCCTTCTTCTTGATTTCGAAAAGGTAATGAACTGAAACGGTCGCCGGGTATAATTTCGGGGAAGCGGAGGACTTTATATAACAGTTGAATCCACCAACGCGACGCGACGCGACGCGTTTACTATCGATACGCTGCCAAAACGCCATTAAAGACAGCAGCAGCAGCAGCAGCAGCAGCGCCCTCCTTGCCCGGTGCCGTAAAATCAAGCCGTGTGGCATCTCGTCCGTCACGTCGCTTAGCTGCGTGTACCGGAGCGCAGCCAGCCAAGGTACAATCATTTTTGCATTTTAAACGATTCTCTGAACTTTAAACGCAGGCAGAGAGACAGAGATTGCTAGAGAGACAGAGAGAGAGAGAGAGAGAGAAAGAGAAGGAACAGATGAAGTCTGTTGTTTCATTCTTCGACTCTGCCAAGTCGGACGGAGCCACACCTGATCAATGAAAATGCAAATTTCGCGGTCGCTGTGCAACAGATTTGTGCCGAGCGAGCTAATTCTGGAGGCTCGAGCAAGAACCTTGCCATTTTCGAAAAAGGTTCGAAGGCAGCGATGACGAATATTTGAGATATTCTGGAAGGTGGAGGCAATAAAGTGGCAGCGGCGTGGCGTGGCGACATCGACACTGGACGCGCCCAACAAAAGGTGTCCGCTGTGGCCGATGTAAAGACGGGCAGAGTTTTGATAGAGTTTGTTGTTGATGGGATCATGTTTTGGATACTGGCTGGATAGTATTTCTGAAGGAAGCTGCCTATAGTCCGCGTAATGCCACGCAATCACCTCGTGTCTCCAGATTGACGTCTCCAGACAAAGAAAAGAAAAAGGTTTGTGGCATCTGCCCGGCATCTCTCGTTACGCATGTCCCAGTGTTTAAATTGTTGGTGAGCTCTTGTCTCCGGCGCGTTACTCCCGTGACATGACTTCTCCCGGCCGAAATCCGGCATCTCGGGACGCCGCGGCGATTTTCTCGCTTGCCCAACGAAGCCAGCCAGCTACGAATTCGTGCCGCGTAGCCGTTCGCATAAAAGCCGGCCCAACCGAATGACTTCATTGAGCTTGAGTGTTGTTTGTCGTCATGACGTTTTATGAAATTGCGCGGCTTCAACGCGCCTACGCCAGAGCGACAGAACGGCCGAAAGACCGAGCAAACGTCCGCCCGACTCACGAGTGCTGATGATTATGACTGAAGATCTTCCGATTTTCAAGTTGAATGAAGTTCAACTTCTTCTGTACATAATACTCATGCAAAGTTCGATACTAGCGTACGCGGCGTCAGACAGCGTCGGCTGCACTTGCTGCATCTGCGTCTAATATCAATATTGAAATTTGCACCGTCCGTCGTGTTCACGCGCGTCAAGTCGTGCGATCACCCGTACAGATTGCGCCTCGAATGTGTGCTGCGAGCATTTTTAGCGCCTCTCATGACCGGGCCGCGTTTTTATTGAGCGAGACACGTGCACGAACAAGCAACACTTGGGCACATTCGAGGCGAAGCGCGAAGCCGCCGCGGCGCAAGAGCTCGTTTAAAGCGGCTCAGACACCGCCAGCAACGATCTAACAAGTTTGCGGACGCGTTTTTGCGCCGCACAATCTTCACAGGCGCCAGTTTGAACACCAGAAACCATAGCACTGCACTCCTCTTGGCATTCAAGGGGGATACAAGAAGAAGAAGAAGAAGAAGAAGAAGAAGAAGAAGCCAGGGAACTGCAGCGCGTTGCTGCAATTGCGATGTTCGTAGCGGTGAGCGTAGTTGGTGCCGTCGCCGTCGTTGTCGCTTGTGATTTATTCGCCGCTGTGGAAGGCTCAGCGTGCCGGCGTGCAGTTCAAGCTGAGCTGGTACTTACAGGGTGCCACATAACTCTGCACGTCGGGGGCGAAGTCAACAACGCCATGCCAAGCGACATACAATTCGATACAATTCGACGACGCTGCGTTGGTGCGACTCAACGGAGACTTGGGCGATTGCGCAGTTATTCGCAGCAATTCTGGTGCCGCAGAAAACAGCACAACTTAGCGACGCGTTAGCGATGGACGAAGCTCGTCGTTTCTAACGACACTTAATGTCTGTCTGTCCGTTTGATTCGACACAGATTCGCTGTGAAACGGCTGAGCTTACGATGGCGGTGCCACACAAGATGGCGCTGTCTTATAGGCGCGGTTTCGGATTACGTATAATGGTCTCTTCATAAGCGTTTATGAAAGCGTGGGACGAACTGAAAATTGCTATTATTAATTGATTAATAAACCAAACTGCCGCGCTCACCTTCCGTTATTGCACAATATAATTCGTACAATATTCTGTATTGCGCAAATTTTGTTGATTAATTTTGTTGCGTCTGCTCGCACGGTCGAAACTTTCAAGCCTTTCTCTCAATGGTCTTTTTCCATCATCATCATCATCCTCGTAATTAACCAGACCAGGCCGGAAGTATGTTTACGCATCGTAGACTTTTTCGAAACGAATAATCGGTGTCTTTTCGAAAGTTGCGGCCGCTTCGAAAGCTTCGTTTTGTTAATTAGAACTTCAGCAAAACCTTTTCATTGCAAAATACAAAACTTTTTCAAGCAAAAAATTATAACCGCTGCTCCGCTGCTCCGCTGCTCCGTTAGCCACAGCCAGCGGCGGCCATTGTTATTGCTCTGTCTACGCGCACAATAAACCAACGAACATAGCAACAACAACAGCAACAACTGAACGTGGCTTTTTCGGTGCCATTGCTTTGCACTCATTGTCGCAGACGACCATGGACCGTGGAGCCGTGGAGCCGTACCGTCTGTCTGCTGTGAACGTACAACTGTTTTATTAATTGCGGATTACAAGCAGCAAAAAGATCCATCGAACGGCCGCATGTTGTGACAGTTGCTGCTGCTCGGCTGCTGGGCTGCTCCGTCTTGGTGCTTTCGGTGCGCTTGAGGTGTGGGAGACCGAGACCATTGTGTAAAGGATGAATGGTGCTTTGTGCACCAGCCCGAAGTTTGTAGCAAATGATGAGCTCGATACGCCGCCGTTGCCTTCGCCTGCCGCAAACAAAAAATGTGCACAATGCGCGTGTAACGACGCGACGAAGGAACGGCCGATCTGTCGCCGACAGACAACGGCCCAGAGAGAAGCGAATGGGCCAGAGAAGTGTGCAGTTGTTTAGACAGAAGTTAATCCGTGGCAGAGCAATTATTTTGCGATTGTACGACACAGAGTCTGAGCGGAAGGCTTAAATATCGGAGAAC
Organism: Conops quadrifasciatus; assembly: GCA_949752815.1. Lineage (NCBI taxonomy): Eukaryota > Metazoa > Arthropoda > Insecta > Diptera > Conopidae > Conops > Conops quadrifasciatus. Next base: position 26,776,126 of record OX457081.1, on the reverse strand, counting down.
GCCCTTCGCCGTGTGTCGCACGCTGCAACACACACACACACACACACACACACACAAATTAAGTCGCTGCGTATCACATGCGTTTCCAATTAATCAACGAACAATTCAGAGAAGCAATTTTTAAAATTGCAAACGTTACGAAATCAACCCCGCCGCCCGCCGCCCGCCGCCCTCACCCCACTGTCAGGCATTGGCTCCATCAGCAGCACGTTACTAAAACTGTTGCTGTGCTGGCCGTCGCTGAGCGTCATTTGCCGTACGTCATGGTACGTCGTAATGGTACGTACAGCACAAGCTGGTTTTAATTTAATTGTTGCTCCTTTTGTTTTCGCTTATCGGGCATTAAGTATACGATTTCATTGCGTGGTTGCGCGGACTGTGCTCCTTTGAATGCTGCAGCGCGCACATCAATTGCAGCTGCGACGGCCGGAGAAGCTATTGTCGTTGCTTTTAAATCAACGCCAACAAACGACGACGCTGCAGCTGCAGCTAAAGCTGAAGCTATGCGTAGCTCTGTTGAACTCTCCGTTGAACGGCGAGGTGGCAAAGTGGTAACATGCTCTGTCCCGGGGGCAGCGCGGCAGCGGAGGACCATAAGTGTCAACAGCAAAAGATGAATTTATCGCCGACAGAAGTCGACAGGACAACAAAACATGCAACAAAATGGCCACCATAACCACCACTTGCGAGCAACACTGCAAACGCATGTGGCCAGAACATACATAAAGAGAGCGAGGAACGGTTGACGTGGAGTGACAGAGAACCTCTGTTGGCTTTTTGAAACCATACAACCGTACGATAACCGTAGATTGTGTGGGCCGCGGGCGTGGGCGCAGAGATTGGCTGGACCCGCTTTCGTTCTCGCCAGCGCCAGCGCCAGCGCATGTGGTCATCACTGGTCGGTCACAAAGTCAAGCGACGTCTTCCGTCATTCGCTTCACTTGACGGACTTTCTTTTGCTGCTTCTGTTGCAGCTGGCTGGCACTTGCTGTTGTTGTTTTTGCTGAAAGTGCAAAAATCGCTTTTAAATTATTGCCGCCGGAAAGTATGCAATGAAAACATGAATAAATTACTCTCCCTGCTGCCACTTCGGGGCCATTTGGACGGTCTCGCGTTCAGCTTTTTGCGCCACTTGCGCACTATAATGATAATAATAATGACTGCAATTGTTGCTCTTCTTCTTCTTCTTCTTCCCGCCTTTTGCGCCCGCTGTTCTTTTATTTTATCAGTTGCGCTCACTTCATGGTTGTTGTTGTTTTTTGTAGCACTTTCTGTTGTTTTTAGTTTTTCTTGCTATTTGCCATTCTCACTGCAAATAATTATAATTGTGGTTGTGGTTGTTGTTGTTGTTGTAATTTTTTTCATGCTTACATTGTCTTTTTTTCATTGTGCATTGTGTGAGCATCCTTTCAGTCGTGTGTCCTTTCATAGCGCTCTCAGACACAAACTTAAACTGAAGCAGTGAGAAAAACGCTGAGCATCGCGCTTTCACAACATTCGTTGTGTGCACAAAAATGCAAAACAACCAAAAATTCTCATTCGCTTTAACCCAAAAAACAAAAAAAAACAAACAACAAAAAGCAAATAAATTAAATTAAATGAACTCGACCGTTGGTAGCTTTAAATTGTGTATATTTTATATAAAACACGAAATAATTGAGTCAATAAATCATCGGCCACGCCGACGAGACCCGGTATCTGAGTCCAAGCTCAGTGTCTGTCTCTCTCTCCCTCTCTGTTGTCTTCGCTGCTTCGGTTCGTTGAACGTGGCTGGAGTTCAGTGAAACGAAACTAAGCGAATGTGGCAGCGTGAAGTGGCACGATTGGGCGGATCGAAATAGACGTAGTGACTGGCTCAGCACCGCACCGGCTGGCTGCATCACCAGCCATCAGAGCTCCAGCGAACAGGGTTCATGTCGAGCTGGAATAATCAAATCTGCCATCAGTGGTAAGAAACCTATTTAATTCGTCTTTTAATATCGAAGCCAATTATTCTATTAAACTAATGACATTTCAATGGTTATGGTATTTTTTTGGATAGTCGTGTCGGTCACAGCAAGAGGCTTTACGGCACACATAGGTATCTACTTACTGTTGGTCCCTGGAGTCTTTTTTAAATGTCATAAATCGAAACCAGCTTTTAAAGTTCTTAAAGGTCAATTAAAAATTAATTATGTAATTATAAAATTAAGGGTAGTTGTTTTTTAAAGTTGATTTACGGCATTTCTTATAGACAAACATGGCTGTCATTGCAGCCGCTGTCGTGAGAGCGCCCTGATATTTAAGCGTTGAAATATAGCGTTAAAAATAAAGCGTCAAACTATTGTATTTACCAAGTGTCATCTTCGTGCCCTTCTTGGGGGTGATGGTTTTGCATTTTAAGAAATTTATCTTAAAATTTCTCCAGCAACGTCTCAAATATTAAATTACTTTAATCGTCATACTCGAGTACCTTCAAAGAAAGCTTTTCCAGAAGGGTTAAAAGCGATTATGATGTTGAAAACGTTTTCCGAAAAACATTGCCGTGAAATTGAACTTACGTTCATTGAGTTTCCACCATCCTCTCTTTCTGTCTCTCTCTCGCTTACTGTCCCCAAATTATATCGTTTCGTTTTTTCCCTTTTATTTTTCATCGCGCCGACTTAATTTTAATCCGAATTTTATTTGAATTTTGTTTACCGAAGCCTCAGCCTCGAACACTTGTCACCATCATTTTTGTCACTTTATGTCAACAGCAGCCATTGAAGGCAGGCGGCAGTCCCACGAAATGGCAACACAATAGAAAACAATTTTATTATTAATTAATAGCTTATTCGACGTTTAAAGTCAATTTGATTCTTTTGTGCGCTGCATGCAACCACAATGGTCGCGACGCGCGACACTTAACGTACAAGTAATGATTTATTATGGCGGAGGTGTTTATTGCTTGTTGACAAAAGTCACACAGTCGCCGCGTCCGATGACATTTTCGCCCGCCCTGATTGATTACAAATACAAGCGACATATTGAAATAATAATGAATCTTTCATTCATGTCGCTCGCTCGCTCACTTTTTACGAACTTTGTTGAAAGATCGCTCGTTTTTATGATTTCGATGAGTTTTGGAGTTTGTCGCTTGATTCCGTTACGCGTTGGAGATATTACGAGTCGTTACTTTTGACTTTTGACTTCAAAAACTGTCAAAATCATTTCTAAAAGCGTTGAATATCCCATTTGAAATCCCGTGATTTGTGAGTGAAGAGAGAGAGAGACAGAGAGAACGAAGAATAAATTCTTCCATTAATTTTATTAAAAACGTTCATGTTTACTTACTATTTTTTATCTCTTTTGCTTTGCGAATTTTTAATAACTTGCTTGCTTGTTCGCTCTGTGATGCTCTCTGGCTGCTCCCTCCCTTTCCCTTTCCCTTTCCCTTTCCCCTTTCCCCATCCCCTTCTTTTCAACAACCAACATTCTGAATGTTATTTGCTTTGCCGCATATGGTTACCGATGAATGCATGCCGTGGAATGGTTGGAAGGATGGACGGATGGAGTAACCACTGCTGAGTTTTAGCTGGAGGAGCTGCCGTTTTTTTCTTGTTGCCACAAGACCGTGAAATATTTTTATTTGAGGTTAAGTGAAAAACTAAAAACGAGAAGCTCGTAAAAAACAGGAGCACAAAATCAACACTGATGACGAAAGTGCCTCCGCTTCTATTAAATTTTAACTGATGAGTAAATTTGTTGACGCGTTGCGCGGTACGAATCGGAAATGTGGTAGCCCTGGCACAAGGTTGCCAGACTTGCTCTGTTTGGTTTGTTCGTTTGTTTTTCGAGGTTTTTCAAAATAGTTAAGCTGAGACAAGTCAAAAGAGGCAGAGAGAGAGCAGAAGAGCAGAACGGAGACACAAACAGAGAGAGAGAGAGAGACAGAGTGGGAACGATCAAGTGACTGAGTAAAGTGCGGGTGGCAGGCACTGACAACTAGTGCGAGAGAGGTAAAATCCTATGAAAATTGTCGCTCTTCGGGGTTGAAAAGCCGATGTTTGTATTTGCTTTGTCAACAGCAAGTGTCGTTTGGGTTTTAATTTGATTTAATTTTTGTTAAATAAATCGCTTTAAATAGTATTACATCCAGTGCATTTTAAGAGCGCCGAATTCGACAAACAAACAAACAAACACTTAGCAGCGAGTACATATAACGTGTTGCTTTATTTCTATGGGAACAGTTTTATTTTTGACACTTGTAATCATTTTGAATTTTGAATATCGGCTTGATTTGAGTTGTAGCTTGAGAGCGAGCGTGCGAGAGAGGGAGGCGCCAAAGAGACTTCTATACATTGCAATGTGTTAGGAAATCACGTTTCCATGCTGAACGAGAAAAAACAACAGCGAGTAAGAGAGTATGACAGCTTGACAGCTTCAACTGAGCTGCTGATTACTTACTTGCTCCCGTTAGACAGTTCTCTCGCATCATGGCGCAGTGGCTGTAGAAAAATTGGTGTTCATTCTGGTGGATCGCACAGACGGGCCTGAAGCGGTCGCACCATCCTCTGCCACAGCTGCTGGCCGCTGCTTGTGCTGCCCGCCAGCGAATGGTTGCCAAATAGAAAATGATTAGCCAAGCGTTAATTTGAAAAACTGGCATTTTTGTACTTTTTTCCTTACAGAGTTGTTGTTGTGTTCTGAGGAATACCTGAACACTTGGCATCGGATTTGAAGGCGATGCTTAGTTTCAGCGTAATTCGAGAGGCGTTTTGCCAGCGACTGAAATTTAGTTTCGGTGCCTGCGAACAGGTTGCTATTTGTAGCGGATCTCGTCGAAACAATACTTCCATCCACCTGTTTTTGAATATTTGTTTACCCGATGATTTTTCCATGACAATAAATAAAATCGTCGTGTGTTTTGCGGTCGGGCTTGTGCGCACTTTGCCGTAGCGCTTCGGTGTGCGCAATGCCTTCCTGAAGTCGTCACAATAATTCAATGCGTTTTAGACTTTTTGAGAGCATTTATTAGGGTTTTTCTGGTTTTAGAATTCAGTAAGTTTCGGCACTTCATGAGACTCACAACGGAAAAAAGTTAATGAAAATGAAATCGGCGAAAAATAAAGGCCGTTGCCACCATCTTAATTGTGTTGGAATAAATTAAACTAAGCTGCTGTTGCTTTCTAGCAAGCCTGTAGTAGTTCCTCCTTCTTCAGCTGCTTCTTTGTTAACTTGTGCTTATCACGTCATCAGATTTCCTTCTCTTTCCAACCGTCCGACCTTCGTCCGACTGCCTGTCCGCAATCATTAACGAAATTCATGGTGATTTTTCGAAAATAACGACGCAATAGTCGTCGCAATCAAACTCAACACCGTTGGAAAGTGAACGTTATTGTCCATTTATTTCACATTGCTTTGATTTCATGCTTTCTGTGGTTTTCCAGCCGCATCTCGGTGCACCCAGCTCGCGCTATCTGCGCCATTTAATCTCTTAAGCTGCACTTTGGTATCATTCACGCCATTAAGGAAGCTTTATCGTCATCATCCCGTCTTCATCCCGTCAAAGCAGCCAGTTTCCAAGTGGCCGAACTGCTTTTGCGGGACGGTTTCATGGAATGGTTGCAGCACAAGCTGTAAAAAGGGTTAAGGCGGCAAAAGGCCGCGCAACCCGCTTAAACCTTGAAAGCGATAAGCAACGATCGTTGTAGTCGTCGTCCGATCGCCGTCTGCTTTACCGAAGATTCAGCGAGACAGCGCCTCGGCTTGCAAGCCTCATTGACATCTCGGCGTACCTGCTCGAGCGTGGCTTAAGGCAGTGACGATTGGAAATGAACACATCATCCGGCGATGACTGAAGGCTCGACAATCTAATCTTATCGCACGAGACATTCCATAAACGATTGCAACTCATGTTCCAATTGTGTCCGATTACACGGAGCTGACGGAGCTAAGTCGCATGCAAGAAGTGGCAAGAAGTCGGCTTAGAAAGAGGTCGAAGATGAACTGAAGGCCAGGCCTTCATCATCGGCGGAAGGAGGAGTCTTTTCCGCTCTCATGATGGCAACGCACTCGTAGCAGCTTCACTTGGATTCAAAACGATTCCGCGGGAATGCTTTTAATGCAACCATTAAAGTCATAACAAAACAAAGAAAAGGAAGGCCGAATTCAATTTCTGCAAAACATACAACGGCAGGTACTCCTCGTATCGGTTATTGAAAAATCTTGGGCAATAAATTAAAGACGGGGCACGGTGCAGCCGACGGCCGGATCGTAGATTCTCCAAATCATCTCGGGATAAAAACTCATCAGCGCCGCGGCAGAGCGAAGGCGGAATGAAGTCGCCGATAACATTGTCGTTGGACATGAGCTCCCAGAGTGCTGCCGCGACGAGCAATCGCCATGCGATCGCCGATCGCCATGCAGTCGCCAGCGGTCGCAGAATCCATATTTGCGATCGCAGCAGGTTGCATTGACAGGTGATCGCGAAAATTTCATTTCATTAAATCTTGGCAAACGTTAATCGAACCCGGCACCAGGCCGGGTGCTGTTGGCCGGCCGACGGGGATCCGGTCGCACCCGGTCGCTGTTGCGCAGCTCTGCAGCAATTTCAATTTGGCAGCATCGGGCGGTGGCTGGGATCACCTGTGGCTCGCTGGTAAGGGCGGAGTCGGCGCTGTTGGCAGGCTCGGCAAATTATGGCAACTTGAAATGTATTAACATTTAATGCATTTTCGATTCCATGCCGGGCTTTTACTCACTGCATGCGATTCGGCCTGATGTGTTGCTTCGGTGAGAGCTAGGAGGACGCTAAATGCGGCTGTGAGGCTTCGGCGGAACCTTTTCCAATTGCCAACGATTGCGAAAGAGATTTTCGTTCGAATTTAACTACGGGTAAACTTCTTTTCCGGGTTTGCAAGGCGCAGGACCGACGCTATTAAGCGCCAGAGCAATCGCGAAGAACTGAATTTGATTGGTTAAGCTCCAGTAGCCAGTCGCCAGGTCTCTTACTCGCTACAAACTGTACATTTCTGTACAATTCTAATTAGCAACCGCTTCTAAAGCAATCGCTCTCGGTGCTTTAACAGCACGAAACGGAGTCCAGAGAAAAAGTGTTAACCGGTAGCCGTTGGTCCAGCGTGATTGAGTGTGAGTCTTTTAAACACCCATCATGGCATTTCGACACGTTTCTCCAAGCCTGTCCTGCCTGAGTTTGCTTCCTGCGGAGCACCTACGCCGCTCTGTTCTAATGTAGACGAACTACTGTCTAGCTTTCTGCAAGAGCTAATTTATTGCCTTTCGCGGGCCATCCTCGCGAGCCTCGGCAATGACTTGAGCCCGTCAATTCTACTCTTGCACTTTTTAGCGCGAACATTCGCTTCCTTTGTTGCTGCTTCTAACTATGTATAGATAGCTCCTTTTTCTGAGTCTTCTAATTTCGTTCACATACGAAATTGGCCACGTTTGGCAGTCAGGCATGTGTTCGTTCGTCTCCTCCTCCTCCGACGACGACGCCTGTCTCCACTGCCGGGTCAAGCCGGCCGTGCCGAGCCGCGTTTGTGCCGCCTAAGCCTCGTCAAGAATTATTGCCGAGCAATAAAAATGTCTTTGCGACCGGGCCGGCCGAAGGAGGCCCCACCATCGCTCCACGGCGGCGACGGCGGCGACGGCGGCTGTGGGCTCGGTATTGGAAATTAATTTTTACGATGGCAACAACAACGACTACAATAAGTTCGCCAGGTTTATTTTATTTGTTTTCGATATTCAAACAAACGAACTTAAATTGCGAAAATCCGTAAAATTGAAAGAACTGCAGGCGCATAAAAAGAATAAGAATAGACGGACAGCGGAGAGGTTGCTTCGCGTCCGAGACTGCGTCCGCTGAGATTGCGACCACGCGGTATCCCTGCCCGGATAGCATTTAGAGCCGTAATTATATGGAATGTTATAAAGTATCTGCTTTATGTGTTGGCCGAAGAATAAACAATGTTTTCTTAATAGTCTCAACCGCGCCGGACTATTAAAGACATTGTGCAGACGCGCAACTAAAGCTCAGAAGAGAAATCTGTTGCTTCGTGCTGTCCGCCAGAATTTTGAAAACTCTTCAAACGACTTCAGTAAACGTCAACTTAATTATTTTCCTTTTGAGCGCGTCGCGAGTGCGTTCGAGTGCGTCTCCGAGCGTTTGCGCTTGATTGAAGCAGTCAACGCGCTGACTCGAAACGTCACTTGCGCGCAAAAGCTTGAATCCTTTTATTAACTGCGCGCGCATAATGCTGCGGATTCATATCTTATGGATTAACTAAGTAAGCTCATGAATTGTGCATGCCACAGTGGGACAGGCGTCGCCGAAAGCCTGCTCATAACTTGCCTTTGCAGTGTCCATTCGATAAATCGGCCCACTGTGCTTAGCTGCTAAGACGGCTCCGCTCGCCTGCGACCTGCCGAGTGCCGTCAACCTGCAGCAGGAGAGACACTGCTGCTGCATTTCAAACGATTTTTGTTCGAGCGCACCTTTATATTTGGCCTCGGAGCCTCGGAGGCTTTCTCTTTGCGGCCGCAAGAAGTCGCTTCGAGCTGTCAAAGTTGTCAACAATTTTGACAAAACTCCGCCGACTTCCATTCTGCGGCGGAAGGCACAAACGCATCGCGTAGAACTCGAGTATTTGTATCAATAACGATTGCTGCAAGTGTTTCCGCAGAGACGCGTCGCCGCCGCATCAGATCACTTGTTGCGACGTGAAACCGCAAAGGTAAAGGCGCTGCTGCCGCGACGGGTGCCTGGTCGTCCAAGGTCCCTCTGGGGCCAGTATGAAACAACATATCAACGTATGCAGCGCGTATCAACAACAATAGCAGCGCAGAAACGGCCGTGACATTACAATCGTCGTCTCTGACGTGGCCGTCATTACTTCGCGTCATTTGTGCGGAATTCATGCAGCACGTAACGCAAGTAATTGGAGCGCCCTGACAGCTTAGCTTAGCAGGCTAAAGGGACCCAAAGGCACCCAAAGGCAGCCAAAGAGCAAAACTGCTTGCGGCCGCCTTCGACGATTTCTCTCTGGCCAGATCAAGTCAGGCTTATTCCAGAAACAGACGCCAGAAGTCGTCTGATGTTGCGCTAATCTTTAGCCATTTCAAATTATGACTTCGAGAACGCAAAGAAAGACGCGAACAAAAAATGCTCTAAGCTTCAAAAGTCGGCAATTTTTCAACTGATCTTAGCGCAGTCATAGTTTTCAGGAGCGCGTTTTTTTTAAACATACCACAAGTTCCGGACTTAATAAAAAATGTCCACATTTTGGTGAGCTCTAGAAGTACGGGGCCTCCGGTATTTTTATGTGGGTTAAGGAACAAGCAGAAAAGCCGAAATCAAGCCTCAAAACGGAACCAAGAGCATCCTGCATAACAAAAAGTCAGGATGCCTTTGAATCGATGCTGATGACGATGATATCAATGACACTGACACATACTTAAAATGATTGAATGGACTCCTCGCTGAATCGAATGGAGCATAGGCCAAGGATGAGTGCAGTCAATTTAATAGCTTTACAAAACGATATCAACATCATCGAGTTCTCCTTTGAGCTGCTTCTCTACCTTAGCCTGCTGGTGACGCTTTCTACTGGCGTCTGCTCTGACGTTTCCAGTCAAGGACGAGGCGGCTATTGTTGCTGACACCGCAGTGTCTTCGCCGCTCTTCTCTATTATGTGGCAGAAAGTCCTTTAACGACTCTATCGCTCGAGAAGCGTCATTATTTCGCTCAGGTAAACACGAACACACACTCTCACACTTTGCGCGGATTACGTGGCATCGAACGGGCGAGAATTCACCCAAACCGATTAAACGCCGAACAGATGAGGCCAGACGGCGGGAGCGTCATGCCATGAAGCTCCCGCCTTCCGCTCATTGGCCTCTCTTAACGCCTAGGTTCGTTTTCTAGTCAACACAATGGATGATATTCTTATCGTCCTTTTGTGCAGGTTTTTTCATTGTGTTGTAGCTTTAGCTGGTGCTGGCTGGTCCTGTCGGTGCTGCTGATACTGATTACAGGAGTTGTCTTTGTTGCTGGCTTTGGTCCTGCTTGCGACGAAATCAACAACATAATAAGATTTTGGATGTCACTGATGAAAAAGAAGTCCCGGCAACACACAAAGCAGGATCAGAGCAGAGCAATAGCAACAAGATGAAGGTAAGCTCGAAGGCGTCGACAAGCTTAAGTGGGAAAAGCTTTTCGTGCTGCGGCGCTGTTGAGAAGTTACTGAATTGACTCGGGCTCGACCCCTCGCACCTCACACACCTCCTTCCACCTTCCACCAACGCTGGAGCTCATTCGCAATAACACGCTTCATTGACGGCAGCTGCGAAATAAGCAATTTGCTGACGTCGCGTTGAAGGATGTGCGAGTAAGCACGTGCAAGGCGTCCATGCAGTGGATGGAGTGTTGAGGGCAAGCAGAGAGTGAAGAGCGGGCTAGTTCCTACAGAGAGATTACGAGAATTCCGGCAGTGAAGTTCGTGTTCGTAGAGCGCTCTAGCAAATGTCAAGTTTCGAATTGGCGTCGACATACTTGGTTTCGTCTGCTTCATACCGCTCACGAGAGGAGACGAAATAATCAACAGCGAGAGAGACAAATGCTCGTAGTGCCACAGACGTGGAGTATTCTACTCGTGTTCCGGCTTCTTGAATGACTGTTAGGTTTTGGCAAACGTTCATGAAATCGCGTTCATGTCATTTTGTTCTTGAAATTAACAAACACGTTGTCGTTTTTCGCCCAAACGAAACTTCTGGGCGGGTACACTCTCAGCACAATCACGCTTTTCTTACCAGCTGGCAGCTTTCACGGGATAATTAATTATCGCAATTGATTGTGTACAAAAGAAAATTCATCGCAGGCAGACGGAAATTCGTTGTAAAGTGATAAAACTGACTATCGCCAGATGTAATTTGTATTTAATTGTCAGTTTTAAACAAAGAGAAACTGACGCTTACCATTGACGCTGACAATTTTTAGAAATTTTAAAAAATGGTTAAAACGGTCTTGTTAAGGATTTGGTTTTTAAACGCGTTCAAGCCTCACAAGCTCAGTATTTACGCACGCTTTTAAATATTGCTCCTTTTTAAATGAACGTTTATGAACAATTTTTTCAGCTCTTAATAGATTGGAAAAAATTAAAAAAAAATTTTTTTTTTTTTAATATGAAGTTTTTAGGGTTTTTTTGTCAAGGCTGTGGCTGTCAAGGCTCTAAAATTGAACTATAAACAGTTCTTAAACTTACCTAAAGGATCAAGCGATGGTGTACCGCAAAATATAAAAATCTAAGGCCTCTTCCTTTTGCACAAAAAAAAAATGCATTGCTGAAGTTTGATTGATTTGAATAGCATTGATTTATTTAATAAATAGTTTTTTATAAAGTCATATTTTTTACATAGGTTTTTTCATTTTGTTGTGGTAAGCATTTAGACCTTGATGATGTACAATACATTCATTTATGTATGTATGTATGTATGTACGTATGTATGTAAAGTTTACTTACATTTTATTGAATTTAATTTGATTTGTTGTAGTTTGTTTGTTGTTTGCTGCACGCATCAGCCGGCAGGTAATGCCAATGCGCTCGATTAGAATGATTACGTTCGTTCTATTGTGTATCGTACACGCGTTACACGAGTATAGTATTATTATGAGAAATTATGAGAAAAATTCGCTAAGAAATCTTGAGCTTAAAATTCTACAATTTATTTTGTGAATAATTTGTAAATGATTAACGCTAAGAAATGCCATCAAATCGATATACGAAGCGATGTCTACAACGATAATTATCAGTATTAAAGTATACCCGTATAGACTTATGAGGCCGGCCAGAGCCAGCCAGGCGCTGAGAGCCAGACCGTAACCGACGACTCCGTCAGCGGCGTTCATTGAATTCAATCCAATCCATCCTAATGATATTCTAACAATATTATCCATAGCGTTTTTTGCCCTATGACGAGAATAATATTTACAATACTTATAGAGAAAGACGTGTAGCTTGCTTGTTCTTCTTTCTTTATCTACTGGCTTATCGGCTATGATAAATACATACAACATAATCGTACGAGTACTCGCTTGTTTGTTTGTGTGTACTCGTAGCTCTGATAGTTACAATAGTTTGTTTGTTTGTTTGTTTGTTTGTTTGTTTGTCTGCGAGATGAAATGCATTGCTTGGAGTTTGCGGTTGATTTGTTTTTGTATCGATTTTCGTTCCTGTGTTTGTTTGTTTGCTGCTGCTGCTGCTGCTGCTGCTGCTGCTGGTGTGTAGTTGCTATTGCCCTTGTTGTTGTTTTTGTTGTTGTTCGGTGTACTGAATGTATGAGAATGAAAGGGATGGATGGCCGCTTCGAAGCCATCACCAGCCCCATGGGCGAAGGGCGTGATGGGCGTGGAAACGCGGGGAGGGCGGGCGTAGAGGCGGTCTGTACGTATCTGGTTGTTTGTCGAATATGTCTGTCTGTCTTTTTAAATTTTTTTTCATTTTGCCAAAAGTTTAAAATAATAACAAGATCTTAACTAAATCTTTTCTACAACGTGGAATCAGTTAACACTTTTTTGGAAAACATATTTTAATATATTTTTTAAGGAATATCGTCGTGCTCTTATTTTATTTTATTTTTTTTTTTTTTGGTTTTTTCTTGTGAATTTGTTTCTTTTCCTTTCGCTTTTTTTTGGGTGTAAGTTAGTAACTGTTGATTACACCGAGAAAAAGAAACACACTCGCGTTTTTTTTTTCTGTTTAATTTTGAATTTTTTTCTTCTTCTTTTCTTTTTTTCCGTTTCGATTCGATTTATCATTAAATTTAGCTAAAGAAGAAATACTACATAGTCTAGGCCAATTTTTTACATTCAAAATTTATGCAAAACCAATTCTCAGTAGCTCGTTGTACATCAATTATTTAAGCAGAAATAAAAGAGTTGATTACAAAACTTTATTATTACTGTACACATTTTTGGTCATGTCGTCACTCGAAATTTCTAATTTTGATTAGTTTCAATAAAGTATGTATTTGTTGAGGTAAAAAAGTCTTTTGATGTTTTTTGTTTTTGTTTTTTTTTTTTTTTGAAGAAATGGGTGTTTTTGTGGTATTCATGATGATGGAAAGAGGAGGATGGAGGGCCTATCGAAAGGCTCTATCGAAGATGTTTTCTCTTTAATTTAACAAAGTAGCTTTAATTTAATTGTACTTACTAGTATTGTTTTCAATATTATGTATGTATTTATATTTAAAAGTTTGTAATCTATGTACGTATTTTAAGCTGAGGGCTTAGAAAGCTTCCAAAAAATTTCTCAAAGAAACTTTATGATTATGACTATGAAGACGTTTTGAGATTCACATGCGAAAACAATTAAATTGTACAAAGAAAACTTCTCTATATTCGTGTTTCGGGTCATTCAATGCGTTTTGAATAGCTTTTGATTAATTACTGAATGCTATATGTTAAATATAATATCTGTTAATGTACTATATATATATATATTAAATATGAGTATATATAGTCGAGGGAGTGATTAGGGTTAAACCGACATGCATACAAATTTTCCTGCCTTTACTCACAGAACAAAACACAAATAATTATCGCAGTGTAAAATTTATGCGATAGTGAATACTCTCTCGTTCTCGTTCTCATTCTCCCGCTCTTATTACTCACACTGATTGCTCTCATTTTAGTTCTCTCTAACTCACATCACATTGCCTGGCTCTAATGGCTGAGGCCCAATCAAGGCAGCGACAGCAACGCGTTACGGTTTTCCAGCTTAAGAAGCTGAAGCTGATTTCCCGCCTTTCGAACTCAACTAATCAATTAATCAATTACTAAATCACTCATTCGCTCATTCGCGCATTCGTCCACTCGTCATTATTGACTCATGCACCCTTTACACCACCCTCAGCTCAAAATTCGGGCTCTTTTATTCGCAGTTGATTTTGTTTTTAATAAAACATAGTCCGTTTGTGGTAGTTGCAGTTCGTTTTCTGCTGTTGTTGTTGCCGCAACCCGTTCTTATAGATTTATAAATTTTTCAAATTACAATAAAGTCAATTTTATTATAAATTCTGAGTGCTATGTCTTCGCTTTCGTTTTAGTTATAGTTTTATGTATGTTTATTTTAGTTTATGCTACGTTGTATTTGTATCTCTTTTAATGGTGTATCCGTTGCTTGAGTGGTCGGTGGTGCGGCATCGACCTGCTGCTGCACCACCGCGGCCACACTAGTTTCTCTTTCTAGGAATAAGCGGTTTCTGACGCCCTCGTCCTGACGGCCTCAATCGATTTAGACTTTCAACGCGTTACGTGTACACATCGCCGCGTGCTTGCAAACCGTCGACTCTGTCGCCGTCGCCGTCGCTGATGCTGACCCTGACGCTGCAGCAGCTAAAGCGCCCGCTGGCAGCGAAGTCATTGCCGAATGGATGTCGTCAGTGATCAGGGCCACTTTGTCGGCGTTCGGTCGATGACGGCTCGTCACGCAGGCGTAGATCAGCAGAATGAGCGCCAGCGAAAGGGTGCCGGCGACTACACCGAATATCAGCGGCTTCTGCAGCTGCGACAACGCGGCAATTGTGAGCAGATTGAGATCCGGCTTGTTCAGCGGCTCGATGGCGCTGATGTCGCTGTTCCTCTGGTGCCAGTCGAAGACGAAATTAGTGTGCTGACTGATGGTCTCCGCAGACTGCTCATCATAGGGCAGATTGATCTTATTGGCGCTACCGCTGGACGTTCTGGCAGTTTCGGCCCTCTGTTCCTGATCGCCCGTTTGAGGAGCTGAAGTGTCGGAAGAAATATCTTTACTTGTCGAGTCAATAGAGTCTAAGTCCTCTGGAAATCGGACGCCAAGCGGTAACAGAGTCGTGGACGCTTGCTTCGGCAATTGTTGCGGCGATTGTGAACGTTCTTCGGCAGCGGCTGCTTCAGCGGTATCGATGGTAAGCGGCAGAGATCGGGACATTAGGCCAGTCAGCTGTAAAGCAAAAGAAGAAGAAGAAGAAGAAGAAGAAGAACAAAGTAAGTAAGGTTAGTTATGAAAAACATTTGCTTTTAAAAGAAAATATGTTTATTTTATGAGCAAAAATGATCATTGTGTTATCGATATACATATAGTTATGTACATAAATTTAACGACTTCGATTTATCGATATCGAATTGTATTTTTCCTTACCTTGTTCTTGCATGTGACCTGCACGCGGTACTTGGTATCCGGCCATAACGACAGCTGCACGTTGAAGGACTCGGTCAAGAGGTTGCCCATCAGCCCGCCCCCGGATACCTCCCAAGTGACCAGACACTGGTTGGGCGTGCTCAAGGGCGTCCAAGCGACATCGACCAGCACCAGCGAGTCCTGCTGCAGCATGGCGACCGTGTGCAAGGACCAAGTCTCACGTATTGATTTATTAATCTTCGGAGGCGGCGATTTGGCGCATTCATCCCAACACTGGAAGAAGAAGAAGAAGCATAATGAGAATTTATGGGATTTTGGATTGGATTGTATGAAAAACCAGTGCTTAAATTTAAGAAAAACAAACAAGGTCAAAGAGAAAAAAAAGGAAATATTCAGATGAAAAGTCGAGGAATTAATGGCCAAAGTGCTCTCTAGTTGACGGGCTACGCATCGACGACCGATGTATTCATCAATAGCAGTGAAATATCGTTACCGCGGCGAAGCTCTGTGCCGATCGTTTCTGTAATGCGCAACAATCTCACAAAAGCAATTAATCACGTACCGACAGTAATGAGTCGAAATGGACTCTCTGCCTCCTGGCGGCTTCTGCCCCTGAGCACAGCTTTGTCTGACAAAGTGTTGGAGCCGTTTGGTGGCGGTCGCGTTTGCATTTCGCCTCTAAATCGACGCGTCGCGACCAGCGACGAAAAAGCAAGTGTGTGTTGGCCTGTTCGCGTTGCCGTTCGCCGCTTTGTTCGAGATAGGTGTACATACATTGTTGTTGTTGTTGTTGTTGTTGCCTTTTAACCCAGTTATATTATGAGTTTTGTTTGCGTTTAAATGTTTTGAGCCTTTTTTTCCAACTTTTGTTTGTACTTAGGCGTTTATTTCAGCTTAAATGTCACGAAGCAATATTAAATAAAATAAAATTTCTACATTTTCGCAAGGAAACTGCGTCTCCTTGCAGCCTCCTTCAAATGTTAATAGGTTTAGCATTTCGAATTCCATTGCAAAGCAACGAGCATTATTTAATTTGTTCATGAGTTATTATGAAGTTCGTTTGCTGCTTAATGACTTTGCCCCGAGGCGCTTAAAGCAATCAGAGCTTCGCCTACGCTGCAAAAGCACGCATCCTCGCTTCGTCCTTTAGCGCTGCGTTGCCACGCATACGACCCCGCAACACTCTCTCTCTCTCTCTCTCTCTCCGACGGGACTACTCGACGGTACATACCTCGAGCCTTGTCATATATCATGAGCATTACTTGTCAGAGAGCAACGCGCTGCTCACCCTTCTCACGAACGAACGAGCATACCATTAAAGTTACGCACGCACACACACACACACGCACGCCACACACACACCCACATCCACACACACACACACACACTTGCACTTACAGACACATACATATACATACATAGAACTAACATAATAAGCTAGACAGACAGATCACGCCTGCCTCATCGGTTGTGTGTGTGTGTGTGCCTTTGTGTTTGCGCGTAACGGAGTTTTTGGTTATGTGTGTGTGTGTGTGTAACTTTGTGTTTGTGTCTATGTGTGTGTGTGTGTGTGTGTGTATGTTTGCCTGCTTCTACACGAATTTAGCCTAAAGATTCGCTCGTAAATCGTCTTTATTACGATTATGTTTGTTCATTGCAATAATTTATGTGATTTGCGGTCGTTGTTGTTGTTGTTGTTGTTGTTGTTATTAATGCCGTTGGTACCGTTGGTGAAGTTATTGTTATTGCTATTGTTGTTGTTGTTGTTGTTTTAGTTGTTTTAGTAGATACACAACACATTTCACTTTGTCATGTTTGCCTCTCATTGAATCCACTTTATTTGTTTTTCGTAAATAAAATAATACACGTTGTAGCTGCTGCTGCTTCTTTCTTCCCCCCCCCCCCCCCTTCCAACCCCTCCGGCATTCGCAACCCTCCGGCGTTCTCTACCTAATGATAATGCCGCCGCCAGCGTGGTGGCCGCTGCTTGTGGCAACAAAAAAAAAGCGCCAACGAATCTTCATATAAAGTGTTCCTTTCTCTTGCGGGCTGACTCCGGACGCCACGTTATATTTAAATTGGCTCTCCTTCTCTTCCTTCCCCCCCCCCCCGTTTCGCCACCCTCTGCCTCAATTAAAGAAAATATGAAATCATTTTTCAAGTCCGGGATTTCAATTTGAGATCCATTTGAACGCGCGTAGCCAATATTTCGATCAAGCTCGTACGTGCGTCGTTGGAGCGTTGTTGGAGCGTCGTTGTATCGTCGTTGTAGCGTCGTTGGAGCGTCGTTGGAGTTTCATTGGAGCGTTGTTTGCAAAAGAGCTCGAGAACTCGATGATGCCAGCTGGACTGTGTAGTCAGTCCCTTTCGGCCTACCGTCGTCAGTGAAGACTCCGCGGGCAAAATTTTAACTTGTTGCTCTTTCAACCGAATTCCACTCCACCGACGCGACCGCCCCCCGCGGAGCGATTCGAATGAATAATTAAAGATTCGTGACCAAGAGGGGCGGGGGGGGGGGTGGTGGTGGTGGTTGGACTCTGTGAGACATTCAAAGGGGAGCAGAATACACCAAATGGATCCGCAAAACATACACGCGCACACACTCGTTGTTAGACATCGGCAACAGCAAAACGACAACAAATACTCATTTTTCTGTGGTTGTGGTTGTTGTTGGTGGTGGTTGTTGTTGTTGTTGTGCGGTTACTTATTAAGCGAAAACTATAAAACAAACTGCGGCCCCGGTTTCGAATTCTGCAGCAGATTACATGCGCCGGGGGGTCCATCCGCAATTGCTGCTTGCGCAGTTATTGCTGGTTGTTGTTGTTGTTGTTGTTGTTGTTGCTGCAAGCAAAGCCTTCGCCAAGGCGAGTGAAGTTAATGAAGTCAATGTGCGGGGCAAGGGCGCAGAGGCTCAACAAAACTCTGTATGAGAAGCAATCAAGTGAAAGCAAAGGCAATGGCAGCAGCGTTGGCTGCAGCAGCAGCAACAGCTGCTCCATCCATCCACAAAAATAGTGGCACATCGCATCGACCGAATCTATTCAGCAATGGCCAATTGCAAGCTGCTGTGCCGTGTGCCCGTACGTTGGCGGCGTTGCGTTGGGACCGCTGGCGCTGGCGCTGGCGATTCCGGCGGAGAAACGCGGCGCGCTGCTTTAGGTGCGACCGAAGCGGGCAGCATGCTTGTTTGCGAAGATTGATTGTGCCGCATGGAAATGGAAGATGGAGGAGAAGTCCCGCAGCTTCAAATATTCCAGACTTATTAATATTTATTGAAGCGAAGTGAATCAATTACGATTTAATGATTTCTGCGTTCGATTCTTTCCTACGAACGTCGAGATAAATCATCTCGTCAAATGCGCTCGTGTTGCGATGATATAGTAGACGAACTTCAACTCGCTCCACCAACAATGTTGGTCAACTCGGCATAGATCTATTGATATATGTTTATACAATACTACAATACAAAAGCTTTAAGCAAACGAGTGTGGACACAATCTGTTTAAGGCGGACACTAATAAACATTGGAAAAAAAATGATATAATTTTTCAAATTTATAAAGTTTTATAGAATCTTGTTTAGTAACTTTTAACTTTACAACAACATTTAGTGACGTATTGACTGCTCGAGACGTTTTTGTTGGACGTTTGTATGTACTGGCGATTTTTTGACGCCCTGAAGGTGGTAAGGCTCCTCCTCCAAGAGGCGAAAACTTTCTTCGAAGAAATAATTTTTTTTTTTAATTTAAAAATAATTTTTTTTTTAATTTTTTTTTTTTAATTTAGAAAATAATTTTTTTTTTAAATTATTTTTTTTAATTGAAAACAATTTTTTTTTTTTATTTTTTTTTTTAATTTAATTTTTTTTTTTTTTAATTAAAAAATTTTTTTTTATTCTTTTTTTTTTTACTAAAATTGAGGATTATCATGAACTGCTCTAAAGATTCCATTAAAGGAATCAAGATATATAGAATTTAGGTTTTTAGGAAAAGTCTTTGTTAAAAAAAAATCACTAAAACAATTGAAAGGTGTTAAAAGGTAATAAAAATGTCTTCTTTATGGCATTATAAATACGTTATAAATACAAGCATAGCCGTATTTATATACGCCTAGATGCACCCACATACGTAGATGAACATAAATCCACGGTTACCGCTTTGCCGTTACCGTTTCTCAACGATTTCTACGTATGCAAATCGGGCGTCAGTTCATTTTGCCGGCGACTGATGTGACGTGACGTGTTCATAATCAGCACATCCGTCGTCCGAGATTGAGGCCTCGATGGCGAGCCCTTGATACCGCAGAATCTGTTGACATAATCTTAATGCAATTACTTTAAGCATCCGAGACAACACGCAGTTGTCGGTCGCCTGCCCGTCGCCTGTCCGTCGCGCCTACGCCACACCCACGGACATGACGGGCCGACCATTAGGCTCGACCATGATGATGATGATGATGATGATGATAGTTAAGCACAAATGATAAATTATTTACCACAATTGTGATGCTGTCGTTAATGCTTTCATTTTACGCTTTAAAGCCAGCAAACAATTCGGCTACAGTTTCGAAGAAGAAGAAGAAAAGTGTCATAGAATTAATCAATAAAAAAGAAAAAAAATGAAAAAGAGTTTGAAAAGCTTTATAAGTATTTTATTTAACCTCAAAAAGTGATACTTGCAAGCTCATCATTTTTCGTTCATCGTCTTTTTTAATGCAATTTATTTTGATTAATATAACGACTAATATAACGACTAATAGTGCATAAAGGAATAACTCTGTAGTATGTTGCTTCCGG
Source organism: Conops quadrifasciatus (assembly GCA_949752815.1). Taxonomy (NCBI): domain Eukaryota; kingdom Metazoa; phylum Arthropoda; class Insecta; order Diptera; family Conopidae; genus Conops; species Conops quadrifasciatus. Next base: position 26,756,176 of record OX457081.1, on the reverse strand, counting down.
CTCTGCCTTCCGAACTGAACTGAAGATCTGTCTGTCGTGGAAGCAGTTGCCAGCGAAAGAGACCCGGCGGGCCTTTCCTTAATTCGAAAAATTTTCTGATTTAATTTTTGCCATAATTAATCCACAATTGTTCCGGCATACGAGTATCATCGACATGCATCGAATGTCTTTTTGTACCCTTTTTTGCCACCTTTTTTTGCACCTTTTTTTAATGAAGCCAATTCAAACAATTCTATCCGGCTGTCGTTGGCTTCTGGTTGGCCTTTTTGCCGGGCTAGAGCATGCACTGTCCGGGCGTGAACTTTCACCAACGACTTCCAATGCAATCGGAATTCGTTCAATCAATTAATTAAAAATTCAAATCAATCGGAAAAGCTTCAAACAATCAACATGTTCGAGTAGAAAGAAGAGCGCAAAGCAAACAAACAAACAAAACCGTCAATCAATCAATTATTTGCGAGGAAGCAGCAGCAATGGACGGAGGGACCCTCATTATTGCAAATTGTTGCAATTTAAATGCTGCTTCTCTTGCTGTTGGCTGATGCAACAGCAACGCGGCCGCCTCCCGCCGCCCACAACTTTTGTGGCAATATTGCCACTTTCAAATTGGAAATAAAACGGCTATTAGCAACAAAAACGGCAACGAATCCACACAAAAAACCCACACTAAATTATTAACGTGGCCAATTACAATAATTTATTACGCTGCGAGCACTTTTCAAAAGCGCTGCGCTCACACGTTTCCGTTGATTTTGCTGGCTGTTGTACAATTGTTGTTGTTATTGATGCTGCTGCTATTGTCATTTTGTTGTTGTTGTTGTTGTTGTTGTTGTTGTTGTTGCATTGGCCTAAATAGTTTTGACGCAAATGATTGTAATCATCCACCAAAACTGGCGATCATTTGAAAAGCGAAAGGTTAAACGAACACAAACCGACTATTAATATCGAAAGCAACAACAACAACAACAACAACAACAACATCTCAACCACCGACAACAAACGACAACAAAAAAACGTACGTCGATTAAAGTCAGAATTTGAATGCAGGTGCCGCAGCAACAAACGCTGAGGTTGGCGATGTCAGAGTTGCATGCTGTTGTATAACGTGCAAGTGGGCCGGCCCGACACCAGGCGGGCAGGGGTCCAAGGGTGGCGGACCTGTCAACAATGCCGGCAACCCACGAACCAACTATTCGTTTAATTCAATAACTTTGTCGTCGTCGTTGTCGTCGTCGTTGTCGTTGTCGTCGTCTGTGTCTGCGCGACTAAGACAAGACGAGTTCAATACTCCTGGCTGTTGTTGGTCTGGTCTTCAGGCAGCAGCAGCCTTCAGCTCTCAGCTTTCGATCGTGGTCGATTTTCCTTAGAGCGCAATCAGCAGGTGGCCCGGCGAAGGCCAAGCAGGCACCAGCAGGTGCTGAGGAAGTGGGCAAAAGAACGATGACCAATTAGCTCCACCCGATTGGGGCATTACGGGCACTACAATGAAGCAATTTCGCTTTTTCTGTTAATTCTTTTCTTGTGGTTATTGCACAAGAAACTTTTAATAACTTTTTCTGAAGTTAATTTTGAAAGAGAATAAGTATTTATTTATAAAAGAAAAAGAAGGGAAGAAAGGAAGGAAGAGGGTTTGAAGAGCTATTGTGACTCGGGGATGTTAGCTGAATCGTTTTGAGTCTTTTTCATGGAAATTTAAAATACTCTAATAAATCTAAGAAGAAATGATTGCACAAAAAAAGCCTTTAGAAATCCATAACATGACTTTTTATATCATAAGTTTGTTCTCGATTGCAGAACTTTTGGAAGTGGCCCTAAAATACGAAAAAGCTTGTGATTATTTTCCTGATGGATGCTGTTTTTAAAAAAAACTCTCAAATTAACTCGAGCAGGAAAGTTTTTAGTTAAGAAGTTACGGCGCCATTCATTACTGAATTAATTCGTCGTATTATACAATACTAGAATATAAGACACACGACAGTTAAAAAGAAAAAAAAAAAATCACTAAAATCAATATTCGTCTGTCCAAAAGATTGCTTTTACATTGTGAGTACATACAGGACTTTTCTGAGACTCACAGAAAATGTTTTCCAGAAGACACGCCCGCCCACGACAATGCTAGAACACTCAGAACGCTTGACTGTTGAAGCTTTAGCCTTAAAAAATGCAATTCTTTAAAACTTGTGCAAATATTGTTATCTCTTTAGCTCTCGTAGCTTTTTTCTTTATTTCTTTCGTCCTTTCTTTCATGGCTTTCTCCGGCCAGGCCTGTGCTCATACTGTGGTCCTTCCTATATTTAGTTTGGTCATACTGCGTTGGTAAAACATCACGTAGAAGCTATAAAAAATGGCGTATTTAACGACGAGACAAACGAACAATGCCTTTGTGCTGGAACGCTGGAACAACAGCTTCCGTCTTCCTGCCTTGAAAAAGTGGCCCGGAATCGGGCTGTGGCGCGTTGGAAGGAAGGAAGGAAGATAAGCCAAAGAAAATGAAAAACTTTCCTTTTCATTCATTGCCAGACGGGTCGTCATTCTCAGTCGCTGCCGCAAGCAGTCGCAGGCAGCGGCACCTTCATTAAGTGCTGCCAAGCATGAGAGCGCTGCAGAGAGACTGCCTGGCGGCGAGTGCATGGCGCTCGTTCCTGTGCATCTTACAGGACGGACCACCTCTCTCTCTCTCTCTCGTTCCTTCTTAGTATTCTGCGTCGTCGTAATTTTATTCTTATTCTCCGCAGCAATGTTTGTTTGCATTAGCAAAAGCGACGCGTAGCGAAAGTCCTGAAATAAATTAGACTAAAAGATCTTCAGTGTGAGGAGCAGAGAAAGGTCTACGCACTCTTTCATGTGAAGTCAAAAGCGCTTTCGCTCTCGCGCGATTTGACATTTAAAGAGCAAAGAGCGATTTAGCAAAGAGCGAGGCCTGGATACGGTGGAAGACATCGATGAACGACACTATAGAAGTTTGTGGAACACGATAAGTAGAAAGATCATAACATCGCAACATTATCTCATCAGATTACAAAACTTTGAGGCCTTCCAGAAATATTGATTATTTTCTATTCTTGACAGCGCTCTTGGCGTTTTTATCACGAAACAAAATGATGATAGAATGAAAATTTCCACGCCTCGCGTCGTAGAATATTCGTGCCGCGTTGAATTTTATAAACAGAAGCCTTTTTCTCGATCGGTTTCAAGGTTTCAGGTTTAAACAAACCAAACTGGTGCAAACTGAAACGAATGCGATGGCATTTTTTTATTATTAAAAAAAACATAAAGCAAACATTTTATGGTCAACAAATTAATTTTGTGGCTATAGAAATGGTTGTACTGCGTTATGACATGAAACAAGCAGCCCAACGCACCGGATGTGCCGGCCGTGATGACCACATTCATTTAATCCATTCGAAATTCTATTCTACGATACAAATATTTTTTATTGTTGCCGACGCTTTTGTTGGTGTATCCATGCGTACAACAAGTTATGTACATACATATATCGTATGTCGGCGGTTGTTGCTGTTGTTGTTGTTGTTGTTTAGGTGCTATTCACTTTAATAACATTTTAATTGTCAAGAAACACAAGCGTTGCGGCGAAACAACAGCGCCGAAATAGAGACTGGAGAAATGTTTTTGAATAACAAAAGAGAAAATCGGAAAAAAACCATTGCAACATTTCGACTTCCGTTGAGCACCTGGACTGGACGCAGCTGGCGTTCAGCGCTTTCAAACGTACGCGAAGAGAACTCATCCATTCATTGAAATGCTGGCCGCATGCGATAACGTAGCGACACAAGCGCCCAGTGGAGGCCAGTAGCAGCAAAAAACATCATCATCATCATCATCATTCAACGCAAATTAAAGTAAGTGAAAATATAATTGAAGATATGACCATTAAAATGAATGGGACTCTTCGTTGGTGCTGCGACGCTGCCTCAAAAGCGTCCAGAGCGCTGGAAGTCGACACCAGCATTGTTCAAACTTCTGTGACAGTCGACGCTGTAACCACAGAGGAGGGGAAAAGAGGCAGAGAGAGAGAGAGAGAGAGGGGGAACGCTTTGTGAAAAAGTGGCAACACGCTGAAAGTGCTAAAAATTGAAATAACTTTTTAATTGATTTCCATTTGTTTTCATGAAACTCGTTCTGCTCTCTCGCTTTTTATTGTCAGAAACGTCAGTGGCGTATGAAGGTGGCGGGGGGTGGGGAGGTCCTCTCCCTGCAACAGCAAAACTCTCTTACATTCTCCATACTTTTTGCAAAAATGCGACATTTTCTCAATTGAAATCAGTTTGGGCTTCGCCCAAGGATTTGAACTTTTACCAAGAGCAAAAGCTACCTACGCCACTGGTCAGAGCAATAGCTTTTTTCGGTTAAAATCCCAAAGTGTTCAGCGACATAAACGACTTTTTTTTGGGAACGAATAATTTTTTTGAGAAAATTCCAAAATTGTTTGATAAAATAAATCGACAGTTTGCAACGTAGCCGTTTTTATGAGTCTATTAATGTGCATTTGCCATTTAATTTTGCCATTTTCTAGCAATAATTTCAATGAAGGCACATTCATACTCTTCACTACTAACGATTCCCCGTCGAAGGCGAAGGCTGGAGGGCGGAGGGGCCCTAAGACGCTTGCAAGAGCCGTGCAACATAATTTTGCAATTCTGTGAAAAGCCATTCGAATGTTCGTTGGGGCGGTACCAAGCGTATCGATGCCATTGTGCATCTGCAACACGTTGCACGTGTCGCCTTCACGACGACGACTTAGAGTCGTGTTCTCAAAGCTCTCGCGCCACGAGAACCATCAAAATGTGAGACTTTTGTTATTATTTCGCAGCAAGCTAATCAGCAAATACTGAAGTTTTCTTGTGGTCACATTTATGGCCGACCATATGGTCACAAATATCTTCTTCAGCTGCGAAGTCGTTAATTTTGATGTTTTAATTTCAGAACGTATCGAGCCAACAACGTACTTTCAACGGAAAAAACTCTTTGTATGAAGGACGGATGGAGGGACGAACGGAGGGACGAATGGACGCGCAAGAGGCATAAAAACCAACTACGAGCATTTCGCAGACTGACGAGGCTACTAGCATCATTTATGGTCACGTACGCAAAACGTAATGAGAAAGCACGAAACGACAGCAGAAAGAGTCTTAATTTTCTGGCCGCAGATGACGGTCGGACGGACGAATGGACGAATGGACGCTGTCACGGAGAACTTGCGAACTGAAAAGCAATAAACAGCCATCCGGCACAAACGATGGCGGTTGCAAAGAAATCCAGAAAACTTGGCGAACCGATTCGGACTGACTGTTCTGGGACACGTTGCTGTTTGTTCTTTTCTGTTCCGAACCTCATCCGTTACGTGCGCAAATGTAGTGAGCAGCTTCAATGAGGCGTTCTTTCCAACGAAATCGCAAACGAATAGCTCTAGGAAAGTGTTTATTAAAGCAACACTGGATGACCGTTGACCATTTGCATAGTGAAAATGGTCAGCCGGAAGTTTAGTTGTAGGCATTTGGAACTAGTTGAGTCCGAAAGTAATTCTCCAAACCAGAAATTACTTCCTCAATTTCTCAGCTTATCAATAAATCAAGGCGTTTACCGTCCTGTTAAAAGCGACCATCTGTCTTTAAGGCGTTCCCAATTTGTTCCCTTTCAGTCTGTCCCGTTCGAGATGGCTCCGAGATTCTTTTGAGGGAGCACGGTTGGGCATCTGTTGTGTTCATACGCAGGAAATTAATAAAACTTTCATAATTTCAACCCAACCCAGAGCTGCTGAGCTTCCCACGCCTCGGCCCCGGCCCCGGCCCTTTCCGTGAGACACCACGCACCATCTTCCCCCGAAGAGAAACGAAACACCTCGAAATGTATGGTATTTAATGCAGCGCCGTACGATTATGAATATCACGACTTTTCGATTAATTCGTAATTAAAAAGAACAACATTTCTTATGTACTCCGGCGTTGGGAGAAACCGCCGAGAAGAAAGCGCTTGTACTTTTAATTGAACGGGCTGTGTCCGTATACGAGGTATGGAGGTATTACCGCGACGACGCGATGCGATTGCGATGCGATTGCGCAGATGACGGACACTGAAGGTAAATAAGGCTGAAGCCAGTCCCATCGACTACTACACCACGACACTACGGTAAAAGGCGGGGGGGGGGGGCGAGGGTCCCCCATTGATTGGAAAGATTGCCTCGAATGTGTCGAGTATGCCAAAGCTTTCTTGAGCGATTTCGTCCCGAAACTACTACAGCGTTGAGGACTTGCTGTGTGAAACTCTATGAATCCGGCTTTCGGAAGACTGTCATTGTGTTGTCATCGCTGCACCGCGATGGTGGTGGCATCGTGTGAGGCCTGGCGGTATTCGGAACTCCACCCAACAGCGCCCAACTCGACGCGAGCACTTTTTTGTTGAATTTCATTCGGATTGCTTTTAATAAGATTTACCTAATTCGCCTACTCGCTGCGCACCTGTGTCAAAACGGGTACCTGAACGCTGAACGGGCACGCTGAAAGCACGTCTGCCGGGCAGCTTGGGAAGGTCCGGATCGATTTCAAAGCGTGCGGTTTAACAGTTGTGTGACTTCAGCCAGCTCCAGCAGTAGCTTCGTCATCGAGGCTGAGCCGGCATGGCCAGAAGAGCTTCGGGGCTGGCGCAAGGAATGTTTCCATTTAAAAGGATCAAATTTCTTATCATGACAGTCACCTCGAAGTGGCTGCAGTTTATGTTGTTGTTGTTGCTGTCGCTGTTTTTGCACGCGCTTGTGCACCGGAGAAGCGAGCTCTGAATGTGCTAAAATCGTGCACAAGGAGTTGCTGCTAATGTTGTTGTTGTTGTTGTTGTTCTTATTTATCCACGATTTAAATCCACCGAACAAACAGAAATGTACTGAAATTTACACGATTCCAGGCCATTCATTTAAAATCATCCCTGACCCGGCCCGGCCCTGCCCTGCCCGTGTGTTGGTCTCTGTGCCCCTCTCTCTCTCTCTCTCTCTCCAGCCGCTGAGGTGACTACGCCTTGTCTGAGAGATTTTGTTCGAATATGTTGGTGCGCCCATCTAGAGTTCTTCTCTCTTCTCTCTCTTCGGCTTACAGATGACGACTCGGTCGCTTCTCGGTCGGAGAGGGGCAGGCGGGCAGGGGGACACGTTGCGTTGGTTCGGTGAAGGCTGGTCTCACAGTGGTCAAACCATTTTTGTCTCTTCTGCTCGACTTGAGTTGTTGACATTTCAAGATCAATTCAATTGAATGCAATTCACTACGAGTCGGTCGTTCGTTCGTTCTTTGGCCACTGCATGAGCAGCACTATTGTTGTGTCCATCGCGCGGTCCCATGCTCGAAGACCGTCCGTCGTTGCCTTTCCGACGAATTGTACTCGTAATTGAATTTCTGCTTTATCTTTTCTGGCGGCGGCCATCGGATGAGAGCAGCAGTGGATAAAGGATAATAGCGCCCGTCTTATTTTCTTCGGTTTCTGGTCGGCAGAGGGTTCACATCCAGGCCCCGTCACAATTTTTCTACACAAGCGCAGTTTCTTGGTCTGTCATGAAATGTCTGTCGTGTCCAGCAGCCTCGTCTCGAGGTAGCTTATCCAGCAATGACGTTTACGGCTTGTAATCTCAGTTAACGCTTTTACAAGTACGTTGAGATTATTCTCTAATCTGCGACAGTTTCTTCCTGCAGTTTATTTGAGGACTTGACGGAGCCAGGTCTGGCGCGAACAAGAACAGTTCTTGTTGCGATCTTAGAGAGTTATAATCAAAATTGCAAGTTAGCATAAGAAGAACCACCGAGGCCAGTTTGTTTCCACCAAGAATACTAAAAGCTATGTACATGCTAAAAAGTTGAGCGTCCTTCTTCTGGCTTCTAATCTTCCGGCTTCTTTGTCGCTTACGCTTATTTCTCTTCCGGCGTTTGGTTTTTAATTTCTTCAGAAATCCGCAGACGAAAAGTTATCCAAAGACATTCATTCTGCCCTCGAGGCCCGAGGAGACAGCATGCCCGCGATAGTGGCGAAGAGACGAGCCGACGGTCGACGACACCGAAGACTGCTTCTGCCAGGACAGGCTAGAGAGTAAGGAAGGCGAATCTCTCGGAGTACACAAAAGCTACCAGAAGAAACTTTCTTATTTCGCCCGAGGACGGGGACTTCTTATAATTTCATTTTCCTTTCTCGTATCGTAAGTTTCACGTAGAGGCGGGCAGCTTCTCTGGCTTTGAGCAGGCTCTCGGGCAGGCTCTCTCTCTCTGGTTTTGATTACTGTCATTCCGTTGCAGTGATTGTACATAACGGAGGTTGTTGCGTAGTGCGCAAGTCGCGGCTCTGGCAGTGCATCATGCCCCCCGGTCTGGTTTCGCCAGGCTGCGAATTTTATTTGTCTTTTAATTAAGAGACATGACATTGTGGCTGCGTCTCTAACTTTGAGCTGTTCATTGTTCCGGTAAAAACCAGATGCTTATCTAACAATGAACTCATCTCCGGCGCGTTGGGGACCTCGCCGCGGTTCTCGCTTTTTAAAATATTTGCTATTAAAGTACGAGTATTTAAAACAAAGGGAAAAAGTGACTGCAGTCGGAGAATTTATACAATGCGTTAGCAAATATATGGTTTTTACCTAAAGCGACCATTATATAGTACAATGCATATGAAAGGACGGTCCTGCTCTCAATGAGGAGGAATTACGCAGTCTATAAAAACTCTGCTGGGCAGAAAATCCACTCCAGTGGTGTACCCTTTTACGCCAGCCGACTATTTGACCCCCACTTCCGTTCCTCCATTCCGGTCTGCGTGTCAATGTATTATATCCTCTCGCAAAGTGCTCCAAACTCTCCAGCAACCGCATCTAGACCCTCGCCCTCACCCCTCGCAATCGCCCTTCCCGTTTTTATTAATATCGTGTGCAAATATTTGTCAACCTAATTAATGATTATGTTCTACACAACGCAATAACAAACTCGACGCAGACACTGTCTGTGCAGCGTCCTTGTTGCCGCCATCCGCCCGGCCAAGCGGCCTTCATGCGGGCCATAAGCCAACCGTCCCACCAGACACAACCCACCGAGAGAACGTATGTATGTATGTGTGTGTGTGTGTCTTTCTGTGTACCTGCGTCGCTGGTTGTGTGCGTTTGTGCGTTGGTGCGTCTGTTTGTATTGGCAACAGCCTCTCTGCTGGGCCTCCCTCCCCTCCCTCTCTCCATAAGGGTGCAAGTACAATATTTGCAGCCCTAACCGTACCCAAGAAGAAAGTTAATTTTATGTTCTGTCGTACTGACGCGTCGTCGCAACGTATGGAGCCAGGCACACGGCGATACTGCAGCGGCGACGACCCTTGTGGCAACTCGAACCTGTATAAATTCAAATTGTGGATGGTTTTGTTGCTGTTGCTGTTTCTGTTTCTGTCCTTGTTCCTTGTGTTTGCAATTTATGTTTATTTTTTTCTAGTTCTATCGAAACGAGGCTGCTTGCTGTACGCTCTCTCCCTCTCTGGGTGTGTGTGTGTGTTCGTTTTTGTACTCACGGTTGGTTTGGTTCGCGCAGAGGACGGCGCAGAGGACCTTGAAACGCACACGCTCGCTCTTACACATTTTCTCCTACTTCCAAAAAAAATCCATATAAAGTGCAAGCCATGCCACAACGTATTATGCACACACACCCACACGCGCATTGGGAGCATCGCGTGGAGAAGAACTTTTGTCAAAGTGCAGTAACAACAACAACAACATGCACTGTGCAACAAATCAGTATTCTTTTGAAATGTATTAATAGAATAATTCATAAAACGACGCCAGGGAGCGTTTTCAAAATGAGAGAGAATCATAAAAAGCGCCATTATCGATTCTGAACTCTTGCTCTTTCTTGCTCTTTCGATGGCTTGAGTTACTTTAGCCGCAGAGACTTACTTGTTGAGGTTTGTCTGACTGCAGTGAATTCATTTAATGGTAAAATTAATGCTATTGTTATTGTTGTAGTTTTCTTTTCAGAATCCATTTTTATCGAGAGCTAAGCTTGCTTATCTGTAAAATTTGTACAAACAAATTTGTCTTCGCCTTTTTCAAATTGTTTTGTGTTTGCAATGAGCTGGCGAAGGTTGAAAAAAAAAATAAATAAAAGTTAGCAATTTAATTTTATTGCAGTAAAATCTTTAGTTTAAAGGCAAGTTCAAAATGTTAGGTAAATTCGTATAATTTTCGGATTTTCTGTGAAAAATGTCACTTCGAACAGATTTACCCTTTGAACATAGCTCCCATTTTTTTTAATTTTTTATTGTGGTTGGTGTTTTTGCCGCTGATCCCAACAACAAAAAAAAATTGCTGTCGTTCTAAAAGGGTTTAGAAGTTATAGCCCTTCAAAGTTTCAAATTTTTTCGCCTATATCTCCTAAACCATAACAGATATGCGGATGACATTAGCACCGTTGCAAAGCTAATAAAAATTTCATTAATTTATGTTAAATAACATTTTATCTAAATGTATACAGTTCTGAAAATAAACGCAATTTAAAGTTTTTAGTACTTTTTTTTTGGAGCTAGGCTCAAACGGTAAACACAAGCCCAGATTTCGGATCAATGAACACCTCAACGAACGATGCGTTTATTGTCATTTTTGCTTTGTCATTTTCCTTATTTGTTGTTGTTGTTTACCAGCAAAAACCATAAAATGAAAAAAGCAGCTGAACGTATTGTTCGTTGAGGCCCAGAAATCTGGCCTTTCGTCTTTGGATCCATAAGTTCAAAACGTAGTACCTGCGTTCAAAATTTACTATGTACTTCCAAAAATTACTAAATAAAAAATATAACAGTTATACAATATTAAATAAAGATTTTGTGTATTATCGTATTTTGAACAAATTTAGTATATTCTATTAAATTTCACTATCATGAAACATTTCTCGATAAAAAGCATGCTACCAAAAAGTTTGAGAACCGCCGAAGCAAATCATCAGCATTCACGTCGTAGGCAGAGGAAGTAATAAAAAGTTTTCTGTTTGTGCGCACCACCGTGCGTCGCACACATCCGTCGCAACGTATCACGCTAGAGCGGTGGCGGAGGCACGGGCACGGGCACGGTTTGTGGGCTTACCTTGTCATGTTTTACGAGCAGCGTTCGAAACTTTTCCAATGGATTAATTCGTAGATGACACGAAAATCTTCGATTATCCTTCGTGCCGGTTTTGTATTAAACAATTCCGGAAGTTGGGAGCAAACAGTAGCTTCCCGAAGCTTTAAGAATTCAACGCACATAGTGCGCGATTGAATTCAATAATGACTTCACATAAAGAAAACCAACAAAAAAAGAAAAGGGAAAAAGGACATATTTCGATCGATTCATTTCGGTGGTAGCAGTTTTTAAAATTATGCGCTAAAACAAAAAGTGCGCATTATATAAGAAAAACTACGCAATAAAAAGTAAGGTAAGTTATATAAAAGTTAAGGAAGGGTAGGAAAAGGCCTAGAAGGGGGTAAACGAGTTATATAAAGTTTTACCCAAAGCAATGTCTCTTAAAGTAATCACCTTTTGTTATTATTTAAATTAAGTCAAGTTTCTTGTGCGCTACGAGAGTGTAGATTTTTGAAGCTACAATACCTTTACGAAAGCTTTTACGAAATGTAATGAATGTTATGTACCTACGTTTTCGGTTCAGTGTAGACTCTTGCTTATTTATACATAGTATATATCCAATGCCAGAACAGATTCCAGAGCTCGGTCCATTGAGCGGAAAGTGAGGGAAGAAGGCAAAAAGAAAAAAAGTGTACGAGTATAATCGAGGGATGGATCCGGTGAGGCGCTGGCAAAATGTTTGCCATTCTGAAGTAAACAAACGGGTTCTGTGTTTGTGTTTGTTTGTTTGTTTGTTGGTGTAGTGTGCGGTCTGTTGAACCAGTTGTTGCTGCTACATCATGTGTACCCTCACCAGCTCCACACTCCTGCCGCTCACGGCAGAAGGACATCGTTTTGAGTCCGTTTCAGAGAATACCGTTGGGAATTGGGAATTGGGCAGGGCAGGACCCATCTATACTGTACCGTATACACACACGGCGCACTCAGACATCGGCCGAAGACGTGGCGATATCGAACAGCAGTCTAGAATAATGGCGCATGGATGGAGGGGCTGCAGAAGCAGGGAGCCGGACCGAAAGGGCAGGAACCTATCGAAGATTTAGCCATGCGTTGCATTTATAATGAAACTGAAGTCATGTAGGTGCGCTTGTCGTGTGCTCTTTAAGTGCCGAATGAAAGTCGTCTTTCGTTACGTTTCAACGAACGAGTGCCTTCGTCCTTTTCGCATGCACACAAATATGTACATTTACAGACACATGGATGGCTATTTGCAGCTAGAGACAAACATTAGGCCATCGAAAACACAAATATACTCGCATACAAAACAAAAGCTGCACGAGCACAGCCGTAACATTAGGTTATGTACGTGGGGCAGTGCTCCCCTGGAGATTCCGCCACGCAAATTGACTGCTGTCGGGTGTAATAAACATGGAGCCAACATCTGTCGGTAATGGCAGAACGAAAGGAAGGCAGGAAGGAAGGAAGGAAGCCGTGTCTAATGATGGCGCAGAGGCGAGAATCACAAACGTTACAGCAGCTCTTTCTGGCTCTCTGTTGGGGCTGAAGAGAGACCCCGACATTATTTGTATCGACGTGGCTCCAGGCTATAGATTCTGTACGTGCTGATGGGGTTGATAGAAGTCGTTCGTTTGAATACGAAAACCGAACTGTTTGCCACTCTAACTTTCTTTTCTGTATTTGCTGCCAACTTGAGGCTTCAATTTGGAATTGCCATTTTTGCTTGTTTTTTTTGTTCTTTAACCATTATTACACGCTCCGTTTGAAACATAAGAACAACAACAACAACACAATTTGAGGAAATTTGTGCCTTGTGTTGGTCGCCAAATGGAAATTTTATTTCAGGAAGCATCGACAACAAATTCATAAACATCTGCGAACTGAAAACGTGCTGAAGCGGGAATTTATCAATTGATAAATTTCTTAATAGTTCGGTAGCATGGAATGAAGGCCCCTCATTCCACAACATCTCAGAACAGAAATCGTTTTCTAATTTTAAATAATTTATTTGCTTTTAATCTCTCTTCCATAAATTTTCGGTTTCAAACCGTTTTGTGGAAAGCCAAGCTCATAAACTTCAATTCCAAGCAAACGGTCGTTAAGTCAATATTAACTTAACTTTCAACGCCCAGACTTCAACCAAAAAATCGCTATCGACAAAACCGTTTTTGTCCAACTGTTTTGACGCTCAATAACATTAAAAAAAATAAAAAAAAAAAATTTAAAAAAAAATTAAAAAAAAAAAATATATAAAAAACAATAAAAAAAAATATTAAATTTCTCAAGGTTTCCAAAGTTCTATTGGCTTCAACGGAACCACGATTTATGATGTAAAAATTTTATATTCAAATTTTCTTTTCTTTCATTGCAGACAACTATTTTTTTTTCTGTTAATTTGGTGAAAGCTATATAGCCTTATTTATGCTTTAGGAGGAAAAACGTCTCTTGTTCCGCGTAATAAAAAAACCCTCAGGTACCATACGCTGGCTGCTTGCTTGTTGTTGCTGTTGTTCTTGTTTTCGTTGTTGTGGTTCGTTTTCTTGTTCAGTTTGATTGGCTGTCATCGTTTGAAATTTACACCAGAATTCAACTTGAGAACAACAATAACCAACAATAACCAACAATAACCAACAACAACAACAACAACAAAACACTTGTTACAACCACGAATGGTTTGCTTTCGAATCAAAATCGAATAAAGTATCAAATGTCACACTCACTCGGCGTGTTTTCCAGGCCGATCCAATTCAATCGTTCATAATAAACCAGACAACAAATAACACCAGCAACAACAACAACAACAACAACCACTAAAGCAGCCAACCAACCAACCAACCAACACAACGAACAATAACAAAAATACAAAATCACAGCAAAACGTTGAAACACAAAAGTCGGCATTAATTCAATTCAATTCAATTTTTCGAGGAACTCGAATTTCAGAGAAGCGCTTACACCCCGCTACACCCCGCTAAACCTTTCGGGGTGACGTTCCGTTGCTGGAGTGTCCCTTTACGCTGCGCTTTAAATTTTATTGTTGGTACAAGTATTTTATGGTATGTAAAAACAAACCTTAATTAAATTTTTTTCGATGGTATAGATTTATATATATCTACATACATATGTATGTCCATATATAACTCACGTATTTATACAGAGACCGCAGTTGACATGAACATGACAAAACATGTCGGATTTATAAAAAAAATTAATTAATGAATTTTTAAATTTCGAATTTCGTCCGGCTGTAGACAATAAAAAGGACTTGTTAGCTGATTTTATGATACTTTACAAGCAGGCCGACTGACTGGTCAGTTTTCAGATTTTCGGAGCTGAAACTCTGCAGCCATTCGTTGCAGGCGACAGACGTCGAAATATAACGCCGGAGCCGTTACCGGATTTTCATTTCAGCGCACTTCACGGCAAAATAGTATTTACTTCCGTTTCTCTTCCATTCTCGAATCTTTCTATTGAATCTCTTAAAAGGAAAAAGGCCGAAATAATGTAGGTACATACATATATCGATTCGAATAAAGCACAAAACAAAAGCAGAATGCGAGAAATTAAAGCAGTAGAGCAAATTCTACTCAGCGCGTAAAAGCAAAATGAAGCAGCCGAAAAGAAAGCAGCAGCACCAGCAGCAGGAGGAGTCGCGTTTCTGTGCTCTCAGCTGATTTATGGGAAGGACGGAAGGCGAAATAATAGAACCGTTTTACAAATTACAACCATAGTGAAAGCTAAAGGAAATGTTTCAACCCCCCCCTTACCACTCCCTCCCTCCGCGCCACCCCTGACGACATCCACCACTCATCAATCAAAGAAGAGAAGTATACTCGTACCTACTTGTAGAATTCTTGCTGCGCCCCAAAAACAAGTTGTATGGAAACTTTTGAGGAAAGACATAATAAAAAAGCTCCTTGCAAATATATTTTTGGTGTTCCTATTCTTTTTTTATTAATTTGCCAGACCTAGTTTTGAAGGAAGAAAGGGATTTGACTATTTGAATTTAGCAAAATTGTTAAGAATCAAAAGAAGAAGTAGGTACATCTTAATTTGATCTTAACCTTCTTTAATGTTTTAAATGAAAGGAAAATTTCAAGAGCGTAAATCAGTGCCGTATAATTTATATACATATTATCACACAAATAAACAACGCCTTCTCTACATTCGTATATTGGCGCCATTTTGCTTTTGCCCAAAAAATACAACACCTAATTCTCGATTTTATTATTGCTGTGATTTATACTACATTATACGTATACGTTTCTACTGAGAAGACAATCGCGTAACGGTCTCCATTATTAAATCATTTAGCATACATTTACATGCGTCGTTAAGTTTTTAATGAGCCACTCGTTAGGAACCCGGTTTTCGGTTAGGTTTTCGGTCAGGGTTGAGAAGCTGTTAAGAATGCTGTACGCGTAATAGCAGCCGTGTCTGTTATTAGCGGCCAAACTGGACGGTGAGCTCTGCAGTAACGATGGCGGTAAAGAGGCTTTTCCTCATTCAGTGCCATAATAAAAGTCAATTACAAAAGCTTAAAGGACAACGTGAAGGGAAAGCGAACGAAGCAAGGTGGGCGGAGGGCGGGTGGGGGTTAATCTTCCAAGCTTGGGAGCTACAATAGGACAATTTTGTCGATTCAAGGCGGTCGAAAGGAGGACACTTGCTTTGGAGGACACTTTATAAGAGGTACTATGGCTGCTCCGGTTATGAAATTCATGAGTTTTTTTTTGTGCTAAAAAATTTGTGATTTTGAATACTGTGGAAAGTTTTATAAATCTGTAGAAATTTATCGTTAGCTATTTATTGTTTTTATTTATTGTTTTGCCAATCAATACATGTCAGGCTTATTATCTCGTCTTGATCTGGCCTTCGGCCTAATTTTGTCTCTTCACCAATTCTCAAGATCTTTAGCGATCTGTCTTACTCGTTATTTTTACTCGTTGAAAGCAATTAAATCCAGTTTAAGAATTGAAGGTTTTTCAGTTTTCTGGTGGAAAAAATGTGTTCAGTATGCTGTGAAAAAATGTAATGTTTCATCCATCCATCCCTTTTCCACACACCGCAAGACGCCTTCTCGTGCGAGACTGAGTACCTTTTTTACTCACTGTCCACAGATTGTAATTTATACGCATCAAACTGAATAGACAGCCAACCGTGTCTTCAACATTGCTCTGATCTTGCGACATAGCAACCGCCAGCAGGACCGGCCAAGCTCTACCCGGCCCCGGGTATTCCTCGGCTGGGCTCGGCTCGGCTCGCCTAAGAAAAGCTGCCCTAACCACTGTGATGTAGCGCGGAAGGATGGGTGCCTGCTCCACGGAAGCAGGGGCCTACGACATATTGAATGTGAGCCATTCTCAGCAGGCCGCGCCGAGGTCCGTCCGTCCAGTGTCTTCGCCTTTTTTGTGCTTATTTGACGTGTTTAAAGACGCTACGCAATGTACAAAGAACATAAACGAAGCGCTGGTTGTCCAAGACGCTGGCTTGAAGGCTGGAACCGCTGTCAGACGTCAGACGTCAGCGATCGCGAGCAGGAGCTGCCGTCATTGAAGCGACAAAAAAGGATTCGGCTGCTACATCATCCGGCATTATAATTGATCAGAGTTGATTGCTCTGTGTCTTTGGTCTTTGCTCTTTGGTCGCTAGTTAGTGGCGTCGTCCCCAAAAGTAGCCAGCCGATGGTTGAAAATGGTCGCTGCAGTTTTTGACGGACGACGTCATTTTTTGAGCCAACATCCAGTTTCTTCGGTGACAGAGTTTCGTCGTCGGTTACAGATCTTTCGGACGGGCTGCACGGCATGCACTCTAATCATTTCAGCTATTCGCTGGCGAGAGGAGGTTCCGAATTTCGTCTGCTAAAATTCCACACATTTCCGAGCGACAAGATAATTATAGCTGCCGCAGGCTTTTTCAATACTCGTCGGGAGGTTAAATTTTGATGAAATTGATATGTTGCTGCTGCCTTTCTGCTCGCCTTTTGCGCGCCACCAATCCGTTGAATTCGGTTGTACGCCGGCAGTACAAAACGTTTTCGCATCTCAACACACCATGACTTCATTCATCATCTTTTCTGCTTCAGCTTCAAGGATCAGGTCAACTGGTAGATTGTGCCAATTGTACAATAGCAAAAAAAAAACGTACATTGACAAGAATCATTTGTCACAATCTACGAACAAATTCCGTTGGAATTCTTTTTAGACAGTAGAACGTTACGTTACGTTACGTTACGTTACGTTACGTTACGTTACGTTACGTTACGTTACGTTACTTGTTGCTTGCATTTTATTCTGTGCAGAAGCAGCAAACACTGCTTCAAACACTGTAATCTCTTTGCTGAAGAAGATTGCAACAAAAAGCGCTCAAACTATGTACACACAAGCCCTGCTCATCCTGCTCCACTTTCTCGATGGAACGTATGTATGTGTGTATTTACTCAGCTGCTTAAGACTGACTGTTCAGGGCTCGTGTGTGTAGCGAGAGGTAAAGATGATTGCGTAAGCATAAAAAAGCGAAGCCAAGTTCAGGTGCTTGCCGTGTATTGTGCCAGCACGAGCTTCATAATAGAATTGCGTACGAAAAGACGCAATGTTGGTGGAAGGGCGGGTGGTCGGAAGGGTGAAGGGGCGGGGAAATGGGAGGGTGGAAAAGCGTAATTAAAAAACAGAACGACGACAGAAGCGAAGCTAGATGGTTGGTTGTTCATCATGAATGACGGCTGTAAATGTGTTACAAGGTAAAAGAGTCACAACTTCACGCCCACCACTTCAAGCCCACCCAACCTTGAAAACGCTGCCACCGCGTGAGGTTAATGCGAACGCAGCTATACTCGCAGCTAGGTCATGCAGTGTGGCTTGATAGAAAATGAAGGTCTCTACATACACACGCAGTGACAGAAGATGCATGATTATTTAACCGCCTTTTTTTGTGAGACTTTACGAGACTTTCACTTGTTCTTCTTCGTTTTTTGTTTGCAATATTTATTTTATAATTACTTAAGAACCTTTTTTCTTATTTAAGCTTTTTTTACGCTCAAAGCTAAACCATGAATGAAATGAAGTTATACGTAAGCTTTTTAAAGGGCTCTGCTTTGACGAATGTTACCTCTGTTACGAGTATATTGCACAATATTTCTTTAATTCAGTGCTAACAAGGTCTTAATTTCCCTTTTTTTCTTAAACGTCTTCTCCGCGAATATTCTCAATACAAAAAAAAACTCCTTCCGTTCTGTTAACTTTCAAAGTATAAACCTCATACTTAATTAACCTTAACTCCTACTTAATTAACTTCATAACTACGTTAATGCTACTACTTCGTAAAGTGTTAGAAATTGATTGTATTTAAAATTGTTACGCTTGAAAAATCTGAAAAAGCTTCAACAAAACGATGATGACAGCGATGCGGTACAAAAATGAATCTTTTAATTTGAAACTGTCATCATCCATCATTATCATCATCGTCATCGTCATCGTCAGCGTGGCCACACAAACACACACACACATACACAGAACTGTGACTGTTAGCACCGACCCACAAGGAGAGATCGCTCACTGTAGTCACCTTTAGTCAACGAAAAGCAATTTCAGTTGATTCGCCATAATCCATTTTAACGAGCATATTTTGACATTTTAAGTTCACGAGTTGCGCGTGGTGCGTTAAAAACTGACACGGCCAATGACGGCCAAGGATGCTTCAGTCATTTAAAGCATTTAATACGCAAAGAGACTTCAACCTCAAAGACTTCAACGTTACTTACTTACTATATTTCTACTTCTTACTTCTTACTTCTTACTCCTTTTTTAATGCAGAATTGAAACTCAAACCTATTACTAAAACCACGGTCTTCTCCGATTGTCAGAAATGATGAGATTATTATGGTCTGTATGTCCAACGGTATTCGTTAGTTTTACTTTTCTGTGCTATCTGCTCTCAGCTTGTCGTGTATAACATAAACGGATTAAATTTAATCTGCGCAGAGCGGGAGAAAAAACAAAACTTACCGTCAAGCATTCCGTTGTCTGTTGACATAAAGTTTCTTTGGTGGCGAACTGAAAAGAGAGGATAAACGAAAAAAGGTAAGTAACAAAGGCTTGAAAAAGGTTCGCTCAACGGCACTAAATCTAGTTAGTAGTTCTGTTTTTTTGCATACTTAATATATAGTATATAAAATATTTGTGTAGATACGGAGACGCATATACAGTGTCTATCATCATGTTTGCTCTGTAGACCTGAAGCTTACATTTGGTCTATACGATATAAAGACTCGGGTCAATTTCGATGGTGTATATTATACCGTGTATAGTAGACCGTGTATATAACGCCGCTACTTCTCTGTGTTGACTCCTGAATGTCGCACTTACTTTTGAAATATTTGAGTTTGGCTCTGATTTTAGAGAACTTGAAGGGCACAACAAATATTTATTTAATTTCCAAATAACTTCTTACTTAATAATACATTTCGTATAATAAACTCTTTTTATTTCTTCGATCATTCGACCATTCGACCACAAAAGAGAAACGGAAAACGCTTCAGTCAAGGTTTTTCTTCGTGCAACGATGAAAACCGACCCGTTGCGTTTATTCTGCTGAATGAAAGCATTTATAACTAAAAGAAGAAGTTATTAAAAGAAGCTTCTTTAGCGGCAACCGGTTGTACGGTTGTACGTGGTTGTACGTATGTATGTATGTATGGACTACCCCAAACCGTTCCGCAAGCCGCAGTCCACAGTCCGCAGTCCGCTGTCGGAACGACACAGCGAGAAAGACAAAAGGTGCTGATAATAGATCAGACATACTCGCATTGTGGTGCTGATTTGCAAACGTCGTCCTTAATAAACATTTTGGCCTGTAGATGACCTGTTGTTTTGTTAGCGGTTCGGTTCAGTTTATTTTTGATGGTACGTTACTCGTATGTGCCCACCTTTCGGTGCTGGCCCTCATTTCGGTGCTGGCGAGCAGCGGAAGAGATGGCCATCAACCTGCACTGCCGGTGCTGGCCTTTTGTTGCGCTGGCGGCAACCAACCTCCGCAGGAAAGCTATTCAAATGGGACACTAAATGTGTCAGAGGGACTCACTTAATTGTGTGATTGATTGATTTATGGTG
The DNA here is from genome assembly GCA_949752815.1 of Conops quadrifasciatus. Classification (NCBI taxonomy): domain Eukaryota; kingdom Metazoa; phylum Arthropoda; class Insecta; order Diptera; family Conopidae; genus Conops; species Conops quadrifasciatus. The sequence goes on along the minus strand of OX457081.1, from coordinate 26,735,983 downwards.
AACAGACCCTGTCCGATGACGTTGAATGCTCGACAGCGCTGACAGCGCTGGAAGTTCGGCATGAAAGCGGCATCCACTGGCCGCCTGTCTTTGGATGGTCTCAATGGCCAGCATGTTCCACTTGAGTATGAGTGTATATATGTGTGTGTGTGGGTCTCTGTGTGTGTGTGTGTGCACATGTAATGGCGCACTAACTGAGAGACGGAATGGCCGAAGTGATCATCCGGTTGCATTTATCTGACTTTAATAAGCGGATTTCTGGTGATACTCTTGAGGTCGGGCGGAATTTATGCAAACCTGAAATTGTGTTTTTGCAGGCGAAGGCTTTGCAGCAGAGAGCGTTGAAAAGAACCTCGAAAATCCGAGCTTCAGAAAAGTACAATGCAAAAAAGGAGAATGTCAGTCAGTAAATAAGACTACAAAGAGAAGACTAAAGAATTTACATACTGGCCTTCTTATTACCAATCCGCATTCTTCTTCTCTTCTTCTCTTCCGCAAGTCAAAAGTGTACCTACTTTCCTTTTCAACTAAAAGCATTAACTAACTTTTACCCAACTCTTGCGAGCTGAAGAAGCACAACCTCAAGTAAAACTTTTGAACTCAAACACGTTAACGTTAAATCGCCGCTATCGCCATACTTCTTATCGAGGAGGCGGCCGGACGGACCGACAGACAGCCCACCTGAAAATCTAAAGTCGGCGGGCAGAAGCTTCCGCAGAATGGAATTGCTCTTTTTTGGTGCTCTTCAATGGAGTGTCGACAGTCGACCACGTGAGCGGAATTCGTAGCCCGATACTGCCATCATCCCCCGCCCTCTCCCCGGCGTCGCTGATACTCAACGCAACTCGAATGCTTTATTTGTCTTCCGCGGAACACAACTCGCCCAGCCGCGCGCCCGCCCGCCCTCCTCATACGTGGCTGAGTTTATTGCCAGATATTTTATCATGATTTATTTTGTTGATTGATTTTTTTATTGTTGCGCTGCTGTCGTTGCTGTCGTTGCTGCCGGCGCGGACTGATAGCATGAATTTAAGTTTTTCATTTCGAATTTCTCGCGGGCGCTTCGAAACATGACACAATTTTGGGGGAATAGAAACTCCTTCTGGGTTCAGCAACAAAATGAACTCGTTCAATGAGTCAGCCGCGGACCCTTTTATCAACGCTTGCGATAAGAGAAGGTCGTTAAGAAGGCTTTTATTATCATGTCTAATAAAATATGTTTTCGTTACTAAAACTGAGACAGTCAGAGACGGTTTATGTGTCAGAACGTCTTTGTATCTGTTTGACGAGACTGCAGATAATTATTTTCTTGCAATTAAATGTCATTCGGCGGCTGTAAGATCTTTCTTGAAACAGAAAAAACCTTGATTGCGAGAGATCTAAAGTTGTGAGGCCCTTCGGTCACACGAACTAACTCTCCTCCGCCAGAAATAAAACCTCAAATCATAGCAAAAACAACATTTCGATATTTACCAACCATCGAAAAATTATCAAAAAGTTTTGTGCCTACAAATTTTTGATTCTCATGATTTGATTGCTTGAGATGGAGTTACTGAGTGGTGCATTTCTCTTTCCACTGCTGATGATACTGCTCAACAACCCCGGAAAAAAACAGATGGAAGTACAAACAAAAACCAAATAAAAAAAGACCCATCGACGAAAGCAATAAAAAGGACCATCAACGGCAGCAATCACACAAGTAATGACAATAACAATAAACAAAAGCAATCTTTAAAAAAAAAGAGAACGAACCACCAGCCCGACGACAATGCATGAACGCCTAATAAGTTGGTGCCTGGGGGCATTCGTGACCCCTTAAATTCTTGGGGCAAAAAAGAAAAATAACAAAAAGGAAGCTTTTATAATGAGAATGTTCTAATGAATCTGCTCTTCTTTAGCACTAATTTTCTTACATCTTGTTTGAATTTCAGATTTTCGAATCTCACAGATTCTGCGACAAGGAAATGCAGGGCGCCTCTGGTAAGAATTGGTGAGGATGGAAACCTTCTGGGTTTTTTTGCGAAAACACATGCGTGTTTTTGCGCCATCATCATCATCATTCGGAAGCGCACATGTAGCTGCTGCTGCTGCTGCATCAAAAGAGTAATTATCCGAACATTTATGAAGAGGCAAGATATTGTCAGCAGCGGTGCTGATGCTGTACTGTTGTACTGCTGAGGAGGTTATGATTTCAGCGGCAGTGAAACGACGGAAGAGCTAAGTATTTGCGATGGAAATGGCAAGTGAAGGCAACGTATGTGTGCCAACTAATATCGCAACAGAGTTCACTGGCCCTTGTAAAGTCATCAACGCGGCAGCGCTTGCTTCGAATACTGTAGAATATTGTGCTTTGTGCTCCACAAAATCACCGGAAAGAAAAAGCGAAAATAAAATCAAGTCATGTCATGTCGTCTTGTCATGAGTATACTCGTGTGTGTCTGTGTCATACGCTGCGACTGTTTGGGTCGGAAGGTAGAAAGATAAGCATCATCAGGGTAAATTTATTGTTACCCGCACTCCCGGAATGTCAACCTGGTATTTCGTATGTTCATCCGTGTAGAAAGGAATCTTTATTCTCTCGTTGCTTAAATTACTTAAAGAGAGAGTTGTTCGGTTGTGTTTAGTAAACTATACAAATGGGTTGGCTTTAGTTCAGACAGTTTCTTTCAAAATTTTAAATTCTTAGAACACCGAGAAAACGGCGCCTCCGTGGACCTCTTCTCTTCAAGAGCGAACTTATTGAAATCTCTCGCCAAAAATGTTTGAAATTTGTTTCTCTCTCTCTCCCTCTCTTTGTGTGCTTCGACTGTGCGCTTTTGTGTGTGTGCTTTTACTGCTGAAATCTAATTTCATGCTCTCGGCTTCGTTCTTGACCTCGAACCGAACCGTATATAAACAGAAGAAATTGGTTTTTCAATTTTTTTGTTCTCTCTCCGTCTTCAATTTGCTGAGTTTTTATTTCGATTTTAATTTTCTGCTCAGCTGCCTCGGAGGGCAGCTTCGTTCTTCATTGTTTCCTCAACGTTTGTTTTTGTGGCAGCACAAAAAGTGCGGAGCCGAGCACCGGATTGCGTCCAGAACGAAAGCACGGACCGGGTCCGGTTGACTGTCAAACTAATTCCGGGAATTAAGTCAGCAGGATCATTATCTGGAGTCGGTCCGGATCGGTGTGTGTTAGGATTTAATCACCGATCGAAGCCCGTTAGTCTGGAAGGTTGGCGGTAGGCGGTTGGCGGTTGGCGGAAGGCTTTAGTGCTGCGCGGCACAACAAGAGAAGCCAAACAAAAACGTAATCAACCTCATCATCTTCGTGATCTGTCCGCAGATCAAAGTTGATGAGTGGAACCGATTGCGGACGGTCGATTCAAAGCGCTTGGCGCGTTGCAACTACGGTCCAATCGCAACGTTGGATTTCTGCATCAATGCTGCGGCCAGCTAGAGCTGCTCTGGCGGCTGTGTCTGGCGGGCCCGCTCCCGCCACGTTGCCGCTTTATTGGTTTTTGATTTGGATTTATTGCAGCAATAATAATAAGCGTGCAACATTACGTTGATTATTATTAAGATGCACCATGCATGTTGAGTAGATAAAATTATTAGCGAGCTCGCTGCACGCATGAGAAGTTGCTGATGGAGCGCCGGAGCAATATTAAGGTTCATTATTTCGTGAGAGTTATGATTAAACATTAATATTGTATGTATAGAAGTGGTCTCTCCTTTGACGGGAGCGATAATGGATCGGTATGTTGGCAGGCTCGTAGTCGTACGCGTTCCTCATACGAGAGCAGGAAGAGCAGATGCGTTCAGGCCTCAGTTCTCAGTTGGCCTACCTGTCAATGTGTGTGTGTGTGTGTGTGCATTAAATACGAGTACTCTCTTTCGTATGGCGCTGGATGCGTATTGATGGATTGGAATGTGAATAACAAATTTTACAATACTAACTGCTATATAAATGTTCAATACATAAAACTGTAGAAAATCTTTAGAGCAATATTCTAGATTTTCTTTGCGAATTTTGAGTAATTTTCATTTTCTTGCAATATGAATACGATACGATAAATCTCTGAGTTTTGTATTTTCTCCTAAAATATATGGACATATGTATGTACATATGCCAGTACAATGTATGTACATTAAATCATCCCTTTCGACTTTCCAAAGTCGAGAATATTTTAGATTTAATTTATTAGCTCTTGCCTTGTCCGAATGATTTATTTATTTAAAACACACAAAATCTCTGCCAAACTCAATGGTTATCATTTCATCTCATCACGCCGAGCAGGCAGATATTCGTATGTCAGTATGTTTTAACAACAGAAACACACATTCTGCAAGCCCATTATAATCAGCCTCATGGACACAATGCCGTCGTTTGCAACCAGCTAACCAACGACCACTAACTCGATAAACAACTGAGCCTTCCTTCCGATTGACCTAGAAAACTGGCAGAGATTATGATTTATGCTATTCCTACGGTATGGTAGGAATATGGTCCACCAGTATGTGGCACCAAACAGAGTACCCGAAAATGTGGCTGACCAAGCCGCAGAAAGCCGGACGAGCCGGGCCCACGGCGGCAACAGCGATCGATGGTGCGATCGAACAGACAGATTGTTTCTGTCGCACAAAGCCGAATTGTCGTGTCCTTACATTCGAGTTGATAAAAAAAATGTAGGCCGTGTCCATCGAAAAGGCCCGCTTTTGTGTTGGCGAAGAAGAAGAAAGATGTGATAAGCATTGAAACGCGATTCATGCGATATCAACGCATGAACAAACGTCTTTTATAATTTCTTTTGGAACACAGAACATATTCGGTATCAGAGTTATCGGATCGTCATAATATACTGATACTGATTCGAGACAGTTTATCTTTTTCAAAAATTTGTAATTATATTGAAAGAGTTTGGTAGAAATATCGAACTCACGAACTCGTTAGAGATATTCTTTCTGGTAGAGACCGTTTGTAAAAACGAGATTTTAAAGATAATATGACTCTGATGGCCATTTTGCGGTTTCCCAAAAGCTCTAGAGGGTTCAGAATTGCCATCAAAACAACAACAATTAAGCAGCGACTTGGTTAAATTGTAGTCTCAACTAGAATTCACTCGAAATGGAATTATTAAAATCACCAGAAGTACTCAAACTCAATTCAATAACCGGTTAATATTGCTTGTAGGACATGTAAAGGCTAGTGGAACCCAAATTCTTTGTTTCCTCAATTCCTGGCTCACTCAATTCAGCCCTACCTCTACATTATAGTCTCAGAGCTCAGCAGAGTCAGAGACCATTTCCCGCAGAGTTGGAGTCGTTCGTTTTCCTCCACAAAACTGCGACAATAACATATAATTATTTCAGATGAAATGTAAACGCAGAACTGCTCTCCTCCGCCCCGACAGGCCAACTACTGTGTCACTAATAAACGGTTTGATGGAGTTACCGATGGTACCGGTGGAGTGGCAGTACCTGAAACATATTACAGTGCGCATGCATATGAGCCTTTGCCTCAGGGCGACCATTCTGCGCAAATTTACTTGATCTTATGGTAGCGGTTGATCGCGTTCGCAGCTCAAGAGGAAGGTAAAGGAGGAATGACATAAAAGCGTATGCATACGAGACGTACATATATGGATCCCGGAAAGAGCTCAAGCGACACCTGCAAAGTTGTTAGTTCTAGAACTCTTTAGATATGTTTTCGCTTTTCGCTTGCTTTTATTTGTTATGGTCTTTATTCCGAAATAAAGTTTTGCAATATTTTTGGAAATCATCTCTTTTTCTCTCCAGCTCCCTCGAATTCTTAGCTCCAGCCCTGCCTTTTGCCGAAAGCACTTTCTTTGTGGTGCATAATTTTTCGACAACACAATAACATTTTTGCTATTTCGACCCTTCTTGTTGCTGCTTTCGCCCCCGATTCTCCGCTCCGCGACTTGATTAGCAAATATCGTGTTAGCAAATCGTGCATCTCGGAAGGGTGCCAACGAATCCTTCCAAATCCCAAACAAATGTACACACTCCATAGAGCTTCGTCAATCTTCTCTCGCATGAGTATCTCTCGTGCACGTGGTTGTGCTTTGTTTCTGGCTCAAAGTATCGATTTTTCCCATTCTATGCACGCGCCTCCAACCGCGCAACGCGACCAGGCGCATTCGGAAACCGAGCGCATACGCCTGAGCGCCTGATGCGGCTGGCAAACCTGGATGCCTCCGTGTGCCCGTGTGCTCGGGTGCACCCTCTGTGTCCACTTGAACTTGCAGAACTTTTTCAATGTTGCCGGTCGATGCGCCGCAGGCAGGCAGGCAACGCTGGCTGGCTCTATTTGCTCGTTCAGCTGAAGTGGGCTTGAATTTTATACAGAAAGCGTTATTATAAAAAATAATATGAAGTCAAATTTTACCCAAAAAGCGAAAGGCTCGCAGAAAGTGCGGTGCATATAAGACCAACACCGAACTCGCCGAACGCGCGCAAATTGAATTCGGCGGCTCTTGATGGCGCAAAGAGTGTCTGGATGTGTTTCAAGTGTTTGGCAGGCTTTTTTGTTTAGGTTTGATGAAATTTCAATGTGAACTCTAGAGTATCTGTCGGCAGGTTAGAGCAACTCGGCCGCACTCGAGTGCGCAACGACTGAAACTAAGGCCGCGGCGTCGAAAAGATCGAAAAGGAGGAAAAGTAAAATTCAAAAACCTTTCAAAATGCACATTTCCCTTTCTTTCCTTAATCGAAAGTAGTCTCGGCGGTTGAGCTCATTGCTAAAGAGACAACTATAGCAAATATTGTACAATAGATCAGCAACCAACACTTTTTGTGAATCTATGCAACTCAAATTGGATTCAAAAAAGGTCCGGAGCACCAACTCTTCCAATCTTCCAGCATTAATTAAAAGTTTCGAACGGAAAAGTTCATCAAATCTTTTGTCTCTCGAGTAAAACTTCTCGAGCATTTGATTTGTCTCACTAAAGGCGGCTTTCTGCAGCAGCGCAGCGAAGTGGCAAGTTCGTTTCATTGCTAAGCTGGTGAAATTCATTGTTGGTTGAGGTTGTGTGTTGAAAGCTAGACGAAACATTGCCGCTTCTAACAATTTGCAAGTTTGTCAATTTTCGCAGGAGACCAGAACGAGGTCTTCCACGACATTCAAAGACCTCGCAAAAATTTAGAACGCAAACAGACAACGACAACGTTTCATTTTCAACTCTCTCTTTCTTTCTTAAATTCTACTGACAGTCGTTATTATTCATCTATCCAGTCTTTCAGTCTATTCTAGTCAGCATTTTCAATACTCCGGAGCATTTTGTTTGAGCTTAATGAAAGCCTTTTTAGGAGCGGAAGTAGAGGTAGAGGAGGGTTCTCAAGAGTTTCTCATTGGGACGCGCACTCAGATTGGTGTCCGTCGGTGTTTGGGTTATTGCGAATCGTGTGCAAGTCACACTTTTATTTCTAATTTGCATAATATCGTCAGAATATATCGATTGTTAGTGTTACCTTCTCGATGCAACCTTCTCGACATTGCTGCGTTCGTATGGATGATATGCTGCGAACGATTTTTGCGGGATTGGCTTGAATTTCGACCACATAGAATCCGGTCAGTAGAAGGGCCAGCAGCAGCGTCATTTCGAGGCGCATTCTCGGTGTGGTGAACATCTGGCCCGGCTGGGTCAGTTTGAGAGCGTAGGCGGGCAGCATCGTGGCGGCAGCAGGGGACGACGGCTTACTTCTTGTCGTTTGGCGCATATGTGTGCTGCGGGAGGCCCGATTTGGCGACAGTAGAACTTCAAATCAATTCGAAATCAAAGCGCGCTGGCAATTTTTGCAATCTCTCGAAATAACGCAAAAAGCGTTTTTCAAACAATTCCGAAAATGTCTCTTCTGAGCGTAACTACGAGCTGCATAACGATGAGAGCTCCTTATAGAGGAAGGAAGCGCTACGCAAACAAACGCTGGCCCGATCGATTCTGCGAAAATCACTCACACTCACACTCACACTCGCACTCAAGCATCGCCATGAAACGATTTTATTGTTGTTGCTGTCGGTATTTCTTTCTCATACCGATCACTAGCTCCGGCTCTGTCACACAGTAATCATCACAGAAGAGCGAAAAAAATGTGTCTGTTGTTGTTGTTGGTTTATTTTTTTTTCTTTTTTGAGATTGACAAGAGCGACGGCACTCGAATGAATACCACACGCACCAGAAACAGAACCGAAACCTCGGGGAGTCTACACAAAACTGTTTTGCAGACGCCTTCCGCACGCTCTGCCATAATCCAGGCCTGCACAGACCGACCAACTGTCGAATGCAAAGGCCCAGAATGCCGCCTAATTGGATTATGTTGTTGTTGTGCTGGAGAAAATGTTTTGTGGTTGGGAGGAGAACAGGCGAAAAATGTGGCAGTTGCAGACACGTTGCGCTGACTACGTAACCTTCGTCGAGGTTATTTTCTTTGGCAGCGGCAGCAGACACAGTTTTCAACAAACCCAAGCGATTCGTGGAACTTGCTCTCAGAGCCACTCTCAAACTCGGTCGCTCTCTCCTTCTCCATCTCTCTCAGTAACATGGAGAGTTTGTATTTGTCGTCTGCAAACAAGTGAGCACAACGCAGGCGTACATGGAACTCCGACTTGTTGGAATCTCTGGGGAAAGACGTTGGGGCTGAGCAACGAACAACACTATTCTCCTGAAAATCAAGTTCGAGTTCGAGTCTGGAGCCGCCAACAAGTTCGAAGGGGCTTAAGTCAATTGATTTGTTATTCATTCAACTGCTTTCTTTGTTGATATAAGTAATACGTCTCCCCTCGCCTTTTCTCCACGCTAGGAAACTCTTCTTTTCTCTTCTCTCCTATACTCTCCTCTCCTCTACAAGCCTTTCCTCTCCTAAACAAAGCACTCTTTCATATAATAAAAACCTTGTTTAGCATTGATTAGCATTTTTTAATGAATTTGTTGCTACTTCATTCCATGATCTATTCTTTGGTTTATGTCTATTTCTTTGTTTCTTAACCACTGTATCTTTCTCGCTCTTCGCGTTGCTGATTATGGTAATGTTGTTCTTTATTTGCCTTAATTTTCATTTCAATTTAGTTTAGTAAAGCGATCTGACTATTCTTTACTATTTGTATATCAATAAATTAATCGCTTCAAATCTTCGTCTTTTCGTATCAAGCACGACGCGACTGGCAGCTCGCTCGGCGGTGGTTAAGCGATAACGCAAAGCGACGAAGGTAAACATTGATTGGATGCCGATAACTCGTATTTGAATGGAGATTTATTACTTCTTCAGTTGTCTACGTCGTCAGCGGCCTTCGTTCGTTCGTTCGTTCATTAAAATCGACGTTTAAGTTGATCGCGTTTATTGAGAACTCGTTACAGCTTCGGTTTGCAGGTGATCTGATGCGAGGCGCGGGTCGAAGAACGAACGAGTTCTAGGCTCTTAACATCAAAATTAAGTGTAATAAATAAGATGCATATCAGCTTACGTCGCTCAGTGACTCTGTAATAAATTTGTTTAACTAAACTGGTAGCTTTTATGAGTTTTTTTTACACGATACCGGTATTAAATTAGAAGAGCAAAGAAATAGCTGAAAAATTCCATTCCAATTTTAGACTTTCGGATTTTCCGAACGCAGATAATAATTGTTATAACCCAATAAACCACAAAACGGAGTCGAAGCTTCATTTCGAATTCGAAACGGAATCGCCATCTCTGTTCCCTCGAGAACGTCTTTCTTTCGAATCCGAAACGGATCCCAGAAAATATAAAAAAACGGAAAATTCTCGCTTTCTGGAAAATAAAGTGAGACTTTCTCACGAAACCTTATTCGAAAGTGTATCAGTTTTTGGATAGCTAGACGGAGAATTCGGCTTTGCTTCGAATTCGAAACCATCCATTAATATCAAAACTTTTCAAAATTAAGTCATTAAAAAAAAATTTATCGGCATGTATCAGAGAGCTGTCTTATCCTCAGTAAGAGCAGCGCTAGATTAATCCGTTCATCAGCCCTCCAGCTGCCGTCATTTACCTCGCTCATCCACAATTCTCAAAGGTAATTTATCGATATCCATATGAACAAAGAAAGAAACGGTGACACATTTCTCCACGATACTCTAAAACCTTGAATACATTTTTTTTTGTATCAAATACAGCATAAAAAATTTATAGTCACAAGAAAAAATCTCATATTTCATGGAAACCTCTACATATTCCTCTATTCGTAATCGTAGGTAAACGTAAGCCAAGAACGGCACTACCCCTGAGTATTATTCCGGCTATTATTGTACGAATGCTCTTGTGAGATACAAATTCGTAAAATTTTCAAATCCAACCAGTCGCGATACTTCTGGCATCTAAGAAGTCGTCTGAGGGTTGTTTTAAGCGAGCAGTCAGCAGTAAAAAGAAGCACAGAGAGAGTCCTCTTTTGCCAGATGTTATCAATCTCTCATTGCTTCATTCTTAAGGTTTTGTTTCTTTTTAAAAAAAGGCGGCCTCGTTTTTATTTCTACCTATGCTTAGATTATTATTTATGTTTAGGAAAGCATTAAGTTCTACATAAAATGAGCATTTAATAAATCTTCGTTTAGATTTTCCTCCTCATCCTCTTCATCCTCCTCATCATCCTCATGAGGTAAAGAAAGAACTTCTTAAATTTAAACAAACAACTTTTTGGAGCAGCAAAGAGTTTTCAATCAGTCCGAAGAGTCCGAGTTGAAGAAGTATGTCTGCCACTTCTATGGCTGCTGCCACTCTACACCTGGCACACCACAGTTGTTGTTGTTGTTGTTGTTGTTGTTAAAGCATCACGTTAGATTCGAAGGCAGCCTAGAGCTGCAGGAATAGACGAGTTCTTTCGAGCTTTGTTTGTTATTTGTACAAAAATGTGTCGTTATCAAAAGAGCCTGCGAGGATTTTTCAGCTTTTGCTATATCAAAAACAACAACAACAGCGAAACCAACAACAACATCATCATCGTCATCGTCATCCGATACAACATACATACATACATATGTACGTACAATTACAATAGAAACTAAAAAATAATAAAAAAACAAAAATTGTAGCAACAATTTCTGTAGAATAAACACAATACGTTACAAAGAAATTGTAATTTAAAAAAAAAATAAAAACACAAAAGAAAAAACTAGAAAAGAAACGAAACCAACCGCTGTTGCTTGTCTTCTTCATTTACTGAAGAAAGTCGTTTGGCAGAAGAAAAGGGTGGCTTTTCTTTACTCGAAGGAAACATGGAGGGTTGCTTGTTGGGCGACCCTGCGTCGGGTCGGGTTAGTTGCATTGAAATGAATTAAGTTGCACCGAATTGGTATCGAGGGCAGGCAGACATGAAAATGGAGAACGTTGATGACACAATAATCGGGATTTTTTCTATCGAGGATTTTATGCACACAATTTTCGCCTGCGATCCGACAGAAGATCCGAAGACGATCCATATAAATTGCAAAGCATGCAGCTCTAAATACAATATGGCGTTATTATTGCGGTTTGTTATTGTTGTAGGAAAGAATACTTAACCCACTCAACCAGAGGACCGGCATACCATGCCAGAGCGAACCGCTAATCCGGAATATAAAGGGTGTTTTTTTAGTTTGGATAGAACTTTCGATAGGGACAACTGCCAACACAAGCTGTCCTTCTGACTGCTCTTGTTGTTATTTATGTTCAGTATAGCCTGGCAAATCAGGCCTGGAAATGTGGTTCCAACAGAATTTCGCTACCTGCCATACGGCGACGTCAACCATCGACTTATTGAAATCAAAATTTGGCGAACAGTTGATTTCGAGAAATGGACCTGTCAATTGGCCTCCAAGGTCGTTCCTTATGACATGTCTCGATTGTTTCCTGTGGGGTCACGTGAAGTCACTGATTTATGCTGATAAACCAGCAACAATTGATGCCATGGAGGCCAACGCTATCCGTGTTATTTTTGACATACGGCCAGCAGTACTCGAAAAAATGACTCAAAATTGGACGTCCAGAGTGCATTACGTCAAGAACAGCCGCGGTGGCCATATGCCCGAATTAATTTTCGAACGTTAATGCCATGTCTTGATCTCTCGAGTGCATAAAACAATTCTATTAAAATTAAATTTTTCGTGTTATTTTTTACCATTTGAAGCTTTATCGCGTTTAAAAAAACACACTTTACTACAATTTTTTTTTCGAGAAAAGACGAAGCGCTAAACGACTGATATTAAGAAGGTTAGTGCTGTGAAGGACGGTGTGGCGTGAAGACGAAAGGTATCAGAGATATTTGTATCAATAAAAACGTATACTTAACAATATATCATTGCGATTCGCGGCTCCTTGCCGCTCCTTGCGGACGAATCAGGTCGAAGCAAAGCAAAATCTTTGCTGTGATTTTGTTTACGTTTATGTTTCTGTGTTTGTGTTCTTTGTTCGTGTGCGTTTGTTGTTCTGTTTGTTTGGTTGATTCTTGTTTATTCCTAAGACTCAGCGTCGCTCTAACGCAAACACCAGATTGTCTGTCTTTGGTCCAGAAGACCAGATTGAGTCGCTCTGTCGCTCTCTGCGTCTGTCTGCCACTTTTTTGCAGTTTGTTATCGTCAGCGTTGTTGCACTTTTTCGCCAGCATCTTCATCCTCTTTCTCTTTCTCTTCTTCTTCTTGTTCTTTGCGCTTGTTCTTCTACCGGCTTCCTCTAAATTTTATGTGTTTACATTCGCCGACGAATCAGTGTAAAACGCTGTCAACACATGTTGTTGCGATTGTTGTTGTTGCGATTTTTGTTGTGTCGATTGTTGTTGTGTCGATTGTTGTTGTTGTCGTGTTGATTTTAGTTGCTTTTCTTATATTCTTACTTTTATTTTTATCGCGAGAAAAGAACAAGAAACAAGCAACTGACAAAACAACAACAACAACAACAACACCACCAACAAAGAAAAGAGGAAAATCAAATCAGTCTGTGCAGAAAACTATTCTGAAATTAGGTACATCCAAGCGCAGAAAATCGCCCCACAGAAAACGACAAAACAAAAATCCGAAAAACAAAAAAAAAAAAAGAAAATCAAAATTACAATAACAAAAATAACAATGAAAAAACAATAAAAAACTAACAAGAAAAAACAGCATTTGTTTACCTTCAGGCTTTCCTAGTACTCGATGAACCGCACAGTCCTGGCATATCTGAAGCAAAATCGCATGCTTCTCTTCGGCGAGACTTCATGCCGTTCCCTCAACCCGCGTCCGAACAGCGAAGGTCGCTTCGAAGGATCAAAGAGACCGAGGCAGGCAGCGTTTTTGCTGCAGCGTGTGCAGAGCGCGCTTAATGAGAAACAACAGCACAGAATTTCAGTGCAGTTCGTGTCACCCTCAACCTCACCCCCATTCTCATCCTTACCATCACTCTCACTCTCACCCTCACCTTCACCCTCACCCTACCCTTACCCTATCGTTCGACTCGACCTGCCCGCTCAGCCTTGCGATCCTTCCTTCCTTCTTGGTAAATATTAATAATTGAAAAATCATCGAAGCTTCAAATTGCGCGGCACAGAGAAAACCGATCAAGCATGAAACAGTTTTTTTCCAAAGCACCATTTTTTAAACCTTAATGAAATTTATCCCAAAGAAGAACAGAACAGAACAGAACAGAACAGAACAGAACAGAACAGAACAAAGCAAAGCAATTACTTTCAACTCAGAACAAGATTCCGGAGAATTTAATTTCCTAAATTTTTCTGCTTAACTTTTAATCTCTAATGGCTTAAGTTTAATCGATGATGAATTTCGGGAGACAGAAGATATTTATGTAGCTATTAAAATCCGGCCTGATTTAATTCATCCGTCATAAAACTCATCCGTCCATAAATGGTATCTGTCAATTGTGTCAACTGTCAGTTGTGGACTGAAGCAGCGATGAGCTCACCCTTTCACAATGCGTTGCTGAGTGCTGGAATCAGTAGCCCAGACACCAAAAGCGCAGCACAAGCTCGGCCGTGGCACATCTTCCGCTAAGCCGAAACCGATATGCCGCGGCTAAAAATGCCGAATGCGAAATGCGTTTTCGGACGAAATGCTTTAATTGTGCATTTAAGCAGTCGTAATTTCGCTTCGTCTTGCGTACGTCAGCGAGAGGCTCCCACATTTACGATTTGGTGCGGTCGCGACGCGCCGTTGCGCGGCTCAGGGTCGTCGTCGTCACCAAGCACAAACAACCAACAGAATGGCGAATTATAAAGCACTCAACTCTCAACCGCGACGGACTTTGCCCAATTTCCGTTCGAAGCGCATAATTAAAATAAACGATCATCTGTCAAAGTTGGCGGCAACTCTTGCGGCAGGTACGGACAGACCTCTTCATCGTCAGTCTCCCTCAGAAGATGGTACCTGGGCAGAGGTACCAAATAGCCTGATTCTGATTCCATGCCTTTTGACGGATTCTGGAATTTATTACCACATCGTTTGAACAGCGTCGAGCAGAAGAGACGGGACGAGGAGGTCGAGAGCTTGTCAAAAATTCATTTCAAAACGACCGTAATGAAGCTCTGACGCGCTCGAACTAAGGTTAGTCATTTTGTGTGGCAGTCTTTGGAGTTCCTAGAAAAGTATGGCCAATTTTGGGAGATTATTCGTGCCTCGAAGCAACTCCAACAGACAAATTGGGCTAAATTAATTTCAGTCATTTGGAAAATTGCCAGGACTCTCAAATATTTATAAAAATACTTCATTGATGGTGATTAAAAGGCACTCCGAACTTCATCTTAATCAGCCGACCTCAAATTGCTCAAGCTTAACGCTAGAAACTTAGCAGAGGCGCACCGCGGACACTTCGAGTGCCTGAAGCGCAACAATTTTCTTTACCTTGTCCGACAAGCAATCAACAACACGTGGCTCATCGACAACACCTTTTTTAAGGATATCATAAGAATCGTTGTGTTGTGTTCTTTTTCGCAGTTTTCTCCACGCAAAAATGCATCGCGCCGCATAAACAAACTGTGAAAAAAACGCGACGAAGATCATTAAAAGAAATTGATAAACATTTTATTCTTGTTATGACTGCATCAGCAACAACCTCAGCAGCAGCAAAAACCCACAAACATGGACTCTCAACAGCCAGCGCGGACACAAACATGCAGCTGAAGATGGAAGATGAATTGCCACAACCGCCATGAAGCATTGTTGTTGCGCCTGCCGGCGTGTTGTGCCGTGTGCACGAACCTTAAACGTTGGCAGGCGGGACATGCCGCTCATGTTGCGCAGCGAAGTGTTCGCGAAGCTGGTGCTGCTGCCGGTGCTCATTACCACTGTTCGAGCGGACAGCAGCAACAAAGGCGAACATGCAATGGTGACAGAATGACAGTTGCGGCCACCAGCAGTGCTTCTCAGACGCGTTGCTGGCGTTGCGAGGCCCATCACGGACAGCGGCGCACTCTTTAGGTATGCGCGGTGCGTTCGTCTGGCCAAGTGTTGCCAGTACTTGTTTTATTAATTATCAATTTATTAACTCAAGTTAAGTCGTAATAGTGTTGTGTTTTTTGTCGGTCGGCCGGACGGACGGAACAGAACAGAAGAACAACTGATTCTCTATTGACGTCGACGCATCAACGTAAAAGGAGCCTGAAGCGATGGCGTTCTCAGGCTCGCTGTTTGCGAGTCCAACGTTGACAAGAACCGCGCCGCGCCGCGCCTCCGTCTAAATGAAACTTAGCGGCGAAAATCGGCGCAAACGGTGCTCAGGCGGCGGGTGCGGCAAAGGCGCTGACGGTCGTTAGTGGTTTATTAAGCGGCATGTATTGCCTATTTCGGAGGCTCAAAGACGCTTTCGGACGCTTCCCGTTTGTTCGCCACATCTCACCTTCGGACGAATGACACACTGGCGGAGAGACGGATATGTCGAGACCTTTACGGCCTGAACCATCAAAGGCATTTTTTCCATTCTTCCAACATGACACCAGCCAAGTCCTTCCTTCCACTTCGACGTAATAATGACAACAACGAAATTTACAAAAACTAGCAACGACTTAAATTCTTAATTATAAATTCTCATTTTATTGATATTAATTGTGTGGGGAGGAGGACGTCAGGATGCGTCGCGTCGCCGCATAGGCAACAGGCAGCACGCCGCTTATTCAATTAAGATTTGGCTCATGCTGGAGAAGAAGACGAGAGCGCACGTAAGAGGGCGCTGGCAGACAGAACACTGCGTTGGCAAATGTCAAAAGATGACGTGAATAAATTAAGTCGATGCCGTTTGCGAGGTGCGTCGCGTCGCTGAAAATGAATGAATTCGCAGGCAGCAGGCGAAAGTCTATCTAATTAGATAGAGATGAGAAAATTAGGGAGGGAGGGAGGTTAGGAAAAGGGGAAGGGGCGGAGGAAGAGGGGGAGGGGTTAGAGGCGGGGCAGCAGTTAGTTAGTAAATTTTGTTAACCACTAGCAGGCATTTTTAATGAGAAACAAATTTTAGCAACGTTCTGCATCTTCGCATCAAGACGTACCTACAAATTTTGCTGAAACATTTGCGAAAATTCCTTCGGTTTTTATTGCTTCCATCGCCTGCATTACAGCCCGCTGCAGAACGTCTTGGCAGAGACCACAATACATGCTGCAGGCTCCTTCGTTTCGTCGTTGCTCTTAAATTATGCAAAATAATCACATTCCGCTCGGTACAAATTAGTTACAATTGAAGCCGATGCACTGTGCCGTGCACTCGTAGCGATGGTACGCCCTGTCGTCGGGCTTCTGCAGGAGCCAGCGGTGCTGGTGCACTCGCAGTGGTGCGAGCCTTCTTGTGCGAAGCACAGAATGCGAACCGAAAGAATGCAAAATAATTTCATTCATTAAAATTTAAAATGTCTTAATCTGACGAAGAGAATCGTCCCTCCCTGCCGCTCGCACTCTCTCTGTTTCCGCGCCGCGCCGCGCCTGCCGCAACACCATTCGACGCTCAGCCGTCACAACGCGTCGCCCTCCACCGGTTCGGTCTGTGTGCGCATTATTT
The DNA here is from genome assembly GCA_949752815.1 of Conops quadrifasciatus. NCBI lineage: Eukaryota > Metazoa > Arthropoda > Insecta > Diptera > Conopidae > Conops > Conops quadrifasciatus. Next base: position 26,719,030 of record OX457081.1, on the reverse strand, counting down.
TGGGAAACAGACAAACACCGGGAGCATCCCGGCAGTGGCAGATGCTGAAAAAACCAAAATGGCGGCGGCTGCGTCGCATAAATCTCTGGGGAGCGCTGGTGCGGCGCGCATTTTTGGCACAGCGGCACAGTCACAGCCGCTGCTTGCAAAGTGCCTGAATTAATGCATAATAATACAATTCTCGACTTCGGCGACTGAAATAGACTCTGCGAAGCGTCCCTGCGTTAATGAAGAAATCGTCGCAGGTCGCGACGACAAATTCGAACAGTTGTTCGTTCCTCTCATTCTTGTCGAGGCTGAAAGCAACGCATGTATGTACCCATGTGTGCGTGTGCAGGGTGGATGGAAAAACGGACGGTGCACAAAAATAAAGAACCGAACCTCGTTCTCAGCACAACGATCAGCGTCGAATCATCGATTAATGAATAGCGTGGCGGAACGTTATGCTGAAATTCCGCGAGATCGGAATTTTTAGTGCTTACGTGACCCTCTCCTGACCCACAGTCAGCGTTGAGACTGGGACTGACTGATCCCTGAAAAGCGATCTAGAGCGCTAATAAATCAATTCCATAAAGTATAAATTATCCGAACTCTGCGAGCTGTTTAATATTCTCGGCAGTCGTCGTCGTCGCCACGTTCGTTGCACTTCACTTTCCTTAAAAGTTCCTCAGAGTCTCCCACGTTGTTCGTTCTTCCCGAGAAAATGAACAGCAACGTACCTTGCGTCACTGCGACGCGACGCGACGCTCGGTGTGCGGCGGCACGGCTGCACGGCAAGAATTGAATTAAAAATGCAGCAGTTCGCATTAAAAGAAACACGGTCTCCAGAGGACACGAAAATGCAGCGGATAACCAACTACGATAGATCCTATCCTGCGAGACAAATGAACAGCACGTACGACTGTGACGCTACGCGAATGGTAAATGGCGAAATGGCGAAATAGCGAAATAGCGAAATGCGAATGCATGCCGTCCCTTAAACGATTCCGAGTTTTGCATTAATTTTAATTAGAATCCACGCGGAATCCACCGATACGAAGACAACGAACAGACGCGCAGGAAAAAGTGGACATGAGAACATGCGGAATGTCGCGCCAGCTCACACGGAAGCCGTAGAGTCAGCGAGCTGGACTGCCAGCGCGCGGCAGCCGGACAAGATATCGGACGCATAGAAAATAAGGGCGACCAACGTCGCAAACGAGCGCAGTACAATCGAATAAACAAAGTAGGCCTGGAGCCGCAAAAATAATCGACTCCGAAGGACCAACTAATACAACAATAATCAGCAGGCCTTAAAGATGCTTGCGCCGGAACCAGCAGCGCGTTGGCAGACGAAATGCTGCGCGTTGTTAAGGAATGTTGTTGCCGTCGCGTTGTCGATCGGTCGAGTGAGAACAGAACGAGCACCGAACTAATCACCAGCGACCGATACAGGCGTTAAGCAATAAACAGAAGCACGCTATAGTGAAAACAACTAAGCTCACCCGGGAGATACGATACTAGAGAACTCAGCCCCCCTTTAATCCGCGATTGGAGAGCCGCAGTAAAGCAGCGGAGGGAGCTATCCACGAGCCCGGAAGCTGCCGGAATGATTGCGTGTTGTCCGAACGGCGTAATGAGTACCCATACATCGTCGATGATTGGGCGAGGATCAGGCACACACCTGATAAGTATCTCCCAGTAACGAAAAAACAGAGTTAGCGCTTGGCAAAGACCTGGTCGTTCCTTGTTCCTTCCTACGAAATAAAACAAATGCAAAAATAGGTGTTAAAAAAGACTCGCACTCGCAAAAACAGTAGAGAAGAAGACTTCTGGTCATTCGTGTCTGCGATCGCTTGGACGCGGAATGGCACAGAACAAGCTAAAGTCTCTGCAGGGCCATGAACAGAACTAATGGGTGAATGTCACGCCAAGGGAGCGACAAGCTCGATTCCGCTCGAGCACGCTGATAATCAGCCCACGAAAAGAGCACCAAATCCTCTCCGATCAATGATCATGGGCATCGGCAGTGACGGGGCCTGCACATGCACTCATTTTGAGTATGTCCGGCGCTCTCGAAATTCTCCCGAAAGGTTTCAGTCAACTTCAGTCGACTTGTTGTGTCGAGTCGAGTTGTCATGCCTGCAGTTGTTTCTGTTTTCAGGGGCGGCCGCTGCAGCGGAGTGATCGATCAGGTCGTCACCGAACCGCAGCCGCCGCCAAAATGTGTTGAAATCGAGAATAATTTCCATCCGTTTCGGTTAATACGAATATAATTGACATGGACGAAGACGCTGTCTTCTTGTCTTCATCGCTGAGAACCAGCCAACGATCTCGTGAATCACTCTCGGGATCGGAGAAGAAGAACAAGAACAATGCTTTGCGGGAGGAAGATGTTCGTACGAAGCGTACGAGTACGCATACCAAAGTGTGTGAGTGTGTACATGCATATACCGTATAACTGTTTTGTCGTGCCCCTGCCCGACAAAATTGTGCTTCTTCTTCTTCTTCTTCTACTGCTTCTTCAAATCTCTCCGTGATTTATGTTGCTTCCGACGAACGGCGGTGGCAGATGGAATTCATAAGACGATTGCTTCTACCCGGAGCAATTACCATATCAAAGGCTTCAGACCCCGCCATTACAGAAATCCCTTAATCCTCGCACGCCTTTCTCCCTGCCCCCGCCGCCGAGCACTCTCCGGCTCCGGGAAAACAATTCCCTCCAGACGAAAATGAAAACTTCTTGGAGCAAATTAAATTCGGATTTAAATTTTAATCAAAATAATAAAGAAAACACTTAAAATGCCATGTCGGATTAACCCTCCCCCCTCCCCCCCTCCCCCCTCGGCCTCTTCCGTCCCCTTCCGTCAACGTGCCTTCTTAGTTCTGGCAGCACTAGAAACTCATCCGTCGTCTGTTGGTTCAAATCTTTGCTCAGACTGACTGACTGACCGACTCGACGGCGCATTCTCAGTCTCTGCGCTGGCCGTCTGACTCACTTTGCCACGTCCCGTCCCGTCACGTCACGACACGCTGCGCCACTTCATGCAGTACCGTTTCGTTTCGTTTCGTTTCGTATCGCATCGTAACGTATCTCTGATGGTATCGTGCAGCAGCAAAGGCTGCATCATATGCTGTTAATTTTGATGATGTGTTGACACATCTGCTGCCCGCTCTCTGCTCAACCTACGCGGCAGAGGGCACAGCACGGAGGCACCCCTTTCGGCTACGAGCTGCTGCCTCCAGCCGCTGCCACGAAGCTCCAGCTAGGCGGCCAGATTTGGTACACATTCTTTGGGAAGCATGGGCGACACATGCATTGGATCGTGTTGAGTAAATCATTCATACAGCAGCCGAACATGACATCAACAGCAACTTCAGCAACATCAGCCGGAGCCGCATCAGTCACAGTCTCTGGAGCAGCGCAGGAGGGAGGAGCTCAGCGGGAGCGGGCGGAAATTGCGAGGATTGTTGGGACGCGTAGACTTTAAAAGACTACAAAAGAAGGTTTTGCGGAAAATTGGTTCAAAAATGGCAACAAAAAACAAATTTTAGGCAATATCAATGATCAGCGATGCAAAGAACCGGATACAACGTTTGCAAAGTTGGACTACAAGCCTTTCGGAAACCTTTCGTGAAAGTGAAGCCACATCGAAGACACCGAATCAGAAATTGAAGTATAAAGAATTGAAGTAACACTGAAACAATCTCTTTCTTGTCTTCTCTTAGATTCTAGCTTAAGTCAACATTAATTGCATAACTTTTTGCAAACTGTTGCAAATAATTTATTCAGTTTGTGCTTCAAGTTCTTCGGTTAGCAACATCTTGTTATAGTTTACTTTTAGCTACTCTTACGAAGATGCCGAATTTTCGTAAGCTTCTTAGAGTAAACTTTTTCGTTTGTCGAAAACAATGCCATGGAAGTAAGCACTGTTGCAAAAGGATGTGCAACCCGGTCCAGGTTGGTGCTTAAATCTTGGCCGCACCTGAACAACTACACGAAGATTCCAGGATTTTCGGCTGCTCAGTCTGGCAGTCATCAACAAATATTTGCTGGTGACGATGATAATGATGATGATGATGATGATGATGATGATGATGGTGAAGTGCGGCTGCAGGACAATGACAGAGTAGGACACAAACTCTAATACTTTTACCTAAATTAATACAAATTTTGGCCAAGATAAAGTTTGCTTTTAATTTGTGTAAAGGCGTTTGTTATTTTTTGCTGTGCCATCATCTTGCCACAGCGACAACGACAGCGACAGCAACAGCTGTCGTCCAGTGCCACCCCAATGCGGGTGGGCCACGAGGGTGATACAATATTTTACGCTTTCGAGGACTCGAGTTGTTGACGTTCAGATCAAGTGGCGACAGCTGAGCTGCGCATTTGCGGCCGCACTGCCGCAAATTGTAGCGTCTGTTCGGTTTCGGGTGAAGTGATGCAGAACCAGGCGACGCGGTGCGCTGATGGTGAAACTATTGGGTGAATAACTGAAGATCTGTGCTTAAGCCTTTAACAAGGGCATAATTTATGCAAATTGCAACAAAAACCTGTGCTTAATTCGTGATGATTAAAGAGTTCTGACTGCAAAGGAGACACTTGTCCCCCCGTGAACGGCATTTCTCTCAAAACGAGAGAGAGAAATTCATTTGGTATGCAAATGCGTTTAGCAAATATTGCGTTTAGGAGTGCAAATAAAGAAGCCACTATCTCAGTTCCCTGAAGTGCGGCTTCCGCCCCTTACAACCACTCCCCCCTCCCCTCCACCACCCTTCGTTCAAACTCTTCGCTCTCACTCAAAACGATAAATACTTGTACATTTTGCAGGGACGCCAAGAGACGCGCATGTTCCTTTAAAGATGGCGACGGATCTAGGATTGCATGCGACTTCCGAAATAATCTCCCGGATGCAGTGCTCGAGCTTCTTCAGCTGACTTGAAAATTGAATTAAAACGACGCGTCGTCGAATCTAACACACACGACAACGGCAGCGACAACGACGGCGACAACGACAATGACATTGACGACATTGACGATGTGCGAACAGTCGAACTGCCTGATTTCGAAAATAGTTTCAGCAACCAGCTCTCATGAGTTCACATGTTCGGGGAGCAAGCCGCGAAGGAGCGGGGCGGATAACAAGTCCTGAGGTTTTCGTCTTTGTTGCGCGCCAGAGTTTGTGTGGCCAACTTTCAACATGCGGTTGTGTTCTTCAGACTTAATTAAGTTTGCTAATGCCCCCGCGGGGGCTAAAGTTGCGACGACGCTTCGTGTCGCGTCGCTTGCTCCCCGCTCGCCGGGGAGTTCCTGCAGGAGTGTCGTTGTGGCTTTCAACGCGCCACAATTGAATGCGTTGGGTTAAGTGACGCTGCATTTCCATTTAATTTGTGCTCTTTTCCAAGAAGCTTGTTTTAAAATCCGATAAATATTATCTCGAACTATGGATTTCAGTGTCTTCAGTGAAAAGAGTTGATGATGATGATGACTGTTAACTGTTGATGGAAGCCTGCTGTCGCTGCGTGCGGAGTCTCTTTGCGTTGTTTACTTTCTCTACAACGTTTTAAATAAATTGAATATTTTTTATTTTAAGAAAAAAAAATGAACTTCCGTAAATGAAACTGCAAGCGCCACCCTACCCTCCCCCCCTCCCCCTCCCCTCCCACCACCCCTTCCTGCACAGCACTCTGCACTGGTTCAAGCTCCAGCACAGCACAACGCGTCGCATCGATGACAACCGAACAAAGTAATCAATTGTCTTTGGCTTGTGCGTTTGTTGTTGTTGTTGTTGTTTTTCTCAAGGATTTCGAAAACATGACAGTTGACGTCGACGACTTTCTGGCTGAAATCAGGACTTGCCAATTTCCACAGGATTATGATGTCTCGCAAAGAAACTGACGACAGCGTTGATGAGATTCAAAACGAGAAAATACTTTGCCAGGATCAGCGCAAGTATTTTACAACTTGTCGCAAAGGAAGAAGAGGACAAAGGGCGGGGCGTTAGGGGTGGGCGGTTGCGAGTGAGTTTTTGTTTGCAGTTTGTAGGAATAAAGTGCAAGAGAAAAGGAAGAAGCGCTGCGATTGCTGAGAACAATTTCTAGCGCAAACGGTCTTGGTCATCGTTGCTAAAAATATACATATATACTAAAAAATGCATAAATCCTAATTAACTTTTGTTATACTTCTCCAGAGCATTCCTCTGGTCCCCCCCCCCCCCTTTCACCCTCTTCAGCTTTCGTTCTACTCTCTCAATTGTTTTAATGAATTTTTAATCCCGGAAGAATAACGGAAACGGAGCTCTACGGGCTTTGCCTCAAAAGCGAGCTGCTCTCAACACTCGGCTTTCATCAATCCACAGCCCGGCGAGCTTCAACAAAATCAATTTCCGGTATTTGCTGAAATCCCAAAAGGGTTGAAGGGTTGAAGGGTTGAATCGACCGGCGCAGCAGAGCTAAGTAAGAGAGAGGGAGAGAGAGAGCAGCCGAGCAGTTGGCCGGAAGATGAAGAATGTTGAGTGCGGCAGGGGGCGTGGATGGCGGTGTGGGTGGCGTCCGTTTCCAAGCTCGGAATTGTTGCAAATGTGAAAAGACGATCTTTCAAATCTTTCAAAAATTTCAGCAACTCATTTAATAATTCAATAACTAAAAATTCATTACGCCTTGCTTTGCTTCGCTTTGCAGGCTGCAATGATGCTGCTTAAGCTGGTCCCCCCCCCCCCCGCCAGAGTACCTACTAAGTGCACTCAGGCGTAAGGAAAACACTCGCCAAAAGTTGCCGAAATTGAAACACAACAACACAACAACACAACAACAACAGCAACGAAAGCATCAACAGCAAGGCCATGAAACAAAACAAAAAGTTTGTGCGGTTCTTTTTGCTCCATTTGCCCGAAACAAATCAAAAATTCAAGTTGTTGCTATGAAAGCAACCACCAGCAGCGGAAACACCAACAACGGCGACTTGTAACCACAACAACTACAACATCGTTTCATATTTATGAAGGCTGTTGTTGTTGGTTGAAGGCTGAAGGCTGGAAGCTGAAGGCTGATGCAGTGTATGTATGTGCGTTGAGCTGAATTCGTCATCAGCTTCAGGACATTGCAAATTTATACGACCAGCAACAACAACAGCAACAACAACAACAACAACGCCAACAAGAAAAACAACTTTAACCACAAACAAGAACAAGAGCAACGCATGCATTCGTATAGAAGTAAAATGAAATTAGTAATTTACAACGAAAACAAAACGAAAAGGAAAAGGAAAACGACCCAGACAACACCTAAAGAGAGAAAGTAACGGCACGAACGAACATGTGTGTAAAATTACAGTTTTCGGGGATAAAAGTTTTAGGAAAACATCGCATCGCAGCGCCCCGCATCGCACCACATCGCACCCCATCGCATCGCAACGCACCACATCGCATCGCAGCGCCCCGCATCGCACCACATCGCACCCCATCGCATCGCAACGCACCACATCGCATCGCAGCGCACCACATCGCATCGCAACGCACCACATCGCTTCGCATCTTATTATTCTTCTCATTCCTTTAATTTAATTATTTTATCAAATGAGATGAGTTCATGGAAGGACCGGCTAAAAAGCAATCCAGCGCTGAGAAGCAAAAACAAAGAGAGTCGTCATGTTTAGCCAGAAACGCATAATTATCTGCCTCAGACTGGAATAAAGCGCTTTGAAGTGTTGCTTAAGTTCATGATGACGATGCTGTGTAAACTCAAGACATGTCTCTTTTGTCGCCCTCTTTTGTCGATGTCGCGAATCCTCCTTTTCATGTTCAGCACTTTATGTTGAAACTCTCAATTCCTGAAAAGTAAGAAAAACCCATTTTAAATAATGTCTTATGATTATACAAATCACGACCAAAAAAAATCACCCTGTAATTGGTTAAGATTTCAAAGTGATCATAATCAGCAGCTCTAGACTTTAAGCTGTAGACTTGAGTCTAGACGCCGCTTCTCGACGCACATCTCACATAGAAACTGACATTGAAACTGCGATTTTCGAGTTGCTTAAATTTGAAGGCGCCCTCAATGCCAGACTGACGTACTGACGCACTGAGTGCCATCAACTGGAATGGCAGAGAATAGCAGCACTTTGCGCCAGCGCCATTATTTGAGGCATGCAAGTGCATTACTTCCGCTTCCGGTGCGAAGTGGTTGCGAAAGCGATTTACTTTCTACCCCCGAAGGGAACATCTCGGTACCGTCGTGGAGCAAAGTGGTCTTCGCAGCGCTTCCGTACAAAACGCACGAACGGAATCGGGTGCACTTCTGAAATTAAGTTCCTTCCAATTAGTCTGCAAAGTTTTGCGTTATTTCGGTGTGATTTCTGCAAAATTTGAGCTGCTGTGTGTGCACTTTTGCGTTGAACTGCAGAGCCGCGGCTTTGCGGTTTTTGTGGCCCTGCTAATTGCGGCGGCTGCGCTCGCAGTGACTGAGTTATGCCGCTGAGGACCAACGTCAGCGATCGATCGATCGATCGCCCAAGACGATCGCTGCAACGTACTTTACTCGCAACCTCTTATTAGCCGCTCTTGAAGAATGCAAAAGGACGGAGTACAAAAATTGCAATTTAGTGCTCGGTTTTATTGGCCTCTGTTGGCTCCGTTGAACGGCATTCAACTCGAACAAGACCATTCAGAAACTCAATCGGTTTTTTGGATTGAAACAAAAAAACACACCAACATTTCAACGTTTTTCAAGGTCGGCGAAAGTACCGATCGACGAAAATAAAGAGATTCGAAAGAGACATCGAAAACTGATTGCACTCGGCAACAAATCTTCGTGACCCAGAAGATTTGAGCTTTCCATCAAGATCAACAGCGTTTTTATACGAATCGCTGAAATTGTGAAGAGCGCTAGACCTGTTCATCAGCAATGGCGCTTAATTTGCGATGAAAACCGACTGAACCAGTTTGATTATGTTCTAATTCTATACGACGACAAATGATGTTGCATAAAATTATGCTAAGACTCTGGAGTGTAACGGTGCGCCATCTTTTATGTCGGTATGTAAACGTTGAATAACTTTATTGATTGCCGACAGACCGCTCACGTCTCTTGGTATACGGCCAAACAGTCAAATACCGACATAAAAGATGGCGCACACTGTCCCAAGTAGTTGCTATTATTCCATGAAGTCAAGAAATTTTTCGGCGAGCGGTCAAGTTTAATTGAGTTATTGTGGACGAAAGGATTATCGGCCAGAGATCGGCAATCTGGGTGGCTTCCGTGAGCTCTCGCGTAACTCCGTGACTGCGTAGTCCGAATGTGAAAGGTAAGGTAATGCATAAGGTAATGGTTACATGAAGTAATGTGTTTGCTGTTGATGGCGATGATGATGATGATTGTTGAAGTGCGTTCTTCTATGTTTCCTTCTCTTACTCCTTCCTTCCTTTCTTCCTCCCTTTCTTTCTTTTGACAACACAAGAAAGATTAAAACGACTCGCAAGCATTCGTCTGACCATTTTATTGACGCCGATCGCGTGGAAACGTTTCATTTAATGCACGATCAGCCTCGACGAAGGAAGTGCTCGGAGCTCTGAGGCACAAACGAAGTTGTTCTGCGGCATTTGAATAATTCATGCAATCTCCATCTTCAACGATCGTGACAAATTGTAGAGCAACAGAGCTTACGAGTGCATTACACGCATTGCCTGGAGCGAATGTCCCTGCGCCAGCAGTACCAAGAACCGCGTCAAAGACAGCGACCGCGACGGCGTGCAACTGAGTTGAGTCGCCTGAGACTAGTCGTTGACTTGACGAACCATCTGTACCCACCGACGACGCGACGTAGCGATCCTACTTGACCGATTGCATAAATCAATATTTAAATTGTTATCTTTTTGCCAAGTTCGACGCGGCGAAGGTTTTGCCAATCCCAAACGCGGCCGACGCGCCGGCCGAACGCGCCCGATTCTTTATCGCCGCTTCTCTATCGCTTGATCGATTTGGACCAGCACGCATGTCTGACAAATGATAGCAAGGCTGACATTTTGGTGCATGACAAAGACGTGTGTACCGAGTCATGATCAACCTTCAAGGACAAGCATTGAAGGCGTTGCGCGCAAAAACGTCAAGTCGCGGCACGTCATCATCATCATCATGAGTAGCATCTGCGCCATTGGCTCGTTTCATTTCAAGCGTTCAAAATTTAAACGGCCGTCGGTACACACGATACATTCTCGGTCGGTTTGCAGGTAACTCGTATGATAAAGGAGAGAATGTTGAAGTCTTTTGTTGGGATGTTGTGAACGAGAGCAAAGCTTATGATAACAGTTTGTCAAAACATGAAGCCCGAACTAATTAATGGCTGACATTTCATGTATATAAAACTGCTGGCGATATCGCTTTATAAAGTCGCTTTATAAGAACTCAGCAGAAAACTCAGAACACTTTAACATCTTTTGCTTTGCTTTTGCAGGCACGACAATGGATTTGAAAGCATCTGAAGTATAAAGTTTATAACGGCAGGCTAAAATAAATATATTCCACAAGTACAATTCCTAAAATAAGCTCACTTTCTGGCGTTACTGCGTCCCATATTTTTGCTATAACATTTCACAGAAATACTAACTTTTCGTCACAACCATAAACAAGCCAGAACTCCATCATCTCAGAACTCTTCATCTCTAACCACAAAAAAAAAAAACAAAACAACGAAATGGGGCGTCTCACTCCGCGACGATATTTTCTCCACAAACTTGAAATTTAAAACTGTCAAAGAATTTCAATTGTCATCCAATTAAATTAATTTGCCTCAAGTGCTGTTACGTTCTCGAACGAAATGAGACGCAGCCAGAAACGGCTGCTGCTCGAACGATGTTCATCGAACTTGCCGCGGCTGTTGCCTTCGCGGCTGTTGTTGTTCATTGCTGCGGGCGAAATATGAATTCGTGTGACAGCTACGCATCTGCCGCGTTTCAATCATTTTCATTTCTAATGAGATCATAATGAAAATCTTCAATTTTTTTAGGTTTATAGTCGTTGTGGTTGTTTTGTCGTCCACTTTTCTCCTTTCGAACATTTTTGTCAAACTCGTGGCGTGTCGGAAAAAATGCAAAAACCTTGAAAAGAAATGTTTCTATAAAAAAATATATATTAAATTTAAATGGAAAATACGAGTATGTACATATATGTAAATAGCTCTGGCGATTTGTTGTTTATGTATAAATAAATCTGTTTTTTAACGCAGTTTGAAGTACTTCAAGTTGCTTCGAGCTGCCTGACAGTAAAAAAAACAACTTTTTAAGTCGAGAGAGAGCGGAAGAAGAACAAGCATTCAAGCTGTCAAAAAACAGCTGGCACTTTTTTTTTTTTGACAGCCGCGAGCTAACTTTTGACAGCCCAGAAAAGAAAATGACAATCATCAGGAAGCTCTATTTCTCTACTTTTCTGTAGATTTCTCTCTTTTTTATACAATTTTGACATTAAAGTTCAAGCTACTTTGACAGTTTGGAGCTTGAGCTTAAGAAGTACAGAAATAGGTCTTTAATTTAATATAGTATATACTTATATTATTAAGATAGTATTAAAAGTCTTTTGTTCCGATAAACCTTCGCGTTATCCACACAAATCAAGAGTTCAGAAAAAAAAACCACTTCTTAAGTGACAAATACACGCCCACTCACACACTTCTACGCACTGCCACAACAACGCATATACATATGTATATATAATTGTGACTTTACCGACACCGACTGTATTTTGTTCTGGTTATTGTTTGATATCCTTGCGGCAGCCTTTCTTTTTTTTAGTACGAGTATTGTACAAATACTCGACTTTTACAATTGTTGCTATTGTTTTTCCCGTCCTTTTCTTCCTCCTCTTCTTCTTCTTCTTCTTCTTCTGTTGTTCTATGCACGCATACAAGACTTTAGATCTAATTATGCGCTTCATAAACGACGCTCAAGCAACAAAGTTAGCATTCATTTTGTGCACGAGAATGAGGCTGAGAATGAGAATGAGATAAAAGTAAGTCAAAGGATTTGCCACTAGAGGCGATATTTTGTAACAAAAGGCACATATAAACACTCGCCCATACACACACGCCAACTGCTCTAAGTGTAATCCTTTGAGTCCCTTTTCCAGAGCACTCTTGGCCGCCCCTGTCGCCGGAGGCGTGGCTACGCACGCCATACGCCATACGCATAATATTCCTGCAGCTCGAGGCAGGTTGGTAAAGAAGAATGAAGAAGGCAAAAAAAGTTATGACTTGACTTCAGCATTTCAAGTGGATGTCAATGGCAATTTAATGGCGCCGCCGGCACACACAAACACACACACGCGCGCCTGGTTAAAAAGGGTTAGAAGTGGAACGCAATTCTGCGGAGCTTTCTAAGAAAAAAGGGCAAAAAGAAGAGCCTTTTAACCTGAGTTTTGCCTGAGACTAAATAAATCTCTATAGAGCGAGAGTTTTGCTAGAGTCATTGTTCTTGGCTGCTTTGAGGCGTCACTCCACTCAGCGGACATTTACATGCAGGTAATTAAGAGTTTGAAGTCGGGGAGCGGGGCTTCAATTAAGGAGCAGTGACTATTACTTGCGTTAAGTCATCATCTTGGAATCTCACAGCGCAATTTCTTATTACGATAAGATCGAAATTCTAACGTAATAACTACGAATACTATACTGAAATCGAACGAATAGTGAGCGCGTACCCAGAAGGAGTAGAATCGTTCGGTTTGGAGACACCCCCCACCGCGTGCTCGCTGATGTGGTTATTAATAATCATGGCTCAGCCGCCAACGTCTAGCTGGAAGCTGGCTTGTGTTGAAGTCATACATTACAAGAACTGGCTGTAGGTACATCTCCAACGGCACCGCACCGCACCGCACCGCACCGGAGTCGCTTCAAGCTGCACACAGTTCGAAAAGATCAGTTTCTAAACGCAATTGAACTTCTGCAGAACTGATGACTTGTTGGCATATTTGGTTTCTCTGACTCTGACGCTGATGATATCATGCATCAAGACGTCGATCGCTGATCGCTGATCGCTCATCGATCCTGGAGGAAAGAATGAATGGTGGTGGTGGTGGTGGTGGTGCCGCCGAGGCTTTGCAACATGCCAACCATTAACAAGCGATACTCTGGCCGGCCTCAGGCTCGCAATAATGGTCGGTTGGGCGTCTGCAATAACGATCAGCAGCGTGCGCAACGTGCAAGCTTCTACGCCAAAGAATCGAATGCACCGTTAGAGTAAGAGAAGTATGTTTTTACGTGCTACTCGTGGCTACTTGTGGCTTCCGATAAAAATCGCCCGTCATCATCATCATCAGCATCGACGTCATTATCTCAGGCAACGCACGAGATTGGCGAGACTGATAAGTGTACTCGTAGTATATTCGTAGGTAGAAACAGCCGTGCCCATCATGACTTCTGCTGGCATCTGCATACTTTGCAAGATTGCACGATGGAACACTCTCTGCTGACCTATTTCGCGGTGCAGCTAGTGCCGGTGCAATTATATCAACGCACTATGCTGCACCAACAGCGACGACGGCTGCTGCAGAACTCAACGCGGACATAAACAAAGTAGTCGGTTTTTGTGCAGCAGGCGGTTCAATGTTTGCTACCGAAAGGTTTGCAATGTTGGTTTGCAATATTATTCTATCGATATTGCAACGACCAGATTTTCCTCCGCCTTCCGCGAAAGTCTAGTCTGAGGGGGAAGGAAGCCTGTTGAGCAAAAATATAGGAGACAAATTTGCTGCGCTGCGCCGAAAGACGGCTATTTTCAGCTTGAGGTCTTTGTAGCGGGCTTTGTGGCACACGAGCTCAGCTTAGAGAGTTTCGCGCTCAGTGCATTTTGGATGCGCTTAAATTGTAACTGTATCTATTTGTGGTCGCCATCGTTGCTGCTCGAAGCGGCAGATATGGCGCTTTTCTTTCAAGCTTCAAGAAATGGGTCGAGAGATGGGTCAAGATATGAGAAGACTTCAGACGGTGATGAGTCTATGTTTTATATACCAACGAGTAATAATAAAACAAACACTTCATGTATTCGTAGGATGAATGGATTCCAGTCGCTTGACCATTCGCTACCATCTACTCAGGTTACGTACCACGTACCACGTAGGTACAAACGCGTCTGAAGCGCATCATCAATAACGAATGGTTTCCATGCAGCAAGCGCTACCGCACACACTCCGGCCAGCCAGCCAGTTTAGGCCAACAACAATTGCGATAACCTTAAGGCGTCGCGTCGCGTCGCGTCGCTTGCCGTCGTTGGTCGCTCGCCTGCATACGACGCGATACTCTTGCATGTTAAAACGACGCGTCGTACGACGTCGTCGACCATGGTCCGTGTCCATGTTGAGTTTCCATTTTTATTTACCTGACCTTTGCGTGGACCTTCTGCGGACCTTCTGCGCACCGATGGGATGGTACATGCACAAAGTACACAGTCCTGACAGGGCTAATGAAAACACGGATGCCGCATCGTCATTCAATGCAGCAACATTAGAGGCCATAAAGAACTTTTCCATATGGTCGTGTTGTTGTTGTTGTTGTTGTTGTTGTTGTTATTGTTGGCTTGCACCTCGCTCACTTCGCGCAGAGTTGGTGTGTTATTTCATCGCATACGCGATGGCGTGGCGTGATCTCGGGCCAGCAGCGCAGCAGCAACGACGCAAAGACGATGCAATGTTCCCTGCCCGGAGCGGCCAAGGTCGCCGATCGCAACGTAACAACACTCCATGTTGTTGTCTACTCTGCTGCCAACATCATGGCCATCGTCATTCGAACTCCAACCCAGACCAGACCAGACCAACCCAGAACGAACCAACGAACGAACGAACGAACCAACGACCGAACGTCTCGCTTTGCGATGCGACAATGGGCGGCGAGTGGAGGCGTGTACGAGGCTTGTTTGTTTATTCGCAGCCAACTTCGCGAACGATCAATCACGTGATCTCAATTACCGCGGTGTAGAAGGACACCGTTGGTTGCTCTGAGAAAATTACCGGAACGTGGGTGTTTGCGAGGAGACTGCATGGCCGGGCTGGGCTGTCGCTGTGCCATTTGGAGATCATAAAATTTGTTGAGGACGTAATAGATGGCGGACAATGGTAACCGGAGCGGAGACCTAAGCGCACCTTGTGCAGCGGGAGGACCCAAGTGCCAACAATTCAAAATTACTCAATTTATGAACTTTTGAATAGAACGTTTGTGGATGCAAAGGATAAGCGAGCGACTCGACCAACAGAATTCGCCCGAAAGAACACGTGCATTTGTCGCTGTGGCACTGTCGCCCCTGTCGCCCCTGTCGCCCTGTCGCACTTGCCGCCTGCGCGATGCTTTGCTTGAGTACTTCGTCGTCGTGCATACTCGTATAATAAATCAGGCCGCATAGTCGGTAACTCATAAATGGTTGCGCGTGGCTGCGAGCTGCGGTTCGTGGAAACGTCTTCGGAATTGGCGATGGCATGGCATGGTCCGTCGAAGGCAAGACAGTCTGCATATCGACGAAGCCACACAGCGAAGGTTCGCGCAGTTTCCGGAGATCTGGGTTACCATAAATCCTCTCAAAGTTAATCTACTCACAGAGCACCATTCACCATCATTCAAAATATGGGTCATCATTGTTTTGTGCCTCAACAGAGGAGGACTATTACGGCGGCGGCATCGTGCCTAAGAAGACTGTCACCGCGGTGAGCCGTAATTGATTTTGGGCGAGCACAAAGTGATGCTCAACAAGTAATTTCGTTAAATAAGGATTCGCATTGATGAAGACAGTGAAATTATTCATATAAAAATCTAAATAAAATCTCAGTAAAATTATATATATTCCTACATAAAAGCAGCCAAAATGGGCTCAATCCTTTCGCAATAATCTGCCTTCTCCCGGCTTGAATTATGGGAGAACTTGAACTTATGGGAGAGCGGTTTTTGTGGCGGCAAAACTCTTTGGCCGTCTACAATTTTTGCTGAGAAATCACAGGAAGTTTGATATCGATAATGCAATGTCAGTGCAAAAAAAGCCTTTGAGTGCAAATATATTATATTAAGTGGCAACCCGTTTCGCGATGTCTGTCGCGATGCTTTATCCGATTTTTCGGCTGCAGCCTGGACCATTGCACTCTGTCTAATATACTAAAGGCACTGCGCGGAATTATTATAAATTATATAAAAAAAATTGTATTCAAATCTTTACTCTTTATAAATGACTAAGAAATATTTATTGTAAGACCATCAATTGCGGCTTAGCATTTCCGCCACTTACACTTCATATCTTCCGGACACATACACACACACACACACACACACACACGCCAAATGCTGTAACCAGAGGCGACTCAATGTGGCCTGCAGCTTTAGGCCAAACCGTTTTCCTTCTATCGTTTCTCAGACAAAGCCTTCAGTCCGAAGACTTTAGAAATTAAATTATTTCTGCGAAAATTTTTAAATTTTAGTCCGCGACTTACAGCAACGAAGAGGAGCAGCCTGCTGGTAATTTACGCATTGATTTCCAGTTAATTAAATTGATTTATTGCGGCACTTTATTTATCGGCCGTCGATGGTGCGCGCATGCTCGACCTGGTCGGACGAAGCGATAGCGTTCTGCTGCTCAGAATAGCAAGAATTGTTTGCTAGGAGGACAGAAGCCTTTGAAATTTATTTTAAAATCGTTTCTAAGCACGCCAGTTTTCTCTTGCGTTCACTTCGTGGCTTCGATGGCTTAATGTTTGTTCCCATAAAATCAGGCCTTATATGTCTCTGAAGCCTCTGCCAGCGAAGCCCTCAAATCTTGTATAATCGCTGCACCATCACCATCTGGTGAGCTTTAACGTTTTCAGTACACTTTTCAATTTTTCACTGTGTTTAGCCTTGTGCAGGTGCAGGTGCCTTGTGCAACATTTGTGCGCTATGAATGCACCTTTTAGTATCTTAATTATGCACCTTCTAGCGGCGTAAATATCATTTGAGTCGCCTCAGGCGACAACTGCGGCCCGGCGACATCTACATAGAAGCGTGTGCGTGTGTATCTAAAAAGTCTCGTTGTCATAACACAGCGAGTAAGCGGCTATCTGCAGCGTGCTTCGCTCGGGCAGCGTGCGTTGATGCCACGTTTGCGTGTCGCCACAAACAGGTCTCACCGATGGCTCAAGTCTGCACAGCAACAGTTGCAAAATGGCCAAACGGACAGACGGACGAAGGGACAGACGCACAGACGCACAGACGGATGGACGGACGCATGAGAAGCTTCTTAAACAACAACATCCGAAGTAGCTTTCGTTTGAATTAGTTTCAATTCTTCAACGAATCTGCCATCTTCGGCCGACACACGGTGCATACGTGTGCACATGTGTGTGTGTGTGTGTGTGTGTGGCGAAGTGCCCACATCGACCACAATTGAGCGGTATCAGCAGCTGGACTGCCTCCGACTCCGGCGAAAAGGCTGCTGTGTCAGCGATCATCGATTACCCAACGCTGAGGAAATGGATTTATTTCGATGACTTCTGCTAAGTCTTTTATCTATCGATGAAGCTTTGTTGCATGCAACACGACACCGGTAATCGGTCCACCTGCCCTAGTAAATCGAACTGGAATAAGTGCGGCACAGTCGTCGTCGTCGTCGTCGTCGTCGTCGCCAACTATACTATACGTGTTTCTGACAGTCGCCGTAGTGGTCGTTAATGTGGTGCAGCGCTGAAATACCAAAAAAATGGTACACCACTTCAGCCGTTCTCGTGCGAGAGTCCAGCGCCCTGATTTACGGCGGCGACCAGCGCACGAGGATTCACAGGATGGCCTTCGCCGGCATTATCGCCGGCACGAGCTGCAAACAATAACCGTTAAGACGGACCCTAGCAGATAAGCTGCACTGCCAGCGTCTTGTGCCAACGTACCTTCACTGGCGCCCTGCTCCCCGCGTCGCTGCGGCGGACGCGTACGAGCCCTTGAAGACTTCTGCAAGTACAAAGCAAGCACACACGACGAGTCGAGTCAAGCAGGATTCTGCTGAACGAACACTTCAGCGAACACTTGAACAACACCCAGTGACCGACCGAGCGAGCGGTCTGGAGTGCTGGAGTGCCCGACAGCATATGGAGTGCTCTAGAGAGGAGTAACACGAGAGATTTGTCCGAAAGAAGTGTTCTTTGAAGGCAGGCTTCGAAAGTACGTGTAACATATGTACGTTGGCGCGAACCCATCTAATCCAGCAGTCCGTCGACGCGACGCGTCGGTTCCATAATGTGAACACTAGCAGCCACTCGAACTGCAATCGAGAACGAAATATGGAGAAATCTTCGATTTTCTAATCCATTCTGAGGATGGTGCTTAACGCTGTAGGACCAAATCGATCGATTTGAATGTCCTTGCTGTAAACATTAATGCTCCATTTGTTGCCTTAATTAATTAAAAGTGTACACTTTTCTAGTACACTTTTCAGTACACTTTGTGGTCAATGCTGGTGAAGGGCTCCAGAAATTGTTACTCTTTCCGATTGCGGCCTTTGAGCCCCCAAAAAAAATGCATTTCATTAAATTGCGAGTACTCTACGGACTGTAGAGACTGTGCGGTTGCCATCGACCCGGCTGCCAGTCGCCGGCCGGCAATCGCCTCCCGCTGCTTAAATGATTCTTATCGCTTAAACGCCGAAGTGTTGGCAATCCTCAACCTACTCTGGAAGGGGTTCGCTTCGGTGAAGCGGGCAGGTGTGCAGAGTGCAGAATAATTGCAACGAAGGAGAAGCATTGCAATACGAGTACATACTATTCGCTAAAGATTCAGATTGGTTCGGTCTGGCCCATGCGAAGCCCAAGCCGCGAGGTGTCGAAAACGAGGCGTGAAATTAGTTTCCAAAAGGGCAACAAGGTGTGAGTCACTTAAAAATTGAGTTGGAAACAGCACGAACGGCACGGCGCGCAACAGTTGCCGGCTTAACAATTAAACAACCAACGGTTTTACAACTTCGAAGTGATTCCTGCTGAAGCTTTCGAAGAGTTTCAAGTCATACAAAGTGATTTTGTACAAATCAAGTGTAATCACGTCAGTTTGTGGCTGTTTGCGACGCAGACGAAGGAGCGACGCTTTTATTATTACAAACGGCCCAACTTCCACTTGAATTAAAACATCAGAGTTATTTACAAATCATAAGAACTCACACCGGATTTCGGAAAACAGTTTCTCACTTCAAACTTCTTGGCATGGCAGTGATAATTCTCGGCCCAACGAGCTTGTTAATTACGGCCATGCACTGTAGCGAATCGGCCGGCCGGCACTCGAAGTCGAAGAAGGGTAATTAACACCAGCCGTACAAGTGTGTCCGGCATGGGTGCTAATGAAATGCCCTCAATTTGCATGAGTATCATAAACAATCGATGATGCTGTCGGCTGTCCGCTGTGGCGTCCGACATCAGCTGCAGCTTCGCAAAGAATTCGAATTCTTGTGTTTCAAGAGAAGTCGTTCGTTCATCATCCTAAGTGTAAACTCAAATTTGTATAGAGAAGTTATTCACACCAACGCATAACATTGTTGAAGCGTTGTTACACGCTGCGGCGCGACGACGACGACGACGCTTTTCATTCTTCTCGCTCGCAGAGTTGAAGGCTGGTCGAAGGTATTTGCACAAGAGTTCATAAACTGAAGTGACCGGCCGGCCAATGATGCTTAGACAGATAGAATTTTATGCCATCATTGAAAAATATTTGTAATGGCAATTGTATGTGTGTGTGGTTTTCATGCACGAACATTGAGTTATTCAAAGTTGACTCTACATGCCACCTGATGACGATGATGCAACGACGAAGCTTTCAACAAAATTTGAATTTAAAATTGCAAAAATATAAAAGTTCGTAATAGAGTTGTGAGATTTCGTAATACTTTTGGGTATTTCAAAAACACTCAAAATTGTTGCACCGTCTGCATAGAACACCATTTTTTCATCTGCATACTTTTAGTATTAGTATTATTAAGAGAAAGCAGAAAAAAAGTAATTCAAGCGAGGTTTGTTCTGTTGTACTATCTATCCAAAAGTAAGTTTAGCTTGTTAAGTGAGAATATCTGCTAAACGCCAAGGCAGATTCTTATCACTTCTAGGTTATTTCCAACCTACAATGATGGACAATTTTAATCGATGGAGTCGTTTCGAAATTTGGAGGACTGGATTTGTTCATGATACACCAAAATCTGCCAGAGCAAAAATAATCAGTTTCTTTGCAAGCATGGACTCTCTTACGAACGGCTTGCGAAAGCTTTTAAGCTCTCTGCCATTTTTTACGAATTCGTTGCTGTTCGTTGTATTAACAACTAACGAATTTTGGGTCACACTAACATTTCTTTGAATTCTTCGAACAGCTTCTGCAGGGAGAACCATGATTGTACGAGTTCTGGCATGTACTCTTAGGTACTTAGGTGTATATATGTATGTGTGTTTGTTTGTATCTCTTAATTAATGCACAAAATCGTTGTTCATTGTCTCGACCGCAAAGAGTTTTGGGTACAATCGCGAAATGTCCGGAGTTACTGACAAATTAGCATAATAATAATTCTCTGCGTCTCTGGTCAATGTGCACACATGTTGTACATTGTGTGTGTGTGTGTGTGTGTGTGTGTGTGTACCACTTAGCATAATTTTGTTGTTACCTCCCAGTTGTCCGCCCTGAGGAGAAATGACTGAACGACCGAAGGAACGATGAGCGCGATTGACAACCGCGCCGGGGCAATGCCGGCGGAGCCTGCGGTGGAATGAGCGTGTCTGTGGATGAGCAGATTTAATGACTGTTTAGCCGGAATTGAATAAAAAAAAAAACAAAGGAACAGCGAGCCCGGCCGGGCTGACAACGGTGTCCATGGTGTCCATGAAGTGGACGAGGACATGGCTCGATGATTTAATAAAGCCGTCCGAGCTCACGTACATACGAGTACGATACATTCTCACATGGAGCACACCAAGCACCATGAAGGTAGCCCTTTGTCGTGCTCTTTGTGGTTTCGTTTCCTCCCGAGAAATTAGTAGAACACTTAAAATACACGAAAGACATAATGGGCAGGTGACCGACCGACCGGGAGCGGGCACAGCATTGCGAAACATGAAATATTTGTCCAGTCGCTTTCGACAGCAATCGCTAAATTGACTTCAGTTTGAGTTTCGGCGGAATTAAATGACTTTACTTTAAATTATTTTGGTTTTTATACGTTCAATGAAAAATTGTTGGACGAAATTAAAATTATATAACCTTTCTCTCTCTGCCATAAGCCACGCCTAGATTTTCTACCAACAGCATTTTGTGAGTTATACAAATTCTTAATTTAGACTGTCACAAGAAGCGCATAACTTTATTATCTTTCGCGCTGAATTTTGTCTTCTAAAACGCGAAACCCAAACGGCTGAGACGTTTCGACGTCGCTTTCGACGACGCGCCGTTAATGTTCGAGACGCGCTGTGCGCTGCCGCCGCATGTCATCATTCGTTTCGCGAAGTGAGCCGTGCACGATGCATTTCGCAAGAGATATTGTTCTTAGTACATACGTCCGGATTCCGGACTCAAACCTGGCGCGGCACGTAACGCGGTCATTAAATTAATGTTGGCCACTGTAATTACTGTACGCGTCGGTTCCTCCGCCGCACCATCAGCATCGAGCATCATCCCGGCAGCAGCGAACTCTACAAAAGAGTCATCTTAATCGCGAGGCAAAATTGCAAATTAGTTTGTTTGCTCCGCCGCCACGTCTTCCCCGCCAACCAGCAAGACCAACCCATGTCGCGACCGTTGGTCGCTGTTGGCCAGGGGCGGCAGCATGTTGCCGATTTTTGGTACATGACGATGTCAAAAGGTGTTGTCGCTGTGCAGCTGTGCATGCTCGCCGCATCATGCCGGGCGCAGCGCGGTGGCTGTTCGCACGTACACAATTTTACATCCTAAATAATTACATTTGAGCATATTAACGAAAATGGCTACGAAATCTGTTACGAAAATGGCGGCGTTCATAATAACCACAATATGTCCTCAAACTTCGACACGAGGGCGCGACGCAACGCGACGCTGAAGACGCGACGCAGCTTTTAAGTGGCTCATTATGCAATTAAAATAAGTATGAAGGATAACAACGTCAGCGCAAATTTACGCTTGGGCGACATCTTGTGTTGCGCCGGAGCGAGTGAGTGGGTTCTTTCTAGGTTCCGTTTCTCGGAACTTTGTGAGAGCTCGGTGTGTGGTCGGTCGATAAGTCCGACAACAACAACGACAGCAACGATAGCTTCCGGCCTGTTTGCAGCCGTCGATCACGTTTCGCCTGGACGGAAGGAATTGAATTTGCTATGAATAGACACGACCAGACGACTGAAGGCAGTCAGTCCACTTTGGCGCACACTGAATAGTCGATCATTGCTATTACTGATATAGAGTTTAGGTCGATCGCAGCACTAGCATTATCATAGCGATAGCTTCCGAGAAAACACTGAAAGAAATAAAGTATTAAGAGTTACACAAATTGAGCTAAAAGTCAGCTAAAAATCAATGATTATTAGTGCTCAACCATTCGAAGGTGAAGTAAGCGTATTTTTGGGAAAAATTCTTAGCTCTTTCGAAAATCGGTTGTTGAGAAGATAAGAATCCACACTAGAGAAGAAGTGCGGGCATAATTCGAGAAAACAATCACTTCGAGGACGCAATATTTAACTGCTTGAGAAGCATTTGTGGCGTTAACTACAATAATCCCATCCTAAAAAGGTTATAACTTGAGGCCTTCACGGTAACACGTCTGCTGGCACTGATGAGGATGAGGATGATGATGATTGAGTGAGATTTTAACTACTTACGCTTTAACTACGTACCATTTTATGAGAAGTATAGCAATGACTGGCATTTTCCGATCAAGCGCCGCTAGTCGCTGATTTCACGATTTCATACTCTACAAATACAATAGATCTTGATCAAATCAGTGCAGCACTTAAGAGAGCGGAGAGTGAGAGAGAGTGGGAGAGAGAGTAGTTTCGAAACTAAAAGAGTTAATCCACTAATCGCCTCAGTTAAGGACAGATGTTGCTTCAATGTAGAGTTTCAGGTATGATGGCTTTTAAACGGTGCCGGATTAAGTCAGCGGTGGGCCCTCTTTTAAGTTGTTAAGATATACATACATATTTAAGTTATTTTTAGTTTATTATTTTTTAAATTTTTTTTACTTTAGTTTCTTGTAAAGGAAAAATTTTGAATACGTTTTTTTGTTCTTGCTTTGCTGCCAAAAATTTTAGGATTTACTTCTTATTCTTACGGTTAGATGATATTATTGAAATTATGCGAACGCGATTTAATCAGTTTTTCGATGAAATTTGGCGCAGATTTTTCGGCAAGACAAAAATTTCTTTCGGCGCGAGGCTGTTCCGCTGTTAACATTTACCAGGGTTAACCATTAGCCGGCACTTCTTATAATTTTTCTTTTTAACAAACATTATCTTTAAACACTTTTAAGAATTCTAAAACTCTTGGTAGCACTTTTACGAAAAATTTTAAGCCCATTTTTCTCAGCAATTTTAGCCGATCTGTTGTATTTTATGTTACAATAAGGCAGTTTTTGATACTGCTTTGGCATAACGATATTTATATACATTTTAATCAACATTCATCACATTTTTTCATGGTTGATTTTTTCTATAGAATTCAGAGACTCGATTAAAAACTTGTGAAAGCAATTCACTATCGGCGGAGGGAGGGACCGACTGACTGACTGACTGTTGCCAACTCGATTGACTCAAGCCGGAAAAAATTCAATCAATCATTAGATGGATGAGTTGCGTCAAATGCTACTGACAGACCGACAGCAGCACTGACGGGACAACTATTACAAGTGCACCACCATCGACCACCTCGGCTTCTGAAACTCCATCCGGTTTTTCATCGAGGATGTCCTGCAGACGTATGAATTGGTAACCGAAAAAGTCCACGTAAAAAATAGTTCTTTCCAGTTTGCGTTATTGTCAAGCGTGTATCCCATTCCGTCGCACTCCTCCTCCCCCTCTTGCCACTTGCTTACTGGACTTTATTTTGGTTGGTTTTGCTGCAAGTGCTTGCCAGCGAGTTTTTTTATTTGCGCCCTGCTTCCCAGCGATCCGGCCGGCCAACGATGGTACATATCATGTTGACAGGCGAACAATGTTTCTAATTTTTAACACAAAAATTCCAGCGTACCTCGTGACAAATGAAAACCAAATGCACTCGCTCTGTCTCTCGTGAAGCTCGAACAAAGCGGCTCTCTGGCCATTCTGTCTAAGCTTCCGACGGGCGGGGCATCTCTCGAGTCGAGCCAGGGTTTTTAATTATGTCCAATTTTCAATTTCAACTGTCAGTGTAAGGAGGAGGAGGAGGAGAAGGTATGTCAGAAGTGCTCCTGACGGACGGTGCCTGACAGCTGAGAGCCGTGAAGTGAGTGCTGGTTGTTGAGCGCTGGGCGCTGTGTGTCGGACGTCAAATACTCGTAGCAAGTAACGAGAAAAACAATGGATTCCAATAATTCCTTTCGAAGTGTGAATTTGAGCGGAGGAAGAACATCACCATCAACAACAACAACAACAACAACAACAACCACATTTAGAAATAAATTGAAATGAAACAACGTTTAGATAGCAACGAGAAAAGCAAAAGAGAGTAACAAGTCCCGGACTTCGGAGAGAATGAAATTCGTTATAAATTCAGTCGTCTGTACTCTCTGTATTCTCTTCAGACGTTTAGTTTAGTCTTTTCTGTATTCTCTTCAGACGTTTAGAGCATCCCTCGGCGAAGAGTATGTTGCTCCGTATTTGCACTAGCCGACTTTTTTGGCACAAATGTAAATTGAACGAATTGCGGTTCAGAATGTGCACAAAATGAGTGGCAACAGTTTGCTGTACTCCTTTGAACACTCTCCTCTCTACTCTACTCTCGTATGTACGAGTATGCTCTGTTCTCGAGCAGATTTCATTGCCTTTGTCGAGCGCCCGCCCTGCTTTCTCCTGCCAACGGCTAACATGCCAGCGGCTAACATGAGCGACATCTGTGCGTTTAATACAAATTTAATTAGAAGCTCACATGCAGCTCAGTTCAGCTCAGAACAGCCCTCAGAACGACGACCCTCAGTGGAGTTTCGTTTCCTGTCACTTTGACAAATACTGACGACGTCCATGCTGTTGTTGTTGTTGGTGTTGCCCTTGTTTGCACGTGTTAACTCTGAGCTCTTAACCCCAACCGGCCTGGAAACGTTTATGCTGAGGTTTACATGCTTTTGGCCGCAAAACGTACAGCCCTTAGCTATGTCGCTCGCTCGCTCTCCTCCTAATTTTCTCCCCTTACGCCACCTTACAAATTTGTCCAGGGGGGCGGGGGGAGGAGGGGCATCGTTTGGTAAAAGGGTTCGGTGGTAGGCGATGGTTGGCGTTTGTTCAGAGGGAGTGGCACAGATACTCGTAGAGTGTTGTTTGCGCTTCACTTTCCTCGACAGCGACATTTGGTCAAACATGCCCCACCTTGCCAAATACGCCCTCGAGAGGCGGTATTGAATTCACTGCGTAGCCCCTTCACAAATGGATTACGCACGCCTTAGGCCGCTGTTCCGAAGCAAACAACACAAGAAGGGTAAATGTTTGTAATAATTGCGGATTTATATTGATTTCATACTGGACAAAATTGCATTTTCCGATACAGAATTAATCGCATATTTCAATTAAACTAAATTAAACTATTACTAAACTATTTTTTAGTATAGTTTAAATATTAAACTATTAATTGATTTCTTTTACGTTTTCATATCATTTCTCATAGATATTTATTAAGGTTTTTAAGCCTATGAAAATACTGAATGCACGAATATACTCGTATGTATATATTTTAGGGATAAAATAAAATCTCTTACGTTTCCATTCGAAATTATTATTGGTATTTATGTATTTATTTTTAATTTCAAAACTTATTGCTTTTGGCATATCACTTAAAATTCTCTTTACTACAAAATATTCATAACTTCTTCTCTACGTTTGTCGTTAAGATATCCAAATCCATACAATACGCGCACACACACACACACACGCACACAATACAAACAACAATTGAGCAAACAAACCAAAAATCATACAAGGCAGTAAATTGCGGCTCTACACTGTGAACAATTTTCCATTTATTTTAGGTACAAAAATTTTACATACATAATTGCATACATTTCACGTAATTTTCATGGACGTCACAGATTTTTTGTGAATTTTATTTAAAAAAGTTATAAATTTTAAAATTTTTTTTAACATAGAACTTCTTATACACTGTAAACATTCTAAAATTTCTTAAATAAGATGATTTTTGAAAATTTGTGTTTTTACAATTTATCAAAACGATATATTATATATATATATCGATATATATTATACGATATTGTAGGCAACATTTTTCGTATCGTGTACTTGCTTGACTGTGTCTGCTAACGGCAGCAGGCAGGCAGACTACTGGATAAAATGCCAATAAGTCTTGCGAAAGGATGTTATTATAGTCGAGCTCTTCGGCTGCACAAAATCCTCGAAGCAAATTTGTTTACTTTTTAGCATTTTCTGCATTTTATGCTGAGCTGCGCTTTGCGAAAGTTTAGTCGTTGCTAAAGGGTGGGTGGGCGGTGGGCGCTCTTCAGGAAAGCGAAGGATATGCGAAATGCGTTCAGAATGGAAAAAAAATCAACTCAAGAGTCTGCTCATACTAAGAGTATATTCTTACAACCGGAATTCAGCTGATTATCGTTACGTAACAATACAAGTAACATAACAATTCGTTGAATCTAGTGCTTATAAAAGAATTTGGATGGATTTTGATGAATTTCAGCTCGTTTTTTCGAGTTCTTATGGTAGTCCATCCTGAGGGAAGAGGAGAAGAATGGAGCCCTTTTCCGAAAACTCTCGAAAAGATGAAACTGATGAAACTTTAATGATTGCAATTGAGTGGCAGAGTGCTTTTTAGCAGGAACTGGTTAGTCTTTTTCTGCCGGAGGGTCTTCTTCAACCAGGAACAGTCCTTATTATGATTTTTATTCCTTATAATTCCTTTTAATCAAAAAAAACTGTTTGATGACAAACTTACAGCGCATAGTTTCTGAGGTACTCGCTTGTACTTGGCACGAATGGTCGGGCCGCGCATACCAGACCTCTTGGGCTACCGCGATACGGTGTAATGAATGTTTTTCGTGCGATTTTCTTCCGTCGCGTCGTCCGTCTCTTTTGTGTTGGTTTGGATTTCGCAAAAACTTGACTTTGAGTTGTTAGATTTCGGGTCGGTCTGGTTGGTGTTAATGCCCTTCACATCAACGAGCTGTAGCTGCATGCGTGTAAGTATGCTCTCTCTCTCTCTCTCTCTCCAGGCGAGAGTGCTGTGAGCTGTGACTTTGGTCGCAGAGACCACGGCAAATGTCACGACCTCGACGTTGCGACGCTGCGTCGTTGCGAGTGACATGCAATAGTTGGCCTCATTTGCATAAACTTCTTCCGTACGGGCTGGCAGAGCTCGCCGGCAAACTCGAGCTCCTTTATTTGCTGTTCCGGATCCTGTCGCGTGGCTCTCGCCCGCGCCCCCCATTCTTTACGATATCCGCCGCATGACCATCGTCCCACCACGTCCCGCCGGCATTCCCGCCGCACTCTTCTAATTTGCCGTTCGAGAGTTTTTGTCCCTGTCTAAGTTCATTTCCGCAGTTACCGTTTTCACGGTTAACTGGTTTTTCGGATTCGGCTTCGAATTCGTTCGTGGGCGCTTCGTGTGCTTCGTTGTTTGGGTCGGTCGTTGGGGTTGACTGCGTCGCTTGAGTGGGTGCTATAGTCGGTCACCGTGTCCGCGTGTGACGCTTTGAAGTATAAACGTTGAGTGCTTGCATTTCGGCCTAAAAGCAATTAAAGTGGATTTGTCTTTGAATTTGTCTTTGCTCTTTCTCTGAGGTGGCGCGACAACATGTATCGAGTGTCGCGCCTCGAACGGAACACGCTGAAGGAACAGACGAAAGTGGTTTGTTCACTTTGTATTTGTAGAAATTTGTGATGAAACAAAATTTTGCCAGAGGTCTGTCGCACAACTGTCGTTGAGCGCATAGTTTTTTAGTGCTTCTGCAGATTTTGCAGAGATTCTCATTTATTTCATTAAAAAGCCCTTTGAATGCGTTTGCTTGAATTCGGCCAAAGTCTTTCGCTTGGAGACTTGCCAGTTAGAGTGACGAGGTCGGTAATAAGGAACATTTCCTTTCAAATGAGGCCCACTTTTATCCATCTGTGTGGTCTTCGGCCAGAGTTTCAGCATGAATTTAACAAAAATTGGGGCAGGCTGTCACTGTCAGAAAACAAAGAATCCACTCCTTTCTAAAGTCTGCATCATTAAAATTTCCCACTTTTTGAGCTTCATTCCCTGCGACGGGATCTCGAAGTGTTTTTTATTTTTCGGGTAAAACCATTAAGAAAACAGCTCCTCTGCCACTATTGCCACAAGCGCCTCACCTTCTGGGAACATCATTCGAAGGCTGCCGAAATGCTGCTTGCTCTACATAACGACGCTCTCTGAGCAAGGCTGGGCTGGCGGCACATTTCGTGCTCCAACAGCAGCTCCAACGTTGTAAAAGCTCTTGTTCTTGCACGCCTCCTGAATGTAACACTGCAGAGCTGCTGCTCTTCACTGACCTCAATCCTAGCGTCAGGACAATGCGAAATATTCGGCGGGACCTGGTGCCTGCTGCCTGCTGCCTGCTGCAATCCCTTGCTCCATTTTCCGTTTCCGTGTAAAGGTGCTGCTGGCCGCAAGGGGGCGGAGGGGGTGGTCATTGAAGGGCGCGCGCGCTCCTCATTATGGAAATTTCAGTGCAAAGCCTGCTTGTGCCACATTCATTCATTCCATTCGTCGCCTTGTACGCGCTGTCCTTGCATTCAGCATGACGAGAACCGGCGCGTCCGCCAACACCATGCAGATAAAAGTGAAATGATGTTTCGACATTCGTCGACACTCATCGACACTCTCTGCGCGCTGGTGCCGGTGCTGGTGGTTTTTATTTCAGCTCGGATTTTGTTGACTTGAAGTTTTTAATTAAAACATAAAACATTCAGAATTGTGTCAAGCTGCTTTTAGCAAAAACAACAACAACAACAACAACGAAAAACGACAAGCGCCAAAGTGCAATTTGTTGTTATTTGCTTTTACTTTGCTTTTATTTGCTCTTTGCAAGAACTAAAACTCAAAAGTTGTCATAATTCCATTCTGTTATTGCTAATTGCGCGAAGTTGCCGGCTGCTGCTCGTACTTTTCGGGCAGCTGCCGGAACTTTCGCATGACATGGTAGCGAAAAGTAGTTGCCGCCTTCGTAAAGGACGGCTTTCGGCCGGACGGCTCAGAATGAAAAGGGCATCATGCTTGATGAAATTGTCAAGGATAAGCGTAGTTCCATTGCACGACAAAAGCGGCAATGTTGCTGACGAACTTCTGACATAACGAACATCGTATAAGATCGTTAGCGAGTAAAATTTTCAAATTTCCAAATTTTCACACAACAACCCAAAATTACATTTTACCATTTTATAGTGAAGCACCAAAAAAACAAAAAAAAAAACCAACAATTTAGCTCTTCTCACATTTCTTCTTCTCACATGGAAAATAATCCTTCTTCAGTGACGCTTTTTTCAGTTTCGTTGTGGGTGGTTTTTGTATTAAAATGTAGTTTCTCCAATTTTGACATTTTGACATTTGACGCGACATTGAAAGGGTTTGCGTAATTGGTTTGATGTTTCTCTGTTGGTTTGTTTGATGCTCCAACGCACAACGCTTTTTTTCCTTGCCGCAACCAAACGCAGACACTACAAAAAGAGTTTGAAGCGTTCCAAAATTGTCTTTAGATAGAAAAAAAAAAAACAGTTTCTTTGAACTGTCATCATCAACACACAACTGACGTACAGAAGGCAGCAACATCACCATTAAAACACACACACACACACACACACACACACACACATCATCCAGCCGTTCGTTCTAAAAAGGGACTAGTGCCAAGACAAACGACGCGTCGCTTGTCGACGAAAACAGAAAAGTGTCACAGAATTTGTCGCACAAAAATGCAGCTACAAGAAAAACGCATTTCGCGCTCACATTCTGAGAAGTGGCAACGAGCCGATCCCAATCTGCCGCAGGCCACAAATAGCATGCAAGTACCACTACAAGTGCATTTGCTATTCGCGGAATCCGTGCGGTGTGCGCGCACCAACGCCGCCACCCTGCAACGCCACCACTCGACAGGCGACCGGCGACCGGCGAACGGCGAACGGCGACCTTCTGACGTTGCAGCTTTGAAATGTACGAGCGTCGTGGATGCTGAAACTCTAAACGGTTGCTGCACCTGAACGCTTTCTGGATAACGACTCTCCCACATTTTTATGCACAAATAAAAGCTGTTCCTAATTTGAAGGAACCATCGCAGCGCATCGCATCGCATCGCCTTGCCTTTATGCAGCAAGCTCACTAAGAGTAAGTGCTTGTGAGTGTTTCAAAGTGCTGCAGCGCTCGCCGCCTGCTCCGCTGTGAGCGCAGACACTCCGGAGCTGCCAACCTTGAAGCTGACTGACAGCGATAAAGTGTTGCGAGTGTTTCGGCAAAACGAGAGCACTTGAAGAACCCTGAGAATATATTGTAGAAAGTAAGTCGTCAGGGATGACGGTTCCTGCCAGCAGTGTCAGCGAAACCCGGGGCACTCCGAGTGTGATGCTGTGTGATACTTTTCCAATGTCGAGCTGCCTTCGAAGTTGCTTCATTGCGAAATTAAAATCCTTACACAACCGCATTTTAATGCGTTTGCATTGTAAATACATAATGGTTCGCCGTGACTGCAGCCCCTCTGCACCGACGTCGACGTCGCGTCGTTCCGACAGACGCAGCAAATTCAGGCGAACTGCAACAAAGAGCAAACTTGTGCTCATTAATTCATTTTAAATATTTATATACGGTCCTCGGTAGCCGGAGGCGGCTGTTGAGCGAAACCGCAGCTTCGTCCTTACGCATACGAACACGAACACGAACACGAACACACACACGCACTCTCACAAACGAGTGTATTCAATTTTATTCAATTTTATTCGTATTTGTCTTCGCTGCTCATTTCATTATTACGTTATTATTGTTATTAATTTTAAGTGACATTTATTGCAGCGAAATGGCATTCCAGCGTGAAGACAACAGGGTCGGTGGCAACCCTGTGAAAACCATTGAGCAGTTATAATGGGTGACACTGGAAAGGCCCCGATTCTGCTCGGGAGGGAGAAATATCGGAAACAAAGGAGTCATTAAGTCTGAAGTCGGTCAAAAAGTAACCTGACAGGACTTTTCTTGTCTCTCTCCCTCTCTTTTTCTCTCAAGAACTGTGATTAATTTTCGCGTTTTGTGGCTTCAAAAACTTAAATTACAAATTATAATTAAGCCATCAAGTGCAGCGCCTTTTGGTGATAAAGTGTATGAAACATTAATAAAGTATTATGAAGAAGAAGGTAACATCGCCGAAACCGGTTTGTCTTCAAACCAAATTTGACAAGACCGAATGACGCAATGACTGCACCCCAAAACTCTTCATCAGGCAAACTTGTGGCAAAACTCAACGCACATCGAGAAACTAATATACATATAGCTCGCATATACGTACTTATATGTACCTATTCAGGGCCCTCGAAAACCTTGACAAAAACGCTTCTTCTGCTCAGATTTTATGGCCTCCTGTTCCACAGTGCACTGACGACGCATCGACGGCCAGCTGTGCCCTGTCGCGTTGTACAGTTAATAACAATTTTTATATTTTTTGCCCGCGATGACAATTTTATTGCATTTCGGTTCGGCCGGTGCTGCTGCTGATGATGATGATGATGATGATGATGCGTGTGAGTGTGCTGAATGCGGCAAGTGTTGCACACTCATCGCCAACGTGGTGGCAGCAGCCGGACCTGTCGCCTGCAGCATGCGGCGTGCGTCGCGCTGTTGCATTTCGCACGTTTAAACGAATTTTGCGGGCTTTTTTAATTAAATACTCGTGAGCACTGCACTCGCAAGTGGGTGGGGCGGTTGGGCGTTTTGGACGCTTAGTCGGACGGTCGGACGTCCATTGAGCTGCCGCACCGTTGCACTGTGTTGAACGACGCACATGATGCGGTGCATTTCCTGGCGTTATTTATGAGAAATTCATTCACTCGCGGCTGTTTTTGTTTTCTGTTTGTTCATATAATTTAATAAATTGTGTTTAATGCGGCGGTGCGAGCGGTGCGCGGGACGCATATAGCGGCAGATGCATCAGCGCGACAAACAAAAGCAATAAATTGCTTCAGCAGCATTCGGCTTGTGCCGATTCACCGAACGTGAACTATTTGCGGAATTTTAATGCTCCCGTTGATGAGCGCTTACGCAGCGCAACACAAAGAAACACTAAAGCAATTACAAAAATTCAAAATTAACATTATCACATTTTTCCGCGCAAAAAGTCAATAAATTAGTTAATGCAGCGCCCGAAAGCGGCAGCAGAAGAAGCAGCCACAAAGCAACCAACGTGCCTGAACGTGCACTAAATCTTTTAATTGAATAAATCATTAAAATTATTAATGTTTTCTCTGCAT
Organism: Conops quadrifasciatus; assembly: GCA_949752815.1. NCBI lineage: Eukaryota > Metazoa > Arthropoda > Insecta > Diptera > Conopidae > Conops > Conops quadrifasciatus. The sequence goes on along the minus strand of OX457081.1, from coordinate 26,686,471 downwards.
ACAGCTTCGTCCGCTGCAAAAGCTTCCGGAATAAAGGTTTTTGTGAACATTGCTCGCCATCAAGGATTTAAATAGAGTCCTTAGAAGCGCTGCATTTAGTCTCTAACGTGCAGGCCTTTTAAGTTTGTATCACAGAGAATAGCTTCTGCAGAATAGCACCGACGCGTCGGAAAATCGAAAGGCGAAATAGCGGGAGAGCGGAATAACGTTGAATTCTACAATACATAGCCCGTTTTTTTTATAACGCGGTTTTCTTGCAAGAAGCATTTTATTGTAATGCAAAATTCATGTTTATTCGAGGCACCAAAAGAATATGTACGATGTCTCTGACACGTTTCCGAAACGGGGGCAAAAAGCTCTGATTTATTTTAACCTTACATTCTTATGTGTTTCCCCCCCCCCCTTCCCCTCCACACCCTTTTCTCTTATTCTCAGGACAAATCGTTGTATAACTGCAGTCATGTTTTTGGGTAAAGCTGAAAAATGTAAGCATCTGCCATGGAGACTGGATCAATACAGCCGGATGTAAATGCCATCGTACCTGCTCATGCTTTGAGGGGTGGGGGGGGGGGGAAGTGCACCTCCTCTGCCAGTGTCCATGAATATAAGAGTTTTCTTCGAATGTCAGACAGAAGCGAACCTCTTTTCCCGGCCGTACTCGTAGTTAAAGCTGTACGTACGGAGGAAGCAGTTGACTGATGACAAACGCATAATAAAAAAAAAAAAACAACTCCGGCACCGCCATTGCAGCTGTAAAAACGGCGAAGCATTATTTGTTCGAATACGTTCTGCACTTCTTGCCCTGGATTTCTTGTCACCGACTGGCGGCGTCCCATGAAGCGTTTATAATGGGACACGCGGCTATTTATGGCCGCCATTTAAGTTAAACAATTTATGGGCCCAGTCAATTGCGACCACTGAACTTTTGCAAAATGGCTGAAAAGCGCTTTCCTCTCGGCTGGGAAGTGCAACGTTGCGTTCATTTGGCTCGGTTCGATGAAGATGATTTTCAAGAGGAAAAACGTACTGGCTTTGAAATTATTTCCGCTCTTTTTTTTGCTGAAATCCTCAATCGCATCAGTGTGGATGATTTAAAGGATTGAAAAGAAAAAAAACCAAAATTAGAAATTTTTATTTCAATCGAAGTGTAAAGGAGAAATCAGGATTCATCTCAGGAGTACTATTTTTATTTTTGTGGCAATAATATTCAGTTGATTTTTGAATTTAATGCAAATGTCGTTTACTTTATGTAGCCTAAAATTTATTTTAATTTTTTTACGTTATTTTTTAGCAAGTTTGGATTGATAGTTTTCAGCCAAAATTCTATTAATTGCTGTATTTTTGCGAAAATGTAGCTTTCTAGGAAGGAAGGAAGCAAGATGGGACTGTCCTCGACCTCTTAAGATATTTCATAAATGATCTCGAGAACTCCTTTCATCCTTTCTGATATCCTTCCGATGCGATTTTTGCTCTAATGGTTACTTTTTAGTTTGGTGAAAGCCATCACTCCTCGTCCTTCAAACAAATCTCTCTCGCTCTCTCTCTCTCTCTCTACGTGCTTTATATAAACATAACCCACATACGTTTTCCTTTCATTTATTTCCTCTGCCGCCCGTTGCCCTTCCCGCTTCCTTCTTAATTTCAACAAAATTAAAACTTTGCCATCTTAAACTTTGTACAGGACTCTTTGTGACTCGTTATCTATAATGAGATCTATTTCAAGCATCTGAAGCTGCTGCAGATGCTGGTGCTTGAAAGCACTGAGAACACTTTCTTTTTAACCGAACCATCGTCGTCTTCCTGCGGATGTCTTGCTGTAATGGTGCTTCTTACCTGTGCCGAGGTTTGGTGTGGCAGCTTCTTGCTCTCAAAGCTTCTTCTTGAAGCTTGAGAAGACAACAGCTCGAAACTATCTGCATTTAAGATGCGAAGATGCGCGCCGATACGGTTGACAAGTCAACATGGACGCTTGAAGATGACTAAAACGATGAAGACGACGAAGATGAGGTTAGAAAAAACTGTGCCACGCTGCTCAGCGGTAATCACAGGCGCCTGGGTCCTCAGACACAGGGTGCGCGAAACGAATATCCATCTCAATATTCCTAAATCTTTCACGATTTTAATACAGCTGAAATTGAAATCGATTTCCTGTCATTGTGCCACGCTCTTTCCATCGCTCTTTCCATCGCTCTTTCACTCTCCACCCTCCATTTTCTCTCATCTGTCTAATGACAATTACAAGTAGGCACCGCTCATTGTCAGAGAGCAGAGCATTAGTAACCTACAGCTAGCTGCTTTTACCTTAAAAGCTGAGCCCACCCGCACGGCTGACTGCTTCGCTTCGGAGGCGAAAAGAAGCAGGCTGTCAGTGTAAGTAAGCCTGTAGAGAGAGAGAGAGAGAGAGAGAGCAGCAGAATGAGTGGAAGATATGATCACACAAACAATGATTCTTTGTGAAAGTCTCAAACTTGGGTACTGCTGTAACCACCCAGCAGTGAGCCTGCTGGTGGCCGCACTGACTCAGCCCAAAGCCAGCAGCGGCGCTTATCCTGGCTTTTAATCTGAATTTTAATGTTTCGTAAAAGCATATTCCACATAATGGAACAGCCTCTCCAGCGCCCAGCTCTCTTCAAGAGAGGGCAAATTAATAGAAAGCTGTTCTTCGGAATCCTATTTCAAGAGTGTGGAGAGGAAAGTGCAGGCTGCGAGGCTCAGCCGAATGGAAAAATTTCACTTAAGTAAAGTGAAGCTTGAAAAGGCTTCGGGGGCAGATAGATAAACTGTGTCATGAGGGCAGGTTGCCTACGATGATGAGACGCCCATGTGAGGGCGGGGGCGGGGGCGGGGGCGGGGGCGAGACTTCCTATACACTCAGGTGCATCGAAAAAGCTGTGCCATTTCGGCAGTCGGGCCGACACAGAGACGTTTGCGTAATTTCAATTAAATTTCCAATTGAATTGAAGCGAGACGTTCGCTTCGGCACTCAAACATAGTTACAAAATTATCCTGCCAAAGCATTCTTCCTTTCATTTAAAAGGCGCTTGCTTCCTTCCTTCAAGCTTGGAAGTCATTTAGAGCTTTTATTGAAAAAGCATTAGGCTCAGGTGTTGTTTACTTACGATATACAGATATCGTATGAATGTTTGCCGCTGTTCAAATCAAGATTTAGTACCTTTAGTTTATAGAATAGAAAGCCAGCTCAGGTCTTGCCATTAAGTTTGTTCTGTCAAGTTTAAGTTTCTTAAACCAAGATGGCTCATTCAAAACCTCCTTTGGTTTAAGAGATTTACAGTTTTTCCGCTAGAACTTTTATATAAACAAATTCCACTAATGCGCTCGAATGGCTAAAGCCTAAATATGTACATACGTATTTTGTAGGCTTTAAGATGTTTTTTTGAGGAGTTAAGAAACTAATCTTTTAAAAGCCATAAATAAAAGGCACATTTTCGGTGCCTTAAGACGTTCAAAAGGGACTTCAGCCATAGGTTCAAGGAATTGATAGCTACAAAATATGTTCCAACGCGGCCGTGATACATGAGACGTGGATCCATAAACTTTTTACGACTGTCATTAAATTAAAACAGATAACATTTACTAGCTTCGATTAAATTAAATTAAATTTATAAGCGTTGTTCGTTTCGATTTTATTGTGACAAAGTCGTAAAAAATGTCTGTGCCTCGATTCGTGATTTGCTTTCATTGAGCACGACCCTCAAATGTTTATGAAACACGAGTACGGCTCTCACGAGCACTTGCGGTAAATGAGCATTAATTGTTGCTGTTAGTGATCGCAGGGCAGGCAGGCATGGTGGAGCCGGTTCGCCCAAGAAATGGCGAAAAATACTCTTGCAATGCAAATTAGTCGAAACAAAATGCAACGATTCGCTTCTAGCGACTGGTCGTTGTTGGTGCATGGTTGCATGGTACTTGCTGCACGTGTGAAAGGTGTCTGCGGCAGCGGCAGCGGCAGCGGCAGGGAGGTGCGAAGCGAGTGCACGATGAATCGGCAAATCAAGCGCATCGGCGAACACGGCACGGCACGGCAACCATTAATTAGCTTCTTAACCGGAGGTGCGAACAAACAACAGCGAGAGCAGCAACAACAGCAGCAACAGCAACAACAGCTAGCCTGCAACCAGCCGGGCACATCGTAAGCAGATACAGAAACGAATGCGACAAATGCGACATGCATTAATTGGAATCAGCACAAAACTTTGTCGTTGCGCTGAAAGAGAATAAAGAGCGAAAATAATAAGACAGAAAAAACTGACACGAACGGCGAGCTCTCGCGAACCGATACTGTGAAGTCAAAACGATGGGCACAAAACCGCTGCAGAGAAAATACGCGTACATAAAGCAGCAAGCAAATGGTTGCAGCAGCAGCAGCAGCAGCAGACTGCCGGCTGCAATGAAGCGCTATTCTAATGAAGCGCTTCGTTCAAGCCGTCGATTTAGCGGTAATTTATGCAAGTAAGCAAGTAATTAATTAAAAAAGAATTTAGAATTTAAATTAAACGTTGGCCAAGGCCCAAACAGATAAAGGTTTTATAGAAAACTTGCAGTACTTAAATCCGTTTGAATAAAGAATAAAGAATATAAGAAATCATAACAAAAAAATACTGCAAAAAATACTGAAAATATATAAAATCGAAAGATAAGCGCAACTTTTGTGACAATTCGCCTTAAAAGGCACACATTTTGGTGAGCTGCGCGATACACGAGGTCCACTTACGACATATCGCCGCTTTTATTTAACGAGGAGGCAACGCCAAACTGCAGCATCAGACAAAAACAAACAACAACAACAATAAAAAAGTCTGTGCCAAGTAATTAAAGGACACGAAAGCGATTTGTGTGCTCTTCTTGAGTTCGAGCGAAGCGTTGTGACCGATGTGAAAAGGAGTCGGCAAAGAGACGACGTAGTCATGGCGGAGGAGGATGTGATTTTGAGTTCTGAAGAGTTCGGCCACCCCGCTAAAAGTGTTATTGTTGTTGTGAGGAATGCAACGTGTTGAAGCTACACTAAAAACCCATTAAAATTCAGCGTGTCGTTTCGGCGACAAATACGGCAAAAATACTTAACAAATAAATGTATATACGTACTATATATACACCATATTATTTTAGCACTCGCAAGTCTACAGAAAGTGGTCTCAAAAACAACCCAAAACACGGCCATTAACAATAAGTTCCATGCGATGAGAGCGAATTCATCGCGTGTGGTTGAAAATGAATTAAAACTAAAGCAAAAGCATTTTGGCCAAGCCCATTTAAATGGCAAAATTGCAAGCATTAGTTTGCTAAATAAATAATCAATTATTTAATTAACACAAATTCTGGAGTCGCTAAACTAATTTCCATTAACAATTTATGCAACTGTTTGTATGCGTTAAATGAGTTAAATTTACATTTTTGCCAATTTCAATAATAATAATAGATAATTTTGTTGTTTATCCGAACCACAGAATAACTTTTTTTTATTATGCCTTTGAGCAGAAGTTTGCGGTTTTCATAACAAGCAAAAACCAAAAACCAACAGACCATATCTGCACTAACAAACATAGTTTAAGAGATATACGATATAAGAGAACGTATAGTATATCTTTATTTATTAAAACAAACATATTTAATATTTTTAAATTGTGAACAAATCAACAAAACTCAATTAATAAAAAAAGAATTTTTCGTCATTTCGGAAACCGTATTTTTTCCTGTGTTTATTTTTGCACCGCATTTTTTACGGCGATTTTTGTCAATTTCAGTATTGTCGAATGAGCTGCGCTCAAAAGGAAGCGCGACAGAGCGGCTGCTTCAATGGTGGGCATAAATACAAGTTCGGTTTATTTAATAAGCACCATTTCTGCCGAATGTATTAAATTCTCACAGCTCAGTGGCGGCTCAAATGAAGCGCGAAATCTAGAAAGAAACTTTCGAACCGCTGCGACGCGCCGGCGAGAGATGGCAACGCGAGCAGCACGGCGGAAAATAAATTTATAGGAGTATAATATTTAGCTACAAGAAACACTGAAACGCTGAATAACCACCGAGCTCTCATGAACGCCATACAAAGAGACACAAAAGAAGTGAGAAATACAGAAATACTCGTAAATTCTACAATTCTCTTTCACTCTCTTTCGCCGCAACGTAACAAATCGCTCGGAAAGTGTAATCGCACCTTTTGTAGCAAAAAACGTGCAACCAACGCTGATTCCTTCAGTGCGTCTTAAATTACATACAGCATTTACGACTTTGCGTCTTTTTGCTGGAGTTGTTGTTATTTGTTGTTATTTGTTGTTGTTGTTGTTGTTGTTTTTGTTCTACTTTAAACGACAAATGTAACTGTCGTTCTTGTTTAGTAGGAAGAAACTATGCCGCAGAGCCTGCATGAAGTGCAGCAAAACGCACTCTCTGACCTTGAACGCACGCTTGACGGACCCCGCCTGTCAAGCATGCCTGCGGTGCTTCTTCGGCCTGACGACCCTCGCAGAGTTCGCTCCCAATGGCTCCATTATTTCGCACAATTAGATGCCGATTTCACGCGTGTCGGCTTACCTGCGAGGATTACGCCTGATTTCCGCCTGAGCCGGCGGACGGACAGAGCATTAGAAGGTTTAGGCACTACAATGAATGGCACTGGAATAACCTTGAGGAAGCCAGGATTAACAGCCTACAATAAATTTCGATCTCGAATTTCGCACTCGAACAAAGAAGATACGCTGAATTGTGACGCCTCAAAAACTATCCAATAAATTCGGGAAGGTACAGGAAGCACGCATATAAGAACACCCAAATCTCAATATATCGAATAACCGGGTGTGTTATTTCATGCGGATTGTGAGGTATACTCAGTAATTTATTCATTCATTCGTTCATTGCGACACCTTTTTATCCATCAATCGAAGTCTTTTTAGCCTTGCGAAGATGGTTATCCCAAAGCGGCAATGCTCACCGCATTAGAGCGTTTGTTCAACGCTCTAAAATTCAAATAAACTTCTTGTTAGCGTTAAGCGGCCCGCGAATTGTTTGACGAGCGAATCGCGTGAGTCGCTTGCATTTGACACAAAAGTGGCTGCGCGCGTGCAAACAAGAGCATTTACACAAAATTAAAGCGCGCCATTCGGGAAGTTGCACCGGAAGGGACGTACATACATACGAGTATGTGCATGCTGACGAGGTGCTAACGGGCGGGCTCAATCAATACAGGCACAAAGCTCGGTGACGAGCTCGAATTTGTTACTTATTTAAAGAGTCGCTGTTCGAGACAAAGAAGCGTCCGCGTTTCTCAATGTGAACAACGCGAGGCGCGCATTGTCAGGTTGTTGTTGTTGTTGTTGTTGTCGCCATTGCTGCCACTTGTCAGAACATAAATTTCGCCCATTTTACACAGACCTGGTGCATCTTAATATCGCCGTCTCCGCACTGCGTCGTCACTGCGATCTCGAGTGCCTTCGAATTTGTTGGCGTCCGAGAAGCAGGCGCTTGCAACGCGGAATGTTTGCTAGTGGGGCTGACGAGCAGGGAGGTCGGCGGCAGCAGCAGCAGCATGGTAGTAGTAGCTTTTGGTGGCACGAACTGGCAGCCTCCTAAATTTAACGGAAACCATTTCAGTTGCGATTTGAAACAGAAGGAGTTGCTATTCGTGGGTAAGCTGTCTTTGCCAGCCAGGACCGAGGTGCCGAGATTTGTTGGGGTCATAAAATTGCGGTTGTTGTTGCTGCTGGTGTGGCTGCAGCTGTAGCTGCCGCTGCTGCTGCTGCTGCTGCCAAGATTTGCCTAATAAAACAAACAGTAGTGAAGTGCCGGCAGACAGCAACATGACTTGGCGAGTGCAACGTACACGACAAGTGGAAGACATGTAAGCTCTTGCCGAATAGAGAGGGTTAATGCACGAGCGCTGGCTTGAGGTCTGAGGTCTTGGAAGTAAATGTAGAGAAATTTTAAACCTTTCCACTTACATAAAGCGATAACATTTCAGCTTAAATTCTTCTCGTGGCTGAAAGATGAAAGAAGGAGCTTGCAATGGGTGCATGAAAGTGTATGCAAATCTTAATGGAAACTAAGTAGTTTTTAATGATTCGGACTTTAAACACTCTGAGAAGTTTCTTGTTCTTCTTCTTCTTCTTAGCAATACGAGAGAGTCGAGTCGATGTCCATTCTTTAATTAAACAACTTCAAGTAATCGAGGGTTAATTTTGCAAATCAGCTTCCGATTGTGCGATTGTGGTTTCTCGGGGGAGTGTCGCTCTGCGTGGGCAACACAACACAACTGGAGTCTCCATAAATCCTCAAAGGTTAACGCTTGCGAGTGCAGGCGGCGCTGCTTGGCGCGTGTAAGTTAAGCCACGTTTAGTCCACGGGCCCAAAAAAAGAGCAAAAGTTTGACAGACAGAAACTGGCAACGACCGTGGGCAGAAAGTGCAATAAAATCATGATGAATTATGCACTTAACAAAGGGCGGATGCAGGGGAAGGAGAAGGGAGACCGAGCGTTGGGTTGTCAAAAGACTTCAGGCACAAGTAAGTTATCTCGCACCATTAACGGCCGCACATTTTGACTCGTATTATCACAGCGGAGGGCGGCGAAGAAGCCGAGCTGTTTAGCATTTAAATTGATTTAATTTGGCTGATGAACTTGAGCCCGCCTCGATACTGCCTCCGCTTGAGGACGCGGCGGCGGGATAACAATGTGCATTGACTGCCAGGCAATCGGTTCCCTTCGAACGACAGCCTTGCTGTGGTCCGGTCCACACCGTATCGTCCACACTGATATCTCAAATCGCTGCCTGATTGTTTAATCGGCGACTAATCTAAGTTGCTGGCTCTGGCTCTGGTCACAGAATAAATTTAATGAAATTGCCACACTCGCGATCGCGTCGTCGTTGTCGCGATCCTCGTCGTCGTTGACGTTGTCGTTGTCGTCATCGTGGCTGTCTTGGTTTCCGTCCGTCAGCTCGAGTTCGCCTCAAACTCGGGACGCCAACGTGACTTCGTCTGCCTCGGAGCCTCGGAGCCTCTGAGAAGTTATGAGGCACGTCATTGATGTGCGGTCAAAAGGTGTGCAGACGATATGTTGCCGTCTCCGGCATAGCCGCCCCCCCCCCACCCTGTTGCTTTCTCATCAGCAATTTGCATATTTGTCGTCGACGCGACGTTCACGACGTTGACGCTCACGTTTCCGGACTGTCGAGCTGCGGTCATTTTCGGCAACTGACTGGAGTTGTTGTCAGTTTGCAGCAAACTAATGAATGGCTCTTGCTGTTATTGTTATTGTTATGGTTGTTGTGGTCGCTGCACTCGCTCGCTGCCGCGTCGCCGTGAACAGACGCCGCAGTCATCTCCGCCGCAGTGCTGCCAGCCGGCAATGGAGTATTTTGTGACTCTTCGTGAATAATTTTCACAATTTAAGACTGTTCCAGCCTGCTGACTGGACACATTGTGTTTCGCGACAACACAATGTCGCCTTCGGGCGAAGTTTGCGCAGCGGTATCAGCAGCGTTGTTGTCTTCATTGTTCGATATGTTTCGAATTTCGCATGGCAGACAACTTGAACGCGGTTGACAAGCGATCTTGCTCTGTGCCTCTGCGCTGATGGTCCGGCCTGATCCAGTCAGCAGATCAGATCCAGTCGGATGATGTGGGCTGCAGTTTCTGCGAATTATTCTCCAGGTCTTTATTGACGTCTGCTGGTACGGTTTTGTCATTGTTGAATGGTAGAGCTGCTGCTGCTGCTGCTGCTGCTGCTGTTGCCTTTGCCACGCGTTCTTCACAAATTCTGCGTCCAAAAAAGGGGCATAAGTAAGGAACGGTATGGCTGCGGGGGTGGCAGAAGAAGTAAATTTATGCGTATGCGTAGTAAAGTCAAGGCAGCAGCAGACACGCAACGACGCGACGCGATAGCAGCAGCAGAAAGCAAGGAACCAATAGGCCTCAAGCAGCAGCATTACTTTTTTAGGCCACAAGCAGCAGGTGACACAGGCCTAGATGCACAGTTTGCGAGATTCTCTCGCGAGAGCAGTCATAACTCTGCAGTCGCTCAAACACGGCCAACGATCGGTAGTAGTCCCAAGAAGCGAAAAAAACGGTGCATTCACAGCAATTCGTGTCTCTAATGAGATTAATAAGTTCGCCTGAATTCGCCTTCTCTTCGATCGCCGTTGCCGAACTTCGCGCAAATGAATTCGCAATTGTCTCAGCAGGCACCATGGAGCACGCTGCTGCACGCTGCTGCACGCTGCTGCACATGTCAATCACGATCTGCGCTCTATTCTTCCACAGTCATGAACCTTGCAAGTTACTCTCTACCCTCTCGTCTCGGTCGGTCCGGGTCGGCAGCGAACCGTTGCCATTATCTCGAAATTTATGGACTTCTTTATAAATTTAGGGCTTTAGTACCTACCAGTGGCTGCTTAACCAGCGACAGGCACCGCAAAGGTTGAGCCAATCTAAGGATCAAATGACTATTGATTGGAGCCGTGGTTTTCCGAGTTGCATGCAGATTTTGAGGCTTGAAAATGATGAGATTTGAGGTCGGTTTAGGTTCGCCGCAAGTTTATTCAAGTTTAAGTCGGTTGGTTCCAGAGTTTTCCAGATTGGAGGAACATGGATTTGAAAGGAGGTCTGGGCAACAACTCTTAGAAAGTTCTTCTCCTAGAAAAGCGTAATCAATTCATTTTCAAGGGAGTGAGAGCTCCCTTCAAGGCATAGAACTCAAGGCATTTGCGACTCCGTCTTCTGCACAGAAAGAAGAAATGAAAATGAAAAAAACAAAAAAGGAAGTAAATTTAAATTAATAATAATTTTAACAACACTAATTGGAGAAAATACCAAACCGAACCAAACCAAGCCAAGCATTCCAAGAAAAGTCAAACAAAAGCTAAAAAACCAAACCAAAATTGAGCCTCCAGACACAACAGACCCATTTGAAGACGCGATTGAAACAGAAGCCGGTAAGAAGTCCTCTTGAGAACCCTTCCTAAGGACTGCAGCAGTAGCCAAGGGATGAATGGGAATAGCTTCGGAATAGAAAAGAATTACAAAGACCGCAGCGCCTCAACCCCAAAACCTTCCACAGGCGTACTTTTTCGAACGCAAAAGTACGAGTACCAACAGGTGGCCCCCTCCCCCAACAATGAATCACATTTAAGTGGAGACTGTGGTGCGTGGCAAAGCAAGCAATGGCACAACTTTTGCTTTAACAATATCATTAGTGGTCGGCAGTATGGTTTCAACTTGCAAACATTACCGAACAACAACAACAACAACAACAACAATTGACAATAATCATTGAAGTAATCGTTTGGAGAGAATGCGGCTTCAGAATGAAGCGCAGAGCGATTTCCATTTCGTTTGGCGGCGGCGCAGGGAAGGTGCACAAAAAGAAAGAAAGAAAGAAAGAGAGCAAAGGCCCCCAGGGGGACCTGGTCTCTCAGACCATGTGAAGGAAACAATAGCCATTTCGTATAAACGAATGTGAGCCTCGATTTCGGTAATGTAGTCCTTTATTAACTGCTGGCTGTTGATATCTCGAATACTTAACTTTCGAATACTTTTTTGACAGCTGTTTCTGTACAGTAAGAAAAAAAGAGGCATCAAGTGTCAAAAAGGGAGCGTTGAAGAAGAGAAGAGCACAGATTAAATGTTAATTTTTTTTAATAATAAATAAAAAATAAGCGCACAAAAGCATCATCATGTATAGAAATAAAGTTTACTTAGAACTTTTCGAACTTATTCTAAGCATAGGACTAAACTTCTTCTTCTTCTTTCCCACAATATACATAAATGCTAATCTATTCTTTTTTTTATAAGGGACCTTACCTTACTGCAAAACCATTCCTCCTGAGGTCTTCTCAGGCAACATCTCAGTTGTCGTGTTCTTACCATTTCTCATGATAATTTCTTGCTCTATGAGTCCCATCCTCCTGCACCCTCTGAAATCTTATTCCTCAGCGAATCGGAATTAATTCTGTAACGAATGCAAAGTCTTTGCGCGAGTGCTTCTGCCAGAAGTAGTAAAAAGTGCTATTCCGAAGAATCACTGCAGCTGGCTGGAGTTTTTTATAAGGTCTATTTGATATTCTTAGTCGAGCAAATTAGAGAGAAAGAGAGAGAGAGAGAGAGAGGAAGACAACGTAAAAACGCAAAAAAGTGAAGAGATAAGTCGCGAAGAAGGGCAATAAAAAAGTTGAGTGAAGTGAAGTGAAGCGACGCGATGCGACGCGACCATTCTCAATTCTTCTGCCAAAGATTTTTATATTCGGTGGTGGAGAATCTTGAGGGGGTGGAGGGGTGGGGGGAAAGCACAATTGTTCGCTATGATTGTTTTTGCCGAAAACTGTCAAGATAAATAAAATCTCAGCTTGCCGTCGGTGTCTTTTTCGCAACTATCTTGACTTGTCCAAGCTCAGCTTTATCATCATTCGCCTTGAATGATAAATTCTCTCTCTCCCTCTCTCTCTCGCTTTCACGAGTAGCTTCTTACTGCAGAAGTTTTCGGTGCCTAAAGTGAAAATGTGAGAAACCAGGAATGGATAACTGGATCCTTCGCTAAGCCCTTCCTTTCGACAAAAGGATTCAACCAACAAACAAACATTAAGTAATTGTCCTCATTATTCTTGTTTTTTTTTTTGAGATTCCAGCGGAGTGAGAGATTTGGGGAAAATCGCATTCCTTGAAGTTCCGACAATGTCCTCAAATTCATCTTGTTCATTCATTTCAGGCAAGAGATACAAAAAGCAATCAAATCAATCAAAATTTCAAAGCATTCCAGTCGAAGCGTTCGTTCGTTCATGGCTCTGCAGCTGCTGCGGCTTAGGATATTCGTTGGCGGTTGCCGAACAACTGTCATCCCGGCAATTTGTCCTAAACGCACAAATACTGTTTGTGTGACCGGAAGATTTTATTGTTTAATTGCCAGCACAGCAGAACAGACCAAAGCAAACAAAGCCGCTTCGATGCACCAACAGGCAGGCCGACAGGCGGGCCGTCAGGCAGGCCTCGATGTCAATTTGTCTCCGAGCAGTTAAGGCTTGTCCCGGCTGAAAAATCGCCATCATTATCGTCATCTTCGTAGTCGTTTTCCGGGCTCTGCAACTGCAATGGAAATGGAAATGAAAAGGACCGCTCTGCTCTTTCGCACAGAGTCGCGCAGAGTGAGAGCGAATGGAGCGCGCTGAATCGGAAATCGCTGGATGGAAAATCCAATCGAAAGACAGTGAAGAATAACCCAGCATGCACGGCCAAGAGATTAAAAGTTAAACAGTCACAAAGACGCATGCCGGGAGAGGGCCGGGAGGGAGGTGCAGCCGTCCCGACTTAGCAGCTGACTGAACCTTTCGAACCATTGTTCCATTTCTAACAAAAGCGATCAAAACAAAACCAACGAAGCGATCAGGGTGTTTTACACTGAGAAAGAAATGGTAAAAAAACCCGAAAAGGTCTTAAGCCTCCAGGAAAATCCTCGGAAATGTAATGAGTAGTCATTTTGTGGAAAATGTTTAAGCAATTGATGAGGAAGTGCAGCTAATGCGGCAGTCAGGAAGAGTCAGCGGCGTTCGGGGTGCACCCAGTAGCAGCAAAAAGGGGTTAGAGTCTATTAAACAGAGAGACCCGCATGGGAGTTTGCCTGCACAACACGAGAAGGGTTAACAGATTTAATCGGAACTCATCAGCGACAGAAAGCCGCTGCTGTGATTTAATAAACTATTTAATTCCTTTAGAGGCACCCAATTCACATCACTCACGCTACAATGAAGCTAATAACCCGCATCAAAACTTCCGTAATTCCTAAATTGCCACAGTCGGCGCTCTATATTTTCGGGTAGTTCTTGTTGTCCAAAAAACATTTCATTTTCAGTAAAAAAATGTTCAGCTGGAAACATGAAAATTTATGAGGGCTTTGTGTCCTCGTTTGCCAAGAGCTAACCTGTTTAGCAGCGGCACTGCTTTCCGCCACAAACGAAAAGGACCCTTTCTTTGTATAGTACAAACTGGAAATTTTATGGTTCGTCACCGAGTTTCCTTAAAATTTCACACATATTGTGTGTGCACTTTTTGGAAGATCCCAAATTAAGCAAAGGTCCGACTTTTAAAAGGCCATGGCTGCATTATGCATGCTAAACTAAGTGCAGACAATGACACTGTTGCTGTCCTAAACCGATATACCGTTTTGAATGAACAACTGACACCAAAGACTCAGCATGAGAACCGGATTTTTGAAACAACAGAACATTCTCCTTATCCTCCTACAAAGCACTATTGCGGCACTCTTCCCGCAGAGAGAAAGTACGAGTATAATAACCGCTCGGTTACTGCATGCAAGCAATTTCGGGGTTTGGAATGAGTAGATTCACGATTCAATTGATGAGAATCACAAACATTGCTCGATAACTGTGAAATGCAAATTGATTTATGCGTTTTTCTGTTCTCTGCCAGCCCAAAAGCTGTCAAACGCTTCCTGCCTGTCACCCAAGATTCATAGTTCTATTTTATTGTACTCGTCATTTTTGAAAAATTCCAATGCACGTGGTCGTGCCGCAGCGACATGAGGACACAACGAAAAGTGAACAAAACTCACGATTCTGACGTTTCGCTGTGAACACGTTGTCGTTATCATCACCATCATCATCACCGTGTTGCCCCATCACCGCCACCGCCACCGCCAGTGTCAAATAAAAGCCAGTAGCACACCGCCTTCCGACTGCGTCGACGCTGCAGCTCATAACTCATTCGGAGTGCATCATTGCAGGCACACAAACGGCGCACAGTCCTCGGATGCAATGCGTTTATGACCGATTTGCGTTTCGTGATGAGCATAATTGACTTTTACGAGCTTCAGGTTAATTGTCAATATGTCGGTAGGTCGCTCTACAGCGATGGCCACCGCCCATCCTCTTACAAGGCAAGATTGTAGCAGCTGCATCCACCACTTTAACCGACCGAAATTCAAAAAATCCAACTAATCCTAACGAAGAACGAGAGAAAGGAAAAATGAAAATGTAAAAGGTTCAAACTTTTAGGCGAGGGTGAGAGTAAAGGCAGAAATAATCGTATTTCAGGGATGACTACAGCTACAAAAGGTGCTTAAAAACCTCAATAAAGATTTGCTTTAAATTAATTTTTACAAACTTTACTATTTTTTTTATACGGTTTATTAAAAAACACGGCCATAAGCTACACAAAAGCAGCAACGCTTACGAACGACATTTACCCAATCATTTTTTAAACGGTTTATAGGCTTTTGAAAGGGATTTTTATGTGCAAATGTCCTGTATTTAGTTCGTCTTTGGTATTGTTATGGTTGCTGGTGAGGCTGTTTTTATTGTTGCCATCAGTATTGTTAGTCTAATATGATGGATATTGGTGGACTAATATGATGCAGGCAATGCGCCAATTTGCAAAGAAGACCCTTCGTTTAAGATAACAAACAAAAGACAAGCAACAAAGGTCTCTCTCTCTCTCTCTCTCCATTCTAAACAAATCCTTTTGGCAAAAATGTTTTCGCACAACTTTACACAGATCACATCACGTCCGAAACTCATATCAGCCGCCAACTTCATGTGCCTGCTACTGAGTATTGGCGCTGCTCAATAACAGCTCGGAAAAACGAATCTTTATTTCTTACGAAAAAAGCGTCGGCACTTCGGTTCGTCTCTTCGAAACGACGCTGGCGTAGGCTCCATCTTGGAAATTGCAATCAGCTCGATGACAGCCACAAATCCGTTAAATTGAAGTCTGTCAATTCCTTCTATTCAGTGTTGTTGTTGTTGTTGTTGTTGTTGGCGTAGTTGCTCTAGACGCCTGAGAAGTCTCTCCCCGCAGGTTTCTCTCTTCTGCAGGTTTCAATAGTATGCCGATGTCAATCGTATAGGATTAGTATATAAATTTCTATTCGCCGCATTATGTGACTGATTCTGCCTTCAGCTCAATGCAGTGAAATGGAAATTCAGTGAGCGAGTAGGAACCAGTTCGGTACCCAGTTCCCTTCAGAGCAGATCACATGAGGGTCGGGGTTGTCGCTGCTACACGCCCTGAGGAAGGGATATTAATATGATGAAAAAAAAAACCTTTACAGCTCGTCACCGTCACCGCCGTCACCGCCGTCGCCGCCGTCGCCACCCGTGACCGATGACTGGTTATTATGTTGAGGACACTTCTCTGGATTTCATTTCTTTCATTTCGTTACAATCGTCTTAATGCCGCTTATCATTCATCGCGCCAGCAGACTGAGCTGCTCCCTGTGAAGAATTGCCAGGAAAACAACTGAAAGCAGAGAAAGAGATTTAATGAGATTAAGAAACAAAAAGTTGAGAAGACCGAATAAGGAAAGCGTTTCCAGGAATGTTATCGTCGTTCGGCTCTAAAAATATGTCTGTATGTATGTTACATCAAACCAAAACCTTTCGAAAAATGCTATCGGAAGCAGACGGAGAGAATTTAATGCGTCCATTTTAAAAACAAATTGCAAGTAAAATATTTAAGTTATACGCCTCTCATAAAATCATACTCTCATCTACCATAACATTTTGATTCTTGGTAGAAGAGATTAGACTACACTCGATCTCTGGTAGAATATATTCTAAACTACACAAGAGACGACTAGATTCCGGTCGGACGACTAGCTTCTGTAATGGACCGCTGTACACTGTTGTCTAAATGACTAAATTACTATATAATCCTGTCAACCATTACGAGTATAATGAAAAGTGAGCGGTTTATCTTTCGATTGGTCTGATATTTTTCTTTGTTTTCCTGGAACGAAATTTGTCACTGACAAATAAACAAAGGGCCTTCAAATGGGAGAAATACCTCCCACGATGACATTCCACGATGCAACTTTGCTGCGCTTTAACCGCAGAACCTTAAGGATTTTGAGGTATTGCAAAAATGCTCGTGAGATCAAACCCTAATTATTTCATGTCTTTTACCTGAAGTGTTTACCACAACCTGTAGCGTCTTTATGTGTTTTAGTTTGCAAAATTTGTCGTGTTCCTTGGACTCGATTCATTATAACCTTCTCTCTGGCCCTGCTCTTTTCTATTGCTTTCCAAGGTTAGAAATTCTGTTTACACGAAAACTCAATGGTTATAGTTCGAGTTACGATAAGAAAAATAGAGAAAGTATGGAAGTACTTCTCTCGTTGCATAATCAATAAAATATGCCATACCTTATTTCTTAGTTTAGAAGATACAGCAACTCTTGTTTAATTAGCACTGCGTACAACTTTTCGCATCAAAAGCATCAAAATTAAATTTTTTTTTATGACCTTTACGCAAATTTGCGCACGTGTTTTTCAAATAAATATTTTTATTATCTTTCTTGTATATCCTTTTTTTACGTGCAATGTTTTTATTAGTTTATTGCATGCAATGCGAGCAATCGGAAGATATACTACTGGAGAGACACGCTAATAATGGCAACCGCACCCCCCCCCCCCCCCCTCCTGCATTGTTGCTTTTTTGTTGTTGTCCGCCAACATATATTTTCCTGTTATGGCTGAAATAAAAATACCTAATAGCAAATATTTTATTATTATTATTGTTGCATTCGCGTGCTAACGTTTTAAACTGTTATTTATGACGCGTTTATTTTTCTTTCCAAAGAGATCCTTTCTCACTACACTTGTCCTTGCTCACATGTTACTAATCGGCAGAGAAAGAAACTGTGAAAATAAATAAAACTGAGCTCATTTGCGCTTTAAGAGGAAAATGGTATGGCTGCCACAACTACGTTTATCTCGTTCCACGAAATTTATTTATTTTTATAATTTTAATTTTCTACCTGACACTGACGAAAGCGCTCTACGTGAGCACGTAGAATGGATGTGCCTGCAGTGACTGCCATAACTCATTGCCTCGTTTGACTTTCTCTAACTCTCTTGCTTCCTTCACTCCTCCCGCCATCACGTAAACCCTAATGTTTTCTATGACAGATGTACCACCAGCCTGTTTTGTAGACGTGATACGTGATTCTGTATGAAGCCACAGGATACACTTGGAAGGATATATGTATTCCTGGTACTTATAGTCACAGTCAGGAAGCCATTTCTCGATACGTTGAAAATAGAAGAAGTGTAAAGACGCTGAAGTGTAAAGAACAAATAGACAGATAGTTCAAGGTAATATTTCCTTCAAAAGTTATTTTTAATGAAATAACGAGAGCTGTGAAAATGTTCTTTAGAAAAAGTGTAGACCAAATTCGATTTCTCGAGCTACTTTGGTCTAAATAATTGCTAGGTTTAGGTGATTATTAGCATAATTGCCGGCAGGCAGATTACAAATGACATGTCACCAAATGTTATCTTTAAACTTAAGGCCGAATCACGTTTGATTGATGAAAGAAACTACCTTAAGTTCAGAAAATCAGCCTCTAAAAGCAGTATTTTTTTTTAAAAGCTAATTGGACAAATTCATCTTCATCTCGTAAATTATTCTCTGCCGGAAACGATTTAAATAATTCGCACACAAAATTTTATATACAAATTAAAAACTAAAAATAAACGATTAATTGTAGCGACCTTAACCTTTGTTCCTGTGCACTATGAACAGCTGCATTCTTCGAAAGAGAAGCACAGAAAATTAATTGCTATTTTGTGCCTTTAGCAAGTTACAACAAAGGTACATATACTTTTAAAAATATTTCATACTCGTAGAAAACATGAAAACTCCATCAACTCGGTTTATCCCTTTTATCTTGCTTCGTTCTCAATAAAGCTAGACAAAACGCACAGGCTACCTGTTACCTCAAATCGTTAAAATGAAGCAACATGGAAGGATGGATCTTCGATGCCTTTTGTTCACTAGAACAGTCTGCGGGCTGCTTATTGTGGTCCCTTTCAATGTGTTAACTGAATGAATTCCTGGAAGATCACGACATTTTATATTCCTGAAAATGCTAATGAGATGATCACTCCTTTCGGCATATTCGATAACTGATAGCTATTGATATTTTAATATATGTACGAGTATATTTCGGTCCATGATGAGCTGAGCTACCGCTTCAAAGGTAAGTTTACAATTAGTGCGTCTTAATTTCTCAACAACTGAACATTTGAATCTTTTTTAGTGTTAATTTCGTTAATTTTTCTACAAAACGCTAGAAAAGCGCTTTTTTATTCCTCAAAAGTGGTTTCAGTATGAATGAACAGCTGCTGGTTGATGCTTTTAACTTTGCAACGACATTATAAACGAATATATTCTCTAGAATGGTACCTTTTTATTTTTAACATTGACAGCTAATAAATTTGTTCGTCGTTGAAAAAGGTACAAGCGAGAACCCATAATCGGCCAAAGTCTAGATAAGTTCGAATTCGTTGGTTTTAATTGTCCACATTCACATTGTCCCAAAATATTGTTCTCGTTTGCTGGGATTAGAAAGCAGACCATTCCGCTGTCGTGGGAAGTGTTTCATTCCGCTGAACATCCCCGTGAAAGGAAGTTTATTATATTATTATTATTATCTCAAAGTTTGTGAGGGTGAAAATTTCGAATGTTGGGAACATTTCGCTGAACATAAACTCAACAACGACAAACCTTCAGTTGAAAATTTATCAGCAAATAAAAGTTAAGAGCGGTGAAGGTCATTGCAACAGCACAACGAACGCACAGTGGATGTTTTTCTTGAGAGGGCGGTCAAAAATAAATATATACACAGTCATCGATGAGCATAGAAATTATAGATGTTGTGTATAATCAAAATAATACCGATTTATGTAAATATTTATGTATATTTAAAAGTTTCACTGAAATCAGCTGATTGAAAACTCTCTTTTCGATGAAATCTTAGTATATTACAAAATTTCAATGACCACACCACAATTTCACATATACGATATATACATATATATATATATATATATATATATACTCGTATACCATATACATACAAATACTTCAATTTTACATATATGACTGTTTTTCACTCTACTACTAAATTGAAAAATTCTAGAATTGAATTGAAAAATTCTGAAATTGATTAAAAAAATTCTGAAATACAACTAAAAAATTCTGAAATTGAATTGAAAAATTCTGAAATACAACTAAAAAATTCTGAAATTGAATTGAAAAATTCTGAAATACAACTAAAAAATTCTGAAATTGAATTAAAAATTTCTGCAATACAACCAAAAAATTCTGAAATTGAATTGAAAAATTCTGAAATGCAACAAATTCTGAAATTGATTAAAAAAATTCTGAAATACAACTAAAAAACTCTGAAATTGAATAAAAAATTTCTGCAATACAACTAAAAAATTCTGAAATTGAATTGAAAAATTCTGAAATACAACTAAAAAATTCTGAAATTGAATTGAAAAATTCTGAAATACAACTAAAAAATTCTGAAATTGAATTAAAAATTTCTGCAATACAACCAAAAAATTCTGAAATTGAATTGAAAAATTCTGAAATGCAACAAATTCTGAAATTGATTAAAAAAATTCTGAAATACAACTAAAAAACTCTGAAATTGAATAAAAAATTTCTGCAATACAACTAAAAAATTCTGAAATTGAATTGAAAAATTCTGTAATGCAACAAATTCTGAAATTGATTAAAAAAATTCTGAAATACAACTGAAAAATTCTGAAATTGAATTGAAAAATTCTGATATACAACTAAAAAAATTCTGAAATTGAATTGAAAAATTCTGAAATACAACTAAAAAATTCTGAAATTGAATTGAAAAAATTCTGAAATACAACTAAAAAATTCTAAAATTGAATTGAAAAAATTCTGAAATACAACTAAAAAATTCTGAAATTGAATTGAAAAATTCTGAAATACAACTAAAAAATTCTGAAATCGAATTAAAAAATTCTGAAATACAACTAAAAAATTCTGAAATTGAATTGAAAAATTCTGAAATAAAAATTGAAAAATTCTGAAATTGAATTGAAAAATTCTGAAATAAAATTGAAAAATTCTGAAATATGTAAAATTCGAAATTGCTGAACTACGAGTACAATTGAAGAAGTTATAATATGTTTGCTTTTATTGCGGAAGAAACAGTTTTCATAAAAAATTTAAAAGGCAAATTACATTTTTCTATTGATACATACATATGTAGTATGGCTTTTCTCTAAAAGCCTGATCCCTTTAGAGTTTTTTTAATCGCCTTTTCATAAAATCAGCCACAGTGCAATGGAGTTGCGGCAACATCTCCTCCGGTCATTCGAACATGAGCATTTCATTCCGTCCCAACAATTTTTGACTGAGTCATTTGTGCGTGTCAACGTCTGTTCGTCTGTTCGTTTGCGCAGTTCAGACAGATTACCATTAAAGTGTCATCCCTGCGATTTATCTTCGCAAAGGTAGGTATGTTATCACAATAGATATCAGCTCGATGCCATTCCGGACAATTTCGCTTGATCCTGAGATTGCTACACAGACATTGTTTTCGTCCACTGTCTTTGTGTTTTCAGTTTCCGGGTTATTGAGCTGATTAGATTCCTATTCATTATTTTTGTTTCAGGTACACAACATTTAAAATAATTGATGTGACAGTGTTTGTTGGTTGTTTATTTCATTGCAGCGCTGGTTATTCATGTCCATTGAGAGTATTACGAAACAATGCCGAGAAGATTCGAACTTAAAGCCAACCTCATGGTTGGGAAGCGCCATTGACATCAATTCAAATGAGTGGGAAATATTTTTCCAAAACGAGAAAGCCAAATTAACTTCAGTCTTTCCCTGTCTCTTCATGTTATAGGAATATATGACCACGTAGTAACCGATGAAAGTCAGCAACATAACTACCTACGTCTCCACCACAAGCAATAACTTTCAACTTGCAACTTTCCTTTTCCTTTTCCTTTTTAATCTTTTCAGAATTTGATATTTTCCACCAGTCATCATCACGTTACCGAACCTAACGAAGTTAGCCATAGCCAGCCGCTTTCAGTGGTCCGAAATTCGCTTTCATTTGCTCGCATGAAGGCCCGAAGTCTCACAATTCCTGCGCTTTTTTCTGTAGAACTCAGGTCGAAGTTCAAACACGTTGCTGAGCCTTGGCTTCGCGCAACAAGCTGCGGCGCAGGCCGTATCGTATCGTATCGTATCCGTCGAGTACTCGTACTATACGCGATTCCATTTGGCATCCAATGAGCTAGCATTTATTTTCAAATCTTATGTGATCACATCGCCATCGCAGCGCTCGATGTGATTGTTTTTGGTCGGTGCTGTTGTTGTTGTCTCTGGTGGGATCCGTCAACCCACGCGCGGCGGGAAGCTGAAGACAGTCATTGTTCGGCATTGAATGGCACAGTGGGTGGGGCACGCGTGCGCATGCGCTTGCGCAGTCATATTGTTAAGCTTTGACGCTCTTTGTGTTGATTTTGTGGATTTTTTGTCGGGCCTTGTCGGCGTCGGTGTCGGTGCAACTGTGGATCCGACTGTGTTTGGGAATGCGCGTTTAACTCTTCGTCGCGACTGCAACAAAATACCACACTTGGTTCTCGCGAAGCAATTGCTTCGAGAAATTTAGCCCAAATACGAGTATACTCGCAATATCTGTGTCATATATCTATATCCATCTATAGCTATAGAATTTTTTAGCAAAGAAATCTGGTGTCCAGATGAAAACCGTTTTTATCAGATGTTTTTACTTTGCAGACATTTTGTATGCCTTTCATTTTGGGCCTCGCACATATTTCTCCGTCATGTCGCCGTCATATTTTTTCTCGTTCTTTTCGTTCTCTTTCTTTTCGTTTTCTTTCCCAACTCAGCTTCTCTCCGGGCTACCGGGCTATATGACCATTGTTGAAGGTATAAAAGCAGATTATCCGTATTTGTTGCGAACAAAAGACTGCCACAGTTGCCAAGACTTACTTAAGCCTTTCAGAAACGTTCCTGACCCAAGCTACTAGTGTTGGGCGTCTTTGGAGACCGTCTCAGAATGGTCGTTAGTTATACTGTGTACTTATTTCATTGATCAGACTGAATGAAGCGGCGGATTGTGCGCAAATTGTACGCAGAGAGAGAGAGAGAGTCAAAGAAAATAATCACTTTTCACTTTCTTCGAATTAAGTTATTCTCTCTCTCTTCAGTCTCTCATTGAAGTTGCATTTTTTGACTGCTTCCTTTGGCGATACTCTCTGCCAAGAATACACTATCAAGCATAAAGCTACTCTTCTTGCCCTTCCTCTCGCCTGTGTTTTTATCTGCTTGACCAAAAGCTCAGTCTCAGTCTGCAGCGTTGCGGGCTGCCTGAGCTGACAGATTTATTTATGCAAATGAACGCTCATTCGCATTCAGTGTGTCTGCTTCGGTAGTTTTTATCTCATTCTTTCTGTCGAGCTTCTAATTTATGGCCGCAGATTGTGCTTGACTAAGCGACGCATTCAAGTAGTGACAACTTCGATTGAGCTCAATGCGCAAGAAGCGCACCGCCTCGTTCGTCGTTCGTTCGCCCGTTCGCCCGTTCGCCCGACCGTCTGTCTGTCTACCGCTTTGTCCGTCGACAAGTGTTGTTGCGACACCGCAACACGACAATAGATCGATCGACCATGGCGCCCGAGGAGCTGGCTGGCTGCGTACAGCTTGGCTTACATGCCTTTCGGGCGACGGACGGCTTGTGATCGTTTAAAGAGACGCATTTAATTACGCAATACGCGCCCAGACTGGTTTCTAACGAGCAGCCGCGAGTTATTCGCGGCGTTATAGTTAGAGTTAGAGTTAGAGTTAGAGTTAGAGTTAGAGTTAGAGTTAGAGTTAGAGTTAGAGTTAGAGTTAGAGTTAGAGTGAGCAATCAAATTGCCGGCAAAACTAGAGTATTGGATTAAGATCGGGACACTGTGAAGCGGTTCCGATTTACATACGTAACATACATGTTGACGTTTGCAGAGACTGACAGCAGGCTCGATGTGTCAATTTGGAAATAATCTCAAGCTTGGATTGAAGTTATTTACTCGACTTCTGATACTGATGAATACATTTGTTAACTCCAGAAATCGTATGGAGTATAAAATATCGGCTAATATAGAGAATTATTACAAGCTCAACATATAAAGCTGGTATGTGTTGTATTACAATATTACGCTTTAAGAGCTTAGTGTTCTCTGATTGCTCGAATTGCGAAAAGCCGTCTGTGGTCTTGCTGTCTGTAATTGGGCCAATTTCGAGTCTGGTAATGGCCACATTTCAGGTCTGTTGCTCATTCCTTTGCACAACCAAATTTACTCGTACCAACAGAAAGCAAGACGCCACATTTCTGCGCAGAGAAGCTCATATAATTTGCTTTATTTTATTGTTTCAGTTCGCCTGAGCGGAAGATTGATACGAGTACAATGATTTATTTAACCCTTTGGGTAATCAAGGCAGGACAGCAGGTAGCCGAAATGAACAAGGACCACCTGGTGCCGCAGTTTGAGAGATATTATGTATAAAAATTTTATGAGACTCGCAGCTTTTCGCCAATAACGTTCGGAGAAGCCTTCATTTTAGAGATGATTAGAAAACAGAAACCTTCGCTTCATGATTTAGCAAAACAAGTTGAGATAATAGTCTTCAGAAATACTGCTTCAAAATCTTAGGAGAAGTCTTTGGATTTGATTTTTTTTAGCCGTTTGCTTTGCGTTATAACCGATCAACATCATCTCAGAAGTAGCGCCGGTGACATCCGGGTCACCGAACTTGAGCTTCACGATGTTGCGTTGATTGAAAGACAAACACCGCTAAAAGCAAGTTAAACTTGGCAACATTGTCGCATTTGTGTTGCTGCTGCGGATCAGAGGCGAGGTTTTCTTAGCGTTGGTAACAACTTTCCGGGCCGACTCCCCCGAAGCGACGCGTCGCTCCATCGGAAAACATGCGCTGATTTGCGTTCATTACTTGCGTCAATATTGACTTGAACTCAGGAGATGACAATGTCGATGGCGACGGCAATGACGACAACGACAACGACGATGACGATGACAACGACAACGACAACAAAACACATGAGTCTTTATTGACACTTTTCCTCTGATTCGTTTAACTCAGGAGCAGCCGTCTTGCTAACATTCCGGCCAGAGCATTCATCCCGTTCGGTACCTCGCCCTTAATCCTGCCGCCAGATGCGTTTGTGTACTCCGCAATTAACGTCGCTCCCAGCAACCTTAATCAGCACTACAAGAGCCGGCCCACTGACGTGGGCGACACACGCATATCGCTTGGAAATTTTCACTTGATCCGGACTGCGATAGACTCACTCACAACGCCACAGCGCAACGGCACAGCACCTGTGCCTTCCAACTGTGCCGCGTTGGAGCGCGTTGCTCAGATTCGTGGCCAGAGCGCATTTAGCAAGACAGCTGCTATCGCGAAGCTGCCAAAGTTATCGCTCGAACAACTTAAAATAGCGACGTCGATGGCTTCATTTGCGAAATTAAGATCTCATTAAGTGGCGAATGCAAATTTGAGCAGCTGCAAGCGGGCGCTCGGGATGGTCGGCGTGCTCGGCGTGCTCGGCATGCGTCTACACCTAAGTAGAAGGCGGAAATGAGCACTTAAATGATCATGATGGGGCTGAGGTCTGGCTGGCTTTCTGCGTTACCTGGAGGTAACTTACTCCATTAGCGCAACTTACGCGGGTTGGCTGCCAAGACGGTCTCTTCTGATCGCAGTCTTACCCGAATTCAATTAACTCCGGCTCTTATCGCGATTTTCCGGGCATCGGAATACAGAAAAAGAATTCCTCAGTTCGAGGCGAGTACCGACGCACACTCTTAATGCCGGAGCGAAGGCAAAGCGATGCTGCGTTGCGCAACCAAGCGACGCACTGAGCCATGTTAAACGCTAAAGCGCTGTCAAGTGCAGCGATAAGCGATTTGAAGCGTTCGCGAAATGCGAAAAGGTATGCAAATTAGCGCAATCCAACAAGAATGCTGCGGCGACGAGAAGAGAAGAGCTGGAATTCGACGTGATAAGAACTGGAATAAACGCAACGAGCGTGGACCTCTTCGGGCTCACTTTATGTTATAACATTTATCCACGGCCAGCGTTTGTTATTGACTCTTTAGGAATTATGAGTTGATGAAGTCTGAACTCTGTGACAAGTTAAGAGCTTGTATTCTCAACCTCTCTTGCGAAGGTTGAGAGTGAAGCCTAAAACTGTGCGTGTCAACCCGCGATAACGCACAAAAAAGACGTAACGATGCTAATGACGAATGTTTCTGAATACAATCGGTAGAGCTGAAGCTCGGAGTTGTTCTGTTGGCTCTACACTTTGTCCCATCGAGAGAGGATTGTTTCTAAAGCTTGACTTCATTCATGAGAAAGCGACGGAAGTTGTGTCAACAATTTTCTTAGTGCAATGAAAACCGTTAAGAGTCGTTTTAAGAATGATGAGCGGGCTTTCAACGCTCTTTCCGCTTAACTTCCGATCGTAGAAAGCACCCCCACTTATGTATGTCTTGTGGCACAGCGATCGCAACGGTAATGCGTTTATAATTGCACCGTGAGAGTACCTGGAACAGAGAAAAACCGAGTTGGCTCAAAGGAAACGCTAAGACCACCTAAAGACAACGCTAATGAATGCTAATGGAAGTTGCCGAAAACCCAGATTGCGGTAATTATAGTTCAAGGAAATTAGGTCGCAGGAAAACTATGCACTCTCCAGAGACCAGAGTGGTCTTTAGCGGTTAAATTAATCAGCACGACATTATTTAGAACTAAAGAAAATTCTTTAAACTAAAAAGAAAACTCCGCTTTCGCTACCGTCTCTCAGACCACGAACATAATAAGCGTTTTATTTAAAGCCGTACCTAACCCTCGTTCTTCAGTCGGCTACTGGCACTTCTTAACATTTGATGTCTATCATTAAGTCAGAAAATGATGAAGATGATGATGATGATGATGAGAATGCTAGTTGATAGCTGATTGGCATCGACCGAGTCATGTTGTGCATAACAGTCTCTTTTCAAAGGACAACTTCCGTCAATCGTGAAACGTAGTTTGCTCGATCCTTGCCCTTCATTACCTTATTTTATGACGTCGGCAGACTCGACTCGAGGCGCACTTGTTGAAGGACCCCGGACGTGTGGTGTTATTTGACGATTCGTAGTTTTATTTGTAGTTAATTGTTGTGCCGAAGGAGGCGTGTTTTGTTGGTGCCATGTGACTGGCGCCTACTTACAGTCCGACAAATACCACCATACCACCACTTCATGGTCCTGAGATTTGTAACCGTAACGAAGAAATTTTTTTTGACTATTGCTAAAACAGCTGTGTCTGCTTTTTGTTGCTGGCTCTGGTTAATCTCTCTCTCTCTCTGCTAACAACGCAATTAAAACACTCTCTCAGTCCGGTTTAGTGCCGGACTGGCCGTAATTATCGGCAGTAAATCGGAAATTCTCTTATCTCTTGAAAGTAATTCGAGAACAGTCGACTACAGCAGGTTTATGCAGGTAGAAAGAAGGCGACAATACGAGATAAAGTAACTCAAAATTCTTGTTGTCAATCAATCAGAAGAAGCTTACTTAACCAACAACATACGGGCATATTGTTAACTACCAGCTAAAAAGTACTTTTTGGAAGTAAAGATTTGTTAGATAATAAAATAGCATTTTTTTCAGTTCGAACACTTTATGCCGTCAATGTAATTTATTTAAAAATCAATTACGAGCATATAAGAATATCACGACATTGTTTAACGCGACACTCTTACAGTATTTCTGATGATTCAAAGAGTTTGTTACCTAAAAAAAACTGAAACTAACAAAATGTTTAAAACTCTTAGAATAAATTGCGCCGAATAAAGACGGCGAAGGGACGTTGAAAAACTACCGTATTAAATGAACCGATTAAAAAAAAAGGTTTCATTGGCTTCTCGTGCCTGAACGAAAAAGCAATCATTAACTGAAAACGACAACAACAACTAGAGTTAGCAATAACTAAAGAAGAACGAAACGATAAAACAAGCATACTCGTATCTTGAAGAAAATCTCTTCAGCTGCTGCTGCGTTCATTTCTAAAGTATTACGAGTATGTATGTATGTATTTTCTTACTCGCGGGCTTTAGCCGAGGTTGCGGTCACTCGAGTCTTCTCTATTTGGAGTTCGCTTTGGGTTAGGCTGGAAACACCCAAATCGATTAATTTTGTGGCATTGAATGGACAGCAATGAAGCTTAATCTACTCGAAATCGAAACACTTTTCGCGTTCATGCGAAGCTGGCCACGAAACCGTAATTAAGGCATCAAGAAGAGACTGATTAATAGACTAATGTCTAAGCCGAAACTGCACCTAAAAATTGAACTGTAATGAAATTTTTATCACATTCCGAGGGAGTGATATTTTTGTACCACTAAAGGGTAACTCATTCGCGGTGTACAGATTGGCCCAATTTTGGAACTGTGTTAACTAAGCTTTCGCGAATTTATTTTACGAAAAAGCGTTTTCAATTTATGCTTAAGCTTGTTTTCGTATGTGCAGCATACATTTTTTAAACTCGCGATTTATGTCCTTGCAATGCATGCACCGAGTAATTACCTCTCATGGCAAGCCGCCGCTATGGTTACTTTCACTGGCCCTCAAAAGCACTCGCGCAATGGCGCTGCATCCACACAAGGGCCCACAGTCACAACCACAATCACAACCGGAATATTTATGGCCATAATTAAAAAGAAATTTTAATGCAAGTAATCAAAAACTGACAAGCAGAGGAGTCAGCAACTGCGTCCGAGGTAAGAACGGGAGCTGAAGAAGGTTTCCCCGTTGACTCGTACAACTTCCGTAACGCAACACGGCCAACAACAACAACAACAACAACAACAACAGCAACAACAACAACAACAACAACAACAACAACAGCAACAACAACAACAACAATTGCAACAACAACAACAACAACAATTGCAGCAGCAACAACAACAACAACAACAACAACAACGAAAACAATAATAATAATAATAATAATAATAATAATAATAATAACAACAACAACAAGAACAACAACAACAACAACAACAACAACGAGCGCAAAAAAGCCACAAAAAAACGCAATACTATAAACGATAAATTGCTATTGAGTTGTTGTACGTGTAATGTTGGTATTATTGTTTTTAACGCTACGAGTATTAGCTCAGATGCCGTTGCCAATGAGAACGCTGCCGAGTATCATAAATGTTCGTCCATGAGGCGAGCAAAATTAAAAATCGCCGCAGGGCTAAAGCAAACATTATGCCAACTCAATGCGCCGCCGCGTACATACACTGCGCGGCCATCCATCGCTCCCTCCATTCAGGCCTGGCTGGATCGTACAATGTATCGGTCCATGTATCCATCCATCCATTCATCAATCCATCCCTGCGTTCGCTTCGTCCCTTACGTTAAGAGTTGCAAGCTTGAAAATTATTTTCATTACGCATCTGCTGATTTTCACGTCAAGCTGTGGAAACGGCTGTTGCTTCTGGCCCATAAATCCCACACAATCTGCAGGACAGCCCTGACGGGAGCCAACTCTGAATTGGGAGCACGAATTCGAGGTCCTCGTACGTGGCTTCTGTTTGGCGTTAGTGAACGATTTTTACACTAAATGTAATTGTTCTGCAAATGAATAAACGATGGCTAACGATTTGATTGGCTTTGGTGAGGAACAAAGCTTGTGATCCATTCGTTTCTTCTCCACCAGTCAGATTTCGCCACCACATAGGTACCGTCCGCAGCACCGTCCGTGACGACGGAGTGGTGTCACTGCTCCAGCTGAAGAAACCCGTCAACTCGACGAACCCATATGAGTGCTCAGCCGGATGATTGCATTCCGTCCATCCATCCGATTCTTTGTGGCGCCGCCATGTTTGTTGTTATTAAATTCTGCATTATTATGTATTCGCTGCTTTGTGCACAGCCGAGCTCCGTTCGCGGAGCAGCTCTTATTGTCAGGCAATGTCAAGCTATTTAATGCTTTGAACTTGACACAAACCCACCGCGGTGCACCGGTGCGCGATCTGGCCGGCTCGCAGTGCGGATGCGGTGCGCTATCGACGATGACGATAATTCGGTGACTCAAAGAGCAGGGAGGACGGTGTGGGAACGTGGGTACTTGCGATGGTTGTAGGTACGAGTGCGGAGCCGAGCAATGGCAAACACGCCCTTTAACATACGGAAAGGGGAAGAAGCAAGCGTCTCAAATTACAGTAAAAAAATACCGACGCCATGCGACTTTTTGCTGGCGGACGAACAAGCAACAACAACACTGCACGAGGGAGGGATCATCGAGGAGTATACTACACATATTCTTTATGTCATAATTTGCCCTTATTAGCCGTTGCACATGCACATATATTCGAGAGGGGGGAGGAGGAGGAGGAGGAATGACACGGATGATGTGGTCTTGTGGTATCGAAAACACAAAGCAGCGCTACGATTGATTATTTCACTCGAAGGCATATTATAGGGGCGAAGACCAGAGTCTGACCAATACCAGCTTTACCCAACGCAGAACCCAAAGGGTGCAGAACGGTAACTTTTAATACGGCTGAAAGAAGCTTTGCAGAATTGAACTCTTTAAGAAGATTTTAAGAGCTGTTCTTTATTGTCTTTGTTGTTTATAATGCTTCAATTTTTGCAATAAATTATTCGGCATTTTATTTATTTATACTATACTATTTCTATATTACTATTATCAATATAGCAATTTCGCCAAAAAGTAAATTCGAATTTACAATATGCGTTCCAGCGTGACAGTATTAGCGCCCCTGTTGGTGATTTCTACCCCGAGGGTTAAACGACGAAAAATACGATAATGAGACTTCCGAACAAAAGATCGTTTACGAAGGAATGACGATAGAATGCTGCAGGGAAAGGGACATACACACTGAAATGTATTGAAAATTCGGTTGGAAAATCGAATTCGAATGGTCTCTTCTCTCAAATTTTGTACCCTCATTCATTAAAAGCGCATGATCAGATGCACGCATAGCGCTACAAATGCTGCCCGTCTGAGCCGGCTCTGATCGAAATACAAAGGTGTGGCGAATTTCCCAAACTTAATTGTCAGATATCGTCAACTGGCAACGGGCGCGTCGGACGCTGGGCTTCTCTCCGAAGGTACGCGTAAATCTGGCGTGCGTAATCGTTGCGTTTCAGCTCATTGCTCTTCCCAGCTCAACTTGCCGTTCGATTTTTCAAGGTTTCGTTGCGAGCTGAGGCAGAACGAATGCACCGCGCATGACCTCAACGAGCGTCGGGGTCGATCGGTCTAAATTAACCAAAATTTATAGAATAATCGTATACAACGTTTACAACGTATGCATGAAGAAAAGAGTTCGTGGCGAGGCGTCGGAAAGGCTCTAAACCATTTCGGTTATTAATCGAAATAATCTCGTCTACAAATGATGCCGAATTATGATACGAAATGCGAGTATCTCTTCAACCAGCATCTGTGTAGGTGCGTTTGCCAAGCGAGAAGCATTCTGGGCTAGATTATAAAATTCAATGTGATGCCTGGACAGACAGTCCGGTTTCGATTATAAAGACTTCACACCCTCGATGCCTTCGGTAATTAATCCAGGAGCGAGTATTCCGCTTCCAAGGCACAGCTGCGACTGAGATTTGATAGAACATCGGTACTATTATTCAGCGGTTGCTGGACGGGATCTCCATGCACGATAGCACTGTTGGCCGACTATGACAAATCTTGTTTAAGCGTGAGTTTTTCGGTAACCGTGAAAGCATTTTTGGCTGGCTCTACCGAGGCCTCTACTCTTTTCGTCTGAGCGGAGAAGAGAAGAGAGAAGAGACGCGGCTGGTTTAGTCAGTGTCAGTGCAGTGCGGTTGGCAACGCCGTATAGTTTGTATGCGCGTAGATTTCACACACAATTTCAGCCACAGTCAGTGCTTCGAAAGCAAAAATTAATTGAAAATATTTCCAGCAAAGATAATATTAATAAATAAGCGCATATGTATGTACATATCAGCGTTTCTTTTCACGCATGGACAGATATGTATAAAATTAATCGTATGTAAAACAGTCGAGCATTCGCGTGACTGCGGTAAATATTTCTGCTGCTCGGCTTCTGCAGTTTTTTCCGCTGTTTGCGTTAATGAATTTTCTCACAAACCTACGCACCCGTTTTGCGGATTTACATGCTATACCGAACAGGTTGATTTAATAATAAACTGGCCGCTTTTTGCCCTCCTGCAGGTCCCCAAAATTAGCCCGGCTGGCCTGGCTGGCTGTGGCGCAGCAGAATTTGTGGGACCTACTTTTAAACGTTGTTTTTTTTTTTAACTGTAGGCCTTAAAATTACATATATTAGTTAGCCGTTATTATTATTATGATTTTTTTTTTTTTTTTTGTTTCCATCCTTTATGACAGCGGTAAATTTTATTTGACAGCTTCATACGAAAAATTAATTTTGAGCATTTTTTTTTGCAACAATATTTTTTCATACATCGTGTAACATAATTTATATAAAATAATATGCGCAAGTATGTATTTGAAGGCGTTTATAAAATATTTAATTTAAAATTTAATTACATTTTTTGCTTTTTCGTATTTTCGTGATTCTGACCATTGTTTTTAAAAATTTATATAATTTAATAGAAATATTTAATTCAATAGATTAAGGAGCTAACGTTAACTCAAAGGATAACCACAGAAGAAAAAGTAATTAAACTTGCTTTCACAATTTTTTTAGTCTTTTAAAAAATACATCAAAAAATTGAGCCACTTGCAGCTCTTTAGAATTTTCTGTGCCACAAAAACGAAAGAAAAGGCCAAGATTTTTGCAACAATTTTCTAAAAAAAACGTACGTAAACTGTACAGAATTACGTACATAAAAGCAAACAATTGGTTTCTATGAATTGTGTTTTTTTTCTTTCTTTTAGTTTTTGGTGACATTTCAAATTCTGGGTTTTTAGTGTAAATCGGTAATGAGGCAGGTAGAGGCCCGTCCGTCGGCTTGTCGCTATGTCGCTATGTCGCTTTGCTGTTCTGAGTCTGATCTGACAGCAGGTAGTTAGCGTTAGAGCTAACAAGCGGTCAAAAACTGCAGGTAGGCCATCAATTTCGGTAGGCCACAATGGAAGAGAAACATGCAGAGCCAAACACAACACGATCCATAATACTGAAGATGTGTCCTCCGCGCTTGAGAGAATAAATAGTCAAAACAGAGTTTTTGCTTAAGCTTTTGTTTAAGAGCTCTTAATTTTGTTTGTGGAACGTCATGCAATAGCAGTCCGCTGACGAGAGTCCGCATTAAAAACACTGATCTCGTGAAATCATGGTCAATCATAAGTTGCAGGCAACTGCATGACCTTCAAACCGGGTTGTGCGGAAGGGAACCGATGCTTCAAGCGCTCGCTGTTCATTTCAGAATCTGAAAGATAGTATAAAGAAAGAAAGATAGTAAGATAGTAGAAAGAAAGTATACATAATTCCATGGATGCTTATACATATGCCCTAATATATATATATATATACGAGTATATTGTTGTATGTGCATACAACCCACCCTGCTTAACATTCTGCACAATGCATGAATGAGTTGGCTGCAAGGAGTCGAGTCGAGTCGAGTATCATCTCCAACCACTGAGAAGAACTCAATTTCCAACATGTTTGAAAGAACAGCCAACATTACTGCTTGGTGGAACATAGCTTCTCCTCATACAAAGAGCCATAAACAGAATCCATATAAACAAACAAGGCCATCCCACTCTACAGAAACCGATTGGTCTCCAGCAGAAACCGATATAGGAGCTTGTTTGCTATGTCGCCTTCAAACTTAATACAGGTTTTGTTGAAGCATGCGCAGTCGTCATGCACGTGCTTGGCATCGATCCAGTGCGAAGAAGAGGTGTGCAACGTGTTGCATGAGCCTCATTAATTTTTCGACGGTTGAGAGAGATCTTCTCACAAAACCTGCTTTTTTGCTAAACATACAGGGCGCAGTTCGGTCGTCTTCCGAGCATTTTCTAACCAAAGCACCACCCTTTCGTGTTAGAGCAATCAATTTTATTCTGGCACTATTTACATCAGCGTCAGCTGAACGGATGCCCTTGCAATGCCCATTTTTTCTCTTTCTAATGCTCACCCAGAGTCATTCTTTATATTTACAAATTCTCTCAGGGATTTGTGTCTCCTTTTAGTCAGCGATGGCGACCATCTGATTTTTGCTTGAGGGCATTTCAACACCGTTGTAAACAGCGCCCCTTCGAGCGATTGCTGTTAGATTTCAAACCAGTTCGCATGTTCGCCAACATGTTCAGGCGAGCATTTCGGCTCGTTCATCGATTTCTGAACATGGTTGAGAAAGGAACTCTCTGGTTTTAAAGGTTTCGTCAATACAGCCAGTTGCTTCAGTATAATAATTGTTCTTGTGTTGAGTGGACGTGTTTGGCGGATAAAGTAGTCGCTCATTTACAGTCGCCATTCGACAGTCACTCTTCCCCAAAACGAAGTTATTTTTGGCGTCTGCTCATAAACATCGGCGGAATTGTGTGATAAGCGTTTTTTTTTTCATAAACATTCTTTGTTTTCGAAAAGAAGAAGATAACAAGATTCTAAAATATCGTTATATTGTTTAAGTGCACAAAAAGACGAAACTCTTCGTGTAGTCTCCTCCATCCGTCAAGAATACTCGTGGTCTCTAAAAAAATCGAAAAAATAAATCAAAATATGTTATTCACAAAACGTAATCATACGGCGCTGTTGGCCTTAATCGTCATTACACTTTTGGAATTTAAGAACGCTCAAGAAGTTGGTTCCAAGGACCTGTTCAGATGTCGCCAAAGTTGTTACCGCAAGGTAAGTGTCTCAGACGAAGAGAGGAAAAGAGAAATTTAAAATAATTAAGAAAAATTGCTCTATGTATTTTTGTTCATTTCCGACGTAAGTATTCCCGTCGGAAAATGTCTTCTTAAAGTGTTCTGAAAATATCGCTTTACTTCAGTGTTCCTCTGGAATCAATTATTAAAAATCATGCCTGCCTTCCTTCCTTCCTTCCTTCCTTCCTTCCTTCCTTCCTTCCTTCTGAGAAGTTTTCTTACATGGTTTCTTTAAAAAGCACAAATTTTTGATAAGATTTGGCTTTAGCTAAATAAACATTTCAAAGCAGGTCATTCTCCGTCCGTCCGTCCGTCCATCCGCCTCTCTGTCCGCTGGTGCTCGACTGTTTAAAAGCAATAAACATTTTACAACTTTCTAGTCAGCTACCCCACCCCCCACCTCACCCCCACCCGCTTCTCTGGGTGCTCCCGCATAATGGAAGCCAATCGGAATCCGTTCGTCGAAAAACTGTGCCCGCTGCCGCTGCTGAGGCGCGAACTAAGCCAATTAAGCTGATCAGGCGTCGATCAGGCTGCCACTCCGAATTGCCCCTCAGGTCTTTTGATCTCGCAGAAAACTATTTCATCATGTGCTTTAATTAAATGCTTCCTCTTGCTAAGATGTTGTGAAAGAAAAACGTTTGATTAGATATTGATGGATGTACAATTTTAAGAGCTCTTTTAGCAGAGGAAAGAGTCCTGTTTGTTTGTTTGTTTGTTTGTTTGTTTGTTTGTTTGTTTGTTGAAGCACTTGTGTTTTCCTCGTCATTATTGGTGTCACTATTATTGTTGTTGTTGTCGTTGTTATATTTCGTTTCACTTGTTGACAGCTCGTTCTTGACAGCTCGATGTTGTTAATGACGTTTGTTTCTAATACTACGCGTATCAGAACGATCACAGCGTTGTTGTTTTTTTTTCGTAAACTATACCGATCTTCGATCAAAATCAAAGCCTTCTTCTTCTTCTTCTCCTGCCACCATAATCTGACATGGTATCGTTGTCAATCTGTCGTTCGGTATTTACTTACTTTGCTGTTGGAATTGTCGTCGCTTCTGTTCTGTGTACCCCCCCCCCCCCCTCCCCGTCCCCCTCCCCCTCTCGCGACGCACCAGAACTTGGTCTGGTCAAATATTTTGTGTTAATGACGTATGTACACAAAGTAAACAACTTCATAATTTCTTCCTCTTCTCTACCGCGTTAGACAGCTCGCCTCGGTAGGCAGAGACTTCCCAGCAGCTGCTGAGCTGCTGAGCGGTTACGTGGTGCCGCAATGGTCGCCTCGTTGTTCTACGAACGGACGGCCATACCTTCGGCCACCCCGTAAAAGTTAGGTTGAGACTTTTCAAAAAGCGGAAAACGAGGCAGACCAACAGGAATGACATTTCCTCTGTTTCGAAGTCTTCACGACTGGTTGGTTGTTAGTCTCTAATCCTCGTGCATTTGCTTCGCTATTGCAGAGTCTTTGAGACTACGCAGAAATGTTTGCCATCTGCAGAGCACGTAGCCCGCATGCGAAATGAGCTGGTAGCGAAATAGGTGGCAACGCAACGCAACGCAACGCAACGCAACGCAACGCTCCTGCAGAATACAAATTAAGAGCCAATTAAGTACACTGAGCCAGCGGATAGTCGAAAGCCAGCGCGCATTGCTCGACAGTGGAAAACGTGGTCAGTCCATTCAAATGCGCTTACGGTCGGTCTTTGGAACAAGAACAAGCTCTGCACCAGCTCGCTTCTGCCGCAGGTGCTTTCGCAGATTCATTTCCAGAAGATGTTCCGAATGCTCACGACGCGACGTTTGAATGGGGGCATGATGGACGCTGGCCGCAGCCCGAGAATCAGAGCGAAACCCATTGCGCCGCCGCCTCCGTGAACCCACCCACGACAGAGCTGGTCAGCAATTGAAGTGCTGCTCTTAGGCCTTAAACAAACAATTTCATTTCCGCTTCTCTTTTGTTTCTGTTTCGCTGTCGCCACGCCTTTTGTCTTTGCAGCAAAATTTGCATTCAGCAAACCGAGCTCGGGCGAGGTACGTCCGAGCTTAAACGCTGCTCTTTTCTAGTTCTGCTCCTTGGCCCCGCGTCGTAATCTGCGGCCATTATCTTGTGCCTGCAGATCGCTTAATTGATTTGTCAGTCAGCGCGACGCGACTGCTGAGCAGCATTTCCAATTCCAATCTGCCTTGACATGAATCGCGTCCATGCGAATGCGTTTGCAATCTTGTAGATAATTATTTTCCTGCTTCACGACCGCGCCGCGCCGGCTGGACGTGGCCGCAGAAGTGAACCCGACTCTGTGAGCCGCTGATGGTGCCCGGACTGGAATCGCGTTCGTAGTTTCACGCACAGTTCATCGTTTGCTTTTCACTTGATCGCATTTTAATTGGATCGTAATTTTCAACAATTTCATGCCAAACACACACACACACACACAGAGACACGCAGCCAAGCAGTTCCTTCAACACACTCAGAGAGTACACTCGGGTACGCCTTCGCAAATGCGCTGGAGCGCTGCTGCGGCTGTTGCGGCCGTCGTGATATTACCGGGCGCCTTTGGTGGAATTATTTTTAGACATTGCTCGCAGAAGAATAAGAATAAGAAGAAGAAGAAGAAGAAGCGTGTAAAACTTAGAAATTTTTCGCTTTATTTTCGCGTTGTTGTCGTACGAACGAGCGGCCGCGTTCGGGGCGAGGCGAATCGATGTTTTACGAGTCTCTCGGTTGCTCGCTGCGGACTTTATTGAGGTCTTTAGCGAGATATTCATAAATTTTCGAAAATTATCCGGATTAATGAATGATTGAAGAAGCATTTTCAGGTCAGACTGGCAGCTAGCGGCAGCCAGGCACCACCCAGCGTTATAAATTTATAGGTTTTTTATTGGTTTCTGGTGGGCCGGTGACAAGAAGAAAGAAGCAGATACGAAAGCAACTCAAATTTGTGTCCTCACGTAATTAAGCGGCTGAAAGATGCCCGACGTTGGCTTCGCATTATCTCAATTTATTACATAAAACTATTTGTTCGGCCTATTATTGTATAAAATAGAATGTATAAAATGAAAGACTTATGATTATAACCTCAAGATTTCGATTAATAGACCGATGCTTATAGCCTTCGACTTTTTTTAGAAGCTTTAAAAAAACGGGACTTGTAATAAATGAGTTACTCTGCGGCAAATTTCAGCTTGTTCCAAAGAGCAAGCAAAGAGATTATGAGAAGAAACTCTTATCATTAATAGTTATTATGTATTGTTGATTTTGTAAAATTGTGTTACCTTCTCACGTAATTGTATTGTTAGTGCACTCCAAACGAGTCGACTGATGCATTTACGCGGCGTGTAAACTGAATTTCTATCTAATTCGTAGCTGGCAATACCATCATAACAGCGCGCTGAAGCAGCTTAAGCAAATATTATAAATTTGTAAGCATGTCGTAACCGTAAAAGAAAACATCAGCACAATTGCATCATAACCGCTTCGGAGGATGCAGTCACACGTAGTGCGGCCTATGGTTTGGGAAAAGGTAGAATACCGACGCCGCTGCCGCTGTCGTCGTCAAAACGGGCCGCGCACCCTGCGCCGGCGGGGGCCCCATAAAAAATCAAATTATTGTATATTGACTCTGTACGTGTGTGGAATGACGTCCCGCAGCGCAGCCATGTTTAGACGGCAGCATTTATAATGCAATTAATGCCGACATCAACTGCGACGTGAACTGTCAGTGGGCAACGATCAAGCCGGGACGTCAAGCCCATTCCGGCCTTCCTGGGTATCTCACCGCACACTTTTGTGCAACACTCCGGGGACCGAAACTCACGAAATGATCCTCGTTTCCGGCGAGCGGATATCGAATAACAATAACAATAACAGTTTGTTTACAAAAAACGGCTGCAAAGTCGCATCGCAATTTTCCAGTATGCGCTGTTGTGCAGCCAGCGTCCGCGTCCCTCCTGAAGGGCAACACATCTCGCTACAAGTAAGACACAATTACCGCTAGCGGTAATTGGAAAATTCCTTTCCCAGCGGCTGGGTCTTCATTTTAATCGACTTAAAAACAATAATGCCGAAAAGTAGGATAAACAAATGTCAATAACTGGATTTGTAGTCGGACAAATCAACCCTCTGAACCCTCCGATGCGAGATGAAGTTTTCGCATCGATGGAGCGGTAGAGCGGTAGACAATGTGAAAGGTATTGTTCTTTTATGCCGGCCGGTTGCTGAGAGTGAGAAATGGCACATCAAGCACGATTTTCATTCATCAAATCCATGGCCTGGGACTGCGCGCGGCCGAAAGACGCGTTCGAGCTAAATCGCGACATTTCGAGGGATCTCGAGAAGAGAATCGCAAGGAAAAGACGAATGCAGGCAGAGACTCCTTGCTCGAATTCGTTTAAGCCTTACCATAAACAGCTGATAACTTCAGCAAAAGTCCAATGTGCACTATGGCAACTAAAATAACTATCCGCTGTGTCGTCACTGTCGCCATAGTACGACACGACGAAAACGAAACGTTTGCCCAACAAAAGCCAAATCAGGAACAGCATAAAATATGCGCGTACTCAGTGAAGCGTTGTAGCTTATAGACTGGAAAATTCGCGGGCTCCTTTGCCCATGCCCTGGCACAAACGACCCACACTGAAGGGATCGAAGCCCCGTTACCAGAGCCACCCCGTTGCCAAAGTGAGAGAAAATGCTGCGTCAGAGCCGCCACTCCACGCTCGGCCGCAAAAAACAGTAGCAGCAGTAGCGCCCAAGAATCGCAATGATAGCGTGCACTGAAATGAATTCGCGGAAGGGAATGCATGCATGCCGCCATTCAGGACTGCATGTTTGATAGCATACGCTGCAGCAAGCAAATACCAGACGTGAAAGCAGACACATGGAAAGGACACATTTCACGCCAGACGCCACCGTAAATCCTTGCTGCTGCTGCTCACGCAAGCCTGTCAAAAAGAATGATGGAGTGATAACAGTGGGCCCTCCTTGGCCGCCACCACCGTTGCCATTATCTCTCACTTCTCTCACTGAGTAGTCCATTCGAACTCTTCGAGAGAGTTATATAGAAGCAGCAGAAGTTAAGGAGTTATGTACTCGTACAATGATAGATCTACAAAGTTTCTCTGATGCCACTACATTCTCTCAGTGTTATACACTCTATAGATCGTAGCTGTGTTTAGTGATCAACTCAAAAAGTCTGTAGCTTCTAAACGAACACTCTGATACTCTTTTAAATCTCTTAAATGAACACAAATTGAACCGATTGAAGATTTCACAACAACCGGTGACCTCATTTTCCATCTCACTGATGACGAAAATCCATCAATAAAGCAATATACAATTTTATAATTTAGTATGACGGACGCAACGCCGAAAAAATCAATCAAAAACCAACGCAAGAAGCCCGAATTGAGAGGCATTATTTGTTGTAAATTGCCTCAATTGGTTGTTCGTCGAAAGCAGTAGCAATCAATGAATGATGATGGATGAAATGGATGGGATCAAGTGAATAAGTCAAGTGAACTTATGAATTATTGAGAGAGAGAGAGAGAGAGAGAGAGAGCTGCGCGTAGCCTCCGAGGAGCGGATCATCAATTTGCCATACATACGTCAGTCATGCCAAAAGCAAAGAGCATGCTTGATGCGTGGTCGATGCATGCTTGAGAAATGAAGAAAAGTCGGCAGAACTTCACAATTCCTTCGCAGCTACGAGTACAAGCGTTCGTTACTTCTGGCCATCCTTTTTCTCAGCTCATCCTGTCTTCAGGGCGATTTATTGGGCTTCGTCTTGTCGGTCATGCATTTAGCCTTCAATATTATGGAGGCCAAATAAATAATGAGCCAGAATGAAAAGGAAGAAAAATTAAATTCAAAGAGCAAATATCCTGCGACCGTCGCATATTTTCCGCTCAATTGAATTTGGCCGGCACCAGCAGCGACGAGCAGACACCATTGAGCACTGAGCCGAGTTTGGAATTTGTGTTTGGGTGTGTGTGCGCTGCGTATAGCACACACGAAGGATGAAGGACGCAGCGTTATTCATGGCTTTGCTACAACAAAGAAGTAAGCAAAAACTAATGAATGAACGAATGACTTTCTAAAGAAATATTTCACCTTTTTTCGAGGTCGTAAATAAAGCGCGCCGGACAGTGCGTCGTGATTCATTAGTGCTGCCAGTTTTCAATGTGGTCATGCGTCGTCCTTCGCAGCAAAAACGCGATGATACGCACATGCAGAAAAAAAGATTTATGTCCTGCATTCACGTTTACAGTGCGAGAGAGCAGAAAAGTCCGTCGGTCGTTGGAAATTTAATTGGTCGGACTGTACGAGAAGCATAAAAACTATTTCCTTTCTGCTCGGCTAAATTGCATTTTCAGCAATCGAAAAAATAGAATTTATTTCAAAATTCGCTCTTCTTCCTCGAACCGAGCTGAGCTCGGACTCCTCCAGCTGGCGGCCAGAGCGGCATAAAAAGGGATGCTGACAATTTTAACTATTGAAATTATTTCAAAGCTTTGGATTTTTTTTGTCTACTTTGAAACACAATGGAACCAATTTTTATAAGCATAAAAACTCGGCGAGTCGAGGTTGATTATGCTTGCAGCAGTCCTGCGCTGCTACAGCCGCTGCTAGAAGAAGTTGCATTCAATGTCGTCCGTCGTCCGTTGGATCATAGAAAGGAGGACCATTGAAATCATCACCATTAAGCCTTCCTTCCTCTCTTCCTTCCTTGGAAGGAAAGTCTTCCTGTCATTCTGCAGTAAATTCCTTTGTTTCGAATTTCGCGTTATACGCAGCTTAAGTCACCGCAAGAATGTAAGAAGTAAGTCTCTTTTCATCACCATCCGAAGAATCTTGAGAAAATTGAATATATTTTAATATGTTCTTAATTCCTTCGCTCTTGAGCTACGAGTTTTAAAAAACATTGTTGAAAGGAAAATGCTAGGAAACAGCACAGCACGGCCGGACGGCGCGGCTTTAGAGATAAGAAGGGCAAAATTTATGATGGCCGCGCAGCGACTCGAGCGAGCCGATTACGAAAGTAGCAACGAACACTGCGCTGTCGTGCTGACACTTTGATGGCTGCGGCTCTCTCCATCCATTCTCAATTCAGTTGACAAATAGTGCGGCTACCATTTCGTGCCTTGTCTTGTTGTTTGTAATCGGGCACAGCAAATAGCTGTCTCATAAATATGCCGAAGCGTCTGTCACCAAAGTCGTATGTGTAATGATGGAGACGTTTATATGAGCTGGAGAAAGGAGTGCAGAGAAGCAATGAGCTTAACCCTTGAACGAATTTATTCGTAGACGTAATAGCTCTTGATGTTTACGTATTCTTAGACTTATCCTTAATATGTTTCGATTAAAATTATGTTTGAGAACTGATATATACAGCTCTTTTTTTACTCTCTCTCTCTCTCTTGATAAATGAATAAATAAATGGTTTTTGTGAGTTTCTGTTGCTGATTTTCTCTCTTTTGTCTTACAGTTTGTACACGATTGGCATCACTGCATGGATTTCGAGGACTGCAAAAACGTAAGTTAATCAATCGACCAACCATCTATCGATTTATATGTTGTTTCGTTACTCACTCGAAGCCTCCTTGTGTTACACCCGCACGTTTTAACCCTTTCCACGGCACGTCCTCCACTTCCTCCGTCGACCTACCATCGGCCCGCACCCGAATGAGAAACTCACTGAGTCACGCCCCCGAGTCCGTTACAGCCCAGTTGCGACGCACCGTTACTGATTTCGTTGAATCGCGCCTTCCTTGTAAATAACCGTGTTTCTGAATGTTAACGACCTTCACAACAGCTGCATAATTAAATTAGCACCACTAACAGCCACTCCAGCCACTTGCGAGCCGCATTAGAAGTAGAGCGGCGCCCCCCCCCCTCCCCGCCCTAACATCACCGTCGCCCCCTCGCTAAGAGCGAGTGCTCGCCAACGCGCAGCCTTGTCTCCTCGCATGAGGCACGCCGCATGCCGCTTGTACTCGCAGCCGTACTTTTATGTTATATCGTACTCGTTGTATGTCCAAGCATGTATGAATATTTGTAGCAGTAACTAACTATTCGTAACTAAGTATATTGTATTTAAATGCATTAATTAATTAATAGCTGCATTTGCTGCTGCTGCTGCTGCTGCTGCTGCTGGAGACTCCGCCATCAACTTTCCGCATTAATGAATGTTCTTGCAGCCACAAACAAACCGGAAGGCAGCTTCTGTGTTTCCATCGACTAATTAAAATACGTTATGTTGCAAGCAGCAGCTAGTTAATGCACCGAAATGGTCATTTTATTTCGGCACATTTAGCTTAGTTCGCAGCTAAAGTGCAGGAAGTAGAATTCAGAGTTTTCTAAACATATTTTTCACTTTTTTACTATATTTTCTTGTTATCGTAATTCGTTTAACTACAAAAACATCGAAAATCTTCTCAATTTAAATGACTTTAGCTCCCCTTCCCCTTGAAGAATTTTCCCCCCGCGCCAACCAAACGCAAAAGCTATATACGCCACTGTTGTGCACTTCTTTGCTTCAACGCAGAGATTTAAACGCGCTTCAGAGAATTCATGTTTTTTTGAGATCTTATCTGTTTGTTACCTTTACGACTTGAAGATACATCCGTTGATGGATGGATATAACATACATACGATATAATCTCGCAGGATTGTTGTTTTTCCATCCTCCGTTCTTCAGTAATTCAACTTTTCTGCTCCAAATAAATCACAAACTGCAATCAGAAAAGACGACAACACAAAAAACAATATTTTCGTCATTTGGCACAAACAACACTGACTCCAGCGTCGTTGTTGCAGCGTCGAACGTAAGCCGCATCCTTTTCAGTTGCTTCATGTGAGCGCACGACTTCGTCCTTCGTCCCCTGCACTCATGCTCCTGCTGAGAGAGAAAAGAAAAAGGAAAAGCAGCCACTACAGCAAAAAGAACAGCAAAGGAAAAAAAGGGAAAATCTAAATCTAACTGAAAACAAAAAAAAAGTATGGCACAAGAAAACGAGGTCAATTGCAAACTTATCGATAGAGCCGTGCGGGAGGGGTCGCACCGAAGTAAAGCAAAGGCTCTCTCTTCTTTTGCCGAATACTGAAAGCAACTATCTCTTGGTTCTTTGCTCTTCCTGTGAGCGGGCCTGTTTCGCCCGCTATTGATTTTGCCTTTACGGTGCCTTTAGTGGTACGACAAATCAATTGTGATGTTTTGAGCCAGCCAGCAGCCTCCTTTGACCCGCTTTTTCCTTTTTTTCTTTGTTCTGTGCTGAGAATTAATAAGACTGCAAATCTTTAAAGTACTCTTAAACGTGAACGGTAAGAGTTCGGTGCCGGCGGTGCACAATATTTTTACTCCTATTATTTTCGGCGGGAAATGCAAACACGCGGCACAGAAAATTC
This sequence comes from Conops quadrifasciatus, assembly GCA_949752815.1. Lineage (NCBI taxonomy): Eukaryota > Metazoa > Arthropoda > Insecta > Diptera > Conopidae > Conops > Conops quadrifasciatus. The sequence goes on along the minus strand of OX457081.1, from coordinate 26,642,333 downwards.
TTCAAAATTCTGAGCAAATTAATACCATTTTCTGTTGACACAGAAATGAGAAACTGGTCATCTTTCAATTCAGACGAATCGACTCATAAAATATGTTTAGTACTTCCGCGAAATAATAAAGTAAAGCAACTAAAATTATTTATTTTCCTTGAAGTATTTACTAAGAGGGCGACGACAATCCTTAAATATTCAAAGGTTAAGAAAACACGTGTCATTTATTTGCTTAAGCATTTTACTATTTATTAAAACCACAGAAAGCCATCGCCTTCGAGTTTGGGTGTTCCGCTGATTGCCACAGATTTTAGTGATGCGTTGACAGTTCTGGTTACCCCAAGCCAGAATCCATAGCAGACCCTTTTGTGTGTCAATACTTGACAGTTGCAGCGTCACGCGAGTGTGAACAATCGGAATATTTCTCTCTTCACACTCGCTTCGTCAATTAATTTTCTCTAAATATTTACACTAAGCCGGATAAATAAACTTCTAGCAATGTTGTAAATACATATTTCTGGTGCCTCTCGGTCACTAAAGGCAATTGAAACATCTCTAGACAGACAACACTACTCCTCTCTCTCTCTCTCTATTTTTTAAAAAGGAAAATTATGTCGAAAACTATGTCGAAAACTATTTCACGTATACAGAAAGAATGTTTATACAAATTTCTCACTATAATCGTGCATTGCTTTGGAACTAATTAGCAAACAAGAAGAAGATGAAGAAGAGGCAAAGCGGTATGCCCTGTGCTGTTGTCAGTTTTATCGCGGCCCAAACGAAAGCTACTGAACAAACCCTGCCTGCATAAACAAACTGTCGCTCTGAACGACCTCCCTCGTCGGCAGACACGGCATCGCTCACAGCAATCACGGCACGAATTAAAAGCCTGCCATGTATCGATTCCAATTTAAGCATCATGGAAGCATCTGTTTGTTGGTTTCTTGTCAATTTTTGGCTGTTGCTTCTCTACATTTGATCTGCTTTTCTGACGGCGCGGCGCGGCGCAACGAGCCGTCCCATGAGTCCAATTTCCAACGTTAAGTGTTTATGCTGCGTGTGCTGCGCTGCGTCCCGCGCCGTATGCTAAAACATAAGTGCTTCATTCCTTAAGAACCAGCGCATCCGGGCGCAGCAGGGTTGCCCCGGTCATCCTCGGAGTTATATAAATAAATGCAAATGCTTTTCGATTGCCCGTCAATCATGCTCGTAGCTCGTACAGCTGTCACGGCGGCGAAGGTGGAGCGCATTTGAAATGCTACAGCGCAGATCAATTGCTCGTAAAAGGGCCCGAGATTAGCTGAAGAGATGCCCAGAAACACTTAACGACAATGCTATCGAACCACCTACGATCAGACGAACGTCAGAAAAAAATATTGAGAGTCTGTCTGCAGCGCTAGGATCCGCCTACAAGAATGCTGCTGCCCAAAGATTTATCATTTGTGTTTTCATAGCGTTGGTTCGCTGCACATGATGACTGTTTACCGAGAGTCATGTGATCCTTTTGTGCAAGTGCTGACAAATTTTAAGTTACTCCTTCCTGTTTTCGGGCTTCGTGTAAAAACGCACAACGCAAACGAAAGACGAGACAAGGAAAAACAGGTCAAAATTTATGGCATTCCTCTGGTTTCTGGTTGCTGGTCTTTGTATCTCGAGCGTTCTTAATGGTCACAATGGTATGATGGTAAGAGTCTTTTGAGGGCCGATGATGAAAGCAATTAATAATGTAACGACAAATTCAAAATGTTTGTCGTTCAACAGATTTAAGGATTAAATACAAACCTTTCAGTGCCATCACGCCAGAATGTTTTAGGTCGATTCTTCACACAATCAAGAATTCATATTTAAATCGCAGACATAAACATATTCATTTTAAGCGCAAAAATATTAATGCCAGCAACTGACTATAGAAATATCTTTAATAGAAAACCAAAAAGTTTAATTTTAAATTATTGCTTACTTGTTTTAAATAAAAACAACTTTAGTTATGGCTTAAATACTCGTGGTTAAAACAAACAGCGTGTTTATTACATTTAATGCTTCTATATCGATTAAGAACAAATTATACTATATTCAATTTAAATATTTAGTATTATATCGTATTAAAACTAAAAATTACCACAAATCATTTTACAGACAAGTTTTTTAATTTAAAAATCAATTTGCTGGTCTCAGTTTTTGATTAGTTTCGTGTTTATTTTTAATATTTTCGCTTTTACTTGAAAATCATTGTAACAAATATTTAGTTCGAAGTTATGTTATTTGATTTTACTACGTTTTTAGTGTACAAACGGATTGCAGTTCTTTCGTTAATTCCGATGATTATTTAATGCTTTGGTAATGTTCTGAGTATCTATGAGTACTTGTAGCGACTAATCTCTCATTGCATTCCCATTCATTGGCCTGAAGATTTTGCCAGATTTTGCCTTTTGCCAGTTTAGACCATCTGAGAAACCAGATTTCAAAATAGTTGCTGAATATGTTTCGCAGCAATTTTATATAATTAATTAACATGATTGGAATTTTTAATCAGACTCGATGCATCAATCTGCTACCACGTGCGTTGCTCATTTCGGCCTAATCGCCAGCGATTGCCATAAACCAACCAACCGTTTCCTCTTGTTGGCCAAGCTGTTGTTGTTGTTGTTGTTGTTGGTAAAGCATTAGTGAATTATCGACGTTAGAGTCATAAATAATTCATGACTACATAGTTAGATGCTGCGTGAGTAAAATTTTGAAATAAACAAATTAAAAAATTAATTTAATAGCTTCGTAATAAGTCGAACGTAGTCGAAAATTCATTGCTTCCTTGATGTTCACATAATACCGGGATGATGATGATGATGATGATGAGGATGATGACGATAATGTTAGGATGTTGATGTTTTGGTCTATATTTATTATGATAATGTTATTCTCGCTGCTTCTCGTTACCTTGTAGTTATTATTATGATTATCGATTATGGATAATACTGATGTTGATACTGTTGTTATCGCTGATGTACAAATTCCTGCTGATTTGGTTGATGTTATATTTAGTTAATATTGTTGGTTTCTGTATTGTCGATGGATTTCTACAAACATGGTTTAATATTGTATAATGGTTTTGTTGCTCTAATTCCTTCTGCCGCTTTTAAGACAATTAATGATGCTGTTAGGCTTAATTTGATGATGATGATGTTTATTGAATTTATTATAGACGTTGCCGATATCTTATGTTGCTCTGTTGATAGTTGTTGAATGGTCTTTTTTTGCGTATTTTAGTGTCATGCTAAGTTCTTTGATGTTCGCCTTTTGCTTTTAGTATGTTCAGTTTTTGTTGTACATGATGGATGGATGGTCTTTTTGCTCCCTTTTATAAATTTTTAAAAGGTATTCACTTTATGCGATGTATTTGTATTCATTGTTAATGCATGCCTACGACGAACGAGTTCATATTTTATTCATAATCAAATTGCTTCAATTCGTAGACATTATCTGCATGTTTTTGTACCCACCGTTGTATCCTTATGATGCTATCCTTATTCCTTAGCATGTCCATGCGAGACTTCCTTCACCTTGATTTTTTTAAGTATTTTTCATAAATATGAAAAAAATACACTCACTCTACACAAACTCATGCCATTATTAATTTCTGCTTGTGTTTTTTTTTTCTTCTGTTTGGTTTTCAAAAAACTGCAATTGAAAAAAATAATAAATATTAATCAATACAATAAATAAAAAGTCAAGAAAAAAGAAATCAACCAAACTTTCTTTCTTTTTCTTCTCTTCACGTTACAGATGTGCATCACTCCACCCAATATCAATAGTTATATCCCAGAAGCATTCACTTTTCTGGTGAGTGAGACAACTACTAACCACGCCTACGTACCCACTACACGCCATTGCTATTATTACCGCTACCGCTATCGCTACTGCTATCGCTATCGCTATTGCCACCGCTATTGGCACGTCTATGGCTGTCACGGCCGCACCGCAGCTACTTCTCCTAACCGCCGGTTATGGGTGCTGCTGTCTGTCATCAACCAATCATTCAGCCCACTTCTGGCCTGGTCTGGTGTGGCCTGTTGTGGTCTGGTGTGGTCTGGTGTGCTTTCAGTGTGACAGTTATCCTTCTGGGCGCGTCTATTGCTTTCGTTTCTTTTCCGCTACTGTTCAACTATTCCGCTGAGTAGAAGCTTCCCGCGCTTCCGTCTTTACCAATTATTTCAATTGACATGGTTTTTGTTTTGCCTTTCATTTTTTCCTTCTTTAGCTCTTTCGTTTCGTCATGCTGCTTCCGCTTCGCTTCATCGTCGTCAGAAGCTGTAAAGGAGAAAACATTTTATTGGCTTTTGGAATTTCCAATTCATTAACCTTTTGCATCCACTTGAGTTTGCTTCAATATTTTAATTTCATTACTTTGAGTTTAGTGAAACGATGGAAGGCTTTTATTTTCTTGAATTCGTACTATTATTTGAAAAAAATTGGAAAATTCATAAAAGGATCTTAGCGAGAAAACTTCATTCTTTTTAAGAAATGTACACGGTGCGCCATCTTTTATGTCGGTATATCACTGTTTGACCGTATTCCAAGCGACGTAGACCCTTCACGTCGACAATAGTCTTTGAGTCGATTGTACTTTATACGAAAAGAAAAGCAAATCATTCTTGAAAATGAGCCGCAAGGTGGTTCCACTGACGCTAAAATACTAAGCGCGCGTACTAATACTAAGCGTAAGCGCGGTAACGATACGATACATTTGGATTCTCGGCCATACTCTCTCTTACCGCTTCAAACAGTTCATTGGAACTTGTTGGGCGTGGTCGAATCTTAACAAAATTCGACACCAAACGACTAATAGTGTTGTCAGACAGCGCTTCTAGGCCACGTTATTTTCGACGATAACCACGACTATTTTCAATGTACAGCGTCACTATTTCGGCACGCTTTTTCGGTGTGAAGCGATTCATGCTTAAAATTGTACTGAATTAAGGTTTTAAAAACATGTTTACTCAAGTCAATCAAGTCAACAAATGTTAAAGTTATTTAATGTTTACATACCGACATAAAAGATGGCCGTTATATACTCTAATAACAATTTGAAAAACTTCTGCACGCGTATTTTGTGTTCATATTTTGCAGTCCTTTCATCTGTTTTGCAGAGTTTTGGCCTATGTTTTTTTAGGACTTAAACAACTTTTGTCTGACATCCATTTGAAGATCTGAAATTGAAGTCCCGCCGAGTATATTTAAATAACCTTCGTTTGTGAATATACTCGCTCATGCCTTGAGCGCTCATTTCGTTTCAATTTCTTCTCGGTCCATTCTTAAGTTCTTCTCTATTGAATAAAGATCGTGCATACACGAGAATGTGGCTTTTTAATGCCTCAAGTTTGGACGAACTCGAGATTTGTCGTTCTCTGGAATCTCTATTTTCAGGGCAAATCTTTGTATTCGTGTGCGCAATAATTTCTTGATTTGGTTACTTAATCCGCAAAAGAGGTTCCTGCGCAATCAAAAGAGGACGGACATTTGGCAGATAATCTTGCCAAACAGACGAACCGCACTGCCGACCAACAAAGGCATGGACTCGCTGATTAGATAATCGTCGCAGGTCGCTTAAAACTTGAAGCGGCGCGACCCAGCTGCTGACTAGAGCTGCTGTGCGGAGCATGTGATTAATGCTTGCTACTGCGCACCCGGCAAGCACTTAACCTCTGGCAACCTTCGCTACCGTGACTTGCCGTCGTCTGAAGTCAATCGGGCGCGCATGGCGAGGCATCGAGGCGCTTTATCTAATCTTCGAAGCCAGCAGCAGCCGGCCACGAAATTCTGCCTTTCTAAACGCCATAATTCGTTTTATGATGCAACCTGCGGGTACTCTTCTCATTAGCCTTTTGTCTCTGTTGCGCAACCGTTTAAATTCGCTTCGCAACCTGCGGCCCTGATCGTCTGAGGCGATCTGGTGGTGCTGTTGCCTCTGCCATGATCTTGAGGCACCAACGAGGAAATAAAGCCACATTTGACCAAATATGGTCTGTCTTTCTGTCCGTCTGTCCGTCTGTCCGTCTGTCAGTGTGTCCATCTACTTTTATCTCATTTTAAATTTTATCATTTTAAATCTGCAGCGAGTGTAGCTCTGTCCGCAGCTCCGGAATCCTCAAACTGCTTCTAACTTCACAACGCACCTGCTCGTGCTTTTCTAATCCTTCTGTTTCCGTCTTCTTCTTCTTTAATTTTAGTGTTGGAACAATTGCGACCAGCAGCTGGGACCCTTCCCGCTCAACATTAACTCAGCCCTGCGGCAGGGCTCCTTGGTTCTGACCGACATCGCTTGGGACCAAGCCATTACAAATGCTTCCAAACAGTGCCTGGTGACGTGGGAGGTTTCCGGGGGCGGCTTGATGGGCAACCTGTTGACCGACAGCTCTACTGTTGAGCTCTCCCTCTGGCCAGACACGGTCTACCATGTTCAAGTCACGTGCAAACACAAGGTAAGTTGATGGACCGCGCAAGTTGATGGCGATCTTCAGATGATCTCGAGTTAAAGGGCCCTGCTAACACGCTTACGCTTTTCCTTGATTTCCAGGAGACCGGAGGCATGAGACGCTCCTTCAAGCTGATCGTGGACACGCACAAACTGAGCGAGAAGACAGCGAGCGGCATGCAGTCGATGGCCATAGAGACCGGCGTCAAGAACCTGCCCAGCATATATTCCACCGCACAGGCTTCTGTGTCCGAAACCGACTCGCGCATTCGAATCCTCAAGGACAGTTCGAAAGACTTTCTCACTCCGTATAATCCTAATGTCAACAGTGAGCCGACCATGAAGCCCTTAACTTCGAGCACCACCTCAACAACGGAGCAGGGCGAAGGCGCCGCAGTGCAACGCACCAAGCTCACCGGCGTTGTAGCTGAAACCTATTCCATCGACTTCGTGATGAACATCGCCCTGTTCGCGGCAGTCGGTTCGGCGATTTTGTTCATTGGCCTGCTCATTGTCACTGCTGCCAGCCGATCGGGGCGGAAAGCTGCGTCGGCGCCAGCTGCGGTGCGGCCCATCGACAAGGAAATTCTGATACAGCGAGAAATGCTGCCCAGTCAAACTCCTGCCGCCCTAGCCGCCGCCAGTCCTGCGCCCGTCAGCCTCACGGTGATCACAACAGCCTGTCCTCCGATGACCGCCGCCAATCGAACACTGCACGTGTAAGCAGTGATCTCTTTCCGAGCGAGAACTGACGGAAGGCTCCTTCTCTTTGGTGGCGGCAGTGTGTACATACATACGTAGATCCCATGACATTCATCGCGCATGAATTGTTTGTAGATACCGTGTAGCATACGATTTTGTAAATAACTGTAGTTATTTTTAGAGCAGAGTGCGAGTGTTTTCGCAGGCTCTACTGCGTGATTGTGGGTGCGTGTGACCCACGGACATGTAAATATATACCAAAAATAGTGGTAATTAGGTATAGCTAGGGTAACAGCGGGGCAGACTCTCAGTCGCAGTCTACTAGTGCAGAATTTGCCTGAATTGTGGTTCAATTTGCGTTCAGAAAAGCAGAGCAGTGAGGCCGGAAAAAAGCGATAATCACGCAACGGGATCTTCCACGCATACCAACGGATTGCAGGGCTTCGGGAAAGCCCTCAGGGGCTTGGGTGTGCCGGTTGAACACAAAGACGACGAAATAGTCGTTCTAGTCTGCAGCAAATTTCACAAGACTATTTTTAGTTTTAAGAACCCATTTTGTACAGAGGGGTTGTCATAAACACACACACACACACACACACAGCCAGTGACAAGACGGGTACGGGGATGGACGACTCCATAAAAGAACCATTATTTGCTTTCTTCTTATTTTATAAGTAAAATTCTGTATGCATAGAATCAGTTTGAAAGACGAATAAAGTCTGCCATAGAAATTGTGTAGATGCATAATAAATATGGTTTAGAGAAAGGTTAATGGTACAGCTGTAGTAGTGTATACGAGTATGTATGTACATACAAACATACGTATACGTAATGAACTGTACATAAATAATAACGAAAGATTAAAAGCAAGGATACAGCTTTGGCCAGATTGATTAGCTTGATTCACGGATGGTTACTTTAACATAAAGATACGAGTATAAGATAAACTCTAAAGAATTAGAGTGTATAAAAATATCATAGGTAAAGTTTCTCAGATGAAATCTCTGCGTGTTTTTTCAACAGAAATAAGCAATTGATTGATTTTACGAAAGTTCAAATGCTTCAACGAAATTGTTATTAATTGCCGCATCCTTAAAGTTATTCATTACATACATATATCAGTTTCATTTCTCAAGAGCACAAAATGAAAATCGCGATGGTACAACCGCATCCATCACAGACAACTAACTGCAATAGTTACAAAGAAGTATACTCAGTTTTCGCGCTCACGAAAGTCACAAAACTGCAAACTTTCATTCGAATCCGGAGTTTTTTGTTTGTATGTAAATATATACATAATTATTATGAATTAGAGTTATTTAAATCTTTTAGTCTCATTAAATAATTCGTAGGTAAATTTAAGAAGCCCAAACTAAGCAATGTTCAGTAAATGATATAGAGAATGTCAAACGATCATATAAAGAAAATAATATTTAATTAAAACGAAATTAAAAATAAAAAAACAAACAAAGAGAATGCGTTTTATTTCTTCATTTACAAAAGAGAACGCGAGTACGCACATTCGCAGAAAAAACCTACTATGAAATTTTCTATTGGAAAATTGGGAAGAAATTCATAAGATTTTTCATACTGTTAGATCGGCAGCGTGTACTGTTAGGGCTCTGGCTAACAGCTGTTAGGAGAACAGCATGAATTAACAGTTTCAGGTATGATATATGTATATGATAACAGGCGTGTTAAAAGGGCAGTTAGCAGAAATAGTTAAAGCAGCAGCGGTGTCGGTTGGAATAACAGGCGGAATATCGTACTATCGTAACATTAACTGTTATAACAAGGAAAAAAACGTAGTAAAATCAAATAATATAACTTCACATAAAATATTTTTTCCAATGATTTTCAAGTAAAAGCGAAAATATTAAAAACTAACACGAAACTACTCAAAAACTGAGACAAGCAAATTGATTTTTAAATTAAATAGCTTGTCTGTAAAATGATTTGTGGTAGTTTTTAGTTTTAAAACGATAAATTACTAAATATTTAAATTGAATATAGTATAATTTGTTCTTAATCGATATAGAAGTATTAAAAGTAATAAACACGCTGTTTGTTTTAACCACGAGTATTTAAGCCATAACTAAAGGTGTTTTTATTTAAAACAAGTAAGCAATAATTTAAAATGAAACTTTTTGGTTTTCTATTGAAGATGTTACTGTAGTCAGTTGCTGGCATTAATATTTTTACGCTTAAAATGAATATGTTTTATCTTTCTTCCATATTTAAATACGAACTTTTGTGGCAATTATTCTAAAAATCAAGTATGAAATCTTTGTTTCATTGTTTCGCTTCTCATTGTTCTCAGTGTCCTTAAAAACAAACACAACAAAACAGAGAACAAAGAGCAAAAACCGGACAGCTTTGCATACGATTTTACTATACTTTTTCACAAACAGAAAATAACAAATAAATCCATTCGGCATGGCTTTATTTTTAAATACTCGTAGCGAGCCCAAAAGAAGATTGACAACTAAAACATAAAGGAATTAAACCAATTTACAGCGTTTGGCAAAAACAGGGTGCAAAACTCGTATCGACATGAATAGCACTTAAATGCTGTTTGAAACATTCGAAGCCGCTTTGTAGTGTCGGCGATGATATTTTTCTTTAATTTAAATTTGTTTTTGTTTTGCCAACATTAAAGCGAAGCCATCTCATCTCCTCTCCCGTTCGTAGCGCCTTGAACTGAACACACAGCAGATATATGTACGTAGCTGCTGCTGCTGCTGCTGCTGTTGCTGCTGCTGCTGCTGCTGTCTCTACAGTCGCCAACTTTTTGTTACACTCCGAAAACGTACCCTTGAGGGATTTTCCGGGATTTTGCATTTGAATAAATCGACGACAGCCGCATCAACTGTACCGACAACAACAACGACAGCAATGGCTGTGAGTACGCAAAAAACGCTCAGGAGGCAAAAACAAACAAACAAACAAACAAACAAACAAACAAACACACAAAAATAACGTCAACAATTTTTCAACCATTTTTCTTAACGTATTCGACAAATGAAAAAATAACACCGTCCATTTTGCAGTCTAACCGCGCGGCACGCGAAATCACCGAAATTCGCGGCTGTCGGCGCTTTGATAAGAAACAAAATGAAAAAGTCGGCTACGGCGCTGCAGGAACGGGACACAGACCACCACCAACCGACGAACGAACCACCACGGTGGGGCCCTGGTGGGTGGTGGCAAAAAATGAGCATGCTACAACATGCGCCGGTTCGCCGCATGATCCGATTGCAGAATCAACCGCAAAATATCGCACAAAATAGGAAAAGCTTCGGCCCTCGCGGTCCCGGCCGAATGGAAAATTAGGCCAGAAATACTGCTACCGCCTGCTTTCCGGTCCGTTCCAGGCGACCACTAGTCCAGTCGTTCCGTTTTATCAATTGTTATAGTCGTTTTTAATAGATATTACGTATTTATTGTAAATATATGCGAGACAATTCGTGCCGAATCGTATTCCGGCAAAAGGATTACAACGGTTGAAAGAGATGAAAACGTGCTACAAACGCAAAGGCAAAGGCAAAATTTCAAGCCGATTTTGCAAGGATCAAACAGGCTTTGCAGTCATCCATTTTGTTTTCGGTGTGCGCCGTCTTTGTCCAACATTTTTCAGCATGGCCTCAGAGGATTAATTGCAAGGATAAACCATAAACGGAAACCTATTTTTGCTAATTCCATGAAATTAAGTGCCAGGGACGAAACGATCATTCTGCTTCGTCAGTGAAGATATCTCTGAAGAAATCGTCTTGCCAGAGCTTTAAGAGTATTCTTTGGAAACAGATTAAGAAAGGCCAGAGACAGAGGCCTTCTTTAGTCTCCTAAATAGGCCGACGAAACATGTACATAAAGTGAAATTGGAAAATCAAGGACTTTAATTCGTAGAAATCAGCATACAAACGCCGCCATGTAGAAAGTCCTTCCTTCGTTTGAGAAATGATTAAAGACTATCTAAAAAGCATCAGATTATAATACTTTGTTGTTGTGGGCGGTGGATGAGGGTGAAGGTGGGTGGAGGGGGGGACTCACTCGCAGAAATTGTATACCGGTATCTGCGGAATCTGCAGGATTTGTTGTCGACGGACAGCGACAAGAAAAACACAAATTCACAGCGCACTAGATAAAGGAAAAAGGACGACTTGTACTTAAGCAGCGGCGGCGGCAGCGTTGGCAGCGTTGGCAGCGTTGGCAGCGTTGGCAGCAGCAGAATGTCTACGAAACGGAAACATAAAACCTAATCTTCACAACAACTCACCGAAACGGACGGAGCGGCGAACGGACTTTAAACGGAGAGAAAGGCAGGCGGCGCATAAACGGAGAAGAAGAAACCGAGGAATGGCCAAAAAAGAAAATGGAACGCAGCAGCAGCAACGAACAGGATAAAAACGTGGCGTTGCAAAAAATGCAATAAATTGTGAGGGAAAAAAATCGATGCGTGGAAGGGCGAGGAAGAAGGGGAAGAATGGGAGGGAGGGAGGGCGGGAGGGAGGGAGGGCGGGTGGTGGAGGTTCGTTCAGTGAACGCAAAACACTTTGAGGAATGAGGTTAATCTGTGGGCGGTCGGAAGTAATGAACGACTCTTAAGGAAACATTAAAATAGTAAATTACAAGAACAGGAAAACGCCTGAAAAACAAACGAACGAACGGATCCTGCGAACGTACAAATTTTAATCCGAGAACTCAAACATTTTTATCTGAGCTCAACAATTGGTAGACGCAGATGCAGCTGCTGCAACTGGTTTACGGGATAAGCAACTGCGAAAGCAACAGCAGCAGCAAGAAGAATAATAATAATAAGAAGAATAATAATAATAATCGTCCAGGACTCAGCTCAAGGACGATTTGTTCAACGCGGCGTAAATATTCATTAGCATGGAATGGAATGAAATGGATTGAAATGGACTGGAATGAAGTGAAATAAAATGCATGAAAGGTAATGAATGAATGAATGATATGAAACAATTTAAGATGATTTTTAAAAAAATATGTTTATGAAGAACATTAGATATAAGAGTATCGTATATGCACAGTCGTCGTACTGATATTAAACATTTCTTTGAGAACCGCCAGTTTTTTAAGGTTCTTTTGTAGTCTTTTTGTATAGAAGAGGAATGAAAGAAAAATACGTTATTTTGCTACGTTTTGAAATTTTTTCCATTTTTCCGAAAACTCTTTGCAAAACAATTAAAAATACCAAAAAGCAATTTTAAATTCAAATTCAGTAGAGTTCTTGTTTTCCAGAGAGATTTTGTATTTTACTGATAAAATCCACAAATTCCAAAGAAATTTGTAAAATGAGAGACAAAAGGTCATAGAATCGTTCAGCACATACAGTTACGTTTTTGGCTCTAAAGGGCTGAAAACTTGGTAGATGGTGGTTTTTTTTTTGTTGCAAGGAAATAGTTTGGTAGCAAGGACTACAAGAATGTGCACGAGTATTCGATTTCAAAGGATTACGTTTCGATCTAAAGGGTTGTTCTTCGGTTTGCACCACTTTAAAGTAAATAAAGTGTCACTTTTTTAAATTCTTTTTTAAGTTCTATTTTAATAAAACGATCATGAAGGTTAAGATAAAAATTATATAACTCAAACGATGAGTCTCGTTTCATACAATAAAATATACAAAATTATACAATATAATTTACCTACAATAAAATAAAATTCCTGATAAATAAATTTCAAGGTACAAAAGGTACAAAACAGAGAATTTATTTCTCACAAAGAACGTAACTACGTTTGTTTTTCTGCGAACTGTCTGTCATTCTTAATGGCATCCGTACAAATTGTATTGCGCAAAAAGTACTCATCATTTACAGAAGTCTAAATAGCATAGACATTATTCTGCTTTACGAGCTCCATGCGCCAATTATTTCGGTTAAGTATTCCATGCTCCATGCTCCAACCAACGCAACGCAACGCAACGCAACGCATCCACAAAGTTTTGAACTGACAAAGGCATGAGGCCGCCGAGACCCATTCGCTTTTACTGTTATTACTATTGCTGGACATTTCGAGCAATTGCTAGCCCTTTGCCCTCACCACCACAACAACAACACTCGCGCAATCCTGCTTATCCTTTTTACGGCATATAAAGAATTCGTATTGCATTGAGCAAAGTTGAATTTCGCAATAAAATAGTGTTAATGAAGAAGAACATACGAAGAATATTAACCCGAGACACTGGACTGCTTTGAACCCAGACTAACCCGACTTAAACCGACTGTTAACACCGATGGCTGTCTTGGCCATCGACCATATCGACCATATCGACCAACGAGACAGCAATTTTACGCTGAATATAGCAAGTCATTTAATTTGGTATTAGTTGGTAACGAAAATGGAAGGACAGCGCCAGGATGAAGAGGAAGGAGGGGGGACCGGCCTAAACTTTCTAATGAATTTTCTTTAGGTATCGTAAACTGAAGAGCTACCGACATGCTGCGCCTGGACGCTGCTCTGAAGTAAACAAAAATTACAATTAAGAACGCGAAGAAAATGTTGCGCTAATTATACTCTTTAACTGAAGTTAAATTGGAACAGCTTCTGTTTATGCGAAGAATCAGCTTCAAGCTGGTAAATTAGGTTGCTGTGCACCATTTACCAGAACAAAAGCAGTGCAAAGATTGCAGTGACGACAGTGACGCTGAAGCAAATGCTGTTGCCGTTGCCGTTGCCGTTGCCAGCGCAGACGCCTGTAGCGCGAGCAAAACAATTAGCTGCATCATTAGTTCCTTTCAAGAAGCTCAAGTTGGAACAGCAGCTAGCTATTGTTGTCCAGCACTGAAGGAGATACTAATGTTTCTAGAGCAACGATTTTCGTCAGTAGGACACAACCTCTTACTCTACGTCTGCTTCTTTTTCTTCTTCTACAGCGGAGTCTGGGAGGCTATAAAAGTGGTGCTGGTGGTGGACTGGTGCATGACGGCCTCTTATTTACTAACACAAGAACCTGCAAAGAAGGCAGTCTTTATTTAGTTCACAAAGCATCATTGTCTCTTCTTCAGTATGGCTCTATTTCACAAAAAAGTTGAAGAGCTACGAATATTTAAAATGTACAGAATTTAGATATTTATATGAATATACTTTTAGTATATAAATATCTAAATAGAACCGTAAACCGAATTGATATTTTTCGAAAAATGCGTCCCTACATTCTCAGTCGAGCCCTAAATGAAGGAAAAATGATTTTGTGAACAATGCAGCTCATTAGTTCGTGATGATGACTTTTCGTACCGAATAACCCTCATCGAATCCTGCCCAGACAGCGCGCGCATAAGCCCCTCATTACAGCGACTACCCCACCCCGCGCCCCTTTTAAGCACTCGACAATTTTCCATTTCCTTTCAGGCGTTAACGCTGACGCTCGGCTGTGGTCGCTTAATTTACACAATTATGACGAATGGGGGGTGCCCCTTAAGTGTGACCCCTTCTGCACGGGGACAGCGGGTGACAGCATCTTTGCGGCCATGACGGCCTCAACACACACACACACTTACACACACACACACACACACAATAACAGCAACATTTAACGTATTTAAGGAGATGAATGATTTTCTGTCAGGCTGAAAATTAAAAATAATAGGCTTTTTAAACGGCTTTTGATGAAAGTTATCCGAGGTGGAGAGAGAGAGAGGGAGAGAGAAAAAATGAAAAGTAAGCATCATCATTCTTACAAGTATTTAAATGCTGTTGAAAGGCCTTTTAAGAGACTTTAAAATGATTTTCACTTTCATTAATGCATTCTTTGTTCTTTTCTGGTGGACAAAATCGACCGGCAATGGGACGCATATTGTGCTAATGCCGTCACGTGCGTAATTGTGTCCTCACTGTAAGATGGCCTCACCCAATGAGGTTACTCATATTCAAAGAATTCGGTCCACATTCGATAAGTTCGCAACTTTTTTCAACTTCTTCAAGGTTTAGAACAAGGGTAGAAAATTCGAAAATATTTGAACGCTGATCTTATCTCACTGTAGAAGAGAAGAAGAGATAAAATCTGATATTGACCGTGCTCTTTTACGCATTCTACTAAGTAAAGAAAAGATATTCATCTCTAGTGTTTGCCATGGAATGTGTTCTAATACGACTTGAGAAGTTACAGACGAATATTATCATTGAAATGTTGACTTAATTCTCTCAAATCACATCAATTTGTCGTCTCTGGGTATACAAAGGACTCCCGAATTTTTTATTTTCGGAGAATCTCAACAAATCAGGCGAGAATTTTAAGTTCAGACGGCAAGCATTAAAGAGTTCCAACGTTGCAACTTGCAATGCAGTTACTCTAGCATAGACCCACTTTCAATTCGCCTATACTGACCTTCAAGACAGTATAGGTATATTCTACCTAAAGAATATCTCTATCTAACTAAATTTCCAAAAAGTCTTCATTCTTTTCGTAATTAAATTTCTAGAAGTAGTTTTTATTTAGCAGCGAGAATATCCGATTCAAATTTCTAAAGACAAAACAAATATTATTGCCTCTAAAATGTGAAAATCATTTCTGGAAAACGACACCGAACAAGAAATTTCGGTGACATTGCCCAAAATCCGAAATTCAAACGCGTTACAATTATTAATCGACATTACTTTAGAGATAGACCACGTTAATTGTTCAGAGGATCCATAAATTTTTAAATGAGATAATTTTGACATTTTTTTCCCCTTTTTTCCCCCTTTCCTTCGTAACATCGAAGGGTTAATAAGTCAAGCCTAAGGGTTTTTAAAGAATTTAACCTCAAAAAACGTTAAACGACGCTTAGAAAAAGACAACATATGCTTCTCTATAAATTAAACCTTTCATACTCTAAAACTCTAAGCTGTACACAACACCTGCTAAGGATTCGATAAATAAAATTAATGATTCAAGGATGCGACGCTTCGTTGCTTTGTAGTTTAGCTTAACCTTGAAGCGACTCCATCGCAACGATAGCTCTCTGTGCCGATTTGTTTAACGCCTACAGGCTGAAAAATGAACTCAATTCATTCAGTTCTAATTAATCAAAAGGCAGACATGAGTTGATGCCATTGTTCCGTTTTCAAATTACAATTTTTACTTCTCTAATTAATTAATTCGGTGAAGAATCCATACCGTAGAGACAAAATTCTTCGTTTTTTTCGACACGAATACATACGTATTACGTATGTTCGTACAATACGTTGCGTATACTCTTTGTAGACTACGAAATTCTCCATTATCGATGCGTATATGCACTCAACCATGTTGCTTGCCTCAGTGTGAGTATGATGACATTTGGCCGAGGGTCAATTTAAATTCAAACAAAAGGTGGTCAAAAGGATGAATGAATAGCAAGATCAGATGGTTGCTATCAAATGATGATAACACTCTGTCACTTCGGTTATAGACAGATTGAACGAATTTAAGTGGAGAGGAATAATTCGGCAGGCAAATTGCTTCCGGTTGTTCACTGATGGATCTTTGCCATCTAATCGGAGTCTATCCAATTCGGAATCGCATTCATCGCATTGTACTTTCGATGGGTGAAACCCGAACCAGACCAGATTCAAACCATACCTACTGATACCTACTGATTTCTGACACATACTATGCACGATATGTACCATACTAGATCCTTTGGGCTCCCAAAGGCGTGACGTGGTTCCTGTGAGGGATTTGTTTGTGGATGCGGAGGGATCGGGCAGCTCTTGCATATTACTCTCATGTTCGGCGAATTTTTTCGTATGCATGACATCACGTGTTAATGTCACTTTTTATTATCTCCAACAAATGTTCGGTGAACTCTCGAACGCTCGTGAGCCTGCGTGTGTGTACATTCAGGCTGTCAATTTGACAGTTGATTTATGATGCCTCCTGATTGCACTTTACGACTAAGCTATGAATGCGTCTGTGTGTTCGTGCCCTTCTTCTGCCTTGACCGGGCCGAAGTTGCGTTGGCGCTGATAACGATGATGGCCATGGTGCTGGTGCTGCTGGTGGTGGTGGCGATGGTGCTGGTGGTGCTAGCGGTGGTACTGCCGTTGCCGGTTATTGGTGGTGTTAGGCTTGGTGGCAACTTTTAATTGTTTTTGTTCAGTTTCACAGAATTTTATGATCGGCCGTATTGTTTCCAATGTTTTCGCATTAATTGTGCGTGTGTGTGTGTGTGTGATATACTCGGGCGTTGGTGTGAGTGGGTTAGTTTAATGGTTGCAATCGTTAAAAAGTATTTATTGAGTGGAAATAATTACGAAGTTATTCAGGTGTGGAAACAAAGAGATGGGACGAGGTGAGGCCAAACCTCATGGAACCAAGTAACGGAGTAGGTAGCTGGCTTGAGTGACCGAACAGACCTAAGCCAATGGGTATGCCTTATACCGCAGTGTAAATAAATAATGATTTAATTTCTTAGAAATTCCATGAATATATAATAAAAATATTACATTTCACCAGAAATATTTCACAAATTCATGTATAATCTTAATTAAGCCTAAAAATTATGCGTTAATTTAATAAAGAAGACAAATTGTTACCAAAAAAGACCACTTAGGTTAAACCAAAATGTACTTTAGAACCACAATTTATTATTATTTAATGAGAAGTAATCGTTTATTGAACAAACAAGCCACATTCCAGCTTTACAAACAAACAAACAAACAAACAAACAACCGAATATAATGTGACCAGGCACCGCCAGTCTTGCCAACCGAAGAGAAAAACCAAGTCCTCAGAGTTGCTCTATTTACTCGGTTTGTTGCACAGGCCGTCGTGATTTCGAAAGAGCCACGGTCCTGCTCGGTCTCGGTCTTTGGCTCGGTCTCGGTCTCGGTCTGTCAATGAGTTTTCAGCGGGCGGTAATAAAATACGTTTAATATTGCTGCAGACACCTGCTTACATTACGTATGTACGTGTGTACGTATGTACGTATGTACGTATGTACGTATGTACGTGTGTACGTGTACGGTCATCATCGAACGTTTAGTTAACTGATTTCACCTTCGCACCAGCTACGAGTACTATTATCAAATGCCAGAGTTTATGAGACGGCAATAAAATCCGGTTTATTTGTTTATGAAACAGTAGTATGCACTCATAAATAGACGGCTACCATTCTCTCGGCCAGGCCTTTAGTTCATAACATTTCGATTTATAAGATTTCACAAGAATATAATTAATATTTGAATTATTTAGCAGGCGGATCGGCAGGCCTTCTTCATAGTTTATCTCAGCAGGTTCACAGAACAGAGCCTACAGTCTATTAAGCATGCTGTTTAAATAAATGTCGCTGGAATATTAAGGGCTGTTCCAGCCAATCCTTCGAAGCTGCTTGAAATTGATCAGTTGTCTGCCAGAACTTAAGCCACAACGGATTAAAAGTTTTCAGAAAAAAGCCATGAAAGATCTAATGGAAAATCGGATTAAAGCGAGCTGTCGGTCCTCAGTGAAGTCTATACGCAGTCACAGTCACAGAACTTTTCATAAAAGTTCTTCAAATCTATTTCGAACGGAATTTGAAACAACGGGAAAAAAACATTCGACTCCAGAGAGACCCATTTCTCTCTGGTTCTCTCTCTCTCTCTCCTCCTCGTCACTAACTGGTGTCTTGGAACTTGTGACTTTTTGATTAGTCTAATTCAATTTAGCTGGTGCTGCGAGTACCTCAGTCTTCCATTCTTCCTTGCTTCCTTCCTTCCTTCCTTCCTTCCTTCCTTCCTTCCTTCCTTGTCCTCACTTCGAGTTGAAGCAATTTTTTGGCAGGACTTTGGACCGATTCAATGAAATACTTGTATAAATACCACACACACACACACACACACATGGCACATTTAGTGCCATAAAAACCAAAATGACTCAGTTTGAAAACTGACACCGAGGCCCCGAACCTTAATTCGGTTCGATTCAGTTCAGTTCGGGGTGGTCGGTCTGGTTTGGTTCTGTAGAACATCAAAGTTATTACCAGTTAATCCTTGAGAGAGACACTTTTTGAATTTTTCATAAAAGTTCGAGTGTGTGCGCCAAAAAAAAAATTCTTTTGAATTAACGAATTGTAACGAATTTTCTCAACTTTGAATTTTGAGCAGAAGCCAGCTCAAAATAGTAGACGGATGCACTACAGACCGCAAGGCGGAAGAAGGGGAAGGGGAGAAAGAAGGGAAGAAAGCAAGGGTTGGGCATGGCGTTTTAGGGTCATACAAACGCTTGTCAGAGAGTGGTCGCTATCATGTGGAATTTGGATTAGCTGCGGACTAGGACCGAGGATAAGAGCAAACTTTTGGAAGTTCCAATTGGCAGAATGTTGATTATTAGTTGCTGCTCCTGCGGTTCGGGCCACCACAAGCTTCTGCTGGCACAACGTCCTGCTGTTGGCCGGCTCTTCAAGTTTTTAATGAAGAAAGTTAAATTATTTTGCAAAGAGATTATTTTAAGGCTGAAGTATGGAATTGAAGTGGATGGCTTTGGCTGGAAGAGGAGCTGGAAGAAGAAGAAGAAGAAGAAGAAGAAGAAAGTATGGTAGTTTGAATAGAATATAAAAGTGGTAATGCGAACGGAGAGGTGAGTGGTGACGGTGAAGTAAGATAACAGAGCGGTCAGTGACTTTCTAAGGGACGAATTTGAGAAGTAATAAAAAAACTAACGCATACTTAATACATTAGATGTTGAAAATTGATTTTCTGAAATTTTTCCTGAATTGTTATTAAAAGCAGCTACGTTTGGGTTAACCCAAAACTGATAAAACGTCAACCGAATAACGTCTTTGGTATTATTGTTGAGTTTTGAATTGTATTCTATTGCTTTCGGAGCTGCTCCGCCCGCTTCTACTTCATCTTTATCTTCCTCACCCTCCACCCTTCCGCCGCCAACTACCCTTTTTGCCACTTCCTCCTAAGCTCTCAAACAGGAAGTGGGCTGCTTTTAGGTTTTGTTATTTACTGTGGTTATTGTTATAGGACTGTTGGGCTGATAAGAACCAAGCAGCAGCGGCGGCGGTCCTTTTAGAGAATATTAAGGGTGCCTGGCTGCCGGGTCGTTCGACGCTCGTTGGCGACAAGCATCATTATTTGTGTCTATTTCTTTGCTAGAGCGCGCAAGGAGGCCACCGACACAGCTATACTGTTACTGCACGGCTGCTGACGATGCTGCTGCTGCTAGTGCGGTTAATGATAATTGCTTGCACAACGCCCATTGCAGCCATTAGTAGTCGTTGGCGGCGCAAGCGGCGCGCAGCGTAGGATCCGCCAACGGTAATGGAAAATCAACATTATCATTATCGATTTTGTGGCACTTTACTTAGTAGCGGCAGACGACTATTTCAAGGGAGCTTATATTTTATGCGGTACAAGTGTACAATATGATTAGAAGAAAAATTGAATAATTTAGCACTATGCAATGAAGATTGTCGACAAACCCAAACAGCAGAAAACAGGACATAAATAATATGAGCGGTAAAAATGCAAAAGCTATTTCAGAAACGGAGAAACCTGGCAACGGATTGGTTTTTCAAGCCAAATCGCACTCTAAGTTGTACTATTACTCTAGTAGTTTAGTATGCTATGATCTCAATGGCCTCGAGTCATCTGAAACTTCGTAGAAATTATATTACATCACCATTTATATCAATAGAAGCACTCTCAATACCAAGAAAGGCTACTAAACTCTCTTCTCTATCGACTCTTGTAATAAATACCAGACATTCCGATTTCGTTATTAATTAATAACACAGCTGCAGGTAATTGAAATAACCAAAGTTATTTATGGGCTCTCCCTCTGCGCCACGTCCCTTACGCCAGGCGTTATCTCGCGCTCCTTCTCGGAGCAGTTAAATTTATCCCTAACACGTCCTTAACATCAAACTCGCAAACATAATGAATCCTTTCGGCATTACGTGCCTTAAGATTAATTTCTCCAACATTTTTACACCCTTCTCCCTACCTTCCTCCCTCCCCCGCTCCCTTCTACTTCTTGTTAAAACTACAATACTTATATCGTAAGAGCACGAATGCTACTGGGCGTACTCAGAAAACTTTTACTTTCGGCCACTTTGTGAGAGCTTCTTGGTTGATGTCCAAATCCGGGCCATGTTGAAATATCGCATCGTATGTTGCCTCCACGTGAGCACACCATCTTCCTTCCACCAACGAACTCTTTTGCTGAGAAAAACTTCAAGAAAAACTTGCTGGCAGTTGCGAGAAAGATACAAGTAGAAAACTATACTATACTCGTAGCGAGATAAATACTCTCATGTTGCGTGGAATTACTGAGCAAATCCTAAAGATTTAAAAAATGGCCGAGAAAGATGGGATTCTTTCCCACGTTGCCATGCCCCGGAGATTTGAGCGCGGTAAATGGAATCTCGTAAAACGAAATCGAAATCAACGCTGTTCTGCGTCTGATTAAAGAACTGTTTTTTCGACTTTCTGGACTCTTTCAAGTCAATCCGAATGTTCGTAACTAGTCTGCCGCCGCCCTGCGGGGGATGAGGTCTCTTCTACGTCTACTAAGTAGGTTTTTAAGCAAATGAATACTATTTTAAATTAAGTTTTGGCTCTCTTTTTTTTTTAACGAGTCTACTTTACATATTTTAAGCATTTTGTTAGTTATAATTACTTTTTGTCTTCGTTATTAATTCTTCGTGTTCTTTGGGTTAGCGACCATGAGTAGGCGACCACACGTGGTTACTGAAGCAGTTAATTGCAAGAGGCTTCTCGGAGAACGCTGACTTGTTCTTTTTCAAACTCTAAGGATTCAGTCTTCTTATGATCAAGATACCAGATTTTGAGACAGTCCACCATTTTGATCAGTCAAAACGAACTGAGATTCTGCTTGATACAACATTCCAGAAAAGACGAGACGCCATTTTTTTTTAATCGACTATACAAACCTTCTTAGTAATGACGCTTAATCTGAAAGCAATACCTGTCATAGCTGTCATTACTCTTCTCCTGCAGAAAGCTAGGAGAAAACTCTTCCTTCTTTCTAGAAGCTACATTCCTTCCTTCCAAATATATTTTTCAGAACAAATTTATTTTCAATTTTATCAATTTCAAACTTCGCCGATATTATTTTAGTTGCATCAGCTTGAATAAAGTGCGTGCCAGCGTACAGGAAGGTTGGTACAGGAAGGAAGGAAGGAAGGAAGAAATGAAGGAAAGAAGAAATTCCTTCGCTGAATCGGCGGAAAAGAGAGCACGAAACGCCGTCTTGAGAGCGTGTGGGTGTGTGCAAGACGGATTGCCGGCCGTCACTTGTATTTGGTACTTTGGTAACATCAGCGCCGCCGCCGCCACCAACACCTTCTTTGGCACGGTTGAACGGAAAATCGTTCAACTTCACTTCAGATGCTGTCATTCTGACTGATGCGCTATCGTTTCAATGAACAGCAGGATACCAGCAGCGTTCTGCGCTAGAACAAGAGTTGCCGGTTTTTTTGCTAACCTTCTATCTTGTTCTTCCAGCAACATTTTAAGACACCTCCACGTGACTTTCATTCGACACAAGTGACTGCGAAGTGACAGCGTCGGATGGGTACAGCGCGTTGGAATTCGTTTATTGGAGTTTTTATCACGCTCGGTTCACGACAAAGTCGACACAGTTTTACACAATTTCAGTCTACTCCGGAGCGTGGCAGTGCCACGAGAGCACATTGTTCCGACCGTGCCTGATGGGTAATTTATTGTGTAATTTACACCCCTCTAGTAAACAAAAGAGTGCTATTCGTAGACGCCCTTCAACGAAATTGCGTAAGAAAAGTGTGGCGGAAGCTGGCGTGGAAGCTATGAAGCTATGGTATAAGCTATATAATCCTTATATTATTCTTGATATCAAATTAGCTCTTTTTAAACTTTAGCTTCTACCAGACCGACCAATTTATGGCCTTTATGTCAATGATATGGCATCGTTTGTTTTTTTGCTTTCCATTGCATCGGAACAAAATTTTCAGCTCTCTGCACCTATTGACCTATTGACCTAACGGGCCGTTAGCTTGAAGCGACATCGCGATACTTTGCATGGAATCAAAACAATGACTGGCCAGACCGAGAGTAATGAATGGACTACACCCTGACGTTCCAGGCGGTCATAGAGCACCCTGTATATACATACGTAAGTACTATGTTATATATACGAGTTTGTTGCATACGCAATGACCTTAAATTATGAGAAATTATGGTACTCTTAGCTTCTGTGATACAAAAGCTCACAAAAAACAAGACCCCCCCCCCTCCCCCGCCCCACATTCGTAAACAACCCAGTGTAGCTGACCATCATTGGCCGACGCTTCGCTAAATAACATCAAGGATTACAACAGATCGTGGCTGCTCCTGCACCGACATCATTTTAGCATTTCAGCCGGCTTCCTTGCTTTTCTTCTGTTGCGGCTTTTGAATTTATGGCGCCGACAATTACTCTTCTCATGATGCTTTGGAGCTGGAGCTGTTACCGAGACCGCTGAGGCCGAGACTTACTCTACTCGTAAGCGGTGAGGAGATTCCTTTGCATTCTGCACCTCTCTGGCAACTGGCAAGGATTTGGCCGGTGATTCATGTGCGCCAGTGTAATGAACAAATGCTCTGCGGTGTGTGCAACTTATGAGCGACGTGATCCAATCTACCAAGTCTGCCATTGAGCCCTTCACCATGCGGCGGCCCAATGCAGCCATGCCATGCGGCCTTCTTTTCGGCTTTAATAACTTTTGACTGTTTTATTACACAGTTTTTTAGTTTTGTTGCTATGGGCCTGGTGTTGTTGTTGTTGTTGTTGTTGTTGTTGTTGTTGTTGCTGCTGCTGGAGTTATTTTTGGTGTTGCGCGCCAAAACCGCTGACTGCAGATGCTAATAAAACATCCGCACTTGGCACAAACTAATATTTGGACGCTTTCTCGCATGCGGCTTTTTTTCATATTTGTATACGAATGTTTTGTATGTGTGTGTGTGTGTGTGCGGCTCTTGAGCGAGTGTGTAACTACGAGCCAAGAAGACGTATGCAATCACGGCGTTGGCACGTTTCGATGCTTTAAGAGGTACATGCAGGCATTGTTTCTTTGCATATGCTTTCTTTGGTGGCTCTAACTACGATTACTCACTACCGCAGTTTGGTTGCCCCCTTTTTTCCCTTCGGTTTAGAGTGTAAGGAAGGTAAGGAACGGTAGCGGAGTTAGCCTGTGGCCCTACTGCTAATGGTAATAATAAAATTTCAGTAGTTATTATAAAAAAAAAATTCAAAACTTTAACAATCTATTCTACAACTTTATGCAAACACATTTGCCACGGTTCAATCGGTTCGAATCAATTGGAAAACTTGTCAAATATCAAAGGATTTCCAAAAATCTACAAAGAAAATCAATCTGCACAGAATCTGCTTCTAAAGAATTCTCACAAAAGTTGCTCCAATTGAACTGTACACTTTCAGTCCGGGCAAAATGCTATCTATTATCGCTACGAAATTTGCAATCTCACGCTCTTCCGAATGCATCACTTTGCCTGACAGTCCAAATCCTTTTCCAACCATTTACACACAATTTACACACACAATCTAGATACTCTTCTTTGGTATTTCTTCTTTATTCTTTTTTCTATTTAAATTAAATTCTATTCTCGGCAGACATCTGACAGATGACAGGTATTCTCGCCAGATATTCCAGCATTAATTGGGTTTCCTTTGCTTTCTTGGCTTTTCTACTATCGTTGGGCGCAAGCAATGACAAATTTGAAAGTTGGTTTTTTTTTTTTTTTTGATTTAAAGCATTCATCCATAGAATCTTGAGTATTCTTTATAAGTATAAAAAACCACAGAATGAAAGCTCGTTTGTGTGAGCCCTGCTGTAGATGGTTACTCGTAGAGTGTAGAAAAAGGATGTCGATAATGACAGATTTTTCATCAAACGTTGAGAAAATGTCATCGAATTTTTTACTTACATCGTTGGTTGTATGAAATGTTGTGTAGTGTGTGTGTGTGTGGGTTGTACAATCAAAATTCAACCCTTGCTTGAAAACTTTTCCATCGTAAAAATAGGTGGTAATATCAAATGAACTTTGATTCGAGCTGTGCTGTGTCTAAATTCCTAAAAGGAATTCATTTTCGTCCTCGTTGTTGTTGTTGTTGTTGTAAATCCAGCCATTATCGCATTCTCGAATTTTGTTTGTACATAATCTCATCGAACCAATCGCAAACAAAGTTCACTAAAACTGGGTCAAATAAAAGAATTCATTCTCCAACTTTTTGTAGATTCAAACCAAATTTAATTCATTGCCGAACAAATTTTATTAAAAATTACAACAAGAATAATTATGTATTTCAAAAGACTGAAAGAGAAAAGATAGTTCAGAACTGATAAATGGTAATGAGAGTTTAAGCGATAAAAGGCAGGAGTTATGGCAAGAGAGTAAATAATAAATGGCAAGGCCACAAAGAACAATTTAAAGCAAAAGCTGCAAAAATTCAAGTTTATAAGACATAAAAAATCAAAGTTTAAGGATCATTATGCAACTCTTCTTCACACTTTGATCAAATAACCCAAAGTAGCCAGAGATTGCAAGGTAAACTTGTGATCAATGTCTACAATATCAATTTCAAAGGCACAAGTTGTTGGCCCGGACGGATTCGAGCACGTGCTGCACACTTGCTGGCTTTAGTAAATAAACAAACAGCAGCAGCAGCAGCAGCAGCAGCCTGTTACTCCGAAGTCTTTGACACGCAGAAAGAATGTACTATCTTGTAGCTCACAAACAGCCCACTCCGGCTTTGTTTCCGGCGAAACAAACATAATCCTTGACGACAGAAACACAAGACCTCCATGAAAATATATGCCATCGAAATATAGTATACGAGTATTAGATATTTTATAATTTATGTAGTATAGTTGTCGTCAGCATCATCAGCATCATCATCTTGGCATCATCATGTCATCAAAGCTCGCATGATACAAATACTGTATAGTACTCGTAGTTAGTTGTTGAAAATTGTTCTCTTAACAGGTCTTCTAGTAAAGAAGTAGCACTGTTTAAAGGTTTCGGATTATAGATTTGAAATTATGTTATCCATTTGTAAATAAAGCTTATAATTGAACGTTTTTTTTCTCTACAAATTGCACAATATTAGCACAATTCTACATAGATACATACATATCGTAATTAAGTACCGCAATTAAACTCGAAAATAACTAAATACAGCAAAGTAATTAACTAAATTTCAATTGCAAATGAAATTTTTGCCCATTTGTTATGAATTACAAAAAAAAGTAAATTCAAACAACACTGAAATAATAACAATACAAAGTGTAATAATTTTAGTGAAATAGTTTCGGCTGAAATTATCAATCCACTGATACATACCAACGAACACACATACTCAATGAATATGTGTGTAAATTCAATAATTCAGTGAAATAAATTCATTCATAAAATAGCGTCGTTACCGCTAGTGTTCGTGTCAGCACATAGTCGTCATAGTCGTTCCTCCAGAGTGCATCTGCCTGAATATCGTTAGGCCAACACCGCCCAGCAGACACAAATGAGAAATATTTTACTTTATTCATTGATTATAAACAGTAATGTCTGGATTTTACGAACGAAAAGTTTCGGTATAAGTGCCCCTTCAAAGTTATACAAATGGGCCGTGTGTGCATTTTATTTAAAAATTTTATTAATTTTTATGTTTTTTTAACATTGAACTTGTTTCTTTTTGTTTTAAATTAATATTCCATTTGTCTATATTAATAGTTACAAATAATTGAACTTTTATTTTCAGAAAATGTTTAAAAAAAAAGGATACTGAAATATAAAGGACATTTGCCCCACATCATATTCCATTATTAATTCCCATACCTCTATTTTATATTGGTATCAATAAAACTGCATTTGTCAAAAAAAAAGTGTGTTTTTAAGTCAATTTACTTCCTAACCTCAAATTTGTCCAGCCTTTATAAAGCTTTTATGATTTATATTATTACTATGATTAATACTCTTTCGTAACTTCGAAGGTTTCCTGAACATAAAGTAAATTTTGAGTCTTAATATGTCCTTATTTAGATAGTTTAAGCAGATAATTTCCTCGAAGTCGTTTGAACAATTTTTTTTTTCTCTAAATAAATATTGGAAAAAATTTTTCTACAGTTTCTAAAGTTTTTCCATATAATACGTGTATTTATTGAACCGGGTATACATATACTGAGCGTCATGAGTTATGAAATGAATAGCAACCAACGATTATACTTTTTTACTGTTTCTTTTTTATGCGAAAACTTAGCACCTGCCGGTAACAAACAAAACAACAAAGCAGGACGAAGATGTATGGAGACTATTGTTGCGGTGGTTATAAATAAAATATTAAAATTAAAATAAAACTAAATATATTTATATTATTTTGGAAAATAACAATACATTTAAAAAAAATTACGATTAAGGTCATATAAAATTAGTTGAATGGTTGGGCGAACACATTTAGAGCATAAAAAGTTAATTTCGGTTTCCAAAAACTGCTCTACACCAAGTACACTAACGACTCATTTAATTTTTTTATATACGAGCACACTGCTTTTTTACTTTTAGCAAGATAAAATGCCTTGCATGGTTGTCCCTCTTCGGGACGGTCTTATCTCATTAATGCAGTCTTTAAACTCACTCTAAAATTACCAATTTTCGTACTTGCTTTCACTTCATGCAACACTTACAATGAACTTCTGCGTTACCATTTGTTCTAGTCGTTTTAAAACGAAGTTGTTTGGTAACAACAAACGCAATGAAATAAATCAAGATTATCAGGATTCCGGACAGAAATCGAGTTGAGAACGAGTCTCATTCGAAGATCTACACGTAGCTTCCATTTTAATTACAAAATTGTTTGTCCAGGAATGATTTTGGGGGCTTCTTGCCCAATAAAGTCCCAACGATAGCCATATAAGATATACTATATGATATACTATAATGAAAAATAATGGTATAAATACAATACTTTTCAACAATGTGAGGACAGATGTGTGTTTACATATAAATATATACACATAATACATATGTATGTAGTAACAAAGCAGTATGGAAGAGCAGAGTTGTAACCATATTTTCTCTTGATCGGAAAACAGTCTGGTATTAGCCAAGTACGCAGACTAAAATTCAAATATTTCATTGTTTTTCCAATATGTTCATTAAAATTAATATTTTAGTCGTCGCCTGTAAGGTTTGTGGCCATAATCAGCACAAGATTTTCATTTGAGAACCTAAAACTATACCATTTTTCATCACTCCAAATAATAAATAGTATGACGCCATAAAAAGGAATACTCTAAAAAGGCTGTTAGCTCTCTCTCGAGGTTGTCTTGTGTGTTGGCTTTTTCAACTTATGGACTCTTCTTCATTTGACCTTATCATGATTCGGCCGATCCCTGACAACTCCAGAGTCTAGACTTGGTTTGCACTTCTTCTCTTATCACGGACTCAATTAGTTTCCAGCTTTGACTTTCTGACATCTTCGCTGGAAGAACTTTTCTATTGAGGGTCTAAGAAGTCAAAGCCAAAGTACTGTAATCAGTCACACTGATTTCAGTCCCCTTCAGTGGGTTTAGCTGCAGAGAAATATTAATGCACTTGCCGCGAGGGGTAGGCTTGTGGCAAGGCTTCGCGCCGGGTGACATTTTCAGCAGGAATCCGTGCGCGATAGGGCTCATTCCGTTCCGCTGACCGAACGCATTCATGCAGCCGTGTTCTTGTCACTAATCCCGTTTCCATCCTTCACGTACACTCGACGGCTCTGCCGCAGCCGGAGATTGTATTCGCTTGTACCACGAGTACGAGTCTACTCGTATGGCTTTAGCGACGAACTGTTGATAAATTCATTGAATCCACCACAGTGCTCTGGAAATTCCATTTGTCACTGTGGCACGTATTCATTAATCATTGGCGGAATGGTACGCTGCTGCACAATCATCACGGGTGAACCGCCGTCGCCGTCGCCGTCGCCGTTGACCTGCGTGACATTTTGATGGAGTGTTGATAGAGTTGATCAGCATGAAAATATGAAGCCGCAGCAGATTTGGTTCGTTGGTAGTCTGGCCTGGTATTGATACAAAAGACACAACATTTTTGGCGACAGTTATAAAATCCAAGGTTTTGATATTGAGGTATTAAAGAATGAGCTGTATTTTCTTTTAAGAAGGATTTTCATTTTCTTTATGGGATGAAAGATGAATGCATAGCAATCAAAGTATTCGAGAGAAAATATGTGTTTTTCTGAGGCGTTTTAATTTTCATGAAATTCCTTCATTTCATGCGAACCATTAATTGTATTATCTTCGTGAATGGTATATAGAAGGTTAATAGAAAGATGATTGGTATCGCCACAAGGCTGACGACAGTGTTGTTGACAGTGGTTCTCGTCAACATTGTCAGCCCAAAAGATATGAAACCTAATTAACAATAACGTACAACGATTTAATTGGTCAAATTGAAAGCAATTAACCGTGAAATTTGAGAGCAAATATTTGAAGAGAGGGAGGGTCAGGCATGCCATGTCAGTTATTTACAAAAATAACAGAGAGAGGCTTCAGGGAAACAGGTGAAAACAGGTGTAAAGAGAGTGAGAGAGAAATTAAGTTAGGTTAAGTAGGCGGAATAGAAAAGATGGTCGAACAATTGTTGAGCCTTTCTTTTATTCTTTGTACACGATCATCACTCTTTAATCACTCTTTTTTTATGACTTTACAATTATATAGATTTTTGCACGTTTAATATCTTTCCTCAAAATGCTTTATATCTTCTAATAGCCCCGCTTTTTATTTAAGTTTTTCGCATAATTTCATCAGTTTTTCATTAACTGAAAACTACTTACTTAAGGAATAACTTTTCATACATACAACAACAACACTCAGCAATTTTCTTGAACACACTGTTTAGCCTACAGACACTTGAAGTTGATTTATGAAGAAGAAAATAAGAAGGTTTTTGTTTGATCCTCTATTCTTTAACGAAGACACACGACAAAAAAAAAATATATACATTTACGTGAGTATTTTGAAATTAGATCGGATAAGAGTCGTCCTCCTTACATTTAGTCGTCTCGCACGCATTTATTTCAATGATCCGAAGACAAGTAACGTTTAAGAGACTCTTTCTTACCCTTGAAATGTTATCGCAAGACAAATTAGGGTAAAGAATGATTAATGCTGTAGTAGAGTTTATTTTAGGAAGCGGCTAGAGCATGGCAATGAATTCAAATGAGTCTTAACGCAGATGGCTGAGCGATGGTGCGATGGTGCGATGGTGTTTACCTAAACAAATTATCCTTTACTTACAAGTGAAAATGTCTCTCGAACAACAACTAACAAAAAAATAAAGAAAACAATTAAAAAAGAAAACAATTAAAAAAGAAAACAATTACCAAACTCTTTCGGTTTGATCCGTCTTCACGCGAAGGTATTCGTCTGAAATATTCAATAGCTATGAGGCTCCATATCTTTAATGAAATGAAAAGAAATCTCAGAGCCGAGCTGCATGCATACTCATGCAACTCCACTCCACTGTACATTTTCTCTCTTCAACTTCTTCTTCTGGCAGCATTCTCTTCTGCAGAGAGCAGTGCGGTGCATCCGTCCTCAGGACAGACCAGAAAAACAGAGAATTGTATACAATTTACCGTGAATGAACAGTAATTGTTATAAAGTGACCTGAATGCTCTTAAGCGGATGCAAGGTTTATGGAAATTCAGCTTTTCTTCGTTCGAAAAAATATTCACGAAAATGAAATAATAAAGCAACAACGAAGCTGAATGCAAAATGATCACCGAAAGTATGTACATAAGTAAGTCGTCGCTGCCGCTGCCGCTGCCGCGTCGGTCGGATGAATGATATTGTACTCTTACAATATCTTAAAGTGTCTGATGGAGCTGGCGAGAAAGGAAGGGAGGAAGAGCAACAAAAATAGCTAACAAGTGTTGACAAAAAAGTCACACTAACACTTCACCTGGTTCGCAGAAGAAAGGCCAAACGGTGGCAGGTGGAAAAATGAAGTAGCCAACAGGAAGTGTTCCTTCAAGATTTCATTAAGCGAACCAGTAGCAGCACCAGTTCGGCGCTCGTTAAGACCAGTCTGACAGTCGGAGTGAATTATTGAGGTCGGGCAATGAATTCAGAAGTTGAGGTTGACTCTCCGGTCTCTTGACTTTCCTTACTTCATATATAGTTGTTCCGTTCTTTCGCTTTTCGTTTGTGCCATCATAGGACTACTCGTATATACGCACGCTATCGTACGACTTAATTAGTTGGCACTCACAAGTCGGCCTCTTTAAGGTTATTCTTGGCCAACGAATTGGAAGGAAATTTTCTTTTGAAGTGTGGAAAGTTCTGCCGCTGGCGGTGCCGACGGCTGGATCTACGCCACACACGATGTTGGGCGATCTGGTAGCTCTGATGACATAAGTTTTTAAAGTTACTTTTAATGCGTTTATATCTCACTAATAGATATTAAAATCTGGCGCACAATCCTTTGATCTCGTTCGACCACCGCGCCGCGCCGGTGGATTATCGTTGGAGAGAACACAGAATAATCAATGTTTTTTCATTCAATTTAGAGAAAATAGAGAATTTAGTATTGAGATATATTAATCAAATCAGTGTTGTCAACGTCATTACAGCATTTCACTAGCGTTTGATAAATTTTCCGACAGCATTTGGTTTTAGAAAAATTTGCCTCATATTGGAAATTTTCTTTTTTTTAATTCATTCTCATATAAACAAGAATAAATCTTGGCTTACGAGTTTTATTTATTGCTGGGAGAAGCTTGAGAAAGCTTGACAAACTTGAACGCACGGACTATTTTTTAATTTTATTGCTACGATTTCGTCAACGGTGCTGGTCGCTCAATCATTACCGATGGTCGCTTGGCTGGTTAGACGTCCATGCAACAATACTACCGGCAGTCACTGTCGATACTGCTGGCCCTTCTCCTTGTCACGTCCTCATCGATGACGCCGTTGACGACGAAGCCGAGTCAGAGGATCGCAATCCGTAGAGCCGAACGCCTGAGTCCCAGATTGCGAGCGAGCGAGCCCTGAGCAGCGTGCAATTAGAGAGATTTATGCATTCATTAATCGGCTAAGTTGAGCGATTATTTTTCTGCCGCGACCGCTCCGCGCCATTCGCGTCTCCTGCCGCCGAGTGGCTGCGATGGTTGCGCTGGTGTTGCGCTGCAATCCGGCGGCGTGATTAAATCTTTCGTTACCTGTTTTTACTGTCGCTTATTTATTTTGATTATGGACGACGACGACGACGACGACGACGGTTGCGTCATGTCTTTGTTTTTCTGAAGAGCGCTGTTAAGAAGCCGAAACGAGCGAAGGCCTTCAGCGCTCATGGCGTTTTCGCATGAAAGATGAATGAGGAGCTGTTAGGCGGAACAACGCGACGGGTCAAGGCGAAATTAATTCAAAATCGAAATTAATTACCGGAAGGATGGAGTTTTAGCAGGCAACATTCTTTAAAACAATAACGCTCTGAATTTTATTGTAGAATGCAAAATGATATAATGAGAAATTGCAGCAATTCCAGAACTAGTTCTCCACCGAGACGCGTTATGCTCTTAATAAATGTTAACAATTAATACCTTTTGCTCCAACATTGCACAAAATCTAACTCGCACAAAATCGTGCAGCTCGAAACAACATCGAGCACCTCGTCTCCAATGAACATTTTTGAGTTGAACATTAATCTGTTGGCAATCTAAAACTCATTATGGATGAAAGGAGTTTCCTTCCAGCGCAGTGCTTTTTCGTTTGCCACAGTTTTGTCAACTTTCCTAGCGCCGGATTTCGTGCTCCAGCTGCATTCGTCCGGGCAGCGCGTTCACTTTCACCGCTGCGCCAGCTTTTGCCGTCGAGCTGCACAAACCGTAGAAGTAGCGGCGGCGGGGTAAGTCGTCCACATACTCCTGATCCCACTCGTCGGGGGCGTTCGTGGCGTTCGTGGCGTCACCATCTCCGGCGTTGACTTTTTTCCTACTTAAGCATGATGAAAAAATTGCTGCGAACTCTTATGAAAATTACTTGCTGCTGCTACGAAACAAAGCGAGCGGGCTGATTCCTCGCTGGAGGGTGGCTTGATAGAGGGCGCAGAGTGCTGGCGCGGCGGCACAGACGGGCAGGGCTTAAAGCTTCAAAACTACACGGCCCGCAAAAAAACAAAAACAAACAAAAAACAAACATTTCGGGTTCGACGTCTTCTCAAGAGGATTCCGCGCGCGCGAATATGGAGAATGTGGAGGAGCGTAGAATATGGAAAGCGGAGGCAAAGCATGTCAACGAAAAGAACGAAACAACGAAGAAACAAAAAGACAAAAATCTCCCCCACGAACATATTTTCATTTGTATTTAGCAAAAGCAAAGAATGAAAGCGCAAAACAAAGAAAAACCAAAACCCATCGCAAATAGAGCAAAAAGGCATAAAGAAAAACAAAACGAGGAGTAAACATAAAGCGTTCATAATAATAGAAGAGAAGAAAATCCAAAGGATTTGAGCCGAATCCTTTGCAATGCATAAAAATATTCATATCGAGTAGAAGGAAGGAAGAAAGGCACAACATACTCGTACAGTACGAGAGACAGAGAGAGAGAGAGAGAGAGAGAGAGTGGAAAAAGCTGAAATCTAAGCAGAAGACAAACCACGACTAAGGATTGTTAATCCCCGTTCATGCTTCCACAAAAGACGGCTTCAAACAGTTGCTCTGATCTCTTTAATCCGTGGAAATTTGGCAGTCGCTGCGGCGGCGAAGGACGAAAGGACCGCAAAACTGCTTGCCGCGTGCCTTACAGCTTTGGGGCCTTAATGATTAGACCTTCAATACGGCAGTACTCGTGTTTATCGTAAATGATAGAACGTCTACACAAATTGGACAAGTTTATGCCCAAAGAAATTTTCTTTCAAAGGATAACAAATTTTATTAAAGCAAATACATAAATGTTTAGGCCTTTGTGTTCGTCTATAACAAGGCTTTAAAATATTTATGTATTGTTTCATTTTTGTGCACAATATAAAAAATTTATGTTAAGAATTTCAAGAAAATTATGAAAATTATTCTAACGAAAATAACAGGAGATTTTATGACTTTACTAATGCATACAAAACGATATAAATATACATTTTTACGAGTATGTATATGCATCTGTATATACAGGACACAAGCGTATATAAACGCACTTACGAATCGTAAGCGTGTGCTCTTATATTTAGAATGCTACTACAATAACAATTACGACCGACTACAATAATACAATAATTCAGACGAACAGATGCCAGTGATGGCATTTTTCCGCACTTGAATGTATTGGATTACACACGCACACAGAATACAAAATACACACACGAAATTCAGGAATAATCCTTGAACAATTCGAAGATGGAAAATATTAAAAAATATAAGCTCTAGACTTGTGCTATATTTATATCCTCGCAGATTTTATCATACTATTGTTTACGGCTATTAAAGAATATTTCAATAAAGTTTTAGTATTAGTGTTTTTAGAAATTTTCAAGTTTATAAAATCAAGTCAAATTGAAATTGATATTTCAAAAATTTTCAACAAAATACGAGCATTTTCTTCTTTTTAAATATTTTTCTTTGGCAATAAATTGATTACTAAAGTTTAATGAAATTATTCGTAATTTAAAAAATTAATGCTGCATTCCATGCATCCGCTGCCGAACACTTCTAATGATAATTTAATACAAAATCTACACTGATAAAAATCAACGTTAAAAACTATAGGAAAATAGTGTACGTACTATTATTGTTTGAAAAAAAAATTAATAAATGAAAATTATTTAAATAAAATATTTATAATTAAATAAAATATTTAAATACAAAAATAAAAAATTATAATAATAATTGTTTAAAAAGCTATAAACTCGTATTTTCTCTGTACTGGAAAATGTTAAATATGTACATAAATAGTGACATATATACCGCTAGAGTTAATATCTGGATCTCAACTATAAGAACTATCGGAGAAATTGGTCTTTGTATTATTAATTACAACAAATTAAATACACAATTTGAAGGATTAGAGCCCAGTTTATGAGCCACCGAGTATCAAAAATGGTTAAGCTATAAGACCTGACATTATAAAATCAGTCGAATATTGTTAAATTTCAACATAAATGTCACATTAACAAAAACTATATAAATTCTACAAAAACAAATACAGTTTGTCAATGAATTAGTCAATATGTGCATCGTATAATGCAAAACCATCGCAAAAAAATCGTAAAACTTCATTTTTTAATAATTTATAATTGTTTGTATGAATAATAAAAAAAATTAAAACATAAAATTTTTTCCATAATTCTCAAAAACCTTTTTCGTCCATTTGAGTTAACGAAATTTTTGCAGTGTAAGGAATGAGTACGAATGCTGTGAGCACGAATGCGTACAGTACGAATGAGAACGAGAATCTCTTTGCGATTTTTCTCAACTCCAACTCACACAAACGCATCTGAACTAAGAGTGTCAAAAGGATAAAACACATTAAAAACGAGTTCAACGGTTTGCAGTTTAAAGAGAAATTAATATCCTTAAAACATCCTTACCTGATTTATTACATGAACATTTACAAAGCCATTATCATACGAAGCATACAATAACATACCGTACCTTACCGTACCGTACCATATCATACCATACCTTACCATACCGTACCATACCGTACCGTAACGTACGGTCTGTAGGTATGTTCCTTGTAGCGAACATCAGGCGTGTGCAGCAGACACTTGAGAAGGAGCCAACGGGAGGACGTGATCGTGATGAAAGTATGTTTCGTTTGTACTATTTCCAAAAAGGATTCCAAGGTAAAGAAAAACGAAGAGTAAGCATAAGAGAGGGGGAGATTGAACTCATCGGTTTAAGTTGCAATGAATACGAGTACGAGTACGAGTATATCATGTTGTAGACGAATCTGAATCTGTCTGTCTGTTAGATGAAATGGTGTTACATTTATAATGTAAAAGTGAGCTTGCCATTTCATCAGATTTGACTGTTGGTCTGTTGGATGAACTGTTCTGTACACATAGCATCAAATTTGGATGATACTTCAAGTCGGAATTACGCCATTTATTTAGTATCTCTCTCACTCGACGGCAACTCACCCGGCAATTGCTGCAGCATTAGTGCGCGGCAAGAACCAGCTATCCAACATGTCCAACGTCCTGCGTCCATCTGCTTGATAGTTATAATGGAAGCACATGAATATTTTATATTCCACAACACTCAGCCGTTCGTTCCGCCGGAGACACAAGACTTTCGCAAAGGGTCGCATTCCCAAAAAATGCAGTATATCACTCGAATACTTTAGCCGCTGACAGCCTGGATCGAGCAATAAAAGCTCCAGCTCTGGTGTACTCTGGTCTACTGTAAGGGGCGCGCACATACGGCGCTTTAATTGCAATCGAGAAAAACTCGGACTCATCCTGTCGCCGACGAGAAAGCCGAGAGAATGCGCCAGCCGGGCGTACGGTGCGATGCGAGCAAGCACTGTTAAAAGGGTGTTGTAGAAGGGGTGAAGGAGCACCAGCTGGCCATGGATGTATGTAGGTGCACGAAGGAAGGTACCTAACATACATAATTTCATGGGAGAGTCCATAACTCATATCGCCACATTGCCAAATGAACTTTTGATTGCCAACATAATATATACATATGAAGGTGCGTGTGTGTGTGTGTGTGTGTGTCGGCAACCACATGAGTATGAAAATGTAATAACCAAACATGGCAATATAAAAGCCATGTAGAGTACAGCTGTGGCCCACGGGATTTGGGTGAGAAATGGGAGTTGTTTAGAGAGATAAATGGCAGCTCATTTAAACTTTTCCAAATGTAAATTCAAAAGGTAAAATGCTACAATAAAATAAGCCAAAGAGCTGCACAACATACAAATCGTATTTCAACACGAATTTAATTTGGAAACAATGCTTTTTTAATAAAGAAAAAGAGTTATTATGCAATGTACGAAGAGGTTAAATAGAGTCTCCGGAGAGAGAGAGAGAGAGAGAGAGAGAGATAGAGAGTGCTGGAGGAGAGTGGGAAAGGGAATTGAGCTAAGTATTGTTTTATCCTTTCATACAATCTTTCAAATCTCCAACAATAATGCGCCGAACTGTAAATGTTTTTCAATATTTTTTATTATCGCATCAAAAATTGATTGGATCCCTTCTGAATCCATTCGTTCCCAAAGAATTTTGTCGCAAATGATAATCATTAAGTATGAATGAATGAATGAATGAATGAAGCAAACAAAAGCCAGTCGACAGTGTCTCTGACTGCTTCTGACTGGCTTCGAGGCTACAATATGCAAACTTACACCAACACATTCGGTACATATATACGTGTACGTGCATATTCACACAAATCATGCCTATTCACACATATCATCTCTCACATCATCCATATTTAAAATTTTCTCCGAATAGTATCGTACGTGAATGATTTTACACTTGAACACCATTTTTGGATGCCATTGTATGTTATGGCATGGTATACTATCGACGAAGAGAGCAAAAAGGAGCTGAGCACAGCACAAATGCATAAAACTCCACAAATATTTCATTCGACCTCGACTGCCGGCCCGCTGCGGAGGATTTATGAGCCTGGAAAAATAATTGCCAGCGCAATGGGCCGTGTGAGTGGACAGGCCCAAACAAGCCTCTCTCCGGTCATTCAACGTGCATACTGAAAAGGCCGAAGGACATTTATAATTCACTGTCACAATATTTGCAATGAATTGCAAAGCATCTGCTATGGCTTCGGCTACGGCTTCTACAGAAAGTAGACCAAACCTGGCAAACTTTTGATAGTTAGCAATTTTTGGTGGATTAAATGGTGACGGTTGGTGGCGGTTGGTGGTGGTGGTTGGCGTGGTATGAGTACAAGAGGGAGGGGGGTAGGCCAAGATGTGGAGACGTAAAGAGTGAAATCGATACTGGTTTGGAAAAAGCTAAAGAATGAGTTTATAACGAGTCTTCAAATTCCAATCGAATGCACTGCAGTTTTTTTCAGGAGACCACGAAAATACTCTTCGATTTTATTTATGTAATTTTTGTGCTCTTTCAATTTCATAATTTTCATTGTTCACGAATCTGTTTCTAATTTTATGCAGAGACTTGTAGCATCGATTATCTCAAAAATCTTGAAGTAATGCAAAAAATGTATGAAATGAGAAAATCATAAACCTTGTAATATGTGAAAAACCATATAAAAAAAATAAGCCCAACGACCTAACGATTTTTGAAGGTGATGTGCTTAACTATAGTAACATTTACCGGACCACGACAACTAAGTCGAAAAGCACTACAGTTAGTTATATTCCGCCCAAAAGTGTGGGAAAATAAAAAACCAAAATATACTCGTATTTTTATTTATCATTTAGGTACCTTTAATTGCGCCTGGCGCCACCGTGCTCGGTACAATTTCTGTGAACCTAAATACGAACACGATAATGCAAGTAATTCGGTGCTTCATTTGAATTGAATTCACTCGTGAACGCAGTCAGAGTAACCATCCATCCATCCATCCATCCATGCTTTTATTTTATGATTTAATGGCTCGCTTCTTGGCCAATTTAGAAAAAAAATGTATTCACAAGAAGAAATAAAATTCGCCGAATGGCCTTGCAATGCTTTACCGAACAATAGTAGGTCGTTCGTTATACAATCGCTGTCGGCACTTTTGAACCTTTTACTTAAAAAAAAATACGGGAAAAATTAGGGCTCTCGAAACGCTTGCTGCGAAGTTCTGCTTTTATTCGAAAGTTCGGCGGTTTGAAGGACGGACGCAATACTTCTTATTGCGTTCTACCAAATTTACAGCAGACGCGTACACTCGACTGGAGTGCATTAAGAATTTTTCAAACAAAGGACATCATACACTCACAATGACCTCAAGCTTATGCTCGCACACAATTTGTTCTCTTGTGTGTTCAACCACTAACACCATCACGTTCTGCACTGAGATTAAATGACTGGACTTCATTGAAATTAGCTCTAGACGTTTAATTGAATTATAATTATTATCTACTATTGCTTTCATAATTAAGATTTTTGTTTAATTTTAAAAAGTTGATTATGTTATATTTTAAATTATTAGTTAATTAAAATCTTCTTTAAAATACTCTTTATAAATTATTCACTATCAGAATTTTAAGTAAGTATTCGTATAAGAAAAAGCTTTTTTTTTTAAAATATTGATTACAAAATGAATTTATTGAGTCTATATAATGGTACATACATATACGGATATGCTTGATAAACGTACATTAAATGAAATTCCGAAAAACAAACTGATTCGTCATTCAAAGAGTAATGCAGAGAACTGAACAGACGACTAACTTTTCCCTGGAGCCAATGAGCTCTGCTCGAATTCCTTTTGCCTTAAGGAACCGGAACAAATTGTTTAAAAGCAAAAACTTACAAAATCAAAGAAAAATCTTAAGGCGAGTTAAGCAAGAAGCAAAAGCTACACACCAAAACCTTCTACTTAAAAGGATAAGGATACACAAAAACTTACACAAAAACAGTAAACAAGAAAAACAATTTGAAAATTATTTATTGAATTGTGAAGCATCAACAGTTTCCTCTGAAGTAACTCTCGAGCGAGTTGACCTCGAAGGACTGCGGAAGAAGGATTGCTGTCAGCAAAAGAAATACCGCATTTCAATTTACAAAGTTTTTCTTTATTAACTCTTAAATTTTGAGAAAATACTTGTAGCCTGAAATTAAGGTTATGCAGTTAAAATTTAAGCTTGTAGTTATTTTTGGGAGGTAAGTCCTTTCGAGGTGAAGCCTTTAATTTGTAACAAGCAAGGCACTAGCCTTTGCATGAAGCCTGTGCGAGTAAGATTAATCCTTTTGGAGTAAAGATTCTTACCTTTTGCTTGGAAGAAAGTTATGTATACATATGTACATATATGTATTTCATGTAGGAGCAGCACCCTGATTGATGCCTTAGGAAATTAAGCACCGGACCACCGGAGGCGTTAATGTGAACATCCTCCATACGTGCATTTCCGCCGCTACCTGTCTTCAAATACAACTTAATGAGTAACGCGCGAGAGCGCAACTGGTCCAGCCGCTCGACGGAGCATTCCTAACGGCCTCGCTGCAGCCGCAGACGAAATAATTATCTCTTATCTGCCGAGTGGCCATGCCAGCCAGACTCGCAGATGCAGCGCTCGCTCGCATCCCGTGCGAATGCGAACCCGTGGTTCTGCGCTCGAGCGCCGAACTTCCAACCTTATCGCTATCGCAAAATCCATTCATTGACTTGTTTCGCCAGCAACGACGTTCTTCAATTTCAGTACGTCGCGTCTGCGAAGTCCGTTCTGCGGTGTTGCGTGGCGTTGCACCACGACGTTGAGTGCCCCGGCCACCGATCAACTCCAGAGATCGTGTCAGATTAGAGAAATTTATTAGCCAGGTATGCGCGCGGTGAGAGAATTTGTAGTAAGAGCTACCGAAAAGTCATCATGCTGGTTGCTGGGATCATTGGTCCGCTCGCCTGTACATATCGGCTCGGATCAGACCACATCGCACCGCAGCGCACGGCAGCGAGACGTACTCGACGTGTTCGGCACTGGGCCTGGTGGTGGCTGGAGCAGCTTCAGCTCAGAGGCACCTCGCGAGTGCTGTAAATCATTGATAAAGTGGCACTAAGTGCGCTGATGAGACAGAAGCTCCTTTATTCAGTGCTTTGGGCTAATTTGATTGCTGCGATAATATTGCGGGTAATTTCCAAACATTGTGTCAATTAAGTACTTTTGAAGGGATATGATTTGACACTATGCCATTTGCCGGGATTTATTGTTAATCGTTGAATGCCATAATTCCTCTGGTCCAGCAGGAAGAGGAGGTCCTCTGTCTAATCGCAACCGTTTAGCAATAATTAACTTCAACTTTCGAAAACCAGTTGTAATAGCTAAGAGTGACTGACTGTAATAATAAAAGAGAAAATTACGCTCGTCTCGATATCGTTCCGAATTCCGGGCTTTCCTCTCCCAAACGATGAGATCCGGAGATAATTTTTAGACGAGACGAAAATCGAGAATGCACACTATCGTCTATAATTTCTCGCAGATATTGTCCTTAATATTTGAACTGAAATTTCATTGAATATAATTTTCAACACTTTTAACAAATTTAAGATCGTTATATTTTCAATCGTATCGATTTTTTTGGACCACACAGCAATGACTTTGACAGTTGAAACGAGATCTGAGAAAGTTAGCGAAAATATCTCGCAAAATCTCGCTCGTGTACAAATCTCTAGAATTTGTTCCATTTTTGGCCGCAAGTTTTACTAGCTTTACGACAGTGTCTAATGTCGTTTAGACGTCGTTTCTTAATTCCTAATTTTCCTACCATTTCAAATTGAAATTACTTTTTCTCTTCTCTCTTTCGCTTCGCCATTTTGCACTTTATGGGTCTAGCGATTACATAGATTCGTTCTTCTTAAACACATTTCCATTAGAATTAATTAATTGCTTATTCTTTCCCAAATTATTTTACCGTTTTCACAAAGACAAAGGAAAAGCCGGCCATCCCAGCTAATGTCTACACCACCATACAGACGTCGGTCCTCCGGCTCGGTTACCAACGGAGCGGAACGTACTCGGCCATTTGCACCTGTAAATTACAGCCCGGGCCAGGTAATAAAAAGACGTTCGTTAGTCGCAAGTCGTAACATTCAAAATATTTATGTAAAGCATTCTCTTTAATTAGTTCACAGTATTTATGCTTCGTTGTAATTACCTACTGTTGTCACTCTCGCCAACAACAACGGCAACAACAAGTGAAAGACAGCACTAGAATGAGACGGCCTTACTTATCCATGTGAAGCGGCCAGTCTAAAATAAATTGAAGTCTTGCCATGTCTAAATTAAAAAGAAAAACGGTCTATAAGCATGAGATTATGTTAGAGTTTGCATTTTCTGACGAATCATTCTGTTTTCATTGCAGGCAGAATGGACTTAATGGAACAATGGAAACGGCAACGCTAATGGGAAGAATACTGTACAGTCGTATACAGTCTTTTTTGTTAAAAATTGAGGAAATTTTTAATATTTTAAAATAACCTTTTTTCCGAATCAAATGCTCACAACAATATTCAATGATTTTCTAGACCTTTTCTTAAACATTTTAAGACTTTAAAAAGTTCCGTCCATTTTTTTGCGTCAAGTCAAAACATCGACCGTTCTTCTTCGTCCAGGTTCTCAAAGTTGGTCAAAATTATTTAGTAAAGAAAATTGTGTTCCTAGAGAAAAAAAATAGACCAGTTTTATTTGTTTAACGCCAAAAGTATCAATCTTTGTATATATTTAGTAAAAAAATACTAATAAAGTTACTGACTTAATAAAACTATTGACAGCATTATTAGTATAATATAAGAAAACCTGAATTGAACTTATAACGAGCGTCAGTAACTGAACCGCCTCGCCTGATAAATGACTTAACAATGCATATCTCTTTAAAAATATGGTCTCGACCGATTACAGTCTTTTCCTTTGAATGATAGTACTCGTAATTTAGTCCAAAGAGACGGTGACAATTCCGGTATCCGGAATATACCGAAGGGGATAATGACTGCGGTAATGGAA
Source organism: Conops quadrifasciatus (assembly GCA_949752815.1). Classification (NCBI taxonomy): domain Eukaryota; kingdom Metazoa; phylum Arthropoda; class Insecta; order Diptera; family Conopidae; genus Conops; species Conops quadrifasciatus. The sequence continues at coordinate 26,599,577 of OX457081.1, read as the reverse complement.
ATGACAGATGCAAAACCGGACCCACACTTTGGTCCTAACGCGCGACTGTTAACGTAAGGGTGGTTTCTTTTGAATAACCGAATCTCACACATGTTTTTTTTTGTTAGATCCCAAGAGAATATTTCGAGATAATAGTCTTTGAAGCTCATTTTGTTGGTGATTATATTGATTGTATTGCAGCGCGAAAAGAACATAAAGTAATTTAATATTACGAAACTTCTTGCTTAACTTCTCGGTTAAAAAAAGTAAAATTAGAAAAATTTAAATATAATTTATTATAAACCTTATCGTCATATCTTAACCTTATCTTCACATAAATTCAATGAAGAGAAACGCACCTCTCAATATTAATCAATAAACTAAGAAAATATGGTGGATCCAAGAAAAAGAGTTAAAACTTGATCCGAGAAGACAAAGCTCAAAAACACTACGCTCTGCCTGCTAAGAGAGACCGTCAACGATATTGTACCACCAACAAAGGTCCATTTTGGCGCCATCGAAGTTGTCGGTGGAAGTGGAAGCGCGCTGACTATGGAAGGGGCAAGATCATCGGCGCCGGCGCCATTGAGGAGAACAATAAGCGTCTGTTATTGCTCGCGGAAGAATCACAGCCGAACTTTTGTGATAACTCTATCTCTCTAACTGTCTGTCTGTCTGTCTGTCTATGCGACAGGTGACCGTAAAGCTGAAAGTTGATACCTAAAACTTCTAACAAACATAATCTGCTTCTACTCGTATGTTTTATACTTTATGACACAACGGATGAAGTTTCAGCTCTAAAAAGAGAAATACAAATTTATGAATGAGCTTAAAAAAAACACATTCATTGATTCATACCGTGCATTAATGTACGCTAATAAATTTTTGTTCCATAAAATGCATTTTCAGCATTCAAAAAGTCATTGTACGAAATGAATACTATTTCATTCATGAGAATGATCCAAAATGGAATGTATTCGGAAAGAAAATCTGGGGGCATTATTTAAATTTAAACACACAACGTACTTTTATTTTCGGAAATATGCTTACGGTGTTTGCATTCATCATCATTTTATTTTAAAGTTTCTATAATTTTAGTTTCTATAATTTATAAATCTTCATTTTATCTAAATTCTACGATAATTAGAAATTAATTTTCGGTCGGAATTAGAAAGAACTCTTAAATAGAGAAAACCTTGCCCAATTTTTTTACAAATTTAACAATTTATGAATTTCTTTAATCTGAGTCCTTCCCTTTTGAAGTCTTCTGAAGTCATATTGAAAATGCGATCGGCTTAAAATAAAACAATTTTTTATGATATAAAAAAAGGTTTGGATAAGTTAACCATTCAAGCGCGCATTCTACATCTTCTATCCGTAATTTTCAAAGCGCTCTTGATCGAGTCTGTACCGCCTGAAACGCGATCCGCTACAGTTTTACCCGTTTTACTCGCTCTGTGGTCGGCCATTTCATACATAATTCCAATCAAATCACTCACTTGACTGACTTTATGTCCTTTATGTCCTCGTTGTCCTCGCTGTCTGTCCAGCTAGACAGTAGAAGTAATGGACAAACTTTTATTAAGCCCGCAACGGAGAGAGAAATCGCATTAAGCGGCGTGTAGCAAACGATATATTAGCGGCAAAAAAAGTTCTCCCAAGTTCTAACAAACTCCAAATTATTTCCCAGAATAATTGTTCGCAACATCCAGGAACATCTGATATGATTCTAATAAATTACCGACAACATACGGACGCACTCGGGTGTCTGTCTATCTGTCTGTCTGACTCTTCGTCCGTTTCTTCAATAACAATGGCCAACTGCAGACAACATGGACACATTGAGCAATTGTTTGTACTGAACATAAAACAACAAAGCTGTAGAGAAAAAGTCCAAATGAAGAACGGAGCGGAGGCGGTGAAAAGGGGAAGGTGGCGGAAATGCGTCAAGGAATCTAATCTTTTAACGTAGTGCCGTTGTCTGCGTCCAACAATGTCTTCCATAAATCCGCCGAATCAGGCCGTCCAATTAGTGAAGAAAGACCGTAAGCGACGCGGGCTTGCAGTCAATAACGCAAAACCTAGAACTCTGCAGAGTGAGTAATGTCTATGGAAAAATCCGTTTATATTGAACTCGTAGGAGCAAGACAGGCCAGGCACGGCGACCAGACGAAGACAGACAGACGTACATACGTACACTCAATGAAATAGCCGACGACAGGGTGGACTTTGCTGCCGGAAATGTTCGACATTTATGCCAATGCCAATGTTGTTATTGTTGTTGTTGTTGTTGTTGTTGTTGTTGCTGTTTCAAATGGTACCCGAATTTCTCCTGCTTCTTAGAGCATAACAAATGGAGTTGTTTAAGGAAGGACGCTTTTGCGCTTTCATTTCGCAAAAGAAAATTATGACAAATTGTACTTTTCACTTCTCGCCATGAAAAGAAAAAGCCAAACCGACCGACCGACCCTTCCAACGACTACTATTCGCTTACAATGATGCTATGATGCTGTGATGCCATGAAATGTACCAAATTATTTGCGCTTTGAATAGTTAGCATTAGCAAATTGCGGGAGAGATGGAAGAGTGGCGACGATGGACGGTCGAAATGTGGAGAAGGATTTTTTAAGTATGCATTTTTAAATTTTTTAAACCTCTCGATTATTTCCTGTGGGGTCATTGGTTTATGCTGAAAAACCAGCAACAATTGACGCCTTGGAGGCGAACATTATCCGTGTTATTTGTGACATACGGCCAGCAGTACTCGAAAAAGTGACTCAAAATTGGACGTCCAGAGTGCACTACGTCAAAAACAGCCGCGGTGGCCATATGCCCGAAATCATTTTCAAATATTAATGCCATGTCTTGATCTTTCGAGTGAATAAAACAATTTTATTAAAATTAAATATTTTAGGTTATTTTTTACCATTTGAAGTTCTGCTGCATTCAGAATTTGCTGCTGTAATTTTTTCAGAATTAGTTTTGACATTTCAATTGAGATTCAACAAAGCTTCCGGATGTTACTGCATTCATCAAATTCCAGAATCCTAAACCTCCATTTAATGAACCGTCCTACTGCACAGCGTCTAGCATTTGTAAATAATATCCAGCACGCCCAATCTTCGTAATTTGACGTATGAAGAAAGTATCTACATGGATGCAAAAGTTGTTTATGAACTTACAATATTCTTTTAAGAACTCATACTGCAAGTTGGCAAACTTTGCGTTCGGCAACTGCGGAGAAATACTTACTACGTATTTCTTCATTTTCGGATTTTCTCTAAAGAAGATTTTCATATTTTTATGAGACTCTTTCTTTTTTTGCTCCGCCCAGCGCGCCCCGGCGAAGTTACTCGCTGAACCGCATCGCATTCGCTTTGCATAATGCAATATTCGCTCGAGGCAAAGAAGAAAGAGGAAAGAATTTGTTGCATGTGAGAATTTTTCTAAGTATGGAAAATTCTAAGAGCCAACGTTTAAGCTTTCTGCGTGCTATATGTACCTACTAACTATAGCTGAAACTCCTACCTTTTTTCTGGTGCAAAGAGCTATAAGAAATAAATTCCACACAAAAACTTAACTAAAGTCACTCACAAAAAGTGGATTGATGAGGGCGGAGTGTAGAGAATTTCGCCAAAGGATATTAAAAAAATTAAAAATACTTTAACTTGGAAAACTTTTGCGCTCCATTTTAAAAATTTGTAATGAATTTTGTGATCCTCAAGTAAGAGGGAAGGGTGACCAAGTCCCCCTTTTTCGGTCTACAAAGTATTCGACAAAGGCTTTTAACGGCGATTGGTACCCACGGCAGGAAAGATCGCTTCCCGCCTCTGCTTAAGTAATCCTGCCACATGGATAACAATGTAGCAGTATATGATGAATTCCATTTCGCCGAAAGGATACGCCAAAAAACAAGAAAGAAATTTGTGCCCGCCAACGGAAGCATCTCAACAACCCTTTTTGGGGAACAGTAAACCGCATGGAACATCAAAGGCTCACTTACCACTGCACACAAGCCTGTTTTGGAGCTGGTTGAGAATCGCTTCTGACGCAGTCTGCCAACATGCTGCGAGAATGTTAGTGATGGGGGCGGGGCAGCTCGACAATAAAACCAAAATCGAATAAAAATCGAGCAGCTTTCATGCGGTGCGCTAAATACTGCATCCACAGCGGCCACCACGCGGGAGGTTACCAAATTCCTGTGTAAGTGGTCGTAGTGGTGGATTGGTGGGGGCGTTGGTGGGGGGTTGGTGGTATACGAAAATAACCTCATCAATGAGCACCCGTGATGCCGCCTTTCATCAAAAAACTAAACCTAAATAAAATTTAACAGTTGTTCTGAACACTTGAACAGACACAAGGAGCAAAGAAGCTGTTAATAGGCGCCTCCTCAAATAGTTCCGCCCTGTTTAACCCGCATAAAACGAATTACTTTTTCTAACGTTCGCCACACGGAATGTTGCATTCATAAAACTTACAAGCTTTGATCAAATATTTGACTTTTCAACTCATTAAAATAATTTCACACTGACCAAAGAGCTGTCCGGAGGATTACTCCGCGCCGTACAAGTGCAGGAGGAGAGAGAGAGAGAGGGAGCAACGTGTGGTCAGAATATACTTTTTCGGGCCAAATTAAATGCTGGCCGCAACAAAGCATCAGACAGCTCCAGAGAGCGTACACGGGATGTTGCGTCTGCAACATGAATGATGATGGCCGACAACGAGCTTGGGCTTGGGCTTGCACCTTAAAGCTTTGAATGCATTCGGTATAATTTCCTTTTTTTAATCCTATATTTTAATTTTCCTCTCTAATATCTTTTTTTGTAGTTCTTTTACACAATTCTTGGTCGTTCATTTTTTCATTTACATCGACAGCCACAAGCTTTAAATTAAAGAGAGTAATATGGCATGATTTCTCTTCCAGTTTATTAATACGCCGATTTGATGCACCGATTGCCTTTCTTTAGTAACTTATTAAAAGTACTATACTATATTACTATATTAAAGATAATTCATTAAAAATATTTTTGTAGGTTCTTTTTGTCTTTATTATTTCATTGTACAAAGTATTATTTATAATTACATAAAATATCGTAGCCTTTTGTTTCTTCCGTTACGAAGTTAACTAGAACTTCAATTAATAGCGTTCATTGCTTATTAACTCTGCATTCTTTTTGTCGAGTTCTTTTCGCGAGTTCTTTACAAACGGGGCTAACTTGACCCATGGCAAATTTTCCTTGACGCAAGTCATCAAAAACTTTGTCAAACTTAAATGGCGAGAAACGGAACAAAAGCAATTTTAAAGTTTTATTACTTCGATGCACACTGAGCCAATCTAAGCTGGCTGGCACTTTTTATTGGCGCTCTTACAACCACATATACACACATTGTACTATTGTCCATACATATCGAACATTGTACTTTCAAACATTTCAAAGTGTGCCTCAAATTCTCTCTTGTACATTGAGTTTTTGCCATTTTTCATTTTCTTTTCGAGCGATTTCAGAATTTCTCTAGGCAAAAAAGAATTTCTTTTTAATTTATTTTTATGATATGATAATTTTTTTAACCTTTAATTCCTGTTTCTTTATTTTTCCATAATATTAGGTTGCCATTTGTTGTAAATGTAGACATAAAATAACAGCTTGCGATGGTAGTCCAAATGAAGAACGTGGCCATGTTTCGAAAGACATTGTCCTTTGTACATTCATTCATGGACCAAGACAGCTTTTGATGCAGTCCTTCTGTCCAGAAAATTATTTTTTGTCCATACTTTTTCTTAGCCAACATATTAATTTCTTTTCTTTGGTTGGTTCGAGAGACTTACAAAACCATATTTCAAAACTAAGCAACAATGAAAAGATAACAAAAGTTGGCTGTAAGAAAAGTTGTCCAACAAAAGATGAGACCTTTATCTAATCTTTTTGATGGCAAACAAAACCTTATTAGTTAATAACAAATTTGCTTTTTGCAAATAGAATAAAATTCAATTAGATCGAAAACAAAAACAAAACAAATATAAGCTTTATTTTATTATATAAATAAGTGATGATATAATCAGTATTCGATCATAAAAGTGCTTGATAAAATAAGAATTTATAAAAATGTTTGATAAAATGTAATAAATAAATCCATATACACTCAAGTCTGCTTTTATACAAGTTTTTTCTACACATATTTGATTTAACACGAATTATTTTACACGATTTAGTTTGATTTAACACAATCTCTCTAAAAATTTCTGCGCATAATAATTAATATTTATTCTTTCGATTTATCCGACCTCATCCTAAATTAACATATTTTAATTCTTATAATTTTCCTAATAAGAAAAATCATTTTTGTATAATAACACTTGTTATTTTTTTGTGTGACCTTAAATATTGATTATCCAACAATGGCTACAGCAATGCAATTTGTGAGACTGATATGGATCCACTGTGCACGATGGATTCTTCGCTAAAAGAAAATGCTCGTAACCGGTCTACATTCTATCGAGACGCTCGCTCATTGCGAAAATAAACGAATAACAAAAAACTGATTATCTCTGTCCCACCGTCGCTTCCGATTAGCACTAAGTGCTCTTCAGTCCTATCAAGGTTTACAAAAAGCAAAGAATATCAGTTCGCCCGATTCTACGCAGTCGACAGTTGTTTTATTAGATTAGACGGAGAGAGCATTCATTGAAAGATGTCCAGTAAGTGTCGCAAACATGGACGCTATTTTAAGCTAAAATATTTAAATCTTAATAAATGCGAAATATATAACATTCATTACCTCGTTTAGGATCCTCTACAGGTCTGACGAAAATTTTCTACCGCGTGGGCGTAGGGCTTGGTGTTTCATTACTCTCGGGCATTTCCTACTGGCTGTACAAAGTATGGAAACAAGATAAGATGCCGCAAAAATGGCGTCGCGTCGGTACACTGGCTCAAATTAACGTCTTTCCCATTAAATCTTGTGGTCGATTAAACCTGGCGCAGGACACTAAAGTCGCGTGCGGAATTCTTGGACTGCGAATATTAAACTTCAAGGACAGATGCCTGATGCTGGTCGATCAGGAAAATAAAATGATAACGGCAAGGACCTATCCGAAAATGGTGCTGATTGAACCGAAAATTGAAAGCTCAACCGAGTTGTTAGTTACTGCCCCCAACATGGATACCTCCCTGAAAATAGATTTCGCAACACTTGGCGACCACAACGACGAAAATCAGAACATCCTAACCGCCGTATGGGGCGTGGGTCTCGAGGCTAAGTTGTGTGGCATAAGCTATGATATTTGGTTCTCTCAGTGTATTTTGGGTAAACCGGAAGGCCTTCATCTGGTGTACTATCCCTCTCAAATACCCGTTAGATCGGTGCACCCCAGGTTGGCGGAGCAATCTTGTGTTACTAGCGAGGACACAGTTAGATTACCGTTTCCTTTATTGATAACCTGCTCATTTTCTTCTCTTTGTACATCTATTTATTCAGGGTGCATTTGGTGATGCCACCAGTTATATGCTGATGAATTTAGCTTCGGTAACCGATTTGAATTCTCGCCTTACACAAGCAGTCGATCCACTGCAGTTTCGTGGTAACTTTCATTTGAAAATGGACGATCATGCTCCGTACGCTGAGGACTCATGGCATTGGATAAAAATCGGCAAAGAAGCGGTCTTCAGAAAAGTTGCTCCCTGCACCCGATGTATTTTGCCTAACATCGATATCCTAAACGGAACACGCAACCCAGACCGCCAACCACTGAAGACTCTTAAAACGTAAAAATGCAATTTCGAATAAAATAACATTTCAATACGATTTATGCAAATATGTAGGTATCGCATTTGGGAGAAGCTCGGCCCGAGTCCAGTACTTGGCATTCATTTGGGGCTACGTCAAGGCGGATCCGTCAAAGCTGATGATATTGTCTACGTTGGAAACGACTAGGAACAAAGATGTGAAATAATTTTCCATGCTTGCTGTACGAGCGTTTTCATTTCATTTCATTTCATTTAGCAATTTCTTTTAATTAGTGCATGAAATTAAAAACAATTTAGATTATAATTATGTAGAAAATGTTTAATCTAATATACAATAATATATAATTATAATCAATATTATCGATTAACTTAAAAAGGAATATTGTAATATTTTTTCCAAATATAAATTTTTTAAACATTTTAAAGAGATTACAAAGGAAACATTAAACTTGCATATTATATGGAAAAAGTAATGACGAAATTCATTTTCCCACGCAGCGCTGCCAGGCCAAGCCCCCGCAGGCCATACTAATAATGACATAAATAACAAACACAATCACAAGTGCGACTGCTACATACAAGCGAATGTTTTTCCAGAACATTTGACGAGCCAGGTTACGTGATGTCTTCCGAAATGCCACCGACTAGAATTGCAAGCGTATGTAAATTATTATTGTGTATATAAGAAGTGTAAACATAAGCAGTTACTCACATTATTGCTTAAGTTCTCCGTTTGGTTTACCAATAATTCTAACTTCTCACCCCGGTCTCGCAAACTATCTAAAGAACCAGTACAAAAGATATATGTATAAAATTAGTAAATAGAAGTAATATTGAGTATATGTTCTTGTGCACATAACTTCCGTTATAGAAAATGTTACAAGAGTTCAAAGGCTCGCAATCATTGATAAACATTAATCGAATAACAATTAAAATTTCATATTATTTAAACATATTTTAAATTAAAATAAATAAGTGTTCACGACATAATTATTTAAAAAACAACTGGAAATCGTTGTTTCGCTGACTTAAGTGTTCAGCAAAAAGAACTCTCTTACTTTACGACGACATCGTGATTCATTAATAAAGAATTCCTTATTGTTTTGTTAACGCGAATCAGCTAAGTCAAGTCACTTTATATGCGCACTTTTGTACTCGTATATAAAGAAACAGAATAAGCAAATTTAGTTGTTCCTTTTTTGGCAGCCTACCAATATTTTTCACCATTATGTCCTTAAGTTCATCTATTTGACCATGCACTCTAGAAATAGCGTCCACTTCCTGAGACTGGCTGTAGAATGCCATTTGCTGAGCTAAGACTTTTGAGAATTCCGAGTTCATGGCATAGGCGATAGCCGTGGCCACTTGAAGTCCATAAGTTTGAAGAAATTTCTGCTTGATATCCGAAAGGAATAAAAATGACCGAGTCCTCTCGAAAGCCTATGAAAAATGTCAAAGAAACTAAAAACGGTGAAATCTTCTATAACCACAATTAAGGCGTAACTTACATCGTCGGTTATACACATGTATATGATTTTATTTTCGTATATGTAATGAATCAGGTAATCACCGTGCGAATAAGTTAACTTGTGATTCTCTGAAGTCATCTTGGATATGATCTGTTCCGTGACCTCGGCAAAATTGCCCACGCACTCGGCATATTTGGCCAGCACTGTAGAACCTCGAGCTATCACGCTGTACAGAATGGGCATATTCCAACGATGTCTTATCTTTTTTTTCCTACTTAAGTTTTAATATTAAGAGTAATCTCCGCAGTCGTTGTGCTAAATAATAACAAAAATACTCTTTGTTGATTTTATCAATAAATTCATTGTATGAACTTGTTTGGGGTGAAAATTCTATCGTCTGGATTCTGTGTAGCTGCTGTCAAGCTGTTCCGAAATATTCCGCAGCCCCTTGAAAGCGAATTATCTAGAATTTTAACTAGTATCGTTTATCGAAGTATAATACTCACCAATGAACTTCCTATTTTGAATATTTTCTAATTAATTTATAATCTTTCATTTGTAATCTTGCTGAGCTTTGCTAAAAATTGAACAATGACTTTTAATGATCTTTGGTTTTTCTATCAAACGCGAATGCAATTATATGCAAATCCGCTTAAATATTTTATGCACTTCCACGAATAATTGCAAATAGGACCAATCCCTTCCAAAATTTTTGCTGACAATTTATGATGAAAGCAATAACAAATGCAAGGTTCTTAGTTGCATCTATGAAGTATGTTCAGTGTAATTAATACAACACAATGGTGACCAGGGTGACCAGGGTAATCAGTATAGGTCTTCCGATTACTCTTACTAGATTAATAAGGAAACAAATAGATACAAGTAGCACAAGCAAGTAAACACAAATTTTATGAAATTGTATGTTACTGCAAATTGTATGTTGCAATAAATATATATTATATGTTGTCAGCGTAAGAAATTATTAATTTTATGAGAATATAAAATCAAAAGGGGCCCTATTTTCTGATTTTTTTAAATTTTAATGGAACAAATAATATTCTTTGTAGTTATTAAAGACCTTACTTAAATAAAAGGCTATTTATTTTTTTTGAGAAACCATTGTGAATAATTCCACAAATTATAATTAGGTTTACAAATAAACATAAAATTGTTGTCCAAATCTATAAGTCCCAACCTTTGTTTTAAGGTTGTCGCGATAAATACTGACGTTTTTTAACAATTCTAGTTTCCCTGATGGGCCCTACCTTTCGAGAAAAGATTTATATACTTTTCTGGTAAAATTAATTAAAAAATAATTTTTAAAATGAATGTATTGAAAACTTGAATTTTTTAGATTCTTGGCTTTCGGATCACATTAGAATCTCAACCAAAGCAAATACGAGAGCATTGATATTGTTTCGTGTAAACCAGAGATCTCTGGTGTAAACGCCCACAATTTTTAATTTAAAACTGATGAAGTTCAATTTGACGGCACAAAATAAAGGCTTGTTTTCCTCCACAATTAATAATATTTGATTTAATAATAAACAAAAACAAAGTACAATTCATTCATATAAATATGAGTAACAGCGTTACGTCTTCTGGAGGAAATGGAGTCATACCTGGAGCTGCTCCTAACCCGGATAAGCGAGACTTGTTGGCCTTGATGAAGCTACTTAGGAAATATAACTTAAAGCAAACCAAGGAGCTGCTCTGTCAAGAGGCCAATATAAAGATCGATGAACTCGAAGACGTAAATGAAACTGAGATTGGCTCCTTGATAACTAACGCATTGGGAGACTCTAACGATCCTCAGAACTGTCATATTTCACATTCGTTTGTTACTGTGGGTGGGACAGATCCGGAGGTTTATGAAGCAGCATATGAGGACTTGCGGAACTTCGTAGAAGAATCTCTTGATATATATAAGCATGAGTTATCACTGGTGTTATATCCAATTCTTGTGCAGATATACTTTAAACTAGTTGTGAGCGGCTGTCATGGACACGGTCGCAAGCTAGTCGAAAAATATGGCAGAGGCCTAGATCATTACTATCACGAAGACTTACAGAACATGTTGCTAATTACTAGGGGCTCCGAAATGGAAAACAACGACTTCGCTACAGCGATGGAGTCGGATAAATTTGTCATTCGCATGTCGCGCGACTCGCACTCACTGTTTAAGAGACATATTCAGGATCGGAAACAAGAAGTCATCGCAGAAATCGTAGCCAAATACCTCCACTTCGATACATATGAAGGCACGTCCCGAAGTAAAATGCAATGCGATGCAACTGCTGGATCTGCCATTGGTGAAGCGAAACGGCAAGACAACAAAATTCGTGTGTACTATGGCTTGCTAAAAGAGGTTGATTTTCAATCGTTAACAACTCCAGCCCCAGCTGCGGTAGAGGAGGAAGACGATAACGATCCTGACGCACCAGATAAGCCAAAGAAAAAGAAACCTAAAAAAGACCCACTGTTTTCAAAAAAATCAAAATCCGACCCAAATGCGCCCTCCATCGATCGTATTCCACTGCCTGAACTTAAAGATGCTGACAAGTGGGAAAAATTGAAAGCTCTTCGAGAATCCTCGAAACGTGTTCCACTTAACAAGGACTCTCTGCCGTCAGTTTGTTTTTATACCATTCTGAATTCTCACAACACCGTCACTTGTGCCGAAATATCGGAGGACTCTACTATGATAGCCGTAGGATTCACAGATTCTAGCATAAGAGTGTGGTCTTTGACTTTGGCCAAACTACGCGAAATGAAAAACTCGGAACAACTGAAAGACATTGATAAGGATGCGGAGGATGTGTTGGTTCGAATGATGGATGACCGGACGGGTGAGTCTGCTAGAAATTTCTTCGGCCACAGCGGCCCAATCTATCGCTGCTCATTCGCGCCTGAGAAGAACTTATTGCTCTCATGCTCGGAAGACACAACCATACGCTTATGGTCGCTACACACTTGGACCTGCATAGTGGTTTACAAGGGCCACCTCTTTCCAGTATGGGACGTGCGTTTCTCGCCACACGGTTACTACTTTGCAACTTGTTCCTACGACAAAACCGCGCGGCTCTGGGCTACGGATTCGAATCAACCGCTTCGCATATTTTGCGGACACTTGTCCGACGTGGATTGCGTCCAGTTTCATCCCAACTCGAATTACATAGCAAGTGGATCTAGTGACCGCACAGTTCGCTTGTGGGATGTGCTCAGTGGTCAATTAGTGCGATTGATGACGGGACACAAGGGAACCATTTATTGTTTAGCATTTTCCATATGTGGTCGATATTTGGCTTCAGGTTCATCGGATCATACAGTTCTCCTCTGGGACCTCTCCCACGGCCAGCTCGTTTCCTTATTGCTGCGTCACACTGGATCGATTCACACCATGTCATTCAGCCGTGATGGGAATATACTCGCTGTAGGTGGTCTCGACTGCTATTTGACTTTGTGGGATTTTTCAAAGTTGGTTGAAGACTATTCAACACAAGGCTCAAACTCCTCTCAAAATCTGGATTTAAATGAAAGCGAAGCTTATCTGCTGCGAGCTTTTCCAACGAAGTCTACGCCCTTCTTAACCCTGCATTTTACACGCAGAAATTTGCTTCTGGCCGTTGGCATGTTCAAGCCCTAATTTATGTCACTATATGCAGTACTTATATTAATTGTATTTAAAAGTCTTTGAAACCGTAATTTAAAGCTTTTCGTTAAAAGCGATAGCTATAATTTTTAATAATAAGTTCAATTTTCAACACAAATTCAGCCAGTGTTTAATGGGTAATAACTAATTATTGCTATATTCCATGGGTACACACTCTTCAGCAGCGACATGTGTCGGAGAGGAGCCATCAATAATGTGCTCGTTTGAATCACTGAAATTAATTATTGCATTTAAAGAAGTTATAGAATTTATTTAAACGATCTCACCTGCCCAAAGATCTATCATTGTTGAACATGTCGTTCGGGACAGCCTCCGTGGATCGATCTGGAATAAGTTGCAGAAGAGGTTGGAGCGGCTGTATAGGCGCTGGTGCCATACCCACACATTCTTCCTCAATACGCAGAGAAGCTTCGGGTGAGAGCTTGTCTGTGGTGGAATTGTTAAAGCTGGGCTTCATTTGAGATTGAGGGATGGCCCCAACTTTCTTTTTCCGTCCTCTTGCCGTTACGGTATTTGGATTCGGAGGATTCTGATCAAGTTTTCGCCTACGGTATTAGAATTTTAACAGCAGTGTTTACAATCCGTTGCTGATCCGACGATAACAAAACACGTTTTAAGAGGAATACTTACTTTTTGGCCTCCTTTGCAGCTTCATCTTCAGAGGATTCAGTTTCTTCGCTTTCGGAAGAAGTATTTTCAGGCTTTTCATACTGCAATAAGCGATCCAGGAGAAAAGAACGGTCTCTAGATACCTTCAGCAACCGGCGTTGGTTTATTCTCAGTGTATCTTGAAAAAACTCATTTTCCTAGTTTTAAGAAAACGTGCAGTGCATTAGAAAATTTAAAATATTTAATTCTATGCTCACGTATATTAGAAACTTTAGTTTGCGCTTCAAGTAACGGTATTGCGATTTATAATCAATTCCACTATTCCCAGGTTCCCCGGGAGCATCCTGATCGAAACTTTCTTCTGAGTCAGAGTCGTCACCATTTACATCGACATTTGTGTCGTTCTGTTCGCTCACGTTAGCATTACTTTGTTCATTTGCCAATGTGCGACAATACCAGCCTTCCAGCATTACTATTTTTTTATATTAATAAATACACTGACTTATTTAAACAAATCTTCCAAAGGAAAAAGTTTCAGTTTTTTTGACAGTTTTTAGAGTTTTGACAGTCCACGGACTGATAATTTCGCCGGGCAAGGAAGTTTATCGCATTTTAAAAATGGCCCAAAAAGTTTATTTCCCAATCACAGGGTACCTGTGAGCAACATATTTTTTAAAGGTTTCAAACTAAAGCCCAAGTGCCATACCATATTTACATTAACATGAGCGGGCCTTGAAAATAAAAATCTATATACCTAAAAGGTTTATATACCTTCAGGTTTTACCTATCAATGTGTTCGAGATCGTTTCTTGTTTGAATCACAATTTAATGACGAAAAAAATAACATCATGTTACAACATAAATATCAACATCATCGCTGATGTCCTCGTTAATTTGTGTACCATATCGCATCGATTATCTATCCAGTTTTCACATTACATTAACCCCTACTTGTCATAGGTACTGTGTGTCTTCCCTTAGGGTGTAATTGATTAACGGAAGAGGCCTGTATACACAATCATTTCTCTGCATGTCTAGGCAATCTAGATTTCATTCAAAACATTCGGCCTGTAATGGCTTCGGCCCATAAAGCAGAGATCTCTGCCATAAAGTCCGACAGACTTATGTCAACGTATTGCTATGGCCCAATGAGAACTTCGACTTCATTCAACTGTACTAAAATGTAAACAAACTGCTGTCAAATGGGCTGACACAGTCGAAAAGTTAAAGCAAAAGTTCAGCAACTTTCGACGTCGACTTTGACGAATGCTTTGCTTATGGGCCGATGCTCGTAAGCATACATTGACCTCGATTTGACAGTTTACAACTTCAAGTCGAAGTCTGACGGACTTTATGGGCCGAAGCCATAAGTAGTAGTAATTTTTCTCGCTTACAACTAGCTTCGTGGCGAAGTACTTTAAAATTCATTGACAAAATCAGTACGCAATCATCAATGATTTTCAAAGGTCTTCGCTGTATTTACCAGTGGGTTTATACCAATATTAATTTTAATTAGGTGATAAGAGTGTCATCTAGAGATGAACGATCAAGGGATTTTTTACGTGAAAATACGTAAGCGAATTCACGGCGAAGGAAACAAGTGAGTGACAGGAACAAATATTTGTGTGTGAATATCGTGACTTCAAATAGCCATTCACAAAGGCACCCGTACCAAAATATCGATCAACTATAATGTCATCTCTATATCACGGTTGCAAACGATGTTACTGATAGTAAAATTAAGATAGCGCGAAAATTGGACTATTCTATATTTCAGAAATTATTTTGTTTTATTCAATATAGATTAAACATTTTAACTTAAGAATTTACAGACATCTATTTGCAGAAATAATGCCAGGTATTTGCTTCAATTATTATCTTTAAATGTTAAAGTAGTTTGGATTTTGTTTTCCAGCTTTGAAACGATGTTATTATGGCAAGGATTGCTACAGGAAGAATCCGATTCACTTCAAAGAATACTCTCATCAGCACCGTAAGATGTCGCGCATTATATGATGTACAAGTTGTAATTACCGACTCTATTCCAGTTGATGATATATATGAGAAAGGTGTGGACCCTGTGACAAATGAATACGCCATCCCAGAAGAACTGCTGTTCTCGGTGGAAGTTATTAAAGACCAACTGCGACTTCTAGAACAACTCTTTCCCAAGGATTCAAAGACTTGTGCAGGGAAGGTCGTTACAGTACAGGGATGTGAAGGAAATACAGAAAGCGCAAAGTGTACTCCGCTAAGCACGGGAGAGCGAAATGAGGTATTATTATCATAAAATACCACTGACGGGGTTTAAGTAATGTATACCTACATATATCTATATCGGAAGAATTCAACAGCTCTGCCTTTATGCAGCAAAGAAGCCTCTGCCAAGGAGTGCAGCAACATTCAGACGGCTAGTACTTCCCAAGTTGGATGCATTAAAAAAGTTAACGAAGCTAATTCAGGGGAATTGTCATCTACCCCAAAGCCTGTACTTAGAGAGGAAAATTCGCATCTAGCAAAGAAACAGAAAATCGAAAGAAATATTAAGGATTATATAGCGGTAGTTCTCCCAAAAGGACAGATGGCGAAAAAGTTGGAGAAGGCTTCTCCGTACAATATGTTTCTGACAGCGATTACCGACTCCAAACCAACCCACACTGAGCCGTTGACTGTTACTTTTCAAGGTAGATGATCAAGCTAGACAGCTTTTACCGCTACTCAGCAAGCTCATTACATCTAAAATTTTGTTCACTACAGAAATCCTAGATGAAAGCTTGGGTGAAATAGAATCCTCAGTGCAGATTAATTTCATGGTTGAAATAGGTTGGCTGTTAGGAAACTATTATTTTGCTGGAGCTATGTAAGTTTACACTGCAATGTTTTTAGAAAGTTTCGGACAGGTACTATAAAATTAGTTAGAAGTAATACATATTTATAAAATGCATGTGGTTGTTGTATTATATATATTATTGTTATTGTTGTATTATTATATTTTTTAAGGAATACTCCTTTGTTGGTTTTGTATGGCGATGAGACGCCAGAGTTGAAGACAATTTCGCAACATCAGCCGAACGTCACTGCGATAAAAGTTAATATGCCAACACCGTTTTCGACGTCCCATTCCAAGGTTATGTTATTAGGTTATAAAGATGGGTCAATGCGAGTAGTAATTTCCACCGCAAATCTTTACGAAGATGATTGGCATAATCGCACCCAGGGTGTTTGGATCAGCCCACGGTGTCCGCCACTCCCAGAGGATGCGGACACTACAGCCGGAGAGAGTCCCACGAACTTCAGGCAGGATCTTTTGCTCTATTTGGTGGAGTATAAAATTGCACAATTACAGCCGTGGTTATCACGAATTCGAAAATCCGATTTTGGTAGTATAAAGTAATAAATAGGTTATAGTTCGCTAATGCATTTTTATATTAAGCCGAAATGTTTTCAGTGTTTTCTTCATTGCCTCAGTCCCTGGTGGATTTCGAGAAGGACCAAGGGGACATCCGTGGGGACATGCACGTCTCGGATGCCTTCTAAGTAAACATGCTGCCGCCATCGATCAAAAAATTCCAATAGTGTGTCAAAGTTCCAGCATTGGTAGCTTAGGACCCAATGTTCAGTCCTGGATTCAGAATGATTTCCTCAACAGCCTGCGAAAGGATTCCCAACCATTGGGTGTACGCCAGATTCCGCCATTCAAAATGATCTATCCCAGTTTTAGTAATGTGCTTAATAGCCATGATGGAATGCTAGGAGGCGGTTGCTTGCCCTACGGCAAGAATACAAACGATAAGCAGCCTTGGCTCAAAGCGTATTTGCATCAATGGAAATCGAAAATGCGTTTTAGGTCACACGCTATGCCGCACATTAAGAGCTACACAAGGTATAATCTGGATAAAAGATGTATCTACTGGTTTGCTCTAACTTCAGCCAATTTGTCAAAGGCTGCTTGGGGATCATTTAATAAAAACTTAACCATTCAACCGTGCTTAAGAATAGCCAATTTTGAAGCTGGAGTATTATTTTTGCCTGGCTTTGTTGTACGTTTAAAATAACAAAATGCTCACCCATACCATTTTACTGACTTCTTTTCGACTTGTAGACCGGAGAGGAAACTTTTCCACTGGGCTCGATCAGAGATGGTATACCTCCATTTCCTCTGCCTTATGATGTTCCTCTTAGTCCTTATGGACCGGATGACAAACCGTTCTTAATGGACTACCTTCAGTAAATTTAAATAATGTAAGAACTCTGTTAAAATGTTTTTTTATGCCATCGACAAGTGGGTAAACTATTGAAAAGAAATATACCAGTAATCATAATAAATTAAATATGAGTATCAGCTTTGTGTTGTTATTATTGCTAAAGATTGTGGAGATAAGCGAACGTTGATCCAATTAATTATACATACAATTGTATATATGTATTTATACTTGTGTATTCGAGCATTGACTTCGGCGTTTTTCCTTGGGATCTACATTCCATTCCGGCTTGTGTTCTCTGCGCAAGAGACACATTTATACACATGATTACATAGGCTGTGTGAATAAATGCGCTTTGATGTTTTAAAAAAACTTTCTCCATTCATGTTTGTTGCTAATACATTATCAACCGGTTTAGCTCGCAGCGTACAGAAATGTTATTTAGTAGTCTTGTTGCGTCGGTTGTAAGCGAATGTTTAAGTTTAGCACAATGCCAAAATTTGGTGAATCAGACGGAGTTGAAGCAGCTGGAAGCGGATCAAATGATGCTAGTGGTCGTCGTAAATTTCCTTACGAAATCATTCCACTAGAATCGCAACTTAATGCAGAGCTTTTGGAGTATTTTCATGGTAACTTAATTCAATAGACACAGAGTGGCTTACAGGCAGTGGTTTTGAACGAGCTTTTTATTCAAAGGTGAACGTACCGGGTTTGTTCAAGTTGGTCCCCAAAAGTATTTTTTCCCGAATAAGTACGCCCACGAAGCTGAGAATTACTACAACTTTGAGGCTCGGAGCACTGATGTGTGGGTCGCCTCCTTTCCCAGATCGGGAACTACTTGGACACAGGAGTTGGTCTGGTTGTTAGCGAACAAGTTGGATTTCGAAACGGCGAAGAAGAAACCGTTAGGCGAAAGGTTTCCTTTTTTTGAGTAAGTGAAGTGAGCTTATTCAACGGGACTGTGTACATAGTAAATGCCAGAAATTTCCAGATTTCCAGTGTTCGTTCATCCTGCAATAAAATCGGAGCTACTTGAGGAGAATCGCTTCGACAAACGTAAAGTTGAATTCGTCGAAGAAATTTCGAAACCTGGATACGAAACGTTGAGCAAAATAGAGCGCTGCTCAAGGCGCTTCATTAAAACTCACTTTCCATTTTCTCTATTGCCACCGAGTGTTATGGAAAGAGAGTGCAAAGTGAGTAAATAGTAGAGAGAGGAGGATTTCTTCGGACACTAACAATGTTTCAAAACAACATTTGCCCTTAAGATTATTTATGTTGCGCGATATCCGAAGGATGTGGCCGTTTCGTTCTATCACCTCAATCGATTGTTCCGGACGCAGGGCTACGTGGGCGACTTTGAGCGTTACTGGAACTATTTCGAAAAAGGATTAAGTATATTAATCATAGCGAACATTGTGAGAGCTTACTTTAATGGAATTTATATATTTCCACACAGATCCTTGGATGCCATACTTTAGTCATCTAAAGGAAGCGCTAGAGGTTCAGCATCTTCCGAACGTATTGTTTTTGCATTATGAGGATTTGGTTGCTGATCTTGGCAAAGCTATAGATAAAGTTGCAAAGTTCTTAGACTGTGAAATCAGTACCGAGGGCAGGGAAAATCTCTCAAATCATTTAAATATTACTAATTTTCGCGTTAATCCGTCTGTAAACGGTCATGAGTTGCAGGAGGTGGGTATACTTAATAGCGGCGAATCTGGATTCATACGCAAAGGGGCTAACGGGACACAAAAGGAATTTCTGAATTGCCCTGAGTTAAATCAAAGGTTTGAGAAGTGGTTGCAAGAAAATGGGAGTTTCATAAATGATATTATTACAAGAACTAATAAATAAATAAACGTCATTACAATGCCAACCATGAAGATGTTGAGTAATATATATATATACCTACTTCTAACAAAAATGTGGCCCTATTACATACTGCATCCTACATATATATGTACATGATTGTAACACACACACACACACTGAACAAATCCTTACCGTGCAAATTCTTTAGTAGAAAAATATGATGCAAGGATAATGATACTCTCGTACTTCGCTCCTGCTACATACAGCAAAGCTTTTGTGGACCAAGAGCACTATTTTCATTGTGTAGAGTGGAAGTGTAGACACATTCATGTGCTCTAATTTCCTTTGTGCGAGAGAGAGAGAAAGAGAGAGAGCGTGTGGGAGTGTTTATTATATCCTTTGACTATTAATTGATAATGACAAATGGTTGGACGGAGAACCTAATCTTACGATATCTATAAGTAATCGGTTTAGTTCTGTAAAAAAAAAGCGCAAACTCGTTTTATAGCAAACATTTATCATTGATTATTGATTAATAAGCATTATACTATTTGTTAATGATTATTAATAACTGAATTTATAATTAAAAATATTATTAATCGGCATTCTTTGTGCTCTGGAATATCATTATATGTGAAAAAAACTCTTGATTGAACTTTGAAAAAGGTCTGTCTTTATTCTACAATTATTAAATCTGTAATTTATTATTACATGAGTTATTACAAAACCCTGTTGATCATTAACCAGAATAACTCTGATCAATAATTAAACAATTTTTTAATAAATTCGAAAGCCATAAATATACGAATGCAAGTGATTTGCGTTTATTTTTATTCCAAACGAAACTCAAAGTTATTTATACTATGTGTTCTTGCAGGAAGTAAGCAATTATTAAGACGACAGTTTGATAAGTATTCGTTTACACGAAAACAAAAACAAATTTAAATTTTATTAATTAATTTTGCGTTTTTATTTTTGCGTTTTTATTTTTAATTGTGCATTTTTGCATATGACGAAACGAGTTCGTTCTCTATAACGATTTCGAGTGAGTCATCTTTGATCTTAATTTATAATGATCTGCATTATTCAAGACGCAATATTAGAGAAGTGACATTAAACGCGCATTTGTGATTTGTCCTCAGTGCTGCAGTTCCATGAATACTTTTCTTACTGCCTTCGTATTGTCAATGAACTTTGGAATTGTTTATGAACGTCTTTTGTTTGTTTGGCTCTTAAAACGCCGCATTAACTTTCAGTTTAATAGCCATCTAAGACAATCGTTTTATAATCATGAGATTTTTTACGATCAAATTTAACATTTCCATTCGAAAATGCGCAAACTTTGAAAAGGTTTTAATTTCATTATAGAAACTTTATACTTTTTATTAGCTCTGTAAAATAAAACAAGTAACAGTTTCAAACATAAAAAATAGATGAACCCAAGAGTAAGGTTTCCTTTTAGTTTTGCTAAGAAGAAATATGCTTCCTCTAAGTCATGTTTGACAATGGCCAACAGCAGAGTCATCAAGTGATAATGAGTATAAACAAACCAACAAACAAACAAACTAACTAACGTATACTCGTATTGGGTATGTTATATCCTAGTAACTAATCCAACAAAACTATGTATGTAAGTATGTGTAAATGGCTGTGTGCGTCTGGGCCTTTTGTGAAAAGAAAAGACAGCCAGCACCAGAAGGTGACAGTGTCAAGAGCTCTTGTAAGTTTGAAGTGTTTGTTTGTTTGCTTAATCTTCTTTTGGTTGAGAAAGTAACACAAGCATACTTAAGTATGTATGTATTAGTAATTTCATAGAGAGTACGTATAGCTAAGAGAAAAGCTAAAAAAAAGCAGCAAAAAATAAGTTAATTAAATTAGCTTAATAAATGGCTCATGGGTAACCAAACGCCTGAAGAGTTGTTGCTCTGCCCCAAAATAAAATGCCTTTATTATTTATTTAATATTTATTGCACGTAATTTGTAGTTTTATAATAAGTTTATAGCAATCACATTAACTTTTTTAAACT
This sequence comes from Conops quadrifasciatus, assembly GCA_949752815.1. NCBI lineage: Eukaryota > Metazoa > Arthropoda > Insecta > Diptera > Conopidae > Conops > Conops quadrifasciatus. The sequence continues at coordinate 26,578,058 of OX457081.1, read as the reverse complement.
GTTTCTTCGACTTTTCTCGATTTGACAAAATTGTTTAATTGGAATTCAGATCATTTGTTGTAAGTAGCGGGTAGTTGAAATCTTCCTTCTTCTTCTTCTTCTTCTTCTTCTTCTTAATTTCCTATGTACATACAAACATAGTAAGTATGTACGCGGATATACAATATATTAAGTTAAAATGCACTACAAGTTCGAAACAGGACTATTCAAAGGTCATGCCCCACGCACGCATAAGGTTAAATCCATAAAAATGTATTTATGGATGTGTATGTATGTATGTATGTATGTATGTATGTATGTATGGCTGTGTATGTATTTAAATGGTAATTTTGTTGGTAAAATTGGTTGTTTTCATTTTATATCTACTTGAGTTTGCTACTAATAATAATGTATAGTAAGTATATTTTTTATTATTCTCTTGTAAATTTTTTGTAAAAAGTAAAAATCGGCACATTTTACTCAACCGAATAAGATAAAAAATTTGGCAATCTTCCTTTAGAAACATACATACTTCATCATCATCTAATATCTAATAAATTGTCAAATAAAATTTTAACCATAAATTAATGCCTTAAAACACGTAAGAAATACACAGTTTGTCAATTTCATTGATCATTAACAAAATAAGATTATTTTTTCTGCATGTACTAAAACTAGTTGAATTGTAAACATTTGGCGTTTCTTGGGATAAGTTTTAGGTAATAAGTATTGGCATTAATATGACTATTCTATAATCGATAAAACGTATCGATCGTAGGTATCTGTTCTAATACGAGTAAAACCAATTAGAGCGTTTAATAGCAAACGCTTGGGCGCTGGCCGGAGAATGGCTTGTATTTTACTAAGTATATAACATAGGATGGATAGGATAGGATAAGTATAGGATGAAACGAATTTTTTCTATATAATGAAGGAATACGAAATTAATGGACTGTTTTAATAAAATAGATGATCCTTCCAGAGTAAGACCTTCAGTTCAAAAATTCAATGAAGTTAGAATTAGATGAGTTTTTGCTTCGTTTTCTTGTTTGTAATCACAAATTATTGTAATTAAACTAAGTTTTTAAACCCTTTCAGAGTAAAGACAGTTGTTAAAAGAGTGCATAGGCTCGTATATCGTACCTTTTTTTTCTACAAACTACAGGCAAATGATCAATGCTTTCAACTTATCGTATCAACTTATCTCGATACCTACGAGATCGTAATGATGATCAGCAACGTTTCTTAAAATCAACTGCAGCATTAATTTGTGTTCCGTTACATAAGACTTCTTCTTGTTTCGAGTCATTCGCAGATATCGTAAGCAAAGGTCCTGCTCAGGCGATAATGTACCCTTAGAATCGTCCACACTCAACCGCGCCGCGTTCTTCTCATTTCATTCAAGAAGGAGTAACCCTTTTGGCTTGAATGTAAAATTTTTTTTATCTCATTTGTTTTTTGGAAAAGATGAAACTAAAGAAACGAATATCTGTTCCAATTTCATTCTTCCATCATCTCTGCAGATATCCCTCGTTTTCGGTATTAACTTCCGTTAACGCACACCACAGAGGGCGTTATCTTTTTGCCGCAAGTGATGTAGTGCGGCGGAGTTGTTGGCGGACTGAAAGCAGCCGAAAATTTGCCGGACAGGCCCTTGGTCGTCGTGAGACCTACTTGAGAGTGTTTGTGCAAGTTTGTGCATTCGAAATAAGATCCATCAGAGTGATTAGTCGTCGTCGTGACTTGTTGCCGGTCGTTGGGGTTGGCATCTGCCAGCAATGCTGGAGGGGGCGGTGGCGGCGGCGGCGGCGGCGGTGGCGGTGGCAAAGAGTCAAATTGATTTGTCTCCATAAAGCTGCAGTCATTCAACTCCTTTATCTCTTCGAGGGATGGCGGATTTGGAAAGTTGGCCAAGTTGTTGCTGTCGCAGCCATTGTTGTTGACTTCAGTGTCGTCCTCTTCAGCCGGCGTGGGGTTGCCGTTCGCCAGGTTGTGTGCAGCGGCTTCCAGATTTGGCACTGCGTGTTCCTCATCCTTAATGATCTCCGCATTCAATTGCAGTTGTTCGGAGCGACACTTTTGCTGTTGGCGCTCATCACTTGAGGGCTTTTCATTCCTTTCTGGGCGTTCGTTGATAACGCCAGTCGATAAAGGACTTTTGGCAGGAGTGTCGCGTTTATTTTGTCCATTGTCTGAAGGGTCGTCACCGTGGTTTACTTCTCCGCTAAGGTCTTGTGAAGAAGTTTTCTCTGTCGCCGGCAGAGGAGAAGAGTAGAAAGGTTGCTCCAGCGTGTATAATTCCTGATTTCCATACGAGTACCGCTTGTTCGAATCGGAGGAGGCAGAACTAAGATCCGATTGGGACAGGCCGGTGCTGGAAATTCTTCCCAAGCAGAAATGATCCATGTCCGCTTGCATTAATGCCGAATGTGGCGACGGAATCGGCTCCTCCACTTCCTCAATCTGATGTAGGGCCATCTGAAGCTCCTCCATGCCACTGAGATTGTGGTTGCCTTGAGGTGGTTGGTGCACTTGTACCGCTTCATGCTTTCTTTCGGGACTTCTGTCGATATTCGTGGCTGCAGCAGGAATACAAAACTGTCTGGTGTCCAGAGCTAATAACCCTTGGCTGGTGTTGGTGACGGGACTGTCTGGCATGGATTTCGAGTCGACTCCGCGCGACACCTCCACAACAAAAATGCCATCCTTTTCAGCAGTGTTGTAGTGCATCTTTGTCTCCCGCGCATTTCGTGAAATGTCCTGCAACGAAACAAAAGCGAAAACCACTCGGTCATTTTTCGGTCTCCATAATAGTTCTGAAAAGCCATCAAAAGATTAGCGATTGTGAAGTGTAGCAAAGAGTACGGGGAGGAAGCAGCACTTAAGAGAGGCACTCTGGTCGGTAGAGCACTTAGCGAGTTGATAAAAGGTCGAACAAAAGAGAGAGGTCGAATGCGAGAGGAACACAAACACAAACAAAATCACAATATGTATTGGCAAACTTATGTACACTTTATAGATGATATATGCTCGTAGCAAATAATGTGACAGCCATCCAAACGCAACCATTTTTTAAACAACTACAACATTTATCGAAGACGCAGAGAAAGCTCATGAGAGCGTACAGAGTGAAGTTTGTGTGCTTGCAATAATTTTTGCCAACATTTAAAAAGATTACTTCAGCTTTTACAGAATTTGTGAAGTATTAAAAAAAAAAAAAGTTTTTGAGGTTAGTTTTGAGGTTAAAGTTTTGAGGTTAGTTTGCACAAAACAAGTTTTATGGAAACATAATTTAACAGATTAAGTACACCAAAGCAAAATATACGAGTATAAAGAAAAAGAGGTTTCAACAATCAATTCATATTTTCTTTTACAGATTTTATGTTGCTTTTTTTATACGAGTGTGTACATATATTTCGGGTCCATGCTAAGCGGCGTATCGGTTCGGGTATCGGGTTAGGCCGCTTGCAGCGAATGGGCATACCACCACACAACGCCCCCTCATCACACTTACATTGCGTTCTTCGGTCTCGACAATTAGATGGTTATTTTTGAGAGTCATCGTCGTCACAGAACCGTTGGGTCCTGCGTAGCTGCCAAGGACGGAGTCGGATTGGTTGGACGATGCTTTCGTCCAAGTGGCAGCTTTCAATGCGGCACAGCTCCTGAAGGGGATATCATTGGAAAGAGAGTCAATTTGCGAGGGTAGGACAGATATTTCCCACGGATTGTTATGCTTTTTGGCGTCACTGTCAGTGATGACTTTAGCGGCAGATGTTGGCAAATGCTCTGTCTCTGGCTCTGTCTGAGATGGCCACGCAGTGGGCTGAAAAGAACCAGAGAGCACTTATGAAAAGGAAAGCTTGTGCATTGTTAAGGCTTGAAAGGAAAGGCTTGGCTAAGTATAGCTAACATCAACAAACAGTTCTTCACGTGACTTTGGTGGAAACAAAAGCCTTGCCGGCTTTTTTTTTTAGTTTAACAGTAAAAACACATACTCGCATAACAAACACATTCACATTCACTAAGCTTATGAACATCAAAACGGAAAGGAAGAGAGAAAAGATCAATTGTGGTTTTTTTTCAGTCAGGAAAATTTGGTGTGTGCACAATTTTGTTAGCCCAAGAGCGCTTGTAATCGCTTGCATCGTCTCATGGTGGCGGCTCCAACTGAAAAGCCTTGAAGACAGCTTGCAGACAGTGGCGGTGTTTTGGTGTCATCACCTTGACCATGGACCATGGAAGTAGCTTCCGCTTTCTTAAACAATTCTTTAATTTGTGTAACTTTTTGAGAAAACCTTGGAGGAATATCAGATGGCGCTTATGTTATAAAACCATAACCATTTAATCGCAATAACAATTAATGCATAAATAAAAAGAGAAATAATTACTGGAAAATTACCTCTTCCGCATCGTTTTCACAGGCGGCTTTCCCGTTTGCCAAACGGTTTGTGCTGTCGTTCCGATCTAGTGACCTGCCGCCGCGTAATCTCTGATAAATGTAGCTGGAATAATAAGAATAGAGGGATAATAGAAGTTCAGAACTGAAGTCTTTTAGCATTTATTTATTTTGTAGAGGTTCTGAATATAAGAGGTTCTGCAAATAAGATTAAGAACTCACCGTTTTCCGCAATAAAGAGCTAAGAGAAGCGGCACAATTGCTGCAATTAATACAAAGAATAGTATTTGATAATCCACTGAAGCTGTAGAAATGGAAAAGAAAATTATTGTAACGACAAAGTCGAATTCGATGGAAGCGTGTAAGGTCTTACTAAGAACTTTGTGGGGCACATGATATGCATTTTCCATAACCGAAAAAGCTGTCCCGTTTTCCGGATGTGCCATTTCAACGGGGCTTTGATTTCCAATGGAAGGATCCACACTTCCATTACTTAATACGCCGTCTCTTACTGTCATGTTGTCCGAAAAGGAGTTCATCGGAAACTCCGCCGAGGAAGAAATATCAGCGATCAAATCATCTTTCTTTAGGTTATTTGTATGGTGCGCTATCTCCGGCAGGTTGGGAGAATTTTCCACAATTCTGAAGTTTGCCCCTATTAACTGTGAATTCCCGAATGGGTAAGAACCTTCCAGGCTGTCGAAACCGCCACCATTTATAACGCCTCCTTCGTCGATGAGGTCGCCCCCGTACTGGATCGACGATTCCATCGCTTTCTCGTCCTCCTTGGAGGCCTGCCTGTCGCCGACGTCGTTGTCAGCAGAGCTATCGTCGGGAGCGTAATCGTTTTCTTTTATTTCGATAAGTGGTGGCAGTTCTCCGATTATGGGCACACCGATTGCGATAACTGGCGACGATGAGGGCTCCGCCACGATAACAGCAGCCCTTAGTGGCGCTGAGGTCGGAGAGGCGGTCACCGAAGCGAAACCAGCCGATTGTTCAACTTCCATGATGGACTCGCCCACATAGGTAATGTCCGGCGGTGGAGAGTCTTTGCTCTGGCCGCGTAGGATTTTCACTGTATCGGCCGTGTTGCGAATGGGAGATATTATGATGTCTTCCTCATAGCGATGCGGCTTCAGTGACTGCGTACCACCAGCTACACTAGGGCCCAGCGTCGAACTGCTGACGTAGTTTGCGGGGAAGAATCGCGTTTCCAATTTAAGCGTCTTTAATTGCTGCTCGGACAATGACTGGGCAGTGGCCACAGACTCCCCGACTTTCACTTCAGTGTTCGAAATGTAAAAGATCGTGTCGGAATCGTGATTCGGAATAAGTTTTTGAGTGAGAATTTTAGGCCCGGGAGTATTTTTCTTGAACTCAGTTCTTTCTCTTCTCAGGTCTATTGTGAATAAATCGTTGGTAGCAACCGTTTCAACACTACCACCAGTTTCGGAACTAATTTTAGGGTCTTTCGAGTACGCTCCGTCTTTAACCACGTCTGAGCGAATTGCAAAAATGGGATTGATATTGGCATTATCAAAACTCTCGGGGCTTGCGGTGCTGTTGTATGCATTGTCAATTATTTCTACAATGAGCTCCTCATCATTGCGTTCATTACTGTCAGCATTAGAGCTTCGCTTCAAGTCCGCAGCTAAGTTGGGTGGTTTCAAATCGATGGAGGTCACGTGATGAGCTTGGCCTGAAGCGCCGCCATCTTCTGATCGACGATGGTATGAGTCGCCCAAGTCTTCATTCCCAGTGGCTTCGGATACGTTTATGTGTATCTCTATAGCAGCTGGTTCTGGCCCTCCGGCTACGATTGGCATCTGCGCGGTAATGCCGGATTCCTGCGTTGAAAAATCTGAATGATCGACCACGTATTGGGTGAATTTCTTTTGATTTGAGATTGGCAGCGGGGCTCGGCTGGTTGTGTCCATGGCCGTGTCCAGCGGTGAGCGGAAATAGTCGCTGTTCTTCTTGAAGTTCGTAGATGAGAGGATCGAGTCCACCGTCGAGTCATATATTTCAATTTGGATGTCAGAGATCTTCGATTCGGTTTGTTGTCTAGCGCTAGCGCTCATTTTCGAAGCGACGGAAGTTGTCTGAAATGAGTCGGTGTTGCTCGGAAAACGAGTAGTGCCCGTTTGCGGATCCCAGACTTGAAATACGGTAGCGGAGAAAACGGGCATCTCTTCGACTTTGCTTGCTTTCTCGACCGCTGCTCGGGCCATGGCTCTGGCTGTTGTGGTGGCAGGCTTTTCTGTTTGCAATTGGCCAAAGTGGGGTGAAACTATTTCTATATATTCTCCATTGTCCGGCTGGGAGGAGAATGATAAAGCTTTATTTGTCTCGGGATTGCTGGGAAATATGTGTTCTTCCATATGAATGGGTCCCAGAAATTCCTGCTCAAGTTTAGAATTTTGCTTAAGAGGCATGCTCGGCATGCCCGGATTAGTAATATTTTCAATATGGCTTTCGGTGGTTTCCTCTGTTTCGCTGAACGATTTTCTACTGACCATTTCATTATTCGCCGGAGTAGAGTAAAAGTTTGTGAACTCAATATCCTGCGAAGGAGCCTGTGAATTACTGTGATTCCGTGAGTGCTCATAAAACTCAATCTCTCTTAATGGTATCATCCGTTCTCGTTGTTGCTCTTGTTGATTATCTACGGCTTTGCTGGTGGCGGCATGAATCTCTGTGAATAAGTTATCAACTTTATTTGCTGCCGCTGTTGCAATGTCATCAGTGCGACCAATATTTTCCTTTTTATGTTTATTATTTTCCTCAGAAAGTTTTGGATTCTTCGCTTCAGTCAGTGTTTTTGTTGGTAGCCGCGTAAACTTTAATGGTTCATCGTTTCCATTTCCAGTATCCCCCCCAGTGTTTGTTGCTCTCCCCTCCCCCTTTTCGATGCCGCTAGTAGGCGGCAATCTTTTCTGTTTGTCCTCCTTCGGCGCCGCCGTCAATGAAGTCCTTTTTAGATGATTCGTTTCGGTTTCGTGTGTGAAATTCTTCTCCGCTACAGAAGTCATGATTACCATCGGAGTTTTACCTTCTGCGGTTACTGTTAAATGCTGGGTCGGTGCCGCAACGGTCATATTCATTTGTATAAGAACTACACAAAACAAAAAGAGGGTCCTCTTTCGCTGTGAAGGGAATATTTCCATTATCTCATTTGGAACTTTCATGCTGAGTGCTGAGATTTTCTGATCAGTTCTGGTTGACTGCACTAATGGTCGTGGGGGAGAGGTGTTGAAGAGGTGGGTAGATCTCATCCCTATTTAATTTGAACTTTGAACATAATTTTTAAGCTGCAGGAACTGGAGCAATTGCCGTATAATTAATTGTCTACATCTTTCTATAAAAAATTGTATGGAAATATAAAAACTATAAAAGACTTACTTTTAAAAACAACAAATAAATTAGTTTAAAAAAAATATATAAATAAGTAAAATAATTAGGTTAAATATAATGTCTTTGTACTAATAACAAAATTACAGTCCTCTTATAATTATACAATTAATTACAATTAATTTTAAGTGATAAAATGAAGGAGTTTGAGATGTCCTTGTATTTATGATTTTCCAATAGTACATTTTCAGCTCATCTCATAACTTTTTGGAGAGTCTTCTTATATACATATGTATGTACATACCAGTGCATATACACACTTTTAATGTGCATGCATACGCAATCCTTTCGTCATTCTGAACCGGTGGATTTTGCCTACTTATTCGTGAGTACCAAAATATTTCTCTTCGCCCACACCAACTTTCACCCTCACCATACATACACGAGTGTATACATACATTTATATGTATATTATATCATATTTATTGAACATGTTAAGGGCTCACCTTAACTTCTTTAGCTCCACAAGGTATTCCAGGTCCTTGTAAAAACCGTTTTTGTATTGTTTTATAACGTTTAAAAGTGTTATTACATCAATTTCTATTTCTTTCTCTAAATGATTCTAAAAGAATTTTATCTATGCGTACACACAATTTTTCAGTGAAATGCATTTTTTCCTCCGTGACCCACCCGAATGAAGTTTCATCACGAAAAATCACATCAAAATTCAATTTAATTTTCCACTAATTTATATCGAAAGACAGATCTTTGAATTTTCTTTTTCCTTTTAAAGTAATACCGTAATAATGTTTGGTTATTTTTAGGCTTTAGAGAAAAAGCTGGATTTTTCTTGCACTGGACGATGATGATGCCTTGTACTTGCTTCGGTTTTCGGATGAAGACTGTGCAAACTATTGAAGCGATTCCTTTAAGGAGCGGCAGTATAAAGTATCAGGATATTGGAGACTAGAATTTGAAAGCTTCTACGCCCATGCGTCACACGAACGAGAAAAAGAGAGAAGTCAGTGAATGAGGAACGTTGTCAGTTGTAAGTGATTATTGTTGATGTAGGTTGAGTCCATGCCAGCTCGTCTGAAGAGTGTAAGCATTCATATTCCACTTCATCCGTTAGAACTTTGGCTTAGATCTTGTTTACATTCGTAACGAGCTGTTCGTATCGAAAACAATGCCATTGACGTGTTGCTTTTTTGGCGCGAAGTGAAAAAACGACGTCATTAGAATCTGTTTTTGTGGTTGGTTCGTCGAAGATTAAGTTGAGATTTATTTGCAGATGCTATTTCCAATAAATACCTTCTATCAATTTTGCGAAAACCTTTTTAAAATCTTTTAGGTTCTGTGAATATCAATATACTCGTATTTAATCATAATTTTGAAATATAATATTTAAGTATAGAACTAATGGTAATCTCTTCTCTTCTCTTCTCTTCTCTTCTCTTCTCTTCTAATGAATGCAATAGAAGAATACCGACAGAAGAGTTTTAAAAAAATGGTCTTTTTAGTGAATGAATATTAATTAGATTAGATTAGAAATAGGATAATTTTTTTAAGTTCATTTATTTTTTCTAAGCGCCAAAAATGCTTACTTTTTAGAATTTGTTTCTTGATAAGTTCGACTAAAAAGAGTGAACTAAAAATTTGATTGAGCCAAAAATCGAAAAAAACCTATTTGTTTGAAAAAGGCAACCAGTAAAGAAATAGACTAAATATACTTTAACTCTTTTTTAAAAATAATTGCTTTTGGTACTTTTGATATTCACTTTTGATATATGTACTTTTGATACAAATATTTAATATTTGTTAGTAATTTCATACAAAATTTTATAATAAAAATTTTATTGTTATTCTTCTGGTATGAAGAGAAAATCAAATGAATAACGAAACACAAGAATAAAAGCCATGGTGGAGCTTTCTTGGTATCAAGCTTGGCATATGCTTTTTAGTTTAACTGCTTGTGATTAGTGTGTTCCATGGTTTTTGTCTTCGCTTAGTACGTGCGTAGAACAGGGTGATCGTAAGTATGTAAGTTTTAAAATTGGTAGGGTAGCCACAAATAATTCGAAATTACGAGTAAATATGACTAGATGTGGCTTTAGAAATAAATAATACTCGTAGCAAATGGTAGTGCTTTCTTAATAGAAAGGGCTTTAAATGAAATAAATACATTTTAATAGCTGTTAAAGCTTTGGTGGTAAATAAAATTTCTTGCTGTTCGAGAACGAAAAAAGACAGTAAAAATGATGGCACATCGCCGAAACCGGTTTGTCACCAAACTACTTTAAACTTTACAAGGGACGACGGAAAATCATTGCAAATTCTATCGTATATAAATTCCTTTTGTATGGATATGCGCGATATGTGTAGATCTTTTGACGAAACTCTTTTGAGTGTAAAAAGAAAGGAATACTATAAAAATAAAGACCTAGAAGACACTTATGGACCCATTGCACATGCCTTGCCCCTGAGTTTATTTGGCAATCCAATTCATGGGAAATCTTTGATGAATTCATTCATTCATGTGTATTTGAAAGGATTCGAAATTTTTATTCAATTAACAGAAAATTATTTAATTTTAATTGGTTTTAAAAAATAAACTAAATCATTTTAATTGCGAACAAAATTCGCGCCGTGGTATTTGAATCCGCAACCTTCAGAGTCAAAAGGGTTCAAAGGCAAGATTGATCATATCTTACAATAAAATTCACCAACGCGAAACCGCATTTTTTAGTACAATTTATCAATAAAAAACAGGGCGGTTCAATATACGACAATTTTCTTATCGTGCAGTTTGTGTCTTCATCTGGTCAATTGTCTGGATATGTCTGAATAGACGGTTTTGTATGGGCATAATTTTTGAATTGTGATCAAATGTCATGCATGATTCGTTTATGTTTTCTTAAAGCCATGAAGAACATCGCCGAAGAGGGACATGTTTAATGATGTACACGCACACATATGTACATATATACGATTATAGTACTCCTTTGAGCTTAGTTTCGTGGCGTGAGCTGGCTCAACCCTTCGTTCCGATTAGAGGCGGTCGCTGTTAGTGTTGGCCCCATGTGGTAATGCGTACAACATAACTTTTTATTCTATTTTAAGCCTTTGCTTAGAACTCGCCGGAATACATTCTATTGCAGCGAAAGTTGGAAGCGTTTGGGGTTGCGTTGGAGGCAGTGTTTTTTTCGCTCTTCTCAGATGCTTTCGAATTTTAATGTTGTTATGAAATGCGTTCGCGAAAATAATGTATATAACATATAATATAATAAAAGTATAATCGTGCTGATTGTGAGATAAAAAGAGGGCGATAGTGTTGGTGGTGGATTCCCCTGCAAAATAACGGGAAAAGGGCATGATTGTTTTATTAAAAAATTTCATCGCAGTTTTGACAAATTTCGAAAATTTTGTTGAAGTTAAAATTGATTTATAATTTGATTAATACACGAAGATGATTAATTCGCTGAAAACAGATCTCAATATCGTGCGGAACTCTGGCTCAATCGACTCGGTTCGACCCACCTTCAATAAAAACTCCATTTTTAATCCTTTCGCTTTCTCTGTTTATATTCACGCAATTCCACTTTCACCGTCGTCCATTATCCTTATTCGAAACCGTAGACGGTTCGTCGTATACGCTGGCTGTGCATTCTGCAAGAAGCTGCAGTTGCTTAAGAACCAACACAAGCACACACTCGCACGTTCCGCACATACCCTTTTATGTATGTATATGTATACCCACGAAGTGCCAGACACGTCTGCTGAAGGAAGAAGTCTATTATGAATAGTGGCGTGCCCGTGGCCGGAGAACTGCGGTGGTGGCGGCGGGGGGCGAAAGGAGAAAAAGGCAGCCTCTTTTCGAATGCATTCGCATGGAAAGTGTTTCATTCAAGTGGCCTCAACTCAGCGAAGCTGGACGGAGTGGCGACTGCACGCCCGTCCGCAGCACGTCGGGCGCAGTGACTTTCATCGTCTTCATCGTGTCCTCGAACTCTTCAAGTTCAGCTTCTTTGTTTTTGCGTTCTTCTTATTTGCACAGGGCGAATGAGGCGAGCCCTTCACCAGCCGTGACTTGTGAAAAGCGAGAAAAGCCTTTCCGCCAGACGCCAACGGCGTCTTCTCCGCCGCTGAAGCTGCACCAGGCTCCACAAGCGAGTATGTGTGCATCCGTTCAACCCTCGTGTGTGCACTGTTCGGTGCACGTTCTGCTCACCACCACCATTCCCGGCTCGTTATTCGTATTCTTCGCTCCGACTCAATAGTTGGGCCCAAACCGGCTGCACACTCTTACTCCAAAGCGATATGCATACACAAGCATTCAGGCAGCGAGTCAGCCTGATTCTACTTTGCGTCGTGGTTTTTCACTTTCGTTTAGTCACCCTCAGGAAGCTGCACTGCATTTTTCCTGGGTTCTATTACCTGAGGACCTATTTTACATGCTCCCCTCCCACCCAACCCCCACCCTCCCCCTTCCTTTCCTCTGCCATTGAGCGAGAAAACTTGCTCGAGGAGAAGAGAATTGTTGTCATATACTTATAAATACATATATCCCTAAAGTTTAAGAGTTGGGGCCGTTCGGGAAGTTCAGAACAGTCTCAACATCTGTATGAACATACATATGTACATGCATATGTACTCGTATGCATATATGTATATGTGTGCATTCTTATCTTTGCATAACAACACGTGACGTTGCGGCTTGTTGTACAGTGTGATCACAGGATGATGTGACCAATAACTGTGTGTAACATATTGCATGAGTCCGTAAAGAACTCATTACACAACCCCTTACTTTTTGTCTCGATTTGATATGACTTGATTTTGTGCGGGTTGTTCGCTTACTTTGAATATGGATATATGTATGTACGTATTGTATTTATATTCAAAGTAAGAGGGCGATTTTATATGTGCTCGAGAGTCCGAGTCCAAGATACCGATGAAGTCGGGGTACTATCGAAAACTGTACATGATACTCAAAGCCTAGAATACAAAAGAGAGACTTAAAATTTGTATATAAAGATCTTCTGAATCGGGGCTTTTTTAGGAAGATCTGTCAGTTTTGTGCCGTGTTGAGGTTCCTAAATAAAAGTCAGAAAGATATAAGCCGTCCTGGATGAGGCATTTCCTGTGTATTTGATATTAAACGCAGTAAAGAGAAGGGACCGTTTGGAAAATCAGTGTCTAAAGCGATGTTTACGATCATTTTCCGTTGAGTGTGTGCCAAAGGGGGGCAATTGATGCGTCGCTGTATCATCGAAAAGATGAAGCTGTCTGCATTTGTTGAGGCCATTTGTTCGTATAGTCTTAGATACGAAACCTGACAGGAGTGAAAACAAGTGTCCATTGTTTAGATGCAGTCAAAGCAGCAACCGCGCGATGCAAAGGGCAAAAATGAAGGAGAATGAGACTAAATGAATTTGTTCATCTGTCGGAAATATATACGATTATGTACATACACATGCATTGAAATAAATACTACAACGCAGGCGGAAAGGGAGGCGGGTGGGGGAGTGGGGGCGTGGGGGCGTGGGGGTGATGGTGGTGGTGAGACTTGGAGTGCGAATAAGCGGCCAGAATAGGGTTGGAGCAATAGCACTGCTTGCATTTCTCTTCCATTCTATAATTTGGCGGCAACGCGCGTTCTATCTACAATTACAAACTTAGACGATATGTCTAGAAATAAGTACACATACATGCAAACAACCGTTTATGTATGTACGTACGAGTATATATGTATGCGAACGCAAGCGATGCATGATAAAGTGCTAACCTGCTCAAACTATGCCGCGATTGGGGATCTTTTTAGGCCTGTTCTTCGACTGCGTTTAGAATGCAACAAAGCAAATGAAGCGAAAAGGGGTAAAATGGCGATTGGACAGTGTTAATAGTGGGAGAGTTGCTCTCGTGGGTAGGTCGTCAAGAGTAGAGAGAGAGAGAGAGAGAGAGTGTATCAGATTCTAATGACTCACGCCGCAAAAAGAGTGAGTGCTCTTCTTATTCCATTCCCATTTCAGATTATTCTGACATTATCACGAATAATGTGGGTGCAGAGATAATGAACGCTTCCAATTTAGTCATTCCTCGCTCGTGGGATCACTTGCGATATACATAAAGTCATTTTATGTGGCTGTCCTTTTAGCAGGGTTAATTTATTTCTATCTATTTGAGGATGAGTATTCATTTTGTGCAAATGCGAATATCTTATAAATCAATGAGAAAGATTATAGAAAGCACTGCAGCTTCCCAAAACTCATCCTTCCACTCATGGATATACTCGTACTCAATAGTCAATAAGTATATGAGTAAAAATAATCGATGCTCAAACTCTCCAAGCTCGTACGTACTTTTTTCTATGATTACAGAAAATCAAATATTCTCAGAATTCTGCAAACACTTGAAGGAAATGCACATAAAAAAGAGAAATGCCACAAAACGAAAGGCATGAAAACCCGGAAAACTGCAATAGAGATCACTCGATTCATTTAAAACTGAAAAGTGGCGAAAAAAGTGGTAAAAAGAAGTAACATCAAGTGATTCGCAAACTCATCAGTTCGCAACAAACGCTTTTGCACTGCTCGCATTGCCGTATGAATCAGGCCTCAGGCGGCGCGCGTTTTTTTCGCTCTCAAAAAAGGACATTCTAAGAGGCAAAGCGTACTTTTAGGCGCTGAAGAGCCACTGCCTATGCCGACATGTGTTTGTGTATGTGCCTGGTGGTACGGCTGCGAGTATTGCTGCAATGTTGCATTGTCGCGCATTACAGCTAGTAACGTGACGGCGATGGTGACGGCGACGGCAGCGACCAGGGCGACAGGCTGAAATGTTTCCCATTTCGTTGTAATTAAAATTCTGTTAGAATGCTTTGTGTACTTCGGGAACGCGCAGTTGACAAGCACAAAGTCACTCGCCAGCGCCGTCTTTCTCTTCACTTCGCTTTGCTTTGCTTTGCTTTGCTTTGCTGCGGCCCGTTGTACTCGTATTTTGAATGCTAGAAGGGCAACGAGTCGCAATTGTCGCTTTTTCAACCCTTCGCTATACCATCTCGTCCCTCTTGCGGACTGCGGTGGTGGCGGTGGTAAGTGCAGTGTCCGGTACTTATCTGCACCTACATATTTTCAGGTGCAGTCAACATGCTGGCCCCAAGACGACATTGCTGGCCGGCCCTTCCTGCCATCTGATTTGAGGATATTAGATCTTCTTGTTCGGGGCTTTTGTTTTCTGGAGCAATGACACCACTCAGCCACCTCGGTAGCCTCCGTCGGCCGGTGCCGGTTGCTTATCGCTCCGCTCTTATCGCACAGCTCGAGTGGAGGATGCAGTCGACCACTAACAACAATTAAAAATTTGAAATTTGCCAAATAATGGCTGCTGAGCCGCTTCGCGTTCCCAACCACCGTCCAGCCGTCACCCGCCAGCCGACAGCCGCTGGAGTGAGTGCACCGAAATGAATTATAAAATAAATGAAACCATTCCTTAGCTTCGCAGTGCCGCTGCTGGTCACCGAAATCCCCGTTAGTGCGGCGGTATAACGTCCGCTACAGCAACGTTTTTCGATTCATGAAATTTTTATTTTATTTAAATGTAATTATCTGCTTGAATAAAAAAATCATCGTCATGAGCACAAAAAACCAAAAACAAATAAAAATTAAAAATAAAACAAAAACGGCCTCAAAAAAAAAAAAACCACAAAAAAAGACCAAAACAAAAAAGGGCACAAAACTTTTAAATAAGTAGAGTATAGTAGAGTAGAGCGGGCGTGGCTTTTTTTTACACATTAAAAACAAATACGGCCGACTGCGGGCTGGTGTGGAGCAGGGACCAGGGAGCAGGGACCAGGGAGCAGCGTCGCATGGCCGGCATCGACTCGCATTTCCATCACCAACACAGCGAACGCAGCGTGGATACGCTGATGATTACTGTCCACGTATGAGAATGGGTGTGCGTGCGCGTTCGGTGCTTCCGGGCGCCCGTAGGACCCAGCTGGGCGGCTGAGCCCTTGCAGATTTGTGCGTACGTGTGTGTTGGATATTTGGCGTTTTTTTTTTTCTCTGTTTATTTCAAGAAGTATTCTTTTATTTGGTTTTTTGCAATAAAAAATTACATAAAAAATTAAACAGAGGCCTCCTCGAAACGCAAAAAAAAAAAAAAAAAAAAAAAATTTAAATAAAACAAAATTAAATATGCACTAACGATATACATATACGCATACTTATGTACTTGTATAAATTAATATATACATTTATTGGCTTATATGTGCGTACCCTGCAAACATTTTCAGGTATAAATACATATACACGGCCATGTCTGTATGTACCTACTCCTATATGTGTGTACATAAATACATATGTATGTATGTATGTATATGCATATGCGTGTGTATTGCATCGAGAAATGCGTGCGCTATGGATTTTTACTTCACTCTTTACTGTTTTATTCTAATAAATATGTCTATTTAAATTTTTTTATATATTTTAATATGTATATATATTATAGTTATAAAACTGTAAAATTAATTAAATAATCATAAACCCCTTAAAAATTTTAAATGTAAAAACACCCTTAAAAACGTTAAACATTTTGCGCGTTTTTTCTGATATTTCTCCATATCGTCCGGCCGCTTTCCGTCTATCGACATTTCAATGACGACGTCTTCATTGGTTGCGGTCTTCACCGATTTTTACCAGGACAAGAATCCTTCCAAGATCTTCACAGGATCGGTTTTGTGCAAAATGTTAATTACTCGACTTATTGTGGCGGCTGAGGAGGGGCGGGTGAGACGGCAGGAGCCCCTCTTGTCCTGCCCTGGTTGGGTTATCCTCGACTAAGGTATGGCTTCTGGTGCGCATCAATTTTTATTTCTGCAGAAAAATCAAAGAAAAAAAAAAATTATCTTATTAGAAGTAAGTACTGTAATATTTAACAATAAATGCGAGTAATTGTAAAACATAATTACGCAATTTTTCTCTGCTCTTAGTACTCCGAGAAAAAGGATGAGAAGCACAAAAATGTTAACTCATGCAATACACGTAGGTATGTATATACTATTGTGCCTATGAAATTTTTTTTTAATTATAATATTTATTGTATAAAAGCTTAATAATCATAATTACTGAGATGTTTCTAGTCTTTGTCTTCTATTGTCTTTTTAAATTACGAAGAGTGTAAGAACTACCACTTTCTGTTAATACGTAATGAATAGCCCTGTCTTATAAGTCTTGTAGATTTTTAAAAGCGGCATAGCAGAAATACTATATTGTACTACGTTTCATAAGAGCATATAATCAAGAAGTTATTTGTGCAAAGATATTGAAGAAAGGATGTCAAAGCAAGTCTTTTTTTAACTTTTTCTTTTATAAAAATTTATAAAAATTTTTCAGTTATAAAAATTTATAAAAATACTTGCAGCTATACGAAAAAAAAAGGTTAAGAAAAGACTGCTTATGTCATTAAGCGAGTAAGAGTAAAAGGAAACAAATTTACAAGATCTCTTTGTACCTCAAAATATTGTAGGGCATTTTAAAGGATCGTCTTCTATCAACGGATTTCACTTTTAAAGCTAACTCGTTCAGTATTAATGTCTTCATAGTTGTCATTCAGGAGGACTCTTGCGCATGTTCCACTTATGGATTCTTGCATTTTAATCATTTATAGCATTTGCGTGTAGGCAAATGGTCGTTTGTAGGAAGGAGTAGGAAATGGGTCTCCTACTTTAAAAGATACCATTTCCCAGCGAAAGAATAAAAAAATATATGCAAGATTTGAATAAGATTCAAAGAAGAATTCTTTACAAAAAAAAAAGGTTCTAATTGAAAAATGTAATTTTTTCTGAATGTTTAATATAACAATACGTCCCTAAAATTAAAGAAAAAAAACACATCCTTGCTAACAAAATAACCATATAAATAACCACATGTGAGTACATACGTCTATGAGATATACATAAGTTTCATAATAATGAGAGGACATTACCGCCTTACTAATGCGTTACTTTTCTGTACGATACAAACAAATACTTGCCAAAAAGTATAGTTTCTTAATTTCATTTCCTTTTATTGTGAGAAAATAAAGAGAAAATAAAAAGAAAGGTTTTCAAAGGGAGTTTACAAATTAAACTCATCAGTATTAGCGCGTTTGCAGAGACTGAGTTGAAGACAAAAGATACCTAAAAAATTAAACTGAAAAAGTTATTTTCTCGAATTCAAATTTAGGTATACAAATTCCGACTTAAAAATTTGAATTACAATAAAATCCAAAACAGCTGAA
The DNA here is from genome assembly GCA_949752815.1 of Conops quadrifasciatus. Classification (NCBI taxonomy): domain Eukaryota; kingdom Metazoa; phylum Arthropoda; class Insecta; order Diptera; family Conopidae; genus Conops; species Conops quadrifasciatus. Next base: position 26,560,048 of record OX457081.1, on the reverse strand, counting down.
CATTTTAACTTCTGGTAAATCCAAAATTGAGGAAATTATCAACATGCCTTTGATTTTTTTAATCTTATGAGGTCACAACTGAAACCTCCTTTTCGAAATGCTGCGATCGACAGCGGCCAATAACTTTCTACACTCACAGAAAATACAGAAAATACTCGGCTACAGACGATTTTGGTTTTGGCAAAAAAAATTATAGTCAAAACCTTATTTGTTTTGATTACTTTTTATAATCTTTCATTATGCTCTTTAAAAATCTATAAAAAAATATATTTAAAAAAAAAAAATACATATATATAAAAAATATATATGTGTGTATATAATATCTATATTTTTATATATCTATAAAAAATCTGTTAAAATGCAAAATTTTCTGTAAAATTAAAATGAAAAAATTTAATTTCAACAAATTTTTTAAAGGTTAAATCATCAAAGAAATACATAAAATTAATTAAAAAATTTCATATTATTTTTTTGAAGCTGGCTTGCATTTACATATAAATTATTTACTGGCTTTATTTTGTAAAAGAATTTATAACATCAGTCATTTTGTCGATTAACTCAACGCCCGTTAGATTATAAAAATCCTTTAGAAGAAGCTATACCTACTAATAAAAGTTAAAAAAATTGTCGCTAGCTATCGATCGATATATGTACGATAGAAGGAACAGTCTTCATCTGAAATCTTGCTCAAATAATAGTCCTGTGTTATTATTCGGAGCTTGTACAAGTATCGTATATACATTTCCTTTCTCTCTATCCACCTCATTTAGGTTCTTCTATTCCTATTACTCCATCAAAATTTGTTCTTTCTTATTTACAAAATAAATCCAAAGCCCGGCCCTGTTTCATTTGGCTTTACTCAGCCTTCGCTTTCGTTTTTAAAGATGTATAGAAGAGCCTATTCAGGCCCAAATAGAATGACGGAAAGTTATACAATGGTAGCAATACTTTTTCAAATAAATATAATTGAAATTTCCTTTCAGTTCTTAGGCGGGTGAGGAGGGGTGAGCATAAATGTGCCCCTGAATCATAAGGACAAAGAGGAAGTTTTAATTTTTCTTGAACTTTCAAACGATGACTTTGTAATGAAGTTTTTCTCATTTTTCGTGAGGCTGAAGAGTAACCGCTTTTAAAATAACTATGCCACATACAATACATACTCGTATATATTCACGAGTACACATACATTCGTACGCGCAAACGTATTACAACAAACGCATTTACTACATCTTATAACATTTTGTACGAGTATCCTTCTGCTTATAACGTGTACCTACATATGTATGTAAGAACAGAAGACGAATTGAATAAATTCTGAAGTCGAATGTGAATTGTACGCAACGTTATTAGAAAGTTTCTCAGAATGATGGCAAAATAAGTTGTAATTCTTCTGCAAATATAAATACATTCATGCGTAGGTACATCTATGCATATGTATGTATATGTACATACATACATTTTAAATGAGCATGAGTTTCGAACAGGCTGCTGCGTCTATAATGTTAATGTTTTGTCTATATTTTTAAAAGACTTCACCTCTTTTATTTATCATCTTTATTTATGAAATTGTAACAGGAAAGGAGGGGGATGGGAGAGGGGCGACGGGAGTTACTCCAGCATTTCCTAAAAACTGTATTTATTTGAGACATTTCTGCGCGGGTATCTTTTTGAAAGTATTCAATTTTTAAACTATACCTACAAGTTGACGACGCTCCCCGAATTCAAGAAAAAACTAAGAGGCTCTAAAACTTAACCGAAAAAGAACTCTTTGCGAGCCGGACGGCTTATGTGTTATGTACATATATATAGAGAATGTATGGTGCGAGTATATTCACATTATTATACGTAAAATATTCTGAAAAAACTCCGAATAAGAGGTACCGACTAGTTCAAAGTTATTCCAAAGTTATTATGGAAAAGCTCCTCTCCTTCAAAAATTCTAGGTACTAAAAGGTTGTAGTGTAGATTTCTTTGATTCTGAGGAGGAAAAAGGGAGTTTTCAGAAGTTATAGAATGGTAGAAAGTCCCAAACTCTGGCTCTAAACATTATAAGTATACCAAATAAGGACTATAAGAAATGTCATTAAATCAATATCCTTATCCTGGTAATATTGTCAATTGGTTGAAAGATACAAGATCTGTTCAGAAAGTATCGCCAATTTTGAATTCTCGCGGGTTACGTATATTCCATTTTCAATTTTTTTTCACGGCGTTATGTTGGTACTTATGTCCCTTACTTATGCTGACAAGTTCGGCCACTTTGAATGTTCAGTTCATTTTTGACAGCTATTTTGCTTGGACGTGTTTTGGCTCGTCTTCGGTTTTTGCCAATCATGGAAAAATTCGCGATAGTTTTTGAACAGACCTCATAAATCCAAGAAAAGTGGTGTGAGAAGTTCCTTGTGTAAACTTGTAACGTTGTGCAAACGTGCAAGGAATTGAAATTCGAATCAAGCGCCAATTTCTTTTAATTTTTTAGTTAATACATATGTTATTGATATTTACAAGTTAAACCCATTTAAAACACGGTGTATATTTTCCTGTGACCACTTGAAAGATACGTGATTATTTTAGTGTGTATAATAGACCATCGCGATTTGCTAATAAAAAGTTTTATCGGACATTTTCCTTAAAAAATAAAAGAAACCTTACCCCAAAGGATTGCCAAAAAATATCGCCGATCAGTCTGTAATTATGAGTCTCGCAGAGCAATAAAAAACTTCCATCGAGTGTCGTGCCTGGAAATTGAACCTTTATCGCAACAGTCTTGATCAAATTTGACAAAAGATTAGCACCTTCATGCTCACAAGATCCATAGACAGAAACTTTAAGGTTCAAGGTCTTGCTAATTTTTATCATTTTTATCGATATAATCTCTGTAACTATAATATTTAGTTACAAAATAAAATAGCAATCAATAATCTTTTAGTGTCAATTCGCGCAGGACATAAGCTTAGGAATAAGAATAAGAAATAACTCTAGATCTAGGCAAGCAAGAGAAGAGAAAACGACATAAATAAATACATTATTTATCACATGAAAAATCTGCAGGAGCTACTGTTCTTTTCAAATATAAAAATGAAACCAGCATCGAGAGATATACAGTAATTTTCTCAAGAATAATTTTTTTAAAGATAAGTGAGCCGTTTATTTTAATCCCTTAAATATTCCGAAATTAAAAAGAATGTAATGACACCGCTTTAAAATAATCAAAGTCCATATATTCCAGCTTTACAAGGTTACTTTAATCATGAACAATTTCACTTACGATTGTACAAACGATCTGTTTTGACCATTTAGAATTGAAATAAAACATTTTGTCCATAAAAATATTAATCTTTTAAATTTTAATATGAAATACTCCTTATTAAAATATTTATTTCATTCAGAGTTGGGCATTAACTAGTTAAATCTGTAACTAGTTATCGTTATCGTTAAAGTTACTTTAACTTCGTTACTTTTAACGAAGTCCTCGTTACTCTAAAGTAACTAGTTACTTTGCTATCGTTAAAAGTTACTTTGAGTAACGAAGTAACGAAGAAGTAACGACGTTAACTGAAAGTAACGAAGTTACTTTCGTTACTTTTGTTCGCGTTAAAGTAACGCGCTACTTTGCTATCGTTAAAAGTTACTTTGAGTAACGAAGTAACGAAGAAGTAACGACGTTAACTGAAAGTAACGAAGAGTAACGAAGAAGTAACGACGTTAACTGAGAGTAACGACGTTACTTTCTCAGTTACTTTTGCTCACGTTAATTTAACGGCGTTACTTTCCAGTTAAAGTTACTCAAGTAACGCCACGCAAAGTAACGCGTTACTTTTTTCGAATTTAGTTACTTTTTATAGTTTCACCCAAAGGAGTGAAAATGTGGGTGAAAAATTTTTTGTTTATACCAAAAAAATTTTATTGCGTCAATCGATAGGAAATATCATGAAACGGATTTTGGACATGGTGGGCGGTGGGTGGGGACCCCCTAAAGTGGTCACACGGGGGTGTTTTGACCCAAAAATTTTTATTGCACAAATCGATAGGAAATATCATGAAACGGATTTTGGACATGGTGGGCGGTGGGTGGGGCCACCCCAAGGGGGTCACACGTGGGTTTTTTTACCAAAAAATTTTTATTACGCAAATCGATAGCAAATATCATGAAACGGATTTTGGACATGGTGGGCGGTGGGTGGGGACCCCCTAAAGTGGTCACACAGGGGTAAATTGACCCCAAAATTTTTATTGCACAAATCGATAGGAAATGCCACGAAACGGATTTTGGACTTGGTCCGAGGGGCGTTGGGTGGTCACACGGGGGTAAATTGACCCCAAAATTTTTATTGCACAAATCAATAGGAAATGTCACGAAACGGATTTTGGACTTGGCAGAAGGTGTACCGCCGAAGTGGTCACACGGGATAATTTCACCAGAAAAATTTTAGTGTTGAAATCCATAGAATATGTATATCACAAAACAAATTTTACACATGTACGTATACATACATACATACAAATGTGTATGTATGTGCATATACACATGTATGTATGTATGTATGTACATATACATACATGTATATATACGTACATACGTATATACGTACATGTGTAAAATTTGTTTTGTGATATATTCTATGGATTTCAACACTAAAATTTTTCTGGTGAAATTATCCCGTGTGACCACTTCGGCGGTACACCTTCTGCCAAGTCCAAAATCCGTTTCGTGGCATTTCCTATCGATTTGTGCAATAAAAATTTTGGGGTCAATTTACCCCCGTGTGACCACCCAACGCCCCTCGGACCAAGTCCAAAATCCGTTTCGTGGCATTTCCTATCGATTTGTGCAATAAAAATTTTGGGGTCAATTTACCCCTGTGTGACCACCCAATGCCCCTCGGACCAAGTCCAAAATCCGTTTCATGATATTTCCTATCGATTTGCGCAATACAAATTTTTGGGTCAAAACACCCCCGTGTGACCACTTTAGGGGGTCCCCACCCACCGCCCACCATGTCCAAAATCCGTTTCATGATATTTGCTATCGATTTGCGTAATAAAAATTTTTTGGTAAAAAAACCCACGTGTGACCCCCTTGGGGTGGCCCCACCCACCGCCCACCATGTCCAAAATCCGTTTCATGATATTTCCTATCGATTTGTGCAATAAAAATTTTTGGGTCAAAACACCCCCGTGTGACCACTTTAGGGGGTCCCCACCCACCGCCCACCATGTCCAAAATCCGTTTCATGATATTTCCTATCGATTGACGCAATAAAATTTTTTTGGTATAAACAAAAAATTTTTCACCCACATTTTCACTCCTTTGGGTGAAACTATAAAAAGTAACTAAATTCGAAAAAAGTAACGCGTTACTTTGCGTGGCGTTACTTGAGTAACTTTAACTGGAAAGTAACGCCGTTAAATTAACGTGAGCAAAAGTAACTGAGAAAGTAACGTCGTTACTCTCAGTTAACGTCGTTACTTCTTCGTTACTCTTCGTTACTTTCAGTTAACGTCGTTACTTCTTCGTTACTTCGTTACTCAAAGTAACTTTTAACGATAGCAAAGTAACGCGTTACTTTAACGCGAACAAAAGTAACGAAAGTAACTTCGTTACTTTCAGTTAACGTCGTTACTTCTTCGTTACTTCGTTACTCAAAGTAACTTTTAACGATAGCAAAGTAACTAGTTACTTTGGAGTAACGAGGACTTCGTTAAAAGTAACGAAGTTAAAGTAACTTTAACGAGGATGTAACGAATAAAAATTTTGCCCAACTCTGATTTCATTAAAGCTTTTGCGAAAAGATGCACTACCAGATTATGCTCTTTTTGTCTCTTGACTGAGTACATGCGCGGCATATATAGTCCCCTAGACTATATGCTAGAAATATTTTTAGCAGCCGCGCACGCGCTAAAACAAAGGACGTATGTATGTGCCAGATTTGAGTGATCGCAAAGATTTCAAACATTTTATTCTTACATTCAAAAAATATTTTGAAAATATATGGAAAGTGTTCCGGTAAAATAGTATCTTAATTAATTTTTGTGGCACAGCTTGCGATCGCGAACTGACTACCAAACGGCTCCATTTCTTTGAGCAGTTGGACTTCTCGATTCTAAAGAAATTGAATTTCAAAAACGCATTATTATATTCTGTGTTATTTTGGTACATTTTCCCACTTTCGATTGGAAATCCATCCAATATTCTTATTAAAACTTATAAAAAAGATTAATCAATTAATTAAAATGGTGTACACGATACAGACTGCATTAGCATTTTTCAAATTAGTCTGTGTGCTAAAATTTCTATTAAAATAATAATGAAAATCTCCAAATTAAGTAAATATTTTTTAAAACATTACAAAGTTTTTTAGAGCAAATCATAAGAGATATTTTAATACCACATCAATGCTATTTAGACACTAGATAAATATTTAGATTTATGTCTATGATACTATAGTACTCGACTGGCCTGTTTTGTGACGACACCGAAGTTAAAAGCAACCTTCGCATTGGCTGAGAGCTAAACATGTTCGCAGTGCTGAGAAGTTGCCACGTGGCCAGCTCAAGCCAATCACACTATGGCAAAATATTTAAACAAATCTAGGCCACCCCCGCATTCGGCCCGCGCCGCCAAAGTCGACACACAAAAAGTCCAGCAAGAAGTAGGCGATGAGGAGGAGGCGTCAACGTTGAGCATCCCGACCGAGCACACTGGGCCAATGCAGGCCTCTCGCACACACGAAGCACACACCCCCACACAGAAGGACTCCGTCGGCAGCCGCAGCCGACGTGCTTGCTGGGTGCCGTGTGCGTTCGCTGGCGCAGAGGAACTGTTTAGACAAAAGCCGTAAAACTTTCGAGGCCACGAGCAGAGGAGCCAATGCAAGCGAGTCAGTTGCTTCTAAGCAAATAGACGACGTGGCACACGAATAGTTTTAGCACTGTGTCGACGATTGCGTAGGGTTGCCAAGTGCTGGCACATGCATTCACAAACTTGCTTAACGAAAATATACACACGCACACACACACAAGAACTATTTGTAGAATGTCGGTAGAGAGAGGGAGAAAGTGGAATGTACATACTTCTTACAATCGGTAGGAGGAAGAGGAGTGGCTAATCTGTTTTAAAATCAAATATAGTTAGCCCGCGGCAGGTCCTAAAATATGAATATATTATATAAAACTAGTTAACACTCGATTATATCTCAAAATTATGTTCATTGTCACAAATGAAGTATGCTCGTATTGCCTACGAAACCTACTTTAGAATAGAAGCTAAGTTAATGCATTAAATTAAAAGAACAAAGTACAAAGTACATATATTGGTTTTTAGGAATTTTAAAATTTTAACTATAGTTTAAGAAAAAGAATATAGTCATATATGTATATAAGAATATAGTCAGAAAAAGTGATAATATTCGAAGCCGAGTTGAAGTCTGAACTTAGTGGTTCATGCAGGAGATAGATTGTAGATTGGTCTACAGACACTCTACTCTTTGGTCTACAGAAACTCAGACGTTGAAACTGAAGTATATATGGAGTCCTAATAAGACGGAGGCTTCTTCAATTCTTTAGCTCAGATGACGTCCGTTTGCTGACCGTATTTAACACTAGAATGCCTGAGGTTTTGTATATATCTACATACTCGCATATTGCCCGAAAGCAGTCAAATTGACTGCTAATGCTGAAAAGAAAAGAAAAGAAAAGAAAAGAAAAGAAAAGAAAAGAAAAGAAAAGAAAAGAAAAGAAAAGAAAAGAAAAGAAAAGAAAAGAAAAGAAAAGAAAAGAAAAGAAATACTTTAAAGCATTATTGAAAAGAATAACTAATGCTTAAAAAATTGTTCCGTTACCGTAGACAAAAAATGGATCGATCCATAGGAAAAAGATCGAGAAGTCGTGTCATTATAAATACATATAACTTTTTTCTAAACGAAGTTAAATAAGTATACCATTCGGCCTGGCCTAAGCTCATATACCCTACACCCGCATCTGTCGAAGTGATGACAAAAAGTGGGCGGGTGACACCTACTTTCATTTTATTTACAGGTAGTAAATTTTGCTTTATTTACATTTAAAGTTAAATTTACATTTAACTCATTTACAACATTAGTTTTGTCAGCAAACACCTAACTATATGGTACTATACTGGTTGGCAGACCACGCCCATTTTTAGGAATATATTTTATTCTAAGATGGTGGACTGAGAAAAGTAATTGTAGCTTAAAATTCACTCTACAAGCTGAGAAATTGAGCTATACACAAGGATGAATCAATATACGCTATAAAAAGTAGGCGTGGCACTGGTCCTGCAATCGAGATTTTCACAGACGGACGGACAGGCTAAATCGAATTAGGAGGTGATAATTTTCGAATTAGAAAAACTGCCCGTGGATTTTAGCGGGCAACTATGAGGTGACCTTGGGCACAAGAGCTTTACAAGCAGTACTTTTAGAAGCAGTGAAGCTGTCTCTCATATCGTTATTTAATGCATCCACATACTTTTGTTTTTATGACTATGGTTAGATTTTGTTCTTTTATTGTACGTTTAATCAAGATAATATTATTTTATATTTTATTTAGGATAAAAATCAAAAACATTAAAATTTTTTGTGAAAGTTCTCGCTTCAAACTTAAAAAAAATCGAAGGGAATTTTATTATTAACCTTACTCTATATTTACGATAATATATTATAGAAAAATACAAACAATATAATACAATATAATGTTTGTATAGAATGTAGTCATAAAGAGGAAAAAATGCTCCACCAGGCACAAAGACAAAATGCTTATTCTATTAAATTTTATTACATATTTGTAATTCACAATTTGCATTTTATTTTACAACCATTTATTCATATAAAAAATGTTCAAACATAAAAATTTGAAGCATTTCATTCGCGAGTTGGGTTAAAAAAGCCTTCTTTCTTCAAAAAAAGACGAAACGGCAGCTTTTCTACCTTTTATTCGAAATGATTGGTTTGTATCTCCTTGATATGGATATACATATATGAGTGCGCGCGTGTGTGTGTGTGTGTGTGTATGTGTGTATGTGTGTATGCTTTGTGCGGAATCAGCACTACGCGTTACAGAATCTCTAACGACCAAAAAGGCTATATTAACTTTTACGGGAGGTCTTTATATGCTTCTTGGTTTCTGCCATTTTTAGAAGGCATCTCCAATTTTTAATAACATGTCATAAAATTATTTTCGATTTGCCGAAACTGTGTCACAGTCACGAATGTACAGAGGCAGGAGCATTACTTGTGAATATAATGTCTCTTCCTTTCCATTCCGTCATCCTGATTATTTTGTCATCACGAAACGGCAGCGGCAATATTTTGATATCAAGGATGTCAAAAATGAACAAAATGTTTTATTACTTGACCGATCTTTCTTCATCTTCAATCAGTCCTTCAGCCTTTTTATTACTTATTATTCTTTGTAGCTACTCGTACGTTGCAGTAAGGATCAATGGCTTACTGTGCCGCTACAAAAACTACATAAAGTGACATAGTTATGGACCACGGCGAAATGATGCTTCTTGTAGCACACATTTTTTCCAACTCTTTGGCAAACATATTAGGAAAAATATTCAGGTTGTGATGGGTAATAATCTTTATTCCTTTATAATTAAAAGAGACCATTGTAGGCTTGGCTCTTATGCTCTTAAATATTGGTCTATTTATGTCTTTTCATAAACTCTTTTCATAAAATTTTATTCAAAGATTTTCGATTTTCTCTTCTTGAATGGAACAGGAAGAAACTGATTTTAAAATATTTCGGATTTTATATAAATAGATTCAGGCGTACTGTACTCAGTTTTGTTGTTTTTTAATATAAAAGACGCAAAAATATTTTTGGTAAATGAAAAACAATTCTTTAATAGAAATATAATGAAAACAAATATTTATAAGTATCGTATAAGAACGCATATATGTATGTATGCTCTCTTCGACTTACTACATTTGTCCTTAATCCTTGCTCTAGCTTGCAAAATTTTTTTTTGATTTTTTTGAATATTGGGAAAAATCGTGGGAAAATGGGAAAAATCATTCGACATGACCTCAAACAGGTATTCATGAAGTGAAGTATGGAATTATAAAAAATAATATAAAAAGAGATTTTTTTACAAATCAAAATTTTAATCCCCGCAGGCTTGAATTGCTGAGAATAACTTTATTAATTTCTGATTATTTGGTTCTAAATGCATATACTCGTATGTACATACGTGCAAAATTATTGAAAATTTTAGGAAATGAGAAACCTTGATAATCGTATATTTACTTTTGTAGGAGTTTTAGTAACGCGGATGTACACGATTTGTGATCTGGATGCTTGCAAAACCATTTTGTGTTATCTAAAATAACTCACTGATTCCGGAAGCGCATCTTCTGTCATATGGTTTTCGAGATATAGACAAATCCGTTTTTCAATCGTGCAAAAATTTGATTAATTTGCTAATTAAACGACGGAAATGCAAAAATTCAAGCGGTATAATTATTATATTATTATAATTATTATTAAATTATTATATATTATTATTATATTAGTATAATTATTATTAAATTCTCATTTACGAATTTACTAATTCTCATTTGAAGAAAAAAAATTTTCAAATTTTCGAAGCCAAAAATTTTCCATTTCATTCTGTTTATAACAATTGTTTTAGTAAGTTTTTTCGCAATGTTTTTTCAAAAATTTTTTCTAATTTTTTCTATTACATCTATAGTATAGAGCAGATCGTTTTATAGATTATTTGCGACGAATCTTAACGAAAAAGTAGCTTTTTCTTCAAGTTGATGCCTCTTTTTAATCTTTGGCAACTTCCACATTAAACCACATTAAAGCCTCTCATCCTCTCTCTCTCTCTCTCTCCTCGTTCCATATCATTTCCTTCATCTCGTTACAAGCGTTTACATTCAGTTTGGATTAACATTTCGTTGAAGCTCGCGGTTGTAAAGCTCTGGCGCGATGTTCATTGAAATGTTGCCTCAACTTCGGTTCAAATTCAAGAGGAATGCACTCGTTCGTATGAGTATTGGTTGGCATGTGGTGGTGTGGGGGTGTGGTGTGTGCTGTGGGTTTTACGTATGGTTATTAAAAATCATTTGATAGAGGAATCAATATAGCATAATATTCAGCTATTTCTTCTATCCATCAACGCGATTCCATCATCGATATCTTTTTAAAACAAACAAAAAATTGATAATATTTGTTGCTGTGTTCCTTTTTTTTGTGTGTGTATAGGATTTTTAGTGTTAAGAATTAAATAGGAAGGAAAAAGCGAAGGAAGGAGCAAACAAACAGCGCTAGTAAGTAGTTGCGTGGGTTGAGAGAAAGCCTATCGAACGTATTGCTCGGTTATTCATGTACACCACCGACCAGTTCGGTCCACACCCCCACCCCAACCCCCTCACCCCCGGCCCCCTGGATCTAGTTAAAAACTTTTTTATTTAAGTTGTTAGTGGAAAACTGTAATTTTGCAAGGGCAAAAAGAGAAAGGGGGTGGTAGGGGGGGGGGGGAAGTAGGACAATGGTATGGTATCGCACATTGTGCAGTTTCCATTTTAAATTGGATTTCTGAATAGACGCAGTCTATAGAATTCAATACGAATGACGGATAGCCGTTTTTAATGAAGTAATCGGATCGTCCGAAGAATTATTTCCAAAAGACCTAACGCTGCGAGCTTAGCAAGTATTTAGCAACTATTTATTTTATAGTATTTCGATTTAGAGTAAATCGAAGAACACAACGCTTTAGTGGCATTTTAGAGGCGGTTTTTTCTTTGGGATTTGAGAACACTAAAGTTCGAGTATCCACTTAACAGCTAATGTATTTACGAGTAGTTATATACATACACGGTACAAGTATTTTAATCGGCTCTTTCTATGAGGTAAGAGTTAAGAAAAGCTCTGCAAAAAACCCAGACAAAAAAAAATTGCGAGGGTAAAGGATTTACGGCTTAGCGTAAGGATTTATGTGCCCCTTTTACACGGCAAATATTTTATTCGTAATTTCCTGAAACGACTTTTTGAGATTTTAAACTCGATTCTTTCGAAATTATTTCGATAAAAAATTAGTGATAAAATATGTATATATATATAAAATTTCGAAAACTGATTATAAATCAAATAAACAAACTCTTCTGATGAAACTTTCTACTGATTTAGTATTTCCAGATTGAATGAAATTAAGTTAATCGCCTCTGACAATAACTTTGTGGCATTTAAAAAACAAAACTATTAATAATAGAATACTGTTTTCGTAAATTTAGCACATGTTGTAAGCGATCAGCCTCCTCCGTTTGCGTTTAGCTTGTAATCAGTTTCGGCAGCGGTGACGGTGACGGTGGCGCTGGCAGCGGCTGTCGCGAAACAAAAGCACTTGGACAGCAATAGATAAAAGCATTTATCATCGACATAATGATCAATTGCGCGAGCAAAAACCCAAAACCATCCAAGCAATCATCGGCATCACCACCGCCAATCACCAGCAACACGCAAAGTGCCATTGCCTGAATAGAGTGGAACGACACCGTTGCTGTTGCCCTCACCGCCCTCACCGCCCTCACCGTCATCGCCGGCGTTACTGCCGCCCACTCCTCAAAATGCTGCACTGACGGGAAGGGCAGTGGCGAAGGCCCCACAAAGCATTCAACCAACAAACTAACATGCTCGCATACGCGGCAGGCCGCGTGCAAGTGCCTGATTACCGGTCATACGTGCCGAATTTCGATGTGGCGGAATCCTGGCCGCACCCACACCCCCGCAAGCGGGTGCCGCGGCGGGCGGACGGTGAGCGTTGGTGTGCAGGCGGGATGGTGATACTTTTAATGACTGAAATAAAACACTAAAAGGCGGCGGTTCAAAGCCATAAAAAACAAAAGCAGAAAAAAACTAACAAAAAACATAATAAAAATAGAAAAAACTGCAGCTGCGTAGCAAAAATTATAATAATATTCGCCCTCAAACCTCCGGCTCGCCCATAATCCAGCAGCCGCCGAGCGAAGGACCGAAATACGCAGCGCCCTGCCGCAACGCAAGGCGACGATAACAACAACAACAACAACAACAACAGCAGCAGCAGCCCAACGTCATCAACATAATGCACCAACGCAAACATTTTATTTGTATTGACGAAAAACAGAAACAAAAAAAAAAGCTAGCAAAAAATCCAAAACAACCAGAAATAAAAATATCGCATAAAAAAGCTAAAAAAACGGAGCCGAATCCGCACAAAAATCGGTGAGGCGGGCGCGGGGGGAACTACTTATTGTTAGTACATTGTTTTCAATCAGCCAATAAAAATGCAGTCATTATTCGAGCCGTAAAACGCTCGCACTTTTCGTTCAGCTGTGCGTTAACCCTCGGCAACTCACCACGACCACGACCACGGCCGCCCAGCCGCCCAGCCGCGCGGCGCCTCACCTCGGCAGCGTGGCCGACGCAGGATGTGTTCAGTTGGTTTTTTATTTTGTTTGATATGGTTTTTTGATGGAAAAAATCCAAAAAATAACTAAAACAACACAAAAATTCGCCGTCGGTGGGCAGGAGCGAGCGAAATGACAGCAGAAAGAGTTGCACATGCAAAATAACGTGCCGCTCTCTGCACGCACAAAACCGAACCACACACGGCCGAGCACATGGCCGCATTCGGGCCGCATTTCGTCCGGGAAAGACGACTCCGTCCAGAGGACGAAACAAGCGCAAGCCGCAGGCGACTTACAAAAAAATCGAAGTCGCAAAGATTTTGTTCCTGAAGAACTCCGGGCCGGAAGTCATGTTAAGACGGCTCGTACTGCGGCCTCAAAACGGTGCAGGTCCTCGCTTTGAATGGGCGCCGCTCGCTGAGGCGCCTCGGCCTCGCCATGTGCCGGCCTCGGTGGCCCCTGGCGACTTCTCCGCCATTTCCACTTCCGTGCGAGAATGAACAAACTGCAGAATGAGTGGAAAATGCGTTTCGGCCTTCGCCAACCAACAACACAACTACTCACCACACACGACTTATTTTTTTTTCGGGAATTCGCATAAAAAGCGCACGAGTACGTCAAAAAAAACCAACTAGAACTTTTATTTTATCATGCGATGGCACGAGAATGGGACTGGACAACGGACGATGCACGATGGATGGCGGATGGCGGACATCGGTTGCAACAACACCGTTTCGGATCTGTTCCGAAAAAGCCCAGCTGGCGGATAGAATGCATTTCGGGATGCACTGGCGTCACTCCGCCGTCACTCCGCCGTCCATCCGGCCACTTCAGCCGACTGCCAGGTTAAGTAGCAGCGAGTCGCCTCGTACGAGCGAGTGGGATCCTCTCCCATGGGTCGCCGAACGCCAACGACCGACCGGCGCCGGCCGGGTATGGGGCGTTATATCGTATTTTTCCCAAATAAAATAAAAATGATCAAATGAATAAAAATAACACGAAAGCAAACAAAAGCATACTCTATAAAAGGAAGAAAAAAACCGAAATAGATGACAGCAGCGGCTGTGGCAGCGGCAGCGGCAGCAGGGGGTAGCAGGGGGTTGCAGGGGGTTGCAGGGGGTTGCAGGGGGTAGCGGAATTACAAGCGAGCCGTGGCGAGCGAGCGAACGAACAGCAGCCGGACGCAGCAGAACGAGTCCTGGCGTGCTCTGCGAAGGTGCGAGTGAGCAAGCGTACGAATGAGCGAGCGAGCGCGAGTGCAGGTGGGGCGATAGGCCCACTGAAAATAAAAATTAAAAACTCCGCCCTGAAAGCAGCAAACTTAAAAAAAAAACAAAAAACTAATAAAACTAAAAAGCATACAAAATCGCGGCCGGCATGAAATGCGTTAAGTACATGCGGAGCGCGTTAAGGGGGGGGGGGGAAGAGGGAGCGAGGAGCCCGCTAAATAAATGTAAATCAATTTGTAATGCGAACAAGCATGCATACGCAGTTACCGCAACGACAGCGACAACGACAGCGACAACGACACTGACAATGAGAACAGCAACAACTACAGCTATAACACCATCGATGCATCGGCATCGGTATAGGCCAAAGATAACCCGTTTAACGCTGACAGCTGGTCTTCTTAGCCGATCCGATTCAAGTGAGCCTTTGATCTCGACTTAAAGGAACCGATTTACGGATATATTGTATTTTTTTAATTGCTATCTGTAACTGATTCGTCACGCCCAGCGCCGTCTTTGCAGTTTTGTGAAATATACTCGTAGTATATTCGTAGATGACGGACGATATATAGGTTTAGACGGCCTGCCCTATTACTCGTACGTAAAGCTAGCAATAATCTATGAGTATAATATGGCTGGACCATGAAGTCTCCAAAAACAAAATTTCCAAAAACAAAATCTCCAAACACAAAATCGCCACAAACAAATTTTCCAAAAGCAAAATTTGCAAAAACAAAATCGTCACAAACAAAATTTTCAAAGACAAAATCTCTCTCGCCCGCGGCAGAGATCAAAAACCTTCTCCGCCTTTGATGAGAAGTACTGTTATATACAGGGTCCTTTTGGCCGTTTCGCTGCGAAAGTATTTCTATATAAAGGAAAGGCATGTATGGATCTTCTTAACCCAAATGCAATTATACATTTGAAATTACTGTATTGAGTTTTTTGTAGGTTGGAGGTTTGGTCCCTGAAGAGAATTTGTGCCTGTACTTAGAAACTTTGTACCCTGAAGATTTTTCGTCTCTGGAGATTTCGTATTCCTCGCGGCCTTCTTTCCTTCCTGGAAAGACTACAGATTTTTTATAAATAGGCAATTAGGAAAATATTGTTCTCAGTGTAGAATAACTCTGCTTCTCTTCTTCTAGCTATTTTCGTATAATTACTGATTATTAATAAATTCCTTGGTATTGGTTTTTGGTAAAGAGAATATTGTTAGTCTAATGATTAATAAATTAATCGAACTGAAATTTAAAAAAAAACTATTCGACACTTTCAACGACACTGCAACAATTTTGACGAGAACAACAGACTTCAGCAGACAACAATCTCAGGCGCTATAAAAAATTCAAAATATTTACAGATTAAAATAATTTCAATTCTAACATTATTTAGTCGCTTCCTAAAACGACGCGTCGCTTCTTATTTGGGTATGCCTCCACACAATACATATATTCATTCAAAATATTCGTGCATGCATACACATGCATACATACTACATACATATATATACACATGCATACATAATATATACATATATATATGTATGTAGGTTGGGGCCGGTCGAATCCGAATATGTTTGCAGAAATAATAACTTTAGAGCGTTCAAATTTTAGCTCAGCAAAATTTAAAAATTTTAAGATTTGTTTTAATTTATTGTACTATGCTACTATCTGTGTATTTCTGTGTATTGCATCTTTTGCATGCAATTTTCTTATCGCCCTTCACTCGTTCGACGCGTAGTTTCGCGGGAGTTCACTGTATATACGCTATATTATTAAAAACTCAACCGCGCCATCTATGGCTTGGATATTGTTAATGCACAAGAATATATTTTTAATTTTATTACAACCAAAAAGTCCTGCGCGCCTTCATACGCACAGACAGACACACACAGCTATTGTTCAGCTAATAGTCGTCCCCCTTCCGGGACCGCGCATAGGCACCGCGATCTGGCACATCATTACTTTTGGCACCGAAATATTCTTGCATAGTGCATACTTCTGTCTGCTTGTAATTCAAAATCCGTCCGTCCGTCCATCTTTCGTGCGCCCATCTATTGTCTCTATTGTGACGATCTTCATCATAGTTTCGAGCGTTTTTGCACTTTTTTCTGTTGTTTTTTTTTTTTTTTTTTTTTGTAAAATTTGTGCAATTTTGATGCGCGAATGACAGACAGCCCGACAGCCGCAGTT
Organism: Conops quadrifasciatus; assembly: GCA_949752815.1. Taxonomy (NCBI): domain Eukaryota; kingdom Metazoa; phylum Arthropoda; class Insecta; order Diptera; family Conopidae; genus Conops; species Conops quadrifasciatus. Next base: position 26,543,206 of record OX457081.1, on the reverse strand, counting down.
AGAGCGACACGGAGGCGTGAGACAGAGACAAATGTACCTTCTTCAGCTGGCCCATTTGTCTGCTGCTGTCGGTGCAATTTATTTAAAAGACACTCGAAAGCTAAGGAGAAAATCACTCTTGCCGCAGCCTTTCGACAATTTACACGGAACTGCCAGCCGGCCATTTTTATTTCTGTTCTAATTCATTCGCTGTACGAGTCAGTATTCTTGTTGTTCTGCGATGACGAAAGTCGCAGAAAGTCGATCTAACAGCAGAGGATTAACCGGAGACTACTCCTTCCTTCCTTCCTTCCTTCCTTTCAGGTCACTTACGCCGCTAATCAGCAGACATGTGTGATGATGAAGCATCGGCTCTCGTCGTAGACAATGGCTCCGGCATGTGCAAGGCCGGTTTTGCTGGCGACGATGCCCCCCGCGCCGTCTTCCCGTCCATTGTGGGACGTCCGCGCCATCAGGGTGTGATGGTGGGCATGGGTCAGAAGGACTCCTATGTCGGCGACGAGGCCCAGAGCAAACGAGGTATCCTGACCCTCAAGTATCCCATCGAGCACGGCATCATCACCAACTGGGACGACATGGAGAAGGTGTGGCATCACACGTTCTACAACGAGCTGCGCGTGGCCCCCGAGGAGCACCCTGTTCTGCTGACCGAGGCCCCCTTGAACCCCAAGGCCAATCGCGAGAAGATGACCCAGATCATGTTCGAAACCTTCAACTCACCCGCCATGTACGTGGCCATCCAAGCGGTGCTGTCCCTGTACGCCTCTGGTCGCACCACTGGCATCGTGTTGGACTCCGGAGATGGTGTCTCGCACACCGTCCCGATTTACGAAGGATACGCCCTGCCGCATGCCATTCTCCGCTTGGACTTGGCGGGCCGCGACTTGACCGACTACTTGATGAAGATCCTCACCGAAAGAGGCTACTCCTTCACGACCACCGCCGAGCGGGAAATCGTGCGCGACATCAAGGAAAAGCTGTGCTACGTTGCGCTGGACTTCGAACAGGAAATGGCAACAGCTGCTGCCTCCACATCTCTGGAGAAATCCTATGAATTGCCCGATGGGCAGGTGATCACCATCGGCAACGAGCGCTTCCGTACTCCGGAGGCCCTGTTCCAGCCTTCGTTCTTGGGCATGGAGTCCTGCGGCATTCACGAAACCGTCTATCAGTCGATCATGAAATGCGACGTCGACATCAGGAAGGATCTGTACGCCAACAATGTACTGTCCGGTGGTACCACCATGTACCCAGGTTAGTCCACAAGTGCAGTGCAGTGGTTTCTCTGGGGACTAGTTTTTAATTTGATTCCTTCCTAAATCGCTTTCAGGTATTGCCGATCGCATGCAGAAAGAAATCACCGCCCTGGCACCGTCCACCATCAAGATCAAGATCATTGCCCCGCCAGAGAGGAAGTACTCCGTCTGGATCGGCGGCTCCATCTTGGCCTCCTTGTCCACCTTCCAGCAGATGTGGATTTCCAAGCAGGAATACGACGAGTCCGGTCCCGGCATCGTTCACCGCAAATGCTTCTAAGGAGGGCACCGCCACAGGCCGCCAACTATGTACGTCGTCACTCACCAGCAAGAAGCGCTTTTATGTTCCTATTCTTAGCCATGCGGCGAGGTGAAATATCTAAATATAAAAAAAAGACAAAAAGAATCCACTCAAAGTTAGTACTAAAATGTTTTTTTAAGTGTATGATCCGCAATACAGTTTTATAAAATATTCGAAATAAATTTTTTGTTCAATCGCTAAAAGCAGCAGCCACCAAGCACTGAAATAATACTTAGTGCATTTTAATTAATGGCACTTGGGATTTTCGAGGACTTGTGGGATTTTCTTTTCGAAAATGAAAATCATGTCAGATGAGAATATCTACTGATTCAACAGAGTTTTTCGGACAGTTTTTTTTCTTTTCGAAGTCCATAAATTAGAACTGAGTTATCATATTAAAATACTATGGTATTTGTATAGGAAATTATTCATATTTTCACAGAATTTAAGAAAAAATGTCGGCGGCATAGTGAAATTCTGATTTTCTTGGTTTATTTCGGACGCCAAATCGGAATTCAAGTCGCAATTTATAGAAAGAGAAAAGTTTTTCCTTCTTTTGCTATAAAGTTAAAGGCGTATATCGGGCATAGCTTCATTCATCTGTCCAATCTCATCTAATTTGTCCAATATCAACGTTCCAAGGCTCTTTATCCCATATGAGAAAATCATGCCCACACAAATGGAATGAGAACCCAAAGGGTTGTGCAATATATAAAGACAACTGGATTTAGGTTACAAGCAAACTATAGAGGAAGAATATGAATGGGCTCTACACATTCGAGAAATGCAGTTCACAATGTCTGGGCTCATTGAGATTGGTACCTTTTCTTCTGTGATCCTTTTATGGTTCGTAAATAATTCAAACGGTTCGAAATAGATTATGGTATGGGGTACAATTATACATACTTTCAGATGTCAAAATGACATAGTTTTGTAAAGAGAGACTAATTAGATAGATTAGAATGAACTGATGTGATCAAGAAATTCTGATTAGGAGTCGATTTCAAGCCCACTACGAGTACATTTATCCGTCCGAGTACCATTTGAAGTTCTATCGGGCTTAAGAAAACACCCTTTACTCGTACAATTAGCTTTGCGTTTTTCTATCAACGTATTTACTAATTTATTCTGGATAAAGTAACGCCATAACTAAGAGTCTATAGATAGTCTTCTGGAATGTTATTATTTTGAGGAACTTTTTGATACAGCTTTTCTCTATATATTTATTGCTCCATTAAAGCGGTGCTGGCCGGTCTCTTGTTTTTTCCGTTTCGCCCCAAACGACTTCACCGCTTGATGGATCATTACAAAGAAAAAAGCGGATCCGGATGAAAACTATTCACAGGAACAACAAGGACAACGCAATAGAACAAAACAGCAAAGTTGTAAAATTGATTCTTACGAAAAGTATCCGCGAGGTTGCTCAGAGCCGAATAGAGAGGCAGAACAAGAGGAAGAACAAGACAGGGAAGATGAAGCTGCAGAAGAGGAACAAGAAGCGGTCGCGGAAAAAGTAGTCAAGAACTTTGTAGCTAACCTCGTACCTAGAGGTCAACGGCGAACGTTTTACCGAAGGATGGACCGATGGTCGGTTTGTGGCGAGGGGTGGAAGTGCTGCGGGGGTGTTGCGCCATTTTCGCCCGAATAAAGATATCGAGGATTGAGTTATGTGCGTTACTCGGCGCAGTTTGTGCGAATGCGATGTAATAACGGAATCGTTACAGCCGCTGTGTAACGGAGCGTTCCAACGCGTCGGCTGCTTGTGCGGAGGGCGCGTCGGTGCGGTGCGGTGCGGTGCGTTTGCGCTGGGTCATGAATTTGCCATTTTACAGCCTCATATTTTTCGGGCGTCGTCTTCCTTATTCTGCGCTACAAAATAATAACGCTTAAACTTTTTAGTGTTGTCATTAAATTTTTCGTGTAAGTAGAGCTGTTTTGAAGCGTTGTTGTTGCGGCCCATAGTTGTTGTATCGGTAAACTTTGCTTCTTTGAAGACATCCAGAATTTGCTGTTGTTATTTACAATTTTAATATCTTCTTTTCGCGGCCCATTCCAGGGCGGCGCCTTCGCCTTCGCCTTCGCCTTCGCCGTCGCCTTCCCATGCGAAGCCTGAACGCGCGCGTATCGCACGGATGCGCTTTGGTTGCTGCCGGCACCAATCTCGGCCACACGATGGTGTTGCAAGCGGCTGGGCGGCGCTGCTGCCGGGCCTCGGAGCGTAAGACAACGGACGAGTGGTCTATAAATGCCGATACTGCCTTTTTATATTGCAGATATTTTTTAGCTGAAATTACGGAAATTAAAGAAGTGGCAGAGAAAGGCTGAAGGGACGCTGCGATCACGAGCGGGTTGTTGCCATAACCGCTGCCGCTACAGCCACCACTGCCGCCACCATTAGTAAGTACCGCGGTACGCCGTTAGCTTGCTTCCGCCGGGCGTTGCCGCCTGCTGACTGCCGTTGCCATAAAACAACAGTTACAGCACGCTCGTGCTATTTGCGCATTTTTTTAATATCCAGGGCGGTTTAACTTCTTCTGCGCTTTTATATTTAATCGTAAAGTTTAGAAACTTTGTAATGGCAGCTCGGCAGCATCGATTCCGGACCAAGGCGGCAGAGGCGCGACGCGACCAAGAAGAAGCGCCTGAGAAGGGATGGCTGCGTCCTCTAACTAGATAAACGTTTGCTTTCAACCATTCATCGTTCCATCCAGCCATCCACCTATGCCCTCCACCCTCCGTGTAGGGCAGTATGGGTTACCAGCAGCACTTTTTTACGGCGCGCACATGGGCAGCGTGCCACCATGCAATACGCCCGCCATCTCTGCTTTTCTTATTAGTCTATATAATGTTTATTTTATATTTTCTGTCGTATTTTTATTTTTATTCGTGCTTTTCATGACCTCAACTTCATTGCATAGAATTGCGATTAGAAGACGAAACAACATAAAGTTTACAAAATTACTCGCTCCGGTATAAATTCGATTACTCCGGAGCTGTTAAAATTTTCTCATTTATGGAAGCCGGAGCAGAGGAATCCGCACTACAGAACAACAACCGAGCAACAACAACAAGGTTGAGGTAGTTACACTAACAATTGAAAATTATATGCAGAGGATTGATTATAGACGACTTGTGCATGCAGGAAAAATTCGAATAAAATTCTATTCGTCTGCTACAAATATTGACATAATCAGAAGGTGCTTCTTTGGAGCCGAAAAAACTCAGGGCATGTAAAATATTCACCCTTTTTTCCTTATAATAAAGATATAGAAGAGTGTTAGATCTCTTTATAAAGTGTGTTTTTTTAAGCCCAAAAGAACTTCAAATGTTAAGAAATAACACAACAAATTTAATTTTAATAAAATTGTTTTATTCACTCGAAAGAACAAGACATGGCATTAACATTTGAAAATGATTTCGGGCATATGGCCACCGCGGCTGTTCTTGACGTAGTGCCTTCTGGACGTCCAATTTTTAGTAGCTTTTTCGAGTACTGCTGGCCGTATGTCACAAATAACACGGATAATGTTGGCCTCCAACAGGTCCATTGCTCGAAATGAACTTTTCGCCGAATTTTGATTTCAATAAGTCGATGGTTGCCGTCGCCGTATGGCAGGTAGCGCCATCCTGTTGCAACCACATTTCGTCTGGATCAATGTCATCCATATTTTTCAACAAAAAATCATTGATCGTGATGCGTTAACGATCTCCATTGACTGTAACGCGGGCTCCGGCCTCATTTTTGAAGAAATTTGAGGTCCAATGATGCCACCAGCATGTAAACTGCACCAAACGGTGCATTTTTCTGGATGGAATGGAGTCTGTTAAGTCTGTTGTGGATTCGTCTCACTTCATATGCGGCAATTTTGCTTATTAACAAACCCGTTAAGCCAAAAATGAGCCTCACCGCTAAGCACAATTTTGCGATAAAACAACGTCTAAAAGTTGCTCGAATCGACGACTGATTTTCAAAGTAAATTTGGATAATTTACTAGCGTTGTTCAAGCGCCATGAGTCTATTCATGATGATTTGCCAGACTATACTGAACATAAATAACAACAAGAGCAGTCAGAAGGACAGCTGGTATTGACAACTGTCGCTATCGAAAGTTCTATCTAAGCTAAAGAAACATCCTTTACATACGATCTAACATTTTCAGATGAATACTTCTGATCTTATCGGATTTTAATGCCTGTAAAAGTATCAAATACATTCTATCAATCAGAGCTTCCTTTCGACCTTCGCCGATTATGTCGTAATCCTGAGGTTTTAGCTCTAAAAAATAGCTACAAAAATCGCGCAAAAACAGGTAGAATGAATGATCTCATCACAACAATCTCCATCATTCCTTTTGGTATGACGAAATTGCAATTTTTTCATTTAAAAAAAAGAAAAAAATCTATTTCGCGAATTGAGCCTATTTTGTGCAGCTCGGTTTGCGTCAATTCGCGATTCGCGGCGTTTCGATGCATTTTTAAAATCAATTAAGACGGAATTTTTTTCCCCCAACTTTTGATGGACAAAATAAACGCATTTAAATATTAACGGTTTTTAATTAAATCGCATTTAATATTTGCCAATGAAGCGGGTGGTTTCCCGACTCCCTCCCACTTCTCTTGTCACGGCGGGAGGGGCCGAGAGGGGCTCCCCCACAAAGTTCTCGATGTCAGCTCGACCGCAAGAAGAACTTAACGAGCGTAAACTAATGCGGGCCACTTTGAGCGAATTTAGCTAAAGTACTCTTTACACTCATAAATGAATGCTTCGGTAGGAATTGCGCAACCATGTTGACCACTTTCCGTGAGCAACCATGCATTCACCGAAATCCACTTCACATTCTTTCGAAAATGAACAACAAACGGAGTCGAGGCCGTTTTTCACGAATTCATCACAATAATTCGGGGTAAAAACTGCAACAGGCAATGCTTAAACGATCTGCGAGACGTATTTTCATAGTAACATTATTTTTTGAGATTTTTCCATTGGAAAATGCAAAAAATCCATAAAAAGTGTCCACAATTGTTTAAAGCAACGGCATGATTATTGCGTCTATGGCAATCTTCATCGGGCGAAAAATGTTCGACATTTTGTTACGGTTAATGTAAAAGGGTTGGGTCTGAAATCTACCTTTCTAAGATTTTTAAGGTTTTTCTTCCCCAAAAAATCCAACTCCACAAAATCCACTTTTGGAAAATCCACTCTAACAAAATCCACCGATATAAAAATTCAAATAATAACATTAAATTTTCGCGGCCATCAAAGCCATGAAAACAATTTACGCTTGGCTCTTCTTCGGTCACGACAAGGGTTAATAAATTTTTTTTTCAAATTTATATTTTTACCTCACCTTTTCGATATGTAAAAATTTTTAAAATTATTAAAATTAAAAATTGAGTTTTCTATGTTAGTTTAATCAAAGAGTTTTTAGTGTTGAATACAAAACGGGGTCATTGTTTAACCGAAACGCAGCAAAAAGGGCACATTTTGCTTTGGCCAATAGAGGCGGCCACTTGATTGATGTTGTATAAAGTTGTATAAGTAACTTATAAACTAATAACTTATAAAGTTGCATAAGTACAAAGAAATTGTAAATGATCCAATTAAATCAAAATAACTCATATATGGAAATCGGTTGGTTTTTTTTAAAGGTTAATCAATATTTACATACCGACATAGAAGATGGCGCACCCATTATAATATACGCACTAATGCTGTAGTGCTTGAAAAAAATCGCTGTTAAGTATACAAAAACCGATGGAATTGAAAACATATTCCGGTATAAGGAATATAACAAGATGGACTATTGACTTCCTAAAGGGCAGGGTAGGTAGTTACATAGAAGGCTTTCCTCAGTCCAAAGAAGAAAACTTTACTGTCCTTAACTCTAATGTCCTAACATTTTAAATCAAAGTAGTATGAAACCAACCTGAGCTGGCCAAAAATACTTTTTTTTTTTCTGCTAATTTCGTGTGCAGACAAACCATCCGGCAATTCGAAATCTCTGAGATCTGCGTATATACTCGCTTTCACATACGTACAATCATACGATACTTACTTTTCGCGGACAGTTTCGAACCTCAACGCATTGTTATTATGAGTTCGATAAATGTACTCGCAAGAACCGACGAGTGTAAAATAAGAAAAAGAACCGGTAAGTTTTTCACCCTTTTTCTGCGGAGATGTCAATCGCTTTTCAACCCGATCGAGAACGTTTTTGCCGTTTTCTCCTCATCGTTACCATCATCTGCTTCCTCCTCTGCCGCCGACGACTGCACACGCGGCGGGAGAATAAGGCAAGGAAGACTAAAAAGAAACCCAAGGACGAAGGACTTTTTAGCTTTTCGGCTGTAACATGTTTTTTATGGAGTTCTTCACGCCGCCACCCACGCCACCCACGCCACCAGCACAAAGCGCCCATCGCTGTTGTTCGATGTGGTCCGACACTTGGCGGCGAAAGCACCGAAAATAAGATGCGAAAATATTAGTTGAAAGTAACTGAGCCTTTTCGAGGTGATTTTTAGAGAGATATGAAAAGGTGTTACTTTCTTAATAGACATCTTAAACGCCACCTAAACGCCATCATAAACTCAGTATGAGCTCATAAAGAGTGCGTCTCTTCTCTTCCCGTCTTCGCTTGACAATTGAATCCGTCTGTACCAACCAGTTGCGACGAGTGTAAGCTGCAAATAAAAGACACCGATTCGCACAAGCACACTCCGCATGTTTCCGAATCGGCAATAAGAACGCGCTGTTGTATGCGGCACCGGCCCTCCGCCAACAGCCAGCCCGTTCGGCGCTTCGTGCTGCACCGTGCAATGCACGTGGTGGTGGCAAGTGCCTCGCCTTGCTGCGGACCTCACTTCTATTAGCATCCCTCGCTGGAACTAGCTCAGCACCAGGACGGCGCAGAGGCGACTGCGGACGCGCCGCTCCTACCGCCGTGGTCGCAGTCAGTGAAAATGCTGGCCAAAATAAAAGAGCGCGCCATTCAGAGGCACGCTTCAGCTCGGCCCTAAGTGGGTGCGAAGAGTTTTTTGTGCCTTGCACGGAGTCGCAGCGCTGTGAAAAACGGACTTGCTGGATGGTCTCTGGGTGAGTGCGGAAAGTGTGTCAAAGTGGTTGCTCCGCGTTGCGTGTTGCCGCAGCTGCCCTCATGCAGTGTGTTTTTGTGCGCGGCAAAACGTCGCGGGCGAGGCGGGCGGCCAGGGCAGCCAGCGGCGCCTAGGTCATTGCTGTGGTGGTAGCGTGTGTGTGTGCTGTGTGCTCGGGGTTTGAGAAGTTTTTCTTTTTCTGCGCTTTGCTCCGGCTGACTTCGTTCTTTTTCTTGTCGTGCAGCCTTGTTGCGCCTTGCGGAGCCGCACGGTCCATGCATGCACGCTTCCTTTTTTAGCTGCGGTTTGTCTGGCACAGTTTATCGAAGCGACCGATGAGGTGTTTGGCGAGTCGTCAGTGACACCAGGCTAAGTGGAAGCGCCGTGCTTTTTTGCGCTACGATTGCTTTCTTTTGTTGTTTTGCGGCTGGCTGAACCTTTGCTTTTTTGCGGAAGTTTTCGTCATGGATTTGATTAAGCGCCGAGCAGAAGGAGCCGCGGGCCGAGCGAGCGGCAGCGGACCAAGCCGCCATTCAACAGGTGGCGGCCAAGCAACGTTTTGCGCTTATTGCATGGAGTGTGTTCGAGCGAGCATTTTCTTTTCTTTTTCATATTTTCGGTTGTTGATTCTATCGTTTTGCAAGAGTTTTTCCTCTTCCTTTTGGATCGTCTGCAGAAAGTGAATTTTGAGTGCATCACACGCCTCTTTTTTTCGAATTGCGGGGGACGACCCTGAAAGAAGGATGACCCCTGAGAAGGGAGACTTGTTGTGGCGGGAGAGAACCGGTCCGGTTCGGTGTCAGCCTGAGGGTGGCAGTCTGTGTGTGCAGCGTCAATAGGATTGTCGATAACAACAATCAGAAAGCCAAAAAATTGCGCTCATAATCGCATGATTGATGATACGGGGATATTATTAGGCTCTTAATCGTTTTTTCAGTGAATAATTTCTTACCATCATTAGTAAGAAATTAATGATATATATTAATAATATATATCGCTTATACATTTTTAATAGCGTTTTTATAATAATTCCTTCAGCAAGACTTCATAGTGATTCCTTTAGCCCTTTTTTTCAGCAGAACTGATAATTTACAGACGAATTGTTAGCATACGGCGGAATGCGTCATTTCGAATTTCACAGCGACCCATTCCTCTCCCGTTTTCCTCTGTGTAGCTTTTCCGGGCGAACTCAGCGATTGTGGGTCGTCGTCGTCGCACGGATTATGTTTAATGCCCGACCAAATGACATGTCTTTGTGTGTGTGTGTGTGTGTGTGTGTGTGTGTGTGTTCGCATGTTTGTGCCTTTGATGACGTTTAAGCAAAAAATCCATACTCATACTTGACTCCTACAAACACGCACGTAGGTACATACATACAAACGTACACATTCTACGTTCTACGTTCTACACACTGTCGCTACCTGTTTCCGTCTTACGACGTCTTTGAGAGTTAAAAGCAAATGTTGGCGAGAAATGTTGTAAGATACATTCGTTACAAGTTCACGAATGAGCATGGAAATGATCCCTACGGGATATCATGCAGGGTGAGAAAGGGAAAGCAGTAGAGCTTTTTGTGTTATAAAGATGGAAAGTCTTTATCTTTTTGAGTTGATACCGAAAAATCTATCAGCTTAAAATTGGAAAATAGGTCTATAAACTTGGATAAAAATACGTGTAAAAGACTTAGTGTAACACAAATAAATACAGATTTACAAAATCATACATACATATAAATATGTATCCGTATTTGTATGTGTATATACAACATAGGTACATATGTATGTATGAATTCACCTCGTGTTTTCACCACCGCGATCAAAATATTCTCGCTCATTGGATCTCCGCAACGAAATCGTGTTGAGTCGAATAACTCTTGCTCTCTCAGCTCTCTTCTCAGTTGAGTTATCAATTTGTGTTTTTCTCTTGTATTTAAAGTTTTTGTGAGTAGGATGCACCCAGTGGTTTAGTGACACATTATAATTGTCGTCTTTGCGAGTATAAGTGGCATTGTCTTCGGCGTGTACATACACTGTTTTATCTGCTGGGCCGTTTTTATTTGCAGTCAATCCATATTGTCCGGAAATATCTCATACAAGGTGTCCCATGCCCCGCATTGCTGTGGCTCATTCTGGTTAAATGATTTAAAAGCGTGTATTGCTTCCGAACACAAGTGAAATATTCCTCATACAAACCTTGATGAGTCAGTCAGGACTTGTATTTATATATGTATATACATAGATAATAAAAGAAGTTGAAAATAGAATTCGGGTATATTTTAAATACATTCGAGCGAGGAAAGATCGGTGTTGTCATTTTAATTTAGAAAAATATTTAAATTACATTACGAGTATGTTTGTATATACATATCTTTGCTTTTGGTAGTTATAAATTATGTATATCGTTTATATTCATAGATATATCTAAATCTATGACTACAATATCTCCAAAGGGAGGTAGATCAGATTCAAACCATCATCTTCAAACTTAAAGACAGTGCTTCAATGCTTCAAGACAGAACCAATAGACTCAACAGATAGAACCGTCTGACTATGATATACCCATGAAAAGGTAAGCTATGATTGTAAACAAACTGTAGAATGCAATGCAGATAGCTTCGATATTTTGAAGAGTCAATTAACCACTGGGTGTTTTTAAAGGGCAAAGAGCGAGAGAGCGCTTCAAGCGATTTTAAACTACTCTTTCATACTAATTTTCCGATTAATTAGAGTTACCAGCTTTATAAACAAATAACAAAAGCCAGTACAAAGGTATAAATTGAATGCCTCCACTATTTTTTTAGAGTAGTTTTATGCGTGTGTAGAGAATTTTAGTATAGAGGATTTTTATGTAAAGGTAAAAAAAGGGTTATCTTAAGGTTTCTCACAAATTAAAGTTTTTTACACTTTTAATAATCGTTCATAATTGAAAACAATAAAAGTTATAAAAATTTAAGATTCGCGTACTTTTACGATATAATAATTAAAGTATATATACAGCAAATAGTATATATATATAATTCTTATAAATACCTATACATACACAAAACATAAATATACAAAATATACAAACAATTAATTATTTTATCTTAAATCCATGAAATATTTATTATTATTATTAGTATTGTTAGCATTATTTGATTAATTTGTAATGACTGTAAATAATTTAGTTTGCTTTTATGCAAAAAAAATGAGAAAAAAATACAAAGGAATTTTCACCTCTTTTTCGAAGAGTAAATTTAAAGAGAAAAATGCTAAAATAAAGAGAAAGCTGCTCTCAAAGAGACCATGGGAACACCACACAATAAAAGAAAAGCGCAGTATGGCGTGGTATCGAAGATAACAAACACATTCTCTGAAATTTCGCAGAAGAAAAGACAAAAATAAGAAGAGCATTAACTTCGACCAATTGAGAGAAAGTCCGGGAAAAACGGTTTCTTTTCGTTTTCTTTTATTACACTAAAAATATTTTTCAAATCTAAGAGATTTTACTAAATTTACGCTTGCAGAATAATTTCTTTAGAATTTTCAAGGATAATATCTTGAACGATTTATTACTAAAATCATTATGATTCCTATCTTTATATGCGTTAGATAAATACTACAATATATTAAGAAATTGGAACGTTTTTGAAATAATTGATCATGATTGATTTATTGAGAAGATAATTATCAACAATTATTGGCCAAATTTATTTGAAAAAATATAATTTTTCCAGTAAATGGAAGCAATTTTTATTCAAGTGTATAAGTAAAATGTATGTGTACGACTAAGAGCAGAATGTTTGTATTATGTACAATAAAATGTACAGACATAAATGTCGTGAGAGAATGTTGTGCGGAAAATGCAATATGAAACCATTTTGGTGTTTGTTTTTCTGACTTTCTCATCTTTTTCCCGAATCATCGAGCAGAGCTCACAGGATCGAAGGGTGGGCGGCTTCCAAAAGACATACTGAAGGGTAGACGAATTTCAGAAAATAGAAAATAAAGAAAAAACAGGAGAAATAATGCGAAAATACCATGGAATATGATGGAACGGTAATTGTTCGACCTTGAGCTTCTTGGGACAAGGAGCAGACCAGGGCAAATTTAAACGTTGTCTGAGATAAACAGAGTAAATAAATAAATTTCAGAGTGTTCGTAGACTGTTTTTTAAAAATATTTTTGGGAAATTATTTATAATAAATAAGTTTTTAAAAAAAAAAAGCCAGAGCAAATCATTTCACAAAGAAAACGGACGGACGTTCGCTCGAAACGAAACGAAACAAACGGCTTAAAATATCCTTTTCACATTGAAACCGGCAAGGATCCAGCTTTGCTGAGCGACGCGCTTTTAAGCAAGAACAACAACAACGACAGCAACCACCTGTAAGACGCTGGTGACAAAGCAACTCTTCGTCTAAGCGTGCCCTTGTCTTCCCAGAAAGCTATTTCAGTAATAGCTTAAAGGGGCGGCATTTGTACAATACACAGACCGGATCTCTGCCCGCCGCCAACACTTGCCACACATGTGGCGATAGTCTTTTTCGTAGTCCGTGTGTTGGCAATGTTTGGGAGTTGCCATTGGTAAGACGCAGTCAGTTGTTGCTGTGTTGTTATTGTTCAATGCTCAATGTCGCCTCCTGAAGGACGGCAGAATGATTTTCGGTATATATAGACATCGTCATGGTAATTGAGTTGCCGAGACCACGTAAAAGAACGTGAGCACACATATGTGTGTATGTATGTATGTACATATATTAAAAACTGTGTCTGTAAGCTCATATCTGTAGTACTATGTGCGTGTATAATACATTCGTGTAGGTTGTCTATGAAATCCGTTTGTTTTTTTTCATCCATAAGTTGAGGTGAATATGTGAGATTCTTCAACAAGTTGAGAGTAATATTGAAGCGCTCTAAGGACATTGTATGGCGCTGCCTCAGCTGGCCCGGAAATCCCTTGATAGTATCAAAAATACTTGCCCAACTTTTCGTCTGTGTGTGACCAAAAACATCTTGACCTACGTTCAAAGCAGTTTTATTTGGCATGTATTCATTCGCTGAGTCTGTCATGCTGTCAATCGTCTCGGTTCGCACTGAATTCAATTCGATGTATTCAAACACATTTTGCGTACTCCCGAAAAAACGCACCCTAATATTCTTAACAGAATATTTTTCTGTGATTCTTAAAAGCTTCTATTTTTTTAATGTTCTGTCTTTGACTTTTACTGTTTTTCTGTCATCATGATTTTTGCTTAGTTTCAGAAATGTTTGCAGAAAAAAATGTAGAAAAAGGATTTTTGTTTAGTTTCAAAAATTTTTGAAAAAAAAAATCCAAAAAAATTATTTGTTACTTTTCGTTTTTCTACATTTTTGCTGCAAACATTTCTGAAACTAAGCAAAAATCATGATGGCACAACAGTACCAACAGTAACAGTCAAAGACAGAACATTAAAAAAATACAAGCTTTTTAGAATCACAAAAAAATATTAATTTCTTGTTAATTTTTTAATTAAAGAAAAATATTTTAATTTCTGATGAAAAAAAAAATCCTAGTGTAATTCACATTTGGTTTCTGGTTTCTGGTCTAGTAATAATTATAGTACTCGTACTATAGATCGTGCAATATAATTAAAATATCAAAATGTAAACTTGTTTTCATATTATTTTTTTTAAGGTTTCAATAAAATTATTTTTAGAAATCGATTTTATTGAAAAAGAAATACATACACAAATATACATATATAAAACCATTGCTTTAACAATTGTACAAATAAAAAGCTACTCATTATCAATATGCGCAATTGAAAGCTATTCAATGGCAAATTATTGTTTCAATGAAATAATGGCCAGAAAATATTGCAAAATGTCTCAGCAGAGATCTCACAAGTGATCATTTGTTTTGTATCAAGTGATAACAAAGGCTTAATATCGTTGTATTTTGAAAAAGGTCAAGTTTTTTCTCCCAAAAGTACAATTTTTGCGTACAACTGATTACAATTTTTACACTTTTGACGCAAAAACTGTACTCGGACTTTGGGAGAAAAGTATATTTCCTAAAATTCTAATTACTCGAAAACTACAAGGCCCAAAAATCTTTTTTTTCGAATTTTTTTTGAAAATTTCAACTTTGACAATAATTTTCTTGAAAACTGTTTGAGCTAGGAACCTAATTCCAAAAACATATTAAAGAATGGATATTTAGCTTTCAAAATCAGGCAGGCATACAAAATATACAAAATTAAAAAAATTAATAGCAAAATTATCAAACTTTTTGTTGGTCAACCATCCATCCATCTTCTTTATTAATCTTCGCTTTCATAGTTTGCCTGAAATATGTAAGTGCGAACATATTTCTACGTCTCCCATTCGCGTCCTCCATTTCATAATTTAACCAGTATAGAGCGCTCAACATCCATCGAATGCAATCGAAACTACTAAACGAAAACCTGTTTCGAAAGTACAAGTATTTCGGCACTGATAGAGAGGTACAGCGGAGTACCTACTTACGGGCCGGCAGCGGCAGCCGGCAGAGAACCAGGCAGCACATTAGACAACAAGTATGTGGTACATACGATACTTCACGGAAAGTAAGTACCTTTCGACGACAAATGCAGGGCTTAAATTGCGGCGACCTACTTAAAGAAATACGAGTTATCTCTTCTTAACTGAAATTTGTGGATATTCAATGTGCTTTGCGAGAGCACACAAGACGAAGGGCACAATAATGTTGGATAAGTAGCATCTGCTTACGATAAAGTTAATAAATGCACACAACTTTTGATTTTACAGTTTTTTGAGTAATTTTTCTTACTAGCGGAATATCGAAAATACATAGAATTTTCAATTGAAATTCTTTCTGAATTTGAATTCTTTTCAAATGAAATATAAATTATTAATATACCAAAAAAATGAGACAACAAACGGGTCGCGAGTGAGGACGCGAGTAAGTTAACAAGCTTTTAAACAACAAATCGTTCAGATAATCAACCCTCTTAACCTTCAACACTCACACACTTCACGCCCATCCGAACGTCGAGAGGTCAAGGTTCAAAACAATTAACCCTTACCACTCATTTGAGGATTGAGTATTCAAAAAACCCATCCGCACCCTTTAAAATACCTCTGATAATTGGGGATTTTCTCGAGAAAATTTCCGGCCGAAGCCCGAGCCCGATTCAGTCTCACAATTCATTGTATACATTGTATCGTATCTTCCCTTCTACTGTGGTAACCTGTAGCCCATTAAGGAATTGTATGTACACACATGCATACATACATACATACATACATATATACATACATACATTATACAAACATATGTACATATATATTTACGTATGTGTGTACTGAAAACTTTGATTCTTTCATGTCAACCTTTAACCTTTTACCATGCTACTTAGCGTCCCATTTGGTGATCGTCTATTTCAACCCTTTGAACTTTTCGAAAGGAATTTAACATATTCACGTCCTAGTACAAGTTAGTTTTGCCAACTCGTGCGTGTACCTTTTCATGAATGTGTTAATTCATTTTTTAAGGGGTTGATTACTACATAGAGTGCGCCATCTTTTATGTCGGTATGAGACTGTTTGGCCGCATTCCAAACAAAATGCTAAGCGCGGTGACGATGGAACACATGTGGGTTCTCGGGAACAGTCTCTCTAAACCGCTTCAACCAGTTCACTGGTTCAACGTCTTAGGCGTTAATGAACGGCATTTCGACGTTCTTCCACTGTCTCGCGCTCAACAAAATTGGACACCAAACGAAGACGGTGCTTCTTGG